>OX451739.1:844260217-844860217 GCA_948472305.1 Vicia faba
AGATCTGCTGGAGGATACCCAACTTCCTTAAGGCTGGTAATAGCTTTGCTTGGGGAGAGTTCACTGACTTGCTGACTCACTCTCTGGGGAATTAAGATGTACTGGTTATGTTCTTCAGCCGAACCCAACTTGATACCTTGGAGGACAGAACAATTAGATTGCTTAGACAACTCTTTATTGCCCCTGTTTCTACTGTTACCTGTAATTGATCCTTTGTTTCGTATGCAAATATTTATGAGTTAGCAATTAGTGTCAATGCATATATCACAAATTGAACCTTGGACGTTCATCACAAAACAAAACAGAAAAGGAAAAACAATTGGCAATTTTAACTGAAAAGTGATTTGTATTGATTTTTGAATTGCCTGTAAATAGGCGTTTATGTACAAGAGGCTGACGTACTAGCAAGAGGACACCGCCGAATAGAAGAGTTTAATACAAATTGTACAAAGGGAAAACAAAACAGCTGTGTGAAAAGAATAATCCCACTGGGTTCCAACTCTGCTATCGCCTTTATATCTTCGAGCGTCTCATCACTTGATGACCTAGTTGACGATGAAGCTGATTGATCGATGCCGTCTGAACTTGATGTAGATACTGGATTCCGGATACAAGGTGATCCAATGAGACATAGTATTACGCTTTATCCCTAACTTTTGCTTGGACCGCCCTTTCGGGTTTTCAGTCCACCGGGATACCCATTTTTGCCCAAGCCGCCTTTTCAGGTTTTCGACTTGCCGGGTGTACAGATTTTTTCGTTTCATCCCTTCATTTTTCCCGAACCCTTTTGGTTCGCCGGGAAGCCCTAATTTTTGCCTAGGTATGTCAACCTAGCGGGTCTTTTTTCATGCGTAGTATCTTCTTACTATGTCTGCATTGGCGGGGTGAGGAAGGTCGTCACCATCCATGTTGGTTAGAATCATGGCTCCTCCTGAGAACACATGCTTAACCACAAATGGCCCTTCATATGTAGGGGTCCATTTGCCCCTTGGATCACTCTGAGGAAGGATGATACGCTTGATTACCAGATCCCCAACTTGATATTCTTGTGGTCTGACCTTTTTGTTAAATGCCCTGATCATCCGTTTCTGATACGTCTGACCATGACAGATAGCAGCAAGTCTTTTTTCATCAATAAGGTTTAGCTGATCAAGTCGTGTCTGGATCCAATCATCTTCACTCAGGTCTGCATCCTTCATTATCCGGAGAGAGGGTATCTGCACTTCGATCGGTAAGACTGCCTCCATACCATATACCAAGGAGAAAGGAGTTGCCCCGGTTGACGTCCTTGCTGAGGTACGGTACCCATGTAGAGCAAACGGTAACATCTCGTGCCAATCTTTATAAGTCACTGTCATTTTCTGCACGATTTTCTTAATGTTCTTATTCGCTGCTTCTACAGCCCCATTCATCTTCGGCCGATAAGGAGAAGAGTTGTGGTGCTGTATCTTAAACTGCTCGCAGAGCTCAGTGATCATCTTGTTATTGAGGTTGGTACCGTTGTCTGTAATAATTCTTTCAGGGACGCCGTATCGACAGATCAGATTATGCCGAATGAACCGTGCCACAACGTTCTTGGTTACCGTAGCGTAGGAAGCTGCTTCGACCCACTTTGTAAAGTAATCAATCACTACCAGGATGAAGCGATGCGCATTGGATGCCGTAGGTTTAATCTCACCGATCATATCTATGCCCCACATTGCAAAAGGCCAAGGTGCAGTCAGGACATTCAGAGGAACTGGAGGAACATGCACCTTGTCTGCATAAATCTGGCATTTGTGACATGTTCGAGAGTGTTGGTAGCAGTCGGCTTCCATTGTGGACCAGAAATACCCTGCCCGAAGGATTTTCTTTGCCATAGTGTGTCCACTGGAATGTGTTCCAAAGGTACCTTCATGTAGCTCTGCCATGATCCTTTCTGCTTCAGTCTTATCCACACAACGCAGTAAGGTCGAATCATGGTTTCTTTTGTACAGGATGCCATTGCTAAGGAAGAACTTGGCTGCGAATCTTCTCAGAAACTTCTTATCATTGACAGATGCACCTTCAGGATACTCCTGAGCTTCCAAATATCTCTTCACCTCATGGTACCAAGGCTTCTCAGTCACCAATTGAGTCTCGAGATCACAACAGTATGCCGGTTTGTCCAGTTTCCAGATGATGATCCGGGGAGCCTCATTGTCCCATTTGACTTTGAACATGGAAGACATCGTAGCTAACGCGTCCGCTAACTGATTCTCCTCTCTTGGGAAATGTTCAAAAGTTATCTCTGTGAAGTGGGGGATCAAGGTCAACACACATTCTCTATAAGGAATAAGATTCGGATGTTTCGTATCCCACTCTCCTTTAATCTGATTGATCACGAGAGCAGAATCTCCGAAGACACTCAGAAACTTGATCCTTAAGTCAATCGCAGCTTGGAGACCCATGATGCATGCCTCATACTCCGCCATGTTGTTGGTGCAGTTGAAACATAGCCGGGCAGTGAGTGGAGTTTGAGTGCCTTGAGGGGATATGATCACAGCGCCGATGTCGTTACCCAAGGCGTTGGAGGCTCCGTCGAAGTGCATAGACCATCGGGATCCTTCCTCAGGTCCTTCATCCGGTCCAGGTACCTCACAATCAGTCACTATCATGATACTCTCGTCAAGAAATTCAAAGTTCATTGACTGATAGTCGTCTACTGCCTGATGTGCCAAGTGGTCTGCCAATACACTTCCCTTGATAGCTTTCTGAGTTGTGTACTGGATATCGTATTCTGTCAAGATCATTTTCCACCTTGCTATTCTCCCAGACAGAGCAGGCTTTTCAAATATGTACTTTATTGGATCCATCTTTGAAATCAACAAGGTATTGTGAGTCAGCATATACTGTCTCAGCCGGGGAGCAGCCCATACCAAAGCGCAGCAAGTTTTCTCAAGCAGTGAGTATCGGGTCTCACAGTCGGTAAACTTTTTGCTAAGGTAATAAATGGCATGCTCTTTTCGGCCAGACTCGTCATGCTGCCCCAGCACACACCCCATTGAGTTGTCAAGTACTGTCAGGTATAATATCAGAGGTCTCCCTTCAACCGGTGGCATAAGAATGGGTGGTTCTTGGAGATACTCTTTGATTTTGTCAAAAGCGGCCTGACATTCATCATTCCAACGTACTACCTGATCTTTCTTCAGCAGCTTGAAGATTGGCTCACAGGTAGCAGTTAGGTGGGAGATGAATCGGGCAATATAATTCAGGCGTCCTAAAAAGCCTCTGACCTCTTTCTCTGTCTTAGGAACAGGCATCTCTTGAATAGCTTTAACCTTGGCAGGGTCCACTTGAATACCCTTATCGCTTACAACGAAGCCTAGCAACTTTCCAGACCTTACCCCGAAGGTGCACTTGTTCGGGTTCAACCTCAGCTTGTACAACTTCAGACGGTCAAACAATTTCTGCAGATGATCTAGGTGTTCTTGCTCAGTTTGGGACCTTACAATCATATCGTCAACATACACTTCTATCTCATGATGGATCATGTCATGAAATAAAGCAACCATGGCACGTTGGTAGGTTTCCCCAGCATTCTTCAACCCGAATGGCATGACCTTGTAGCAGAAGGTCCCCCACTGAGTAATAAAGGTAGTCTTTTCCATGTCTTCAGGAGCGATCTTGATCTGATTGTAACCTGAAAAACCATCCATGAAAGAGAACACCTTATGCTGAGCAGTATTGTCAACCAGGATATCAATGTGAGGTAGGGGGAAGTCATCTTTGGGGCTGGCCCTATTCAGATCCCTGTAATCGACACACATTCTGACCTTTCCATCTTTCTTTGGTACTGGCACCACATTAGCAACCCACTGAGGGTAAGAAGTCACTGCAAGAAAACTGGCGTCAAATTGTTTCATAACCTCGGCTTTGATCTTCTCAGACATCTCTGGACGCATACGACGGACCTTTTGCTTAATCGGAGGGCAGTCTCCCTTGGTAGGCAAGTGATGGACCACAATGTCGGTATCCAACCCAGGCATGTCTTCGTAGGACCAGGCAAAGATTTCCATGTAATCATGTAACATCTGAGTCAACCGTTGCTTCACACTGAGCTCTAGGTTGGCACCAATCTTAACTTCCTTCCTGTCCGTCTCAGTACCCAGATTTATCGTTTCCACTGGCTCTTCGTGTGGTTGAATTGCCCTCTCTTCCTGGAGTAACAGTCTTGCAAGCTCGCCAGGCACTTCGCAATCATCTTCACCTTCGTCTTCGGCTAAGTTGATCGGATTTTCGAAGTCATAACTGGCAGTAGCAGAGTCATTACCAGTGAGATCCAGAGTGGATTGAAACCTGTATGAGTGAGTGTGTGTAAATACAGCTGTTTTGCAATATATAAAGAAAGGAAAGAAAGAAAAGGAGCATAAGATTTGCAATGCGAGAAAACGTCCAAGGTCTTTATTCATTATATATGAAATGACAATTAATATACCCTCACAAATGAAGCCACGGTGCCCCGGGTAAGACACCGGGCCATAGAGTTTTAATTCATTGTTTATTACAAATAACAAAACAAAGGAGTTTATTACTGCGTAACAAAAGTAACAGGAGTATGATCTTTAGCGGTCCAATTGGTCAATCCACCGTCAGTCGTCGGGTAGATCCAACTTTCAAACTCTGACTCTTCCACTTCATCTTCATCCCCAATGGCATTCACTCCATGGTTAGGCATGGGAGCAGTCACCACGTTGGGCTTCTCAAGTGCCTCAAACTGTACCTCCTTTGCATCAATAAGATCCTGCACTTTATTCCTTAAGGCCCAGCAGTCATCAGTAGAGTGCCCCGGGCTATCAGAGTGATAAGCACAACGGGCATTTGGATTGTACTTGGGAGAGGCAGTATTCACAACCTTCGGGGCCTCTTTGACAGTCACCAAATTGGTGGATAGCAACTGCGGCAAGATCTGCGACAAGGTCATACTCAGCCGGGTAAACTCTCTTCTAGGTCTTTCAGCCCTTTGTGGATTAGTTTGCCGAGGAGCGGCAGCAGGCTTAGCAATCATCACCGCGTTGACAGATTGGCGGCGCTCTGGTTTCTCTTGCCTCCTAGGCCCATACACAGCACTGGCCTCCTTTTTACAGGGCTTCTTCTCAGCACTTGAAGATGCACCCTTCTGGATTTTACCGGACTTCAATCCAGCCTCTATTCTCTCCCCAGTCAGAATAAGATCAGTAAACGCTGCAGACAAATTACCGATAATATGATTGAAAAATGGCCCAGATAGGGTCCCCAAGAACATATCCACCAGCTCATGGTCTGTTAACGGAGGCTGCACCCTGCCATCCAGATCCCTCCACTTCTGTGCATACTCTTTAAAACCTTCGCTTGTTCCTAGCGACATACTCTGGAGTTGGGTACGTGTAGGAGCAAGGTCGGCATTATATTGATACTGCTTGTAAAAAGAAGTAGCCAACTCCTCCCAGTTACGAACCTTGGTCCCATCCAGCTGATAGAACCATTTGAGATGAGTCCCTGAAAGACTCTCCTGGAAGAAGTGGATCCACAAGTTCTTGTCCACTGAGTACAGTTGAATCTTCCGCACATAAGATCTGAGGTGTAGCTTGGGACAAGACGCCCCGTCATACTTGGTGAAAGATGGTGCCTTAAACTTGTGAGGAATAATCACACCAGTAGATAAGCCCAAGTCTCCGAAATCCAGCCCAGGCACTTGTTGGATCTCCATTGCATTCAGTCTGTCTTCCAACTGCTTATACCGGTCTTCAGCAGGAGGATATTGTTCCTCATTAAAGTCAGTCTCGTTGTCAGAGACCACTGGACTTGAAGCCTTTCCCCCCTGGGGACTGCCTTTGCCTACAGAAGAACCAGCTTCTTCATTCTGCAGAGTATTGCCAAACCTTCGGCCCGAGTTGAAAAGAACAGTTCTCTTCTTCTTCTTCTTCTTCTCCTTCTTCAGGATTAAAGCCTTCAACTCTTCTTGGCCTTGAGCCAAACCCATGATCAGCTCCTGAAATTGCGCGCTCTGCGCCTGAAGGGCCTTGATAGACATCTCAGTTGATGATGAGTCAGGGTTCATGATGCTGAAATAAACAGCCAAGAACAGTAAGCAACCTGAAAAGAAGAAAACATGCTATGCACATGATGAATGATATGTGTTTATGAAATGCATTCAAGGGTTCGAAAGTTCAAATTTGTTGTAGGCAAAAAAAGGAACACACGTTATCATTAAGGAAATAATTGTTCAGTACATCAAAGCCTCATGGGCACGTATTACAAAGCAAATCAATCCCAAAAGACACTACGCATCCTCTTTGGAGCTATGTAGGTGTTGAGATTCCTCTCCTCGTGCAATAGGAGGGTGAGCTCCAAGACCTTCTTTTCACTAGCATGTAGACTGGTCTCAAGAGAATTTCGTTCTTCCTTAAGCTGGATCCAGCTCTTCTGCATCTCTTCCCAGGACGTGGGCATGTCAGGATGTTGAATGGTGTAGGACACCTCTCCTTCCAAGACTGGCTCTTTGATCACAGGGAGCACATGAGGATAAGGCATTACTAACTTCTGGGAGCGGGCTCGTACCCACTTGAGATAAGGTTCCAATGGGATGGAATTCCTGTGCCCCAGTGTCTTGCTGTCTATCTTACTGGGCATCCTCCAAGCTCTGATAAATCTCTGGCGAAGTCCTTGTGCATCATTGTCGAAGTCAAAAACTATGTCAGGAATTAACATGTCATGAGGGCCATCCCTCCGGGCATAACCAAATTGTCTCCAAGCCAGGCATGGGTTGTAAGTAATACCTCCTCTGATTCCAAATAAAGGAACATTAGGATACTCCCCGCAACGATCAATGATAGTGACATCCTCTCTGGACCGAGAACACCAATGTATATCTGCATGTGTAAAAGTCATCAACCGTTGTGACCATCTCAAACCCCGCTCATTCTTCAAAACTAATTGTGGAAGGTGCGAAATAAACCACCTTCCCAGGAGAGGAGTGCAGCACATAAGGACACCTCTTTTTCTCATGGTTCGAGTGTAACATGAGTGAAGGATGTCCCCTAGTAACGTAGGTATAGGATTCCTGGACATGAAGATCTGGACAACACTGATGTCTATAAGCTGATCTGGGTTAGGGAACAACACCAAACCATAGAAAAGGAGGGCCACAACTTCTTCAAAAGCTTGTAAGTCAAGGGAGTTCCAACATTCCTGGGCCTTTTCAAACAAAAACCTGGCTAAGAACCCTTTGATGCCACTTCTAACCTCCCAATGTCCCTTGAGGTCAGATGATTGTAGGTGTAAGGCTTTAGCGATCTCTTCAAGCTTGGGTTCCTTTTTCGTACCGTTGTAGGGTAGCTGATCAAGGATAGGGATCTTCAGAAGCCGGGAGAACTCTTCCAATGTAGGCACCAGTTGATAATCCAGGAAAGTGAAACAATGATGCAGAGGGTCAAAGAACTGGAACAGGACCTTTATCATATCTTCCTCAATGTTGGTATTGACCAAGCTGATGAGTCTTCCATGTCTTTCACTGAATGAAGAACTCTCGGGAATCCTGGATATAAGCTCCTTAAGCTGAGGAGGGATCTTTACAAGGCTGATTTGAATTGTCTTTCTGCGAACAGTTTCCATGTCCTACAAAACAAGAACAAAGATGAAGATTCGAACCCCTGAAATGGTTAGTCAATGCATATGATGCTGGATGATGTCATGATGCTATGATTAAACACACCACAAATATTTACAAAGGCAAACATGTAAAGCACACAAGTCACACAAGACAAGCCCTTAGAGTTTAGGCCAGCATGGGGTCTGGGTATTACCCTCTTGAAGTTGGTGGGCTCAACCTGTCCTATTAGAAGTAACCGGGTTCTAAGGGTCCCAATATCCCTGGATTGCTTTCATTGTTCATCGTTTCGATTTAGCCACTGAACTGGCGACCGAAATATTCCAGGAAAGCAACCCTCAATTGAGTGTAGTATCGAGTATCAACCAACCTCGGACTGCACCAAAGTCAGTTATCTCACTACCCTAAAGAGGCCAAGATAGTTCAATTAAGGTTCCTAAGGTCAGTTGATGCTTCACGACACCACATGGAGGCCCCGTACTCTCCTTGACTGAACTCAAGGGTTACCGGTACACACCAAAGTGCCACATCAATGTAGCAGACTGTTTCAACCATGTCGGTATACCCCGCACAGTTCCCTCACAACCTTGTTGCTACTTTCTAAGAAGGTATCCCCAGATCTGGGTTAGGATCTATAGAACTCCCAAGACAGTCCCACAATAATAAAGCAAACAAGTCAAAGCAATTGAAAACACAATGATCTTAGTCCTAAGGTACACCTGACTTTAAAAGATTTCCCCAGCAGAGTCGCCAGTTCTGTGATCGGTGGATCTGGAACTGACTGTTTAACGCTGGTTCGCGAAATGTCGCGGAAGCAAGAGTCGCCACCGTCTTTTATTTTCTCCAAACGGAAAGGACAAAAGCACAGAAAAATTCCTTATAGAGATTGCTCTCGGTTCGGGAGGTAGATTATAGAAAGGGAAGGTGTTAGCACCCTTTCTATCCATGGTTATCCATGGGCTCTTAGATACTTGCTCATTTGTGTTTTCAAAAATTGTTTGTTTGCTTTTCAAGGTGAGTGGGTTTGAAAAAGTTTCATTTAAGATTTCAGTTCGACTCTTGTATCAGTCCTCAAGAGTGTTTGAAAAGTTGTTTTTTGAAATCTTTTTGAAAGGTGTCGGTGTGAAAAGAAGTTTTGATTTGTTTTGAAATTAGAGCAAGTATCTACGAGTCATCTACCTACCCTAAGGAATTCGTCTGTGTAAATGTCCTTAAAGTAGTGCCATCCCACCATTGAGAGGTAGGTATCACCACCGTTGGAGGTGTTCGAGTCAATTCGAGGGTTCGGGACATTGTGGTCACCAGAGCAATGGGAAGACACCTTAGAAGCTACCCTCATGCCATGTTCATGGACATGAGGACTTACTAAAACATCCTCTACTCGACGACCACTTTTCGAGGGGCTAGGCAACAGTGAGGCGTACCCTAGGGGTGGTGTGTGATTTGTGTGTCATTTTCAGTTATATTTATCTTGTCCATGCATTGGTGATCTACGCTTTGTTTTTATTTTTGGCATTCATTCTTTCATGCAAATTATTAACAGTTAAAAGGTGCGGAATTTAAAAGTCCTACGCTATTACAAAGGCGCGGGTCTACATCGCCAAATTAATCCAAGACCCGATTTGAATAAAATAAAATGCGGAAAGTAAATACCCTAATTAATCTATTACAAAGCTTTGGGATAAATACATTATATTCACAAAAAGAAATAAAAGTAAATGCGAAAAGAAATAAAATCAAGAATTCGAGGGCGTTGGACCCTTTTAAAGAAATTAAATCGAAATCGTAGATTAATTAAATTAAATAAAAGCATGGATTTATTTTTTTGGAGTTTTTTGGTATTTATGGAATTTTAATGAGAAAATTAAATGGAATTTAAAAGTTAATTAGAATCCTAATTCTAAACTATTTTTAATTTATTAAAAAAATGTTTAAATTGTACCCTAATTTACATTAATTATTTACATGGCATATTATTTATAAAAATAATTAATACTTAATAATGGTAAGAAGAAAAGAAAAAGAATAAAAATATAAACAAACCTAATTTCTACATTTTTTAGTTTATTAAGAAATCATTAAAATTAAACCTAAAATTAAAACTAATTTAATTATTAAATTTATTTACAAAAAATGTTAGTGAATTAAACATTAAAACATATTTTTGTTTTTTTGACTTTTCTGATTTTTATGTTTTTCTTATAAAAATTAATTTTGTGAATTAATTAAAAATAGTTAAAGCAAATTAAAATTAAGTAAGGAAATTAGAAAAGAAAATAAATGTACAAACAGGGGGGTTTTCTGGCCCAGTTAGAGGTGTGATTAGAGGAACTTTGGCCCATTAGACAAAGTCATCTTTGACTTTCCTGATCATATGCTTGTGGTTGACTGAGCGTGCATGATAGACCTCACATGGTGGCCCTCAAATTGAGGCTTCTGGGCGCGTGGCAATACCAAAGCATTGGGTGTATGGTGTTCCTTTGGATGAAAGCTGCATAGAAACACGTTGAACAAAATAATATTGAATAAGTGGGGGACCTGGGAATCGAACCCAGGTCCCAATGCTTACCAAGCCATATGCCTACCAACTGAACCATTAGCGCGTTTGGAATATAAGATGGAAAATAAATAATATAATGTAAAACAATAACTAGTGGTACATATCAAAAAAACGCTCCAGAATTATGAATGGCCCAATCACGTTCCAACACACAAGCTTCGTCCTCCTGGCTTCATCGTTTTGCCTGCAATTGCAGAATAGATAGCGGGGGTTTTAAACCCCCACTAAATGAAGAACATGAAAATAGCGATTAGGCCATACACAAACATAAAAAGAGTGCAACATGTGAGTTTGATTCGTTTGAAGCTTCTGATTCTAATGGCATAGGTCTTGTGGTTCAATTTTTCCATATGAACAAATCCCCAATTTCACACTTCTGCAACCCTAACGAGCTCCCATGGTAGATTCACATACTGGCCTTAAAAACTCAATTGAATGGCATGGTTAGGTTTAGAATGATTAAACTAGTACAAATCAAGCATTAGAAATCAAAAATATGGCATGAATTATGAGACACGATTATGCAAAAAGTTTGAGGAAGTTTGGCTTTATTCTACCACTTCTTGATGCGTGGGGACTGGAAAAGAATTCAGTTATGTCCAGGAAGGCCTCAGCAAGCTTTTTGAATCGTTTGTAGGCTTTGAATCACCCTGTAATGCAGTTTTCAGTTTTGAACTTTTTTGCCAAAAATGCAAAGTGTGTATTTGCTTTTGAGCGCAGCTTCCAGGTCTTGTGCGTTAGGGTTATCATGTGTACATATATGTGAATGTTTTAGGTCAACAAAACAAGCCCAATATCCATGGAATCAATGCTTTTGAATTTTGTGATTTTGCATAATCTTTTTCAATCTTTTTATCATGAAACCTAGCCAATTTGCATGTAATCTTTCTTCTTTGGGCATGCACGAAATCCTTAGGCCTTGATGAGAGATTATACTGCACAAAAAGATTTGAAAACCTTATTTTAGTATTTTTCTTGTAATTAATTTTGATTAAATAGATTAAATATTCAATTAATTAATTAAAAATAAGAAAATAACTCCCCTTTGGGTCAATGGGTCGTGCATAGCTTTTGGATGATGATTCTTGGAAGAATTTGTGGCCCATTAGCAATTTTGAGGCATTTGAAGTAAAGTTGACTTTTCAAAATTCCCAAAAATTTCCCAACTTCCACAAGGCATATCTTGCTCAATTTTTAAGCTTTGATCATGTTCTTGGACATTTTGGAAATTTCTTGAAGTCCTCTAACCAATGCCTTTGGTCCCATGTCATTTTAATTTACCAATCTCAAGTTATGGTCTTTGACTTAAAGTCCCTTTTTGTTGACTTTTGAAAATGACCTATAATGTTGAGATTGATAACTTTTTGTGAGAGCATTTCTTGGACTTGAAGTGTGAAGAGGAGTTGTAGGAAATGTCTTTCTCTTCAAAATGAGCTTTGGATGGAATTTTTCTGATAAACCATGTGGAAGTTATGCCTTGGTCAAGTTACAGTTAACTTTTTTCAACTGTCCAAATATGGAAACTTTTGCATCTTGAGACTTTTTGAGCCATACTTTGAAAATCATGATCAAGCATTGATCAAATGATGTTTGTGGCTTCAAAATAATATGTTGACCAAAA
This sequence comes from Vicia faba, assembly GCA_948472305.1. NCBI lineage: Eukaryota > Viridiplantae > Streptophyta > Magnoliopsida > Fabales > Fabaceae > Vicia > Vicia faba. The sequence goes on from OX451739.1 coordinate 844,272,005, forward strand.
ATTTGAACTTTTGACTGTCAAATGACCATTTTGCCCCTACAGTTGACTGTGAAGCAATTAGGGTTTTTGACTGTGCAATTTTTGTGCTGTGAGTCTTGAAACTTGGCATATGAATGCTTGACAATGTATATAGGCATGTGGGACTTGTTTAGACCCTTGGAAACTTCAATTTCTTTGCTAGAATCAAAACCCTAGTTTTTGACTGTTAGGAGGCCCTTGAACTGTACAACCCTTGGGATATTTTGAAGCATGCTCTTTGCAAATCTTGAAGAATATGGGAGGGCAAATTTTGGGGTACAACACTAGCTCACTTTAAAATGCTTTGTTTGAAATGTGTTTGTGATTTGTTTTTGAAAATATTTTTGAAGAGTGCCTTTGTTTCGGCAAACTTTGTAATGATTCTCGTCCCTATAAGAATGTATACAAAGTGTTGACTTTTGAAAATATTTCGTTTTGAAAGTGTTGGTGTGTTTTGAAAGATGTTGTTTTGAAAATGTTGTGAGCAAGCAACTATGATTGTTTTACCTACTCAAAAGGGTCTTAGTTATTTTCCCCCTCCTTTAGATGTTGCTATCTTACCATTGATTCATAAGAAGCCCTATCGTTGGATTTGAAGGAACGGGCATGGGTCATCGTATAATCATAGAAAGCAACTTATAAGACGCTTTAGCAATTGTCGTAAGGGACTAAGATCATTTTACCAAAGGAAACGTCGAAGGTTCATTGAGGGTTACAGTCTTTTTTTTATCGAGGGTCTTTGCTAAAGCGTCCCATATTCGAGGGACATGACTATTTATTCGTAGGAAACAAGCAATATTACCCTAAAGGTGCACATGTGAAAAGTGTTTGATTGCATGCATTTTTGTCTTTGAAATTAGGGTTCTCTAAGACTGATTTTATCTTGCATACACACCCTATTTACTAACAATTATATTAAAAACCATCAATTGCCGAAATTAAAATCCTACGCTATTACATCATTTGTGGGATGGGGGTACAATTTACAAATGGGGATGAAGTAGAAGCCTAATTAAATTATTACAACTATATTGAATAAATGAATAGCAATAAAAAATATAAAAAGGAAAATAGTTTACAAATAAAGAAAAAAAAACTTTATGTATTTACACATATCCTTATGCATCGATACACGCCACTTCATGTTTCTGAAAAATCAAAATCAACTCAGTATGAATCGATACATAATGGTATGTGTCGAATCATTTCTTGTTTGTGTCGACACATTCGTGTTTTGTGTCGACTCATACACCTTTTGTCTCTCTGTATTGTGCATAGATAATAGTATGCATCGATGCATAAGGCCTTGTATCGACTTATACCATATTCTTTAACTAAAATGAGTCAACTCATGCGTGTTTTGTGTCGACCCATAACCTGTTTTACACCATATATGTGCCGACACATAGAGATATGCATCGGCTCATAACCTGTTTTTCACCTCTAACATTGTTCTGCTACATGTACAAGTCAGTTCTCAACATATAATTGATAAAAATGAAAAGAAAGCATATGGTTTGCTTTAAGGCTATGATATCTACATTTATATTCAAAAATGAATCACTAATGATGTTTGAAATGAACAACTCAAAATTAAGAAGACTTACCTTGAAACTGAAATTTGTGTTTTGATTTAGAGTTGGAGAAACCAAGTTGCAGGTGGCTATTTTTTCTTGAGCTTGCAAAATGGTGATAATGATATTACAGAAGTTGTTCTTATTTTTGACCAACCCCTATATGATGTATGTGGAGCGTTTGGATAGTTTGTTTAGACAGAAATTACAAGGTGTGAGAGGTTCAAAGATTTGGACTTCGAAGCTCAAGAGTGGAGGTTTTGTGGACAGTTATGTCTTTTTGAGAGTATGGGATTTTGAGGGTTTGTCTACACAACAAAAAAAATTTTGCTTGCAAATGGCCTCTCTATTTATAGAGGAGGTTTTAGAGAATGAGAGAGTTTGTTTTACAAGCTGTCAAAATTCTGGTTTAGTTGAGATGAAACAACCAAGTTATTATGAAAATTGGTGTTCCAATGCATGGTACAAGCATGGTCTGAAGTTTCTAGAGGCTTTTAGGCATGTTTCTTCTTGCTTTGACATTGTATATGTGCAGAGAAAACAATTGAGAGGCTCAAAGAGTTGATAATTTCATAAAGCTTGCTTTATGTAAATGGCAATGGTTCCTTTGTGCTATAAATGGAATGATGCAATGGACAATACTTGAATTACTTGGATAATGGTTCAATAAATTGTGCAAACATCTGATTGTGGATATATTTGCATGTCAAAAGGCCTGCAAAGTAAGATTATGCAGCATGGCATAAGGATTTTGTTATATGTTCTTCAACAAAAGGACTTGCAATTCAAGAATGGATGCCCAACTTCAGGCACTTGAATCTCCTAGTTCAAGTATGATAAATTCATTCTCTTGGATGTTTTGGAAAGCTTGAAACATCCTATACAAATTTAATGTTTTCCATTTTCACAAAACCATCTTGGAACTATGTGAAAAAATGCAAAGAAGTTGGGATAAAATCTTGACCAAAATCTGTTGAAAATTTCTCTAAGTGTTAGATGAAAATTTCATGACATCATGAGCTTATATCTTGAACTCTAAGAGTTTTTTGGACATCAACCCTCTAATACAAAGTTGTATAATTCATCAAGATCTATAACTTTCATGTTGAAAGTTTCCTTTGAATCATCTTACATCTTGGTGAAAAAATGTCATGAAGTTATGAAATCATCATTTTTAAAACACTTAGAAAAATTTCTAGGTGTTGTACCCCAAAATTTTCCCTCCAATTTTCACACAATAACATACTCCTAGAGGTCCTTAATTGCTCAAGTTGACTAAGGATTGACCAGACAAATCCTTCTCCTAAGACAATGAGCCTCAAACTAGGGTTTCACTCCTCATCAAGATGTTTGAGTTCCAAGGGTCCTAAATGATTTCCACTGTCCTAATATGTCCTCAAGATCATCCATGTCAAGTTTCATGCCTTGCACAAGAAGTTTGCTCAGTCAACTGTTGAGATGCCTGAAAATCAACTATATTAGGTGTGATACGGTGGCAGAACTGACTGTTAATACTAGTTTGCGTTTTTTGTCGCAAATGTCACGGTAAGCAAGAGTCGCCACCGACTTTTATTTCATCCAACAAAGGAAAAGGAAAAAGAATAGAAAAAACCTTTTTCGAGATGTTTCTGAGTACGGGGGATAGATTATAGAAAGGGAAGGTGTTAGCACCATTTCTATCTGTGGTTTTCCACAGGCTCTTAGGTACTTGCTCATTTTGAAAACTTATTGTGTGTGCTTTGTTTTGAAAAGTTTTGTTTTACTTCGTTTTAACCCTTGTTTCTATCCTCAAGAGTGTTGCGAAGTTGTTTTTGAAAACTTTGTTTGGAAAGTGTTTGGCGTGAAAAAGTTTTTGTTTGTTTGAGCAAGTACCTAGGAACTAATCTACCTACTTGAAAAAGGTCTGTTCGTTTTCCTTTTAGACAATGCTATCCCATTATTGAGAAACAGGTAGCATCGTCGTTGGAGTTTTTTTAGGGACATTCGAAGGGACAAATACGATCACAAAAGCAATATTAGGAAATGTTAGTAATCATCCTAAAGCCTTGAAGATCTTTTTCCGAGACAACATCCGAATGGGTCATTTTAGATCTTTCGGGGCTAGGGGATAACCACTAACAAACCCTATACTTCATGACCGTTTACCCAAGGCAACCGGAGTGGAGTAAACCCTAGGAGTGAGCATGTGCAAGGGCGAAAAGAACAGGAAAGACCTTTTGAGACATTTTCTTGAGTTCAGGGGGTAGGTTATGAAAAGGGACGGTATTAGCACCCTTTTCATTCGTAGTTATCTATGGGATCCTAGTTGCTAGCTCACTTTAAAATGCTTTGTTTGAAATGTGTTTGTGATTTGTTTTTGAAAGTATTTTTGAAAAGTGCCTTTGTTTAGGCAAACTTTGTAATGATTCTCGTCCCTATAAGAATGTATACAAAGTGTTGACTTTTGAAAATATTTCGTTTTGAAAGTGTTGGTGTGTTTTGAAAGATGTTGTTTTAAAAATGTTATGAGCAAGCAACTATGATTGTTTTACCTACTCAAAAGGGTCTTAGTTCTTTTCCCCCTCCTTTAGATGTTGCTATCTTACCATTGATTCATAAGAATCCCTATCGTTGGATGTGAAGGAACGGGTGTGGGTCATCGTATAATCATAGAAGGGAACTTATGAGACGCTTTAGCAATTGTCGTAAGGGACTAAGATCGTTTTATAGAAGGAAACATCGAAGGTTCATCGAGGGTCACGATCTTTTTTTTTTATCGAGGGTCTTTGATAAAGCGTCCCATATTCGAGGGACATGACTATTTATTCGTGGGAAACAAGCAATATTACCCTAGAGGTGCGCGTGTGAAAAGTGTTTGATTGCATGCATTTTTGTCTTTGAAATTAGGGTTCTCTAAGACCGATTTTATCTTGCCATACACACCCTATTTAATAATAACTATATTAAAAGCGATCAATTTCTGAAATTAAAATCCTACGCTATTACATCATTTGGAAGATGGGGGTACAATTTACAAATGAGGATGAAGTAGAAGCCTAATTAAATTATTACAACTATATTGAATAAATGAATAGCAATAAAAAGTATAAAAAGGAAAATAGTGTACAAATAAAGAAAAACAAACTTTATGTATTTACACATATCCTTATGCATCGATACATGCCACTTCCTGTTTCTGAAAAATCAAAATCAACTCAGTATGAGTCGATACATAATGGTATGTGTCGACAAATTCGTGTTTTGTGTCGACTCATACACCGTTTGTCTCTCTGTATTGTGCATAAATAACAGTATGCGTCGATGCATAAGGCCTTGTATTGACTTATACCATATTCTTTAACTAAAATGAGTCAACTCATGCGTGTTTTGTATCGACCCATAACCTGTTTTACACCATATATGTACCGACACATAGAGATATGCATCAGCTCATAACCTGTGTTTTCACCTCTAACATTGTTCTGCTACATGTACAAGTCAGTTCTCAACATATAATTGATAAAAATGAAAATCAAACATATGGTTTGCTTTAAGGCTATGATATCTACATTTATATTCAAAAATGAATCACTAATGATGTTTGAAATGAACAGCTCAAAATTAAGAAGACTTACCATGAAACTGAAATTTGTGTTTTGATTTAGAGTTGGAGAAACCATGTTGCAGGTGGCTATTTTTTCTTGAGCTTGGAAAATGGTGATAATTATATTACATAAGTTGTTCTTGTGTTTGAACAACCCCTATATGAAATATATGGAGTGTTTGGATGGTTTGTTTAGATAGAACTTACAAGGTGTGAGAGGTTCAGAGATTTGGACTTCGAAGCTTAAGAGTGCAGGTTTTATAGACAGTTATGTCTTTTTGAGAGTATGAGATTTTGAGGTTTTGTCTACACAACAAAAAAAAAGTTGCTTGCAAATGGCCTCTCTATTTATAGATGAGGTTTTAGAGAATGACAGAGTTTGTTTTATAAGCTGTCAAAATTATGGTTTAGTTAAGATGAAACAACCAAGTTATTATGAAAATTGGTGTTCCAATGCATGGTACAAGCATGGTCTGAAGTTTCTAGAGGCTTTTAGGCATGTTGTTTCTTGCTTTGACATTGTGTATGTGCAGAGAAAACAATTGAGAGGCTCAAGAAGTTGACAATTTCATAAAGCTTGCTTTATGTAAATGGAAATCGTTCCTTTGTGCTATAAATGGAATGATGCAATGGACAACACTTTAATTACTTGGATAATGGTTCAATAAATTGTGAAAACATCTGATTATGGATATATTTGCATGTCAAAAGGCCTGCAAAGTAAGATTATACAGCATAGCATAAGGATTTTGTTATATGTTCTTCAACAAAAGGACTTGCAATTCAAGAATGGATGCCCAACTTCAGGCACTTGAATCTCCTAGCTCAAGTATGATAAATTCATTCTCTTGGATGTTTTGGAAAGCTTGAAACATCCTATACAAATTTAATGTTTGCTATTTTTACAAAATCATCTTGGAACTATGTGAAAAAATGCAAAGAAGTTGGGATAAAATCTTGACCAAAATCTGTTGAAACTTTCTCTAAGTGTTAGATGAAAATTTCATGACATCATGGGCTTATATCTTGAACTCTAAGAGTTTTTTGGACATCAACCCTCTAATACAAAGTTGTATAATTCATCAAGATCTATAACTTTCATGTTGAAAGTTTCCTTTGAATCATCTTACATCTTGGTGAAAAAATGTCATGAAGTTATGAAATCATCATTTTTAAAACACTTAGAAAAATTTCTAAGTGTTGTACCCCAAAATTTTCCCTCCAATTTTCACATAATAACATACTCCTAGAGGTCCTTAATTGCTCAAGTTGACTAAGGATTGACCAGACAAATCCTTCTCCTAAGACAATGAGCCTCAAACTAGGGTTTCACTCCTCATCAAGATGTTTGAGTTCCAAGGGTCCTAAATGATTTCCACTGTCCTAATATGTCCTCAAGATCATCCATTTCAAGTTTCATGCCTTGCACAAGAAGTTTGCTCAGTCAACTGTTGAGATGCCTGAAAATCAACTATATTAGGTGTGATACGGTGGCAGAACTGACTGTTAATACTAGTTTGCGTTTTTTGTCGCAAATGTCACGGTAAGTAAGAGTCGCCACCGACTTTTATTTCATCCAACAAAGGAAAAGGAAAAAGAATAGAAAAAACCTTTTTCGAGATGTTTCTGAGTACGGGGGATAGATTATAGAAAGGGAAGGTGTTAGCACCATTTCTATCTGTGGTTTTCCACAGGCTCTTAGGTACTTGCTCATTTTGAAAACTTATTGTGTGTGCTTTGTTTTGAAAAGTTTTGTTTTACTTCGTTTTAACCCTTGTTTCTGTCCTCAAGAGTGTTGCGAAGTTGTTTTTGAAAACTTTGTTTGGAAAGTGTTTGGTGTGAAAAAGTTTTTGTTTGTTTGAGCAAGTACCTGGGAACTAATCTACCTACTCGAAAAAGGTTTGTTCGTTTTCCTTTTAGACAATGCTATCCCATTATTGAGAAACAGGTAGCATCGTCGTTGGAGTTTTTTAGGGACATTCAAGGGACAAATACGATCACCAAAGCAATGTTAGGAAATGTTAGTTATCATCCTAAAGCCTTGAATGTCTTTTTTTGAGTCAATATCCGAATGGGTCATTTTAGATCTTTCGGGGCTAGAGGACAACCACTAACAAACCCTATACTTCATGACCGTTTACTCAAGGCAACCGGAGTGGAGTAAACCCTAGGAGTGAGCATGTGCGAGTGTAATTTTCTTTCCATACAATCCTATTAACATTCATCTAAGCAGTTTATAGTTTACGGAAATTAAATGCGGGAAAGTTAAAGTCCTAGCTATTATAGGGCTTTTGCAGATACATAATTATTTTGGACTGAAAATAAAAATGCGGAATTGAAACCCTAATTATTATTACAAACTCGGAGCAGTTACAATAATAATAAAAAGGAAATTAAAAAATGCACGCGGCGAATTAAATGCGAGAATAATTGGCAAAACCTAAAAAATATAATTGAAAAATATTTAAGCTATATTTTGAGAAAAATTAGATTATGTACAAAATTAAACCCTAATTCTAATTATTTTTAATTATGAAAAGAATTAAACCCTAACTTTAATTAAACTAATTAATTAAAGAAATAGAATATTTTTATGAAAATAAATGATTTATAATGTTTTTATGATTTTTTTGATTAAATAAAAAAAATGATTTTTTGTGTTAGTTTTGTAAAAGAAGTAATTAATAAATAATTAAAAAAAGAAATAAAGAAAAGAGAAAAAGAACTTGGGCCTATGATGAAAGCTGAATGGGAGGTGTGACGCCTGAATTTCATTGAGCCCAAATCCTTTGGCCCAATCAGGCGTTTGGATCCAGTGATGGCCACGTTTGAGGGTTCACCATGGTCTGCATGTGTTGAGTGTTAGATCTGGATATGATGAGATCTTGTGGTATGGTGATGGAAGTGCATGAGGAGCGCGCAGGGACCTGGAGCATTGGATCTGAAGACACAAATTAGTGAAAATTAACTTTGTAAAAGGGCTGGATCGAACCCACCCCCTTTTGGACTAAAGCCTTATCATGCCCTGCCTTGCCAACTGAACCAAGCGTGTTAATTGTTAACAAAATAATACAAAATAAATATAAGGCAAATAAAGATCTATGGCCACATGTCAAAACGCGTGTGATGTGGGTTCCCAATGGTTTGAATGGACGAATCAGTGAGCACCACGCCATCACCTTCTTCAGGGATCCGTCGTTTTAGATGGGGAACTTTTACCTATAACATTATTCTGCCACTATAGGTTGTAGTGATGGATTTTGTTCGTAACTAAAAACCTGCAAAATTCAAAAATGTAGCACAAGCAGAATAAATTCAAACCAAAGGCATGAATCAATTGCAAATCATCTCCTGAGCATGACAGTACCCCTAATTTTATCCAATTTTGCCTTTATATAAAATTCCCAATTTGGGACCTCAAAACCTTAACAATGGCATCGTGCCATTCCTGCACTTAAACTTCAATCAAACCAATCAAAAACATTGAAAATATGATAGCAAGCATGAATATATGATCAAAACATGTTTATGATGAATAAATCATTGAAAATGAATCTTGAAAAAAGATGCAAACCATGGCACTATGAGGCGTGATTTCTGAAGGTTTTAAGGCTGGAGGACGATTGGAATAGCTTCAAGAAATGTCCGGGAACGGATTGCTGGCCTTGGAATTACTGGAAATGGCCTATGGAATCAAAATCGACCTGCACTTTTTTGACAAAAAAATGAGTTTTGTTCTCCTTCTTTCACGATCCCAATCCTCTTTTTTTGCCTTGAGAGTGTTATGTCCTTATATTAGAATGAATTAGGTCAATAAAAACTAATCATATCTTTGAAAATTAGGGAGATTTGATTTCATTCTTTGTCTTGTACGATTTATTTCCAAAATAGACCAAATTAAGATCTTTTCCAATCAATTGGCTCTTGCACGAATTTTTTGATTTGCTAGCTATCCATGGACTCATAATATGCTCATAAAATCAAATCTTTGATTTTATTTGATTATTCTACTAATTAAATTGATTTATTTTACTTTAAATGAATACAAAATAAAAATAATAAAATAATAGGTGGATAAGATCAGGGGTCATGGGCCATCTTATGAACAAGTTTCAAACAAGAAAACATGGGCCCATTTTGAAAAAAAAGTCATTTAATCAATGTTGACTTCATGCACATTTCCAAAAATTGGTCAACTTTGACAATACACATCTCTCTCGTTTTTAACCCTAAGAAGGTGTTCTTGGACTTTTTAGAAAGCTTAGGATGTCCCCTGAACAACCCTTTTGGTTTCATCTCAATTGGCTCTTCCATGTTCATGTAAGAAGCTTTGACCTAAAAGATGTTTTTGTTGACTTTTCAAAAGGACCTTTAATGTAGAAATTCATATCTTTTGATGAGTGCATATTTTGAACTTGAGGGATGAATATGAGTTGTAGGGAATTGCATCCTATTCAAAATGAGCCTTGGATGGAAAATTTCTTATAAAGTATGAAGAAGTTATGTCTGGTCAAAGTTTGGTTGACTTTTCCTGAGAAACCGTAATTTAGCAACTTTTGGGTTTTGATGAATTTGGGGCATTCCTTGAGGAATCATGATCAACCATTGATAAAGTGATGGATATCTCTTCAAAATGTTGATATTGACCAAAGATATTGAAGTTTGACTGTATGTGGGCCACAGTTGACTTTTGACCTAATATAGTTGATTTTCAGGCATCTGAGGAATTGACTGAGTAAACTTCTTGTGCAAGGCATGAAACTTGACATGGATGATATTGAGAACATATTGGGACCATGGAAATAATTTGGGACCCTTTGACTTCAACCATCTTGATGAGGAGTGAAACCCTAGTTTGAGGTACATTGCCTTAGGAGAGAGTTTGTCTGGTCAACTCTTGGGCATCCTTGAGCCAGTTGAGGACCTCAATGGGCATGTGATGAGTAAAATAAGAGGGCAAATTTTTGGGTACAACAGCTTCCCCTGTTCAATCTTCTTAAACTTGAGGATGTAGATTTGCTTGTCCGCCTTTCGTAATCTGAAGGTGGAAGATGATTGAACATTAGAGTGCCCAGAAATTTGCACTCGTCTGAGATGGTGCTGGAGTGTGTAGGTAGTAACGAGAATGGGCTTACATATGCCATTTGGAGGAGATGAAGGAAGGTCACCGGAGATGGGCTTAAAGATTCCATCCGTAATATATGACGGAGAATCATCGGAGATGGGCTTAAAGATGCCATCTAGAGGATGTTGATTTTGCGAGATATTCCTTTGATGAGAATTCCTGTTCCTGTCTTTGAGGAGGAATCTGCTGAGGAATATTGGTCTCTGTCTTGGGAGAAATGGAATTTTAGGAACTTCAGTTGTCCGTTACTCTACTGGGGAATCATCTCTTAGTCGAGGAGATGAAAATGAACTGTTATCTGGTCGTGCTCCAGGCCTTACAGTGATTTGCTAAGGATAATAAGACTGACTGCTATCGGGTCGTCCTCCAGGTTTTATAGTGACTTACTGGGGAGATGAGATTAAACTTGTTATCTGGTCATGCTCCAGGCTTTGCAATCTCAAAAACTGTTATCTGGCCGTGCTCCAGGCTTCAGAAGGAATTAAGTGGTTATCCGGTCACATTCGGGTTTCAACTTGAATTTAAGGCATACTAACATCCATTCATTTCCAGGCTTCAATAGTAATTAGCCGAGTAAACTGCTATCTGATCGAATTCCAAGCTTCACAGTACCTCATACTATTATCTAGTCGTGCTCCAGGTTTCACAGTGTCTCTTGCCGCTATCTGGCCGTGCTCCAGACTTCACAGCATCTTACAAGATATTATCCGGTCAATTTCTAGGCTTCATAGCTTGAATTTGAGATATACCACTATCTGGTCGATTCCAGGCTTCATAGTATTTTGTAGAAATTAAGATATTATTCGGTCGATTTCCGAGCTTCATAGCTTGAATTTAAGATATACCACTATCTGGTCGATTCCAGGCTTCATAGTATTTTATACTGTTATCGGGTCGTGCTCCAGGCTTCATAGTATGATGTATTGTTGGTTGAATATTATCCGGTCAGTTTCCTGGCTTCATAGCTTTTAAACTGGAATAGAAATCTTAGTATCGATTTGACTGAACTAGGGAAAGGTCTCGAGTTGTCTTCAACTGGGAAAGAAATCTTAGCATCGATTTGACTGAACCCGGGAGAGGTCTCGAAATAACTTTGACTGGCATAGAAATCAGGGGAATCTTAGCGGCGATTCGGCTGACCCAGACGAAAGTCTTAGAACATATTCAACTAGAATAGAAACCTTAGTGTCGGTTTGACTAAACCAGAGAAAATCTTGAAAAGTGTTGGAATATCTTCAACTAGAATAGAAACCTTAGTGTCGGTTTGACTGAACCAGAGAGAACTTGTGAGAACTTGATTGCATCTTTCCCTGAAAGGTAAAGAGTTAATCGTATGTAATTTCATGATGTATGAAATGTATTGAGTAATAATGTTCTCAAAATAAATGAGATTGTGCTGTATAATATGTATGCACATGCCATGATGTATGGATATGCAATGCTATTGTGATATTCTCTAGCTGGGGAAAATAAATCCTGGACTACTGCTAGAGAGTATAAGGAGTTGAGTTCTTCATTTCCGCTGGGGATAGTGACCGGGGATGATTAGCTGGGGATTTACATCCATTCTGCTTGAGAACATTCCGCCGGGAGGGACTCTGCCTGAGAACAATCCTGCGGGGAAATGACTCTATGGGGAAGAGAGATACTCTGTTGGAAGATCTGCTGATTTAGAGAAATAAACTCAGCTGGGGATGAACTTCCATTGCTGGAGAGAAGAGATATGTTGGAGATTGAGCTTCCGCTGTCATAGAAATAAACTTTGCTCGGGAGATGGCTTTATAAACTGCTCATGGTTATAAAACTTGGGTGGGGAATACAGACATTAGCTTTCTGAAAGAGCCTGCTGGGGAAGGAATTCCTGCTTGGGGATATAGAGGCCGGACCTTGGTTGTCTCGGCTCTGTGGGGAATATAAGTATCACTGGCTTGTATGTGATAGTGACTTTTCTTCCAACAGTCTCTGCCCCTTGTGCCATGCTGGAAAAGTACATGCGGAGATTTTGTGGATAGATCTATATCGTGATTGTACTTGAACATGTATTTAATGGGTGTCGGGATGACATCCGTCTCTGGATCGTATCTGAAATGTACTTGAAACATGTATTGAATGAGTGTCAGAATGACATCCATCTCTGAATCGTATTTGAACTGTATTTAGAGGAGAATCTGGAGTAAGTATCAGGATGACATCCATCTCTGGATCGTACCTGAACTGTTTCTAGAAGAGAAGTCTGGAATAAGTATCAGGATAACATCCGTCTCTGGATCGTATCTGAACTGTTTCTCAATGTATGAAAATCTTGAATAAGTAGCAGAATGACATCCGTATATGGATCTTATCTGAACCGTTTCTCGATGTATAAAAATCTTGAATAAGTAGCAGAGCGACATCTGTATCTGGATCATATCTGAACCATTTCTCGATGTATGAAAATATTGAATAAGTAGCTGAATGACACCCGTATCCGGATCGTATCTGAACCGTTTCTTGATGTATGCAAATCTTGAATAAGTAGCAGAATGACATTCGTATCTGGATTGCATCTGAACCGTTTCTCGATTCGGGTGCTCTTAATGAATGTTGATCAAGGTATAAGTCTTCCACTGATAGACAGGTGACGGGACATAGTCATACGTTTTAAATTCCTAACTTTTTGCTGGACCGCCCTTTCGGGTTTTCAGTCCACCGAGATACCCTTCTTTTCCCAAGCCGCCCTTTCGGGTTTTCGACTTGCCGGATGTACACATTTTTTCATTTTTTATCCCTAATTTTTGCTCGAACCCTTTTGGTTCTTCGGGGTTCCCTTATTTTTGCCTAGGTGTGTCAACCTAGCGGGTCTTTTTTTTCATGTGTAGTATTTTCCGACTATGTTCACGCTTTCAGGATGTAGAGAGTTGTCACTGTCCATAGTGTTGTGTTGTAGTACTGTAAAAAATGTTTTCTTGATGGCACAAGATTCGTTGTTGGAATGTGTGCATAATGCCACAAGCGATTCAGATGGAGATCTTCCCCTGGTTATTTGGCACTTTTGGAGAGACTTCCCCAGGTGTGTTTAGACATCATGTCATGCCCCTTGCTTATAGAAGACCTGTTATTGGAAGTTTCTTTCCCGCTGAGGTGATTCTGTCCATTGACAGGATGTTTGTTCATTGAATATCCATTGTGTGGATTTCTCTATTGTCAAACAATTAGTCATATGAAAACAATGTCATTTAAAGAATGCAAAACTCATGTCTGTCTTGAAATTTTTTTGAAAATGTGTTATGTGTAGTAAAACGAAATTTGCAAGAATGTGATATCAACTCAGGATTCGTAACAAAGCCTACAGGAGTCAGGATACCTTTGTAACAGTATGCTCTCAAACTAACCCATGCTTCAGCTAGGACTTTTAAGGGTTATAACGTGGCCTGATTCACGGTTCAAGAAATAAAGGATAAAGGCTCAAATTTTATTTGTACCCAACCTGCTCTTCGTGATGTTCTTCAGTCCTATGCTCAATTAATTACGCGTTTAGATCCTGATTGAGTCTGGAATCTTTGCTCTGATACTTGGTGATGATTTGGAAATTGAACATTTGTTTTGAAAGGGCAGTCATTTTTGTAATCTTCTTTTTTGATCGAGGATTTGTAGTAACCTCTTTTTTTGCTTTTTGTTATCCCTTCTTTTGCCTGAATTGTTTCTTTTGTGATTACAGTCACCGGGATGCCCCAATTTTCTCTTAAGTCTCCTTCATAGGTTTTGACTTAATGGGCTTTTATTTCGAGAGATAATGACTGTCTGTGTTGACGATTATACGGAACCATCACCATCTTTTGTTTTGGAAGGACGTCTTCGATGCCATTCATTATGTACGAAGCGGAAGATTATGAATGAATGCGCCTCTGAATTAACTGAGAAAACTACCCTGCCCCAGGTTATGATTAAGGGTTTTAATTTGTGAGAAAAGAAAAACTCCTACTTCTTTGGCTCGAAAGGGTTGACTAGGGATTATCTTCCTTATAACTCCACTGTTTAGGATTTGAAACAACGCCTGTACATCGTCAGCAGGGTCTGTTCAAAAGCATACTGTAGAGATTGTGGTATCATTTTTGTCATCCTCCCTCTAAGGCTTATAGTTTTTAATCGAGAGTTGAATATCACAAAAGGAAATAAGAACACATTTTTGAAATAGTGAATACGAATGAATTGATTCAAGACAAACATGTGCAACGCATTAATGAAATAACGAGGTTTGATATGAATAAATGTTCAAATAGATCAAAATAAAATTACACATTGAAAATTCTAATGAACGAAAAGTATTCTTGTGAGAACTTGTCACTTCAGATGGTATCCCTTGGAGGGATGGCATAAGAACTCATCCTGACCGTCTTGTGCGAATTCTAGTGCTCCTTCATCAATTAGGTCTTGAATTTTATTTCTCAACGCCCAACAGTTTTTGGTGTCATGTCCAGGACTGTTGGAGTGGTACACACATCTTGCATTTGGATTGTACCTTGGGGAGGCTATGTTGGGATTCTGAGGAGGGTCCCTTAACATAACCAACTTGGCCTTCAATGGGCGTTGCAATGCTTGAGCCAATGCATGTTGATTTCGGTGAAGCGTCTTTCGGATGTATTCTTCTTATGCCGATTGCCCCGTTGTCATTGGCGAGGTTGTGGTTGGGCTTGTGATGTAGTAGCAATCTGGAAAGGTCTGTTCCCAACCTCTTCTCTCACTAGGGGCTGATTAATGCCTTGATCCACAATTTTAACTGTTTGTTTCATGGATATGCATCCATCTTGGAGAAGCTTGTTGAGGAAGGCTCTTAGCCCTTCTTGTCCTCGAGCTAAGTTTTGGATAAGAGCCATCTGCCCCAGCATCGGGATTCTCATTGCTTCTACCTCAACTTGTAGTTGTTCCATTTGTTCATCCTTGTTGTTGTCAGGATGTTCCTTGGTCAGATTCCCGGCGAAGAGTGTTTTCAGGTCTTCTTGCCCCTGGGATAGATTCAGGAGAAATTCCTTGAATTGGGCATGTTGAGCTTGGAGATCTCTGTTGTCTTGTTGGAAAGCCATTTCTGAAATATAGCGAGAACATGAGAGACCTGCTTTGAAACCTGCTTATGCAATGATATGTATTATATATGTATGCAATGTTTTCAAGGATCTCGTGAGGTAAACAAGAAAATGTCAGAAGTTGAATATTGCAGCTATGATTGAAGAACTTTGTATTGTTGAGAGTCCTTCTACGAGAGTCAAGCTCACCAAATCAAGTGGGTCATAGCCCCTGACTCAAGTATTTGATTTTTGATCTTCTAACGACATTGGCTAAAGGAAAATAAATCCCCTTGCCCCTTGCTAGACGTCTGATTTATCATAACCTGCATCACAGGCCCTCGAGATCCTTGAAATGGTTAAGGAAATGTTAAGGCATGATGTTATGATGTGTATGTTATGCTTTTAAGAAAAGGTGCGAAGTGATGTAAGCAAGTAAACCCTGCAAGAAATCCAAGTTATTGGATAATAACTATAAACAAAACCTGCAAGGAACTCATGTTGTCAGGTAATAAAACTCTGCAAGTAGTTTAAGTTGAAAGCACACAAGTCACACAAACAACCTTAGGTTTAGGCTTGCACGGGTTTTAAGGTCATACCCTCTTGAAGCTGAATTAGTTTAACCTGTCCTATAAATAGTAACCGGGTTCTAAAGGGATCTCAATACCACTGATCTTTCCCGCAAGCCTTGTTCAATCGACGATTGACTCGTAATGAAACAAAACTAAGAAGTCAAACCTCAATGAGTGTAGCATCGAGTATCTGTCGACCTTGGGCATACACCAAATTCGGCCATCTCGCTACGTCCTACTGGCTAAGTTGTTTAATTAAAGGTTCTAAGGTCAGTTGATGCTTTATGACACCATGCGGCGGCCCCGTACATCTCCCTGATTGACTCAAGGGTTACGAGTACCTACCGAAGTGCCACATCAATGTCGCTACTGCTTCAATGGTGTCGGTATACCCCAGCACAACTCCCTCATAGTTTATTGCTACTTACCTAAATGGTGGTTCCCGATCCGGGTGCATGATCAAATAACCCAAACAGTTCCCATAAATATAAAGCAAGCAGGACAATCAAGAGAAAGAAATTAAATATGACCTAGAACTTAAGGTTTACCCCACTTTATATTTTATTCCCCAGCAGAGTCGCCAGTTCTGTGATACGGTGGCAGAACTGACTGTTAATATTGGTTTACGTTTTTTGCTTGCAAATGTCGCGGTAAGCAAGAGTCGCCACCGACTTTTATTTCATCCAACAAAGGAAAAGTAAAAAGAACATAAAAAACCTTTTTCGAGATGTTTCTGAGTAAGGGGGAGATTATAGAAAGGGAAGGTGTTAGCACCCTTTCTATCTGTGGTTTTCCATGGGCTCTTAGGTACTTGCTCATTTTGAAAACTGCTTGTGTGTGCTTTGTTTTGAAAATTTTTGTTTTACTTCGTTTTAACCCTTGTTTTTGTCCTCAAGAGTGTTGCGAAGTTGTTTTTGAAAACTTTGTTTGGAAAGTGTTTGGTGTGAAAAACTTTTTGTTTGTTTGAGCAAGTACCTAGGAACTAATCTACCTACTCGAAAAAGGTATGTTTGTTTTCCTTTTAGACAATGCTATCCCATTATTGATAAATAGGTAGCATCATCGTTGGAGTTTTTTAGGGACATTCGAAGGGGCAAATACGATCACAAAAGCAATGTTAGGAAATGCTAGTAATCATCCTAAAGCCTTGAAGATCTTTTTCCGAGGCAACATCCGAATGGGTCATTTTAGATCATTCGGGGCTAGAGGACAACCACTAACAAACCATAT
The DNA here is from genome assembly GCA_948472305.1 of Vicia faba. Taxonomy (NCBI): domain Eukaryota; kingdom Viridiplantae; phylum Streptophyta; class Magnoliopsida; order Fabales; family Fabaceae; genus Vicia; species Vicia faba. Next base: position 844,289,146 of record OX451739.1, read on the forward strand.
ACTTCATGACCGTTTACCGAAGGCAACCAGAGTGGAGTAAACCCTAGGAGTGAGCATGTGCGAGTGTAATTTGCAGTTAATTTATCTTTGCACATTTAGGGTTTTCTACTGTTTTAATTTCAGTTTGTCTTTCCATACAATCCTATTAACATTCATCTAAGCAGTTTATATTTTATGGAAATAAAATGCGAGAAAGTTAAAGTCCTAGCTATTACAGGGCTTTTGCAGATACATAATTATTTTGGACTAAAAATAAAAATGCAGAATTGAAACCCTAATTGCTATTACAAACTCGGAGCAATTACAATAATAATAAAAAGGAAATTAAAAAATGCGCACGGCGAATTAAATGCGAGAATAATTAGCAAAACCTAAAAAATATAATTGAAAAATATTTAGGTTATTTTTTGAGAAAAATTAGATTATGTACAAAATTAAACCCTAATTCTAATTATTTTTAATTATGAAAAGAATTAAATTTCCCTAATTTTAATTAAACTAATTAATTAAAGAAATAAAATATTTTTATGAAAATAAATGATTTTTAATTTTTTTATGATTTTTTTGATTAAATAAAAAAATGATTTTTTGTGTTATTTTTGTAAAAGAAGTAACTGATAAATAATTAAAAAAAGAAATAAAGAAAAGAGAAAAAGAACGTGGGCCTGTGATGAAAGCTGAATAGGAGGTGTGACGCCTGAATTTCATTGTGCAGCTCAAACCTTGGCATGATGGGCCTTGATACATTACATGTTGGTTATGGGCCAAGTTTGAAGTGAAGCAAAAGGCTACAAATCAAGTTATCAACAATTTGCATTTTGCATGGCATGCATGAATTCAATGAAAAGTCTCAAAATTCCAAAGTCCACAACTTGCTCATACTTTTTAATTTTGGCACAAATAAACACAATTTGGAAAGGTATTGAAAAGGTCTACCATCCCCTAGTTTTGAGTTTTTGCAATTGAGTTCATTGAGGTCCTCAAAATTTGGCTTGAAATTCACTAATTTTGAAAAATGACCTATAATTTTGTGACTTCAAAAGGCCATAACTCTTGATTCCTTGATAATTTGGATATGAGACCAAAAGGAGGTGAAAACCCATTCTCTTAGATTTCCAAGCATATTTCATTTGCATCTTCTTGATCAAGAGTGAATAAAATATGATTTTTTGAAATTAAGTCCTTATTTTCCAAAATTAGTAACTTTTAGGGTTTCCTCAAGAATAAGTTTCAACCCAAACTTCAACCTCTTCAATCCAATGACCAAAATGGACTTGAAATATGAAAAGTGAATCCTTGAATTGATGGTTGGCCAAAAAATTCACTTGGTCAACCTTGACTTTGACTGATTTTGACCAAAATGACCATTTTGCCCCTCTGAATCAATTGATCCACTTCCCTTCAAAATTGATGATTAAGACTCCAAACATATGATCTTCCAAACATATAAAGGCCATGTGCAAAGTTTCACTTCAAGATTCTCAAGAAAACCTGATGAAAACCAAAACCCTAATTTTGGTCAACACATTAGGAGACTGATGAATTATCTTCAAAACATTAAATCCTCTGGGCATATTGACCAATTCCTTGTACAAAGACCTTTCAAACATCAAAGAAATGTTGTAGCTCCCTAAATCAAGTCTTGTACATTGGCCAGCAATCTTGTTCAAACAAACCCTAATTTGACTGATGAATCCAAAGAGTGATTCCATTTGTGATCAAACACAAGCTCCAATCTTCTGGGAGTCTAAAGAGATGAATAAAACATCTTGAGATATGCAAAGACTTTTGAGCTTGGAAGATCCAAAGATTTGGATGGTAAGATATTTCTTGAGCAACTTGCCAATGCAATCAGCCTTCCAAGCTTGAGGCAGACTTGACAACCAAAGTATTTTGATCCTATCATAATGTATGAATGCAATGCACTATGATGTTCATGATGAAACATAAGCCTAAAATCAAGAGGGTAAATTTTGGGGTGCAACAGCTGCCCCTATTCAAATATCCTCAACATGATAAGTGAGAAAAGTGATAACTTTCGAGCGTTCATGGTTGAAGATGTTTGAATATGAAAGAACCCTAAAATTTACACTCTTGAAACAAATGGAAACAGAAAACTCCCAAGACATACGTCAGAATGAAGCCATAACGCAGGTTGAGGCAGAATGAAAACAAAGAAGAGTAGACATAACTAAACTTCTGGACAAACGTGCCAAGGCAAAACTGGGCTTCAAAAGGAAGAGGTGAGACAAAACTCAACCAACAGAGTATAGACGAAACTAAGCTCTGTAACAGAAAACGTACGCGGGCGAGGAGACGAAACTCTGAGCTCGACCAAAAGCAAAGTGGCTAGAGTGTGTGATTCTAGGAACACTTACTAGTCTCAACTAAGATAGACAATATAAAGGAACTAGAAGAATCTCAGAAATAAGGAACAAAAACGAGACGAAACTCGACCCAAAGCGAAGTGATGAGACTGCATGTTTCTCAGAGCACCTGCTGGTCTCAGATCAATGGATAAACAATGACGAAAACTGGTAGGAGAATCCAAGGAACAAAGGAGATTGATTTCAACCCAGGGACGCAGCACGAACACTATACTTGGTAAATAAACACCGTCAAAGAGTCTAAGGTAGAAAAGCAAAACGAGACGAAACTCGACTCAATAACCAGTTAGGAGAAACTAAACTAGATGAGTACCAGGATGGAACTGGATTTCATGCACAAGGTGAGGAGACGCAACTCCGAGCTCAACCCAAAACGAAGAGATTAGGGCGTACACCTAAAAACCTGCTGAAAGCAAATATCAGGGCGAAACTGGTATTCGAAAAGGTGAATCAATAGACATTGGAATGAACCAGAGAGGGTAGTAAAGACTAAACCTGGGAAGACCGAGCCAGGGCGAAACTGAACTATAGTCAAGAGTAGACACTCAAATAAACAGATGATTGACGTTAAAAGGATATTGGTATGGGGTGTATAATGAGGACGAAGACCTCGCTGGGGATTAAATCTGAAGTATTAGCGAATCATTGGGGGTGACGGAAATAATAATGGCTTATGTTCCGATGCATGTTTGAATTCTTTTTTTTTATAGCGCAATGCTCCATATAATGGAAATGCTACACATTTTGGTAGATGCAATGTAATGATGTATGTTTAAAAGTTCCACTAGGGAATGGCCAAATGAGAAGCCAATAACCAAGAAGTCTGAATCTGACATGACTTGCAAAAATAAATTGCAAAATCCAAAAGAAAGGAGAAAATGCGGGAAACCTCTAGAGTGGGAACCTTGAAGAGATGGAGCTTCGCGGAGAATAATAAACGAGCAAACAGCAGAAACGGGCCACACACAAAGGGAGGAGCTGCACAAAATAAATTGTGAATTCCCAGGGAAGATCAGGTCGACACTGCAACTTCTGGAAAGGGCCGCCCATCCGAAGATTTAGAAAATTGAGAGAGGATCAAGGTAAGACCATAATCTCTGGGAAGGACAGCACACGGCCGTGCTGAGGACGACACTAAGATAACAAACCCGACGTGAAGGGTGAACAAAACCCTACTGAAGAGATGGGACTTCAGCGGGGAGATAGAACTTTGTTGAAGATTATCTTGCTGGAGAGATATTCTCTTGGAATGCAACCAAAGGATGAATCCTGCAGATAGTCACACAGTAACAACCTTACTGGGGAACAAGAGAAGATCCTTAACAAAGGATGCCCCGATCAACAAATCGGCTGGGAATTGAGAGGTCGAAGCGAGGGATCCCTGTTGGTGATCTCAAAGGGGAGTTGAGACTTCTTCAGAATGTGGTTTCCTTCTTAACGACTCCAGTGGGGATAGGCGACATATACAAACTTTGAAGTCTTGGAACGAAGCTTTTAAAAGAAGATTCCTGGGGCAACCAAACTTCGCTGTAGAAACGAAACTTCAATGGGGATAGGAAATTTCACTAGGGAAACGAAACTTCACAGGGGATAAGCAGAGTCCTAATCAAACATGGGCTCTGTCAAAACAGAAGAAAGCCGAACATTCCTTCCTTGACCATCATTAAGCTCTTTACAAGTGTTCAATGTGTAATCTCTTTTGATGTCAAACAGCTGTTTTTGCATATAGAGAAATCTTTATTGAGAATGATAGACCTGATGCGATAATTATTTAAGCCTTGAAGTTGAAAATTTTAACAAAATGTCGCATCTCTGTTGTGAATGAATCACTGGCTAGAGTGCAAAAAAGTTTTAAAAGTTTTCTTCCTCTTTTTGAAAAAAGACGAGTCAAGATGCGAGCGTTAAGATATCAACACGGCTATGCAACACATATTTGGGAAGTTTAGGAAATATTATCCTGTTGTAGTATGCTTTCGATTTAAACCCTTGTTTCAGTTAGGACTTTTAGAGGTTGTGACGTGGCCTGGTTCAAGGTTCTTTTGAAAAAAAAGTTTTTCAAGGCTCAAGTTATTTGGTGCCCACCCCCTTCGTGATATTCTCCTGTCCTAAGTTCAGCTGATTTATCACAAGCGTTCATCTTCCAAAAAGATTTATGTTGACTGAGTGATCACGAAAAATCCTTCATCATGATTGTCGCTTAACTTTTACTGCTTCGGTTTTTTTTTGACATTATTGTTCCTCTTCTTTTTGGTGAAAGTTTTAATGAATAAACTTTCCTCTTTTTTTCGGCCTTTTAGGCTCTCTTTCCCCTAATTTTTGCCTGGACAAAATCTTTTGAATTTCCATTTTGGGAGTCCAGCGGGATACCCTAACTTTTGCCTAAGCGACTTGTTTTCAAGTATTGACTTAGTGGGGCTTTTTGTTTCTTTCTTATTCATACTTTCCATTTTGAACAAGTCAACGTGACTTTAGATCTTAGAACTTTTTCATTCTTTCTCTCTTTTTTTGAAGAAAACAATGCCTCATTCCTTGGTCAGCGAGGGATAGCCATTATTGTATCGATTCGATCTCGACCTCAGGACTTTTGTGAAGAAATGAAAATCATGGTTTAGACATTTTTGATCTCATGACGTGAAAGATAAAGTGCAGTGATCCTCAGATGGGACATTTCTTCTGAAGTTTGAACGTTTGGGAAAATCAACTGAACATCTACCCTGCCCCTGGTTAAACAAAGGTTTATTTTTTTGAATAGAAAAGAAACTACTACTTCGAAGGCTCAGAGGGGTTAACGAGGGTCTAACTCCCTTATATCTCCGGTGTTTGGGGATTGAAACAATGCATGTACATCATCAATGGGGGTCTACTCAAAAGCATACCACTACAATCATCGTTTTTTAGCTAAACTTCCTCCTCCAACTTCTTGGTCATGCGAAAGAATTGACACAGTTGGTATCAAAATGCCCAGAGAACAATTAAAGATTGATTTTGTATGAAAAAAAATTCTTTTTTTAAGCAAAAACATTCAGCGCATCAAGACTGACATTCGGTTATAAACAAAATCCTACATGCAGACAATGCTTAAAATAATCAATCAAGATGACACATGAGAGCGTAGAAAAGAAACGTAATAAAGCCATTATGGGGAAGAAGTATCTCCAACCAGGTTCACCGGTCCCACTGACTTGCCGTAACCTTGATATTATCCTGACCTATGATTTTTACCAACAGCCCGGAGCTGTGAAACAAAATGACAAGGAAAACGCCAACAGAGTGAATGAGAGATTCATCAAACATGGAACCAAACATGCCCCTTGTGCAGTAGTAGTGGGGTTTGCTATCCGCATTTCAAGCAATCCACTAACCATGACTTGTATTACCATTTTCGTGTAAGATCCACGAAGTTTATATGCACATGCTTATCAAAAATATTAGACGTTTTTGCAAACAAAATAAAAAAAAGGAGAAAAGAAAAGCATACATATACTTGAAAGGAGATATTTTATTGATTTTGAGAAATTTGCCTGTGAAAAAAGGCATTTACATTGGGGAGCAAGAAATTACAAAATCAAAACAAACAAGTGTTCACAAATGGCAATGTGAATGTGAATATTCATCAAGTCCCGACTCTGCTATGACTCTCATCTTCCTGCCTTCAGACAAATCATTCTTGGATTAGCTTCGAGCTTATGCCAGGTGATTGAACGAAGGAAAGAAACAAAGAATCCCATGCTGAGCGTAGACATTTGCTTTAAGTCCCTAACTTTTGCCTGAATCGCCCTTTCGGGTTTTCGATTCACCAGGACACCCTCTTTTTGCCTAAACCGCCCTTTCAGATTTTCGGTTTAGCGGGTTTTTATCATTTTTTATGAAAAGTATTTTTTAACTACGTCAGCATTCACAGGGAGAGGGAAGTACTCTCCATCCATAGTCGTGAGCATCATCGCTCCTCCAGAGAAAAAATTTCTGACCACGAAAGAACCTTCATAAGTTGGAACCCACTTTCCCCTGGGATCTCCCTGGGGAAGAATTATCCTCTTGAGCACAAGGTCGTCTAGTTTGTAACATTGAGGTCGTACCCTCTTATCAAAAGCTTTCCTCATCCTTTGCTGATATACCTGACCGTGGAAAACGACCGTCAATCTCTTTTCATCAATAAGTTCCAACTGATCCAACCGATTTTGTACCCATTCACTTTCATCCAGCTCAACATCTATCATGACCCTAAGAGAAGAAATCTCGACTTCTACCGGCAGTACTGCTTCCATGCTGTAAACCAATAAAAATGGGGTTGCCCTAGTCGAAGTACGCACCGTGGTGCGATAACCATGCAAAGCAAAAGGCAACATCTCATGCCAATCTTTATAGGTTACCACCATCTTCTGCACAATTTTCTTGATATTCTTATTGGCCGCTTCGACAACTCCGTTCATCTTTGGTCGGTATGGAGAAGAGTTATGATGCTTGATTTTGAAGGACTCACAAAGCTCCTTCATCATTTTTTTGTTCAAATTAGACCCATTATCAGTAATGATCTTCTCCGGCACTCCGTAGCGACAGATAATGTTGTGCTTAATGAACCGAGTTACCACCTGCTTGGTGACATTGGCATAGGATGCAGCTTCGAACCATTTTATAAAATAATCGATGGCAACCAGAATGCAACGGTGCTTGTTGGACGCATTCAGTTCAATCTTTCTGATCATATCAATTCCCCATATCACAAACGACCAAGGGGAGGTCAAGACATTCAAAGGTACTGGCGGTACATGCACCTTGTCAGCATAGACTTGACATTTGTGGCAAACCCGTGCATGATTGTAACAGTCAGTCTCCATGGATGACCAATAATAACCTGCTCGCAAGATCTTTTTAGCCATGGTATGCCCGTTAGAGTGGGTCCCAAAATCACCTTCATGTATCTCCTCAATGATTCTAGCTGCTTCTTTCTTGTCAACACATCTGAGCAGTAAACCATCATGATGCCTTTTATACAACACACCACCACTAAGAAAGAACTTGGCTGAAAATATTCTCAAGAACTTCTTATTTGTGACAGATGCCTCCTCAGGGTACTCTTGTGTTTCCAGATATCTCTTAACGTCATAAAACCATGGGTTACCATCTGGTTCCAAACTGGCCTCAAAACAGAAAGCTGGCTCACTCAAACTTCTGATAGTAATGGAAGGTGCCTCATTAGCCCACTTAACCTTGAACATGGAGGAAAAAGTTGCTAGTTCATCAACTAGATTGTTTTCTTCTCTGGGAATGTGCTCAAACGTGATCTCTTCGAAGTACGGAATCAACTTCATAACATGCTCACGATATGGAATTAGGTTCTGATGGCGAGTCTCCCAATCTCCATTAATCTGGTTGATAACGAGATTGGAGTCCCCGTAAACTTTCAAAAAATCGATGCGCAGGTTGATCACCGCTTCAATGCCATAAATGCAAGCCTCATACTCGGCCATGTTGTTAGTGAAATCGAAACAAATATGGGTCATGAAAGGAATGTGATATCCCTCAGGGGAAGTGATAATAGCTCCGATGCTGTTGCCTATGGCATTAGAGGCACCATCGAAAACAAGCGTCCAACATGATCCTGGCTCGAGTCCTTTGTCTGGGTCTGGCATATTACAATCCCGAATATACACAATTTTCTCATCTGGAAAATCAAACTTCATCGGTTCATAATCGTTCATGGGCTGATGAGCAAGATGGTCGGCCAGTACACTACCCTTAATTGCTTTTTGAGTAGTGTATTGGATATCATATTCGGTGAGTATCATCTACCAACGGGCTACCCTGCCTGTAAGAGCTGGCTTCTCAAAAATGTACTTGATTGGGTCCATTTTGGATATCAAGTAGGTGGTGTGAGTTAACATGTACTGCCTCAAACGTTTGGTGGCCCAGGAAAGCGCACAACAAGTCTTTTCCAGCAATGATTACCTTGACTCGCATTCCGTAAACTTCTTACTCAAGTAGTAAATAGCCTGCTCTTTCTTCCCTGTCTCGTCGTGCTGACCGAGGATGCAACCCATTTAATTCTCCAACACAGTTAGATACAAGATTAGTGGCCTTCCTTCCACTGGCGGCATGAGTATCGGAGGTTCCTGCAAATACTCCTTTATTTTGTCAAAGGCCTTCTGACAATCCTCGTTCCATTTCACCGTTTGAGTTTTCTTCAATAATTTGAACATAGGTTCACATGTGGCTGTGAGATGAGATATAAATCTGGAAATATAGTTTAATCTCCCCAAGAAACCATGTACTTCCTTCTCTGTCCTTGGCTCAGGCATTTCCTGTATCGCTTTGACTTTGGTCGGGTTCACCTCGATACCTTTTTCACTTACAATAAAACCCAACAGCTTACCGGATCTCACCCCGAAGGTGCACTTATTCGAATTCAACCTTAGCAAGAACTGCCTCAGTCTCCCGAACAATTTTTCCAAATGAACAAGGTGTTCCTCTTTCGTGTCAGACTTAGAAATCATATCGTCTACATATACCTCAATCTCTTTGTGAATCAAATCATGAAAGAGAGTGACCATGGCATGCTGATATGTTGCCCCAGCATTTTTCAAACCAAACGGCATCACTTTATAATAGGAGGTTCCCCAAGGTGTGATGAATGTTCTTTTCTCCATATCCTCCGGAGCCATCTTAATTTGATTGTAACCCGAAAAGCCATCCATGAACGAGAACACCTTGGAATGGGCAGTATTATCGACAAACACATCAATATGCGGAAGAGGGAAATAATCTTTAGGACTGGCCCTGTTCAAATCCCTATAATCTACGCACATCCTGACTTTACCATCCTTCTTGGGCACAAGCACAATATTCGCAATCCATGGCGAATAACTGATAACCTTCAAGAAATTTGCGTCCAACTGCTTTTGGACCTCCTCTTTGATCTTCTTGGACATCTTAGGATGAGTTCTTTGGAGCTTCTACTTGACAGGAGAACAACCTTCTTTGAGCGGCAGTCGATGCACCACTATGTCTGTATTCAACCCAGGCATATCCTCATAAGACCAAGCGAAGAAATCAGAATACTCACGGAGTAGCTCAATCAATCTGATCTTTATACTTTCTTCGAGATCTGCCCCTATCTTGATTTATCTTCTTACCTCTTCTGTGCCAATATTCACCACCTCAATCGAATCCTGATTCGGCTGGATAACCTTCTCCTCTTGTTTCAACAATCTTGCTAATTCCTCAGGAAGACCACAATCCTCATATGCTTCTTCTTCAGCTTGATAAATAGGAATATCAAAGTCATAATGAGCCATAACAGAGTCGTTATTGATTGAATCGGGGGTGAAAGTGCATCTGCATGAATGAAATTTTTGCGTTTTTTAGTGACAGTGTGTGAAAAGAGAAACATTTCCATTTAAAAATAAAAAGAAAAGAAAAAGAAGCAAAGTTTTGAATGCAAAAACGTCCTTTATTTCATGATTAAACTTGCAAAAATAAACATGGTGGCCCTACACAAATGATCCACTACGCCTTGGGCATAGCGTATGAATTATGATATGATAATAAAAGAAACAAGAAAATTACTCATCAGCGCTTGAAACTTGGATAACATCCACAGAAGTCCAATTGTTGAGTGTCTGGCCTGGAATACTCGGACGAATCCAATATTTAATATTGTAGCCATCAGCCCTATCATCATCAATTGCATTGACATGTCCTTCTTGAGTAGCACAAGGACGGGAGAACTTCACAGGAGTAGATAAACTAGATGCTTTGGGAGCTGCACTCTGCTGACCTGGGCTAAAACCAAGACCAAATTTATCAAACTTCAGAGCAACATCCAGCACCTGACCCCAACCTTTAGGGTTACCACCTTCCACTACAGCTTTTGCATCTTTGAGAGAAGACATAACAATTTCCGACTTCTTTTTCTGCTCTGGAGGAGGAAAGTTGATAGCATGAACTGTCTCAAATGCCTAAAATGGAGTCTCATGAATCTCTCCTTCAAACTCGACATAACGAAATGACGTCAAATGACTCACGATGTACTCTTCCTCACCGTATACAGTTATCACCTTTCCCTCTGCAGGATACTTGAGTTTCTGATGAAGAGTAGAAGTGACTGCTCTTGCTCTATGAATCCACGGCCTCCCCAACAAGAAACAGTATGCTAGCTGTATATCCATCACAAAAAACATGGCCTTGAAGGTGAGAGGTCCAACTTTGATTGGTAACTCCACCTCCCTAAATACTAGCCTTTGAGACCCATCAAACGCCTTCACCATCAAATTGCTAGGGCGCAACTCTAGTCACAAATAATCAATCTTCATCAATGCTGACTTGGGCAATACATTTAAAGACAATCCTGTGTCTACCAAAACCCGGGATAAAGTAGTGCCCCTGCACTCCATTGAAATATGAAACGCTTTATTATGGTCTGGTCCCTCTGGAGGAAGATCAAAATCGGTGAAACCCAAACCATTCCCGAAAGATATATTAGCACAGACATTCTCAAATTGATTGACTGTTATCTCATGTGGCACGAACGCATTCTTTAACAATTTCATTAAAGCATTTCTGTGAGGTTCTGAATAAATAAACAGAGATAAGATAGACATCTTAGAAGGAGTATGGCTCAGATGATCAATTATGCTATAATCACTCTTTCTGATAATTCGCATCAACTCTTCAACCTCATCGGGAACTGAAGAAGCTTCTGGTACCGGAATTGATTGAGTCACATTGGCCGGCGTAACCCTTGGATTACCGATCATTACTTATTGTTTCCTTTTTTCTCTTGCGGAAGTATCTTCCGCAAAATACACATTGGAAGGACCAAATACTCTCACGCTTCTAGTCATTCGACCCACACCAAAAAAGTTATAGACTTCCTCTTCATCACCTTCAGCATGTTCTTTCTCAGACAAACGAGCATTAACCTCCTGCTTTACCCCATGGTAATAAACATCGGCACCGTAATGCCACATGACGGACTTCTCACTAGTATATGGCATAGGACCAGGTACCATAATCATCAGAGGAGGTGCCCTTGAAGGGGAAGGAATACGCGCAGGGGTGTAAGGAATAGATATTACATCAAAATCCTCTTCGGTAATCTTGCGGTAGCTCGGTTTTCTATCAAATTGCAGGGAACCATCATTTATCAACAACTGGATACCAGCCTTTAAATCGTCACAGCCCTTCGGTTGCTCTCTACACTTGGCACACTCTGAAGTACAACTCGGGAAAATAGAATTGTCAAGCAAATACCTCTTAACACAACTCAACGGAGTAATTACTTGCTCCGCATTCATGATTAAGTTAAACACTTCACCATTATCATCAATCATGTTAACAACACCCCCTCCATGCCTAGGCATTGGGTTCTGAGTAACATTCGAACCAGTCACTGGAGTAAACTCAATTGCCTTGGAATCCAACAAGTCTTGTACCTTGCACTTTAACGCAAAACATTTGTCAGTAGAATGACCAACTCCGCTCGAATGGAATTCGCATCTTGTATTAGCATCATAGTTAACGGGGAGTCTTGCGGGTGGTGGCGGCATATTTCTCAAACTGATCAACTTTAAATCAAGCAGGTGGTGGAGCGCTTCAGTAAGAGTTACCGACAAAGGATCAAATTTTCTGGGTTGTCTCTGTTGTTGGTTATTATACTGACGGGGAGCATCTTGTTGTCTTTGTTGTTGAGGCACTGTATTTGGTCTTTGCTGTGGAGGAGCATTAACAGGAATAGAAACAACATTGATTTGTTGGCGCTGACGATCCTCTCTTCGTCCCCTATGAGAGTAAACCGCACTTGTGTCGCCTTCCCTTTTCTTAGGGTAAGTGTTGAATGGTTTCTTACTTCCCCCAGATGAGCCACCAGACCCTTCAATCTGATTCTTTCCCAATTTCAAACCCACCTCAATTCTTTCACCAACCATAACCAAGTCCGCGAATCCTGCCGAAGTACTTCCTATCATGTGCTCATAGAATGGACCTTGCAGGGTACTCATAAACATATCAATGAGTTCTATCTCCATGAGTGGAGGTTGAACCCTCGCAACCAACTCACGCCACTTCTGAGCGTATTCCTTGAAAGATTCTTTTGGCCCTTGTGACATATTCTGTAACTGAGTGTGGTTAGGAGCCATATCCATATTGTACTGATAATGTTTGACAAAAGCCCGAGCGAGATCATTCCAGCAGCGAATATGAGTTTTCTCCAACTTCATGTACCACTCCAGGGATGCCCCAGATAGGCTATCCTGGAAAAAGTGAATCAAAAGCCCTTGATCCTCAGTATGTACTGACATCTTCCGGAAATAAGCAGTTGCATGAGTAATAGGACAGGTCGTTTCGTTGTACTTTTCAAATGTAGGAGGTTTGAACTTCGGAGGAACTTTCACCCCAGACACCAACCCGAGATCATTAGCATCCATACCAAGGACTCCTTGCCCTTTCACAGCCTTCATACGCTCTTCCAATAAACGATACTTCATATCCTCAATCTGAACCCCCGGCTCTGAATGCCGAACAAAAAACTAATCTTCGTCTTGGTCAAAGTCAAAATCCCGCTCCTGATAATTCCTTACACCGCTCTAATTAGATCTTTTGTTCCCCACCAGACGAGGTCCAGGAGACGGGGGAAACTGCCCTACATTGCGCAAAAGGGTTTCCCGGCATCCCATGAAAATTTCCAGCAGGCTGTTCTTGCATATCCCTCAATCCTACAGAAATGTCCTGATAGAGCCCTTGATTTCCACCATCCCCTGGATAGCGGCGCTGGTTATTGACAATGGCAGCTAGTTCGTCCTCTCGGCGACTCACATTGGTGATGACCTCCATGAACTGAGTCATCTGAGTAGCCATCTGGGCCCTTATTTCAGCGAGTTCAGCTTGAACCTGTTTCATCTGTCTTGGAAAGTTGTTTCTGGTGGAATACCGATGAGTAGTCGTCTTGAATTCTGAATAAGAAAAGCAGCAGAATAAGAAAACCGTCTTGAGATAACCTGCAATGTTATGAAATGCATGATGTGCATGATATGTTTGTCATTCCCAAGTATCCAAGAGTCCTTTTATTCATCAATCATGGCGTGCAACCATACAATCAAAAGAGAAAGGATAATAAGATGAACACTTCCATTTTTTACAAACAAAATAAACGATGTATAAGTGACTTCGGACAAATCAAGAGCATAATGATAAACAAAAAAATACATGTCTTAATAAAAAAACAAAAGGAACTGAATAATAACAACAATCAATTGGCCCCTTCCAACAATTTTGGGGGTGGCCAAATACACCAAAAGCAAATAACGGAACTAAATCTCCGGAACTAAACATGCTTCAAGATGTTGACATTACTCTTCAAGTCTGGCTTTCTCCTTCAAGAGTTGAGATGCGACCATTTTACTCTCTTGGAACCGATCTTCTGCGACACGCTTCTGGGCCACTTCCTTCTTAAGCTGAGCGTCTTTATCTTCGAGCTATTTTTCTAAGTTCTGAATCTTCTTCTTGTAACTATTTTCTGAGGCTTGAAGCTTCTGACACTCTTGCTGAGTCTTACTCAATTCTTCTTCCATTTCAGCATGAGGCCTCTTCCTAAAATTGGTTGCATCAGAAGTTTCCCCTTGATCTTTTTTGAGTTTACGAGCTAAGTCGGCCCTTTCTTGATCTGCCCAATAAAGTTTCATCCCCGCCTCACGGTCTTTTGCACGAAGCTGAATGTTCTCAACATGAACCTGGGTGAACATCTCGGTAGGCATTATGTTACTCGGAACAACAGGAGGTTGCTCGTATATAGGAGCCGACCTTGCAAATGGTAATAGTAAAATCTTAATCCTTGCTTTAACCCACTCTAGGTAAGGAACCCTAGCAATAGGTACCTTCTTGCCCAAAGTAGTTCTATCCTTCCTATGAATTCCCTTCCAAGCACTTGTCACTCTTTTCAACATCTCAGGATCACTTCCTCTAGCGAAATACACTGATTCAGACACCTCCTCAACCTTTGGCGGTCCATCCATTGCATATCCCAATTGACGATAAGAAAGCACAGGATTGTAGTTGATGCACCCCTTAGTTCCTATGAGGGGAATATTAGGGAAACCTCCACAGCTAGTGACAATACTTCGCACTTCCCCTATGTCATAATTCCACCAAATATCAAATAAAGTAAGGTTGACAAGCCTTGATGACCATCGGAGAGAAAGCCTGGTATCTACGAAAGGGCCACTTACTGGTAGATGCAACTTAAGCCATTGATACAACATCGAATGGCATAAACTTACATTACCACCTTTTCCATGCCTGGAATAAATGGTGTAAAGAGTATCTGCCAAGAGTGTCGGTATCGGGTTCTTCTTTCTAAAAACACAAATAGCCGTCAAATCCACAAAATTTCTCTTGTGAGGAAAGAGGACAATCCCGTATATCATGAGAGCGAACAGAGAACTGAAGTCACTCAAATTGCCTTTCTTTGCCCAGTCTTCAGCTTTCTTCACTAAGAAATCCAAATAAAAGCCTTCAGTACCCTCACTGGACTTCCAATTGTCTTTCACCTCTTTCCAACTCAAATGAAGAATTTCAGCAACAACTTCGAACTTTGGCTTTTCCGGCACTTGGACAAAAGGAACTTCATCGGTCAATCTGATATTAAGCAGGTACGCGTATTCTTCTAGTGTGGGAACCAGTTGATAATATTGAAAAGTAAAACACCGTAATTCTTTGTCATAGAACTGGAAGAGAGTGATCAAAGCCATCGGGTCAACTGGAGTGTTAAGGACTAGTAACAAGTTGCCATAATTTTTGTTGAAATTATTCAGAACATCTTCCTTCAGATAAGAACTCATCCTCTTCAATTCGGACACATCAATGGTAGGAATATGATAAGAGAAAGTATGCTTGGTGAGCTTCTTTAACACGAACTGAATCAAACTCAACTGGAGGGAGACCATCCATTTCTGATGGAAAGAAGACTCTTGAATGTCCCTAGAAAATGACATGCGCATGCTAGTTATTTTTTTTTACATTATTTTTTTTAGAAATAAACATGCTATGATGCAACATGACAGGATCAAAGTTTCACACTGGATCGTGGCTGGACCATTACAGAACAACACCACTCAAGATCAAAAAGAGAATCTCGAAGCTTCAAAACTATCATGGGAACCTGAGTCACCTTTGCAACACAAAGTCACCAACAGTACCTGTACCTGTAAGAAAAGTTTTCCCGCCCCTCTCACTGGTGTAGTCTAGGTCAAGGTTAGGTCAGAAGCCAAATTAGAGTACGAGAGCTCGAATGTCGGTATTATCATACGATAACACCTATCTGAACTACCTCCGAAGTCATGGGTCTCATGGTCAGGTCTACAAAGCATCCGCCTCATAGCTGCCATGGCCACTTTATTCCTAGTTCCTATGGAATTCACTCATAGCCTGGGTACGAGGCCTTTTACCTCATGGAACAACCCACCCACCGAGAAATCCAGAATCCAAACAGTCCAGCTGTGATCGGTGGATCTGGAACTGACTGTTTAACGGTGGTTCGCGAAATGTCGCGGAAGCAAGAGTCGCCACCGTCTTTTATTTTCTCCAAATGGAAAGGACAAAAGCACAGAAAAATTCCTTAAAGAGATTGCTCTCGGTTCGGGAGGTAGGTTATAGAAAGGGAAGGTGTTAGCACCCTTTCTATCCATGGTTATCCATGGGCTCTTAGATACTTGATCAATGTGTTTTCAAAATGTTTGCTTGCTTTTCAATGTGGGTTTAAAAGTTTCTTTGAAAAATTTCAGTTCGACTCGTACGTCAGAGTGTTTGAAAAATTTGCTTTGAAAGCTTTTGAAAAGTGTCAGTGTGAAAAGTCTTTTTGAGTTTGTTTTGAGATTAGAGCAAGTATCTTTGAGAACCTACCTACCCTAAGGAATTCGTCTGTGTAAATGTCCTTAAAAGTAGTGCCATCCCACCATTGAGAGGTAGGTAGCACCACCGTTGGAGGTGTTCGGGTCAATTCGATATTCGGGACGTGGTGATCACCGGAGCAATAGGAAGACACCTTAGAAGCTACCCTCATGCCAGGTTCCCGGATCATGAGGACTTACTAAGACGTCCTCTACTCGACGACCACCTTTCGAAAGGCAACAGTGAGGCGTACCCTAGGGGTGGTGTGTGTGATTCGTGTGTTGTTTTCATTGATATTTGTCTTGTCATGTTTGTTGTGTTCTACGCTTGATTTTAATTAGGGCCATTCCTTCTTGCATGCTTTTTAACAGTTAAATATTTGCGAGGAAAATAAATCTACAACTATTACAAATGGCGCGGGTCCACATCGCCAAAATTAAACCGGACCCGATTTGACTGAAAGTAAATAAAGCAAAAGTAAAAGTGCGAAAAATAGAATCGTTGCATCGCTTTGGGATAATTACATAATTATAATAAACGACATAAAATAAATGCGCGAAATTAAATACATTATGAACATGGGCGTTGGACCCTTTTGCAAAATATTAAATTAATGAGAATTAAAATTAAAATTTAAATGTTTTCGGTATTTTTCGTATTTTTAAGATTTAATAGAAAGAATAATTTATTGAAATTAAAAATAAAATGCTAAACCCTAATTTATGTACAATTTAATTATAAAGTAAATAAATAAATAATATTATTGTTAAAAAAGAAAATTAGAAGGAAGAAAACTCATTAATTCCTAGTTCTATATTTTTGTATTTTGTTATTAAAAAGAATTAAATTTGTAACCTAATTAAAACTAAATAATTACAAGCATTTATTTATGAAAATAACTATAATATAAATATTTATTATTTTTCATCTTTTCTGATTTTATTGTGATGTTTTTGTATTTTTGTGGAAATAAATTAATTATGTTAAAACAAATAAAATAAATAAAATAGAAAAAATAAAATAAGAAGAAAAATAGAAGAAATGCAAACCAGGGTGGGGGTGTAGTCCCAAATGTGAGGTTCAGGCCTAGCAATTCAGGCCCAGCAAGCCTTTTGATCTGTTTGACTTTTCAGTTTGGGTGCCAGCGTGTTGACCTGGGCTTACGTGTTCCTCAGATCCATGCCGTTGGTTTGGTCATCAGGGACGCGTGAACGTTGGATGATGAAGATGCATGGTACATTGTTAACTTGGACGCTGCATGGGATTTATTTGTGAAAAATAATATTGAAGTTTTACACAGACCTGGGGTTCGAACCCAGGTCTTAGAAGTCACCACGTTCAACACCTGCCAACTGAGCCACTTCAAATGTTTTAATATATATTAGTCAACAAATATTATAAAAAAGAAAAGAAACTATGATTTGAAATCGCGCGAAAATTTAAACCGGCGAATCACAGGTTGCCACCACTTCATCCTCTTCACGTCCCCTGTAATATAAACAATATGGCAACGGTTTATGAAGCGTTTCCTTAGACAGGCTATCGAAAAATAGCGATTAGCTCATATCCAAACATAAATTAGGCGCGAGGATTGGTCTTTGTTCGTCTTAATATGCTGAATCTAATGGTCTTAATCTCGATCTCTAATTTTGCCTTATCGTGAAAACCCCAAATTTGAACTCTGAAAACCCTAGGAAGTGAACATGGTAAAAACGTATATATGGCACAAAAAAACAATCAAACGCATTGGTCAGCTTAGAAACATCATTATGAGCATGAATCAATAAAGAAAAATGCAAAAAGATGCTGGAATCATGCTATACGATTTCAAAAATTTCTTGGTACAGTTTGAGTTCTAACTACCAATTCCTGGGGCTTTGGTTGTAGTTTGTGATTGGTACACGTTCAGAATTAGTCAAGGAAGCTATTGGAATAAGACTTAGGGCTTCAATCCTCCTCCAAGGTTGATTTCAGATTTGAGTTTTTTTGGAAAAATTTCAATGTTCCAATGGCTCTTGAGGCGCAGCTTTTTGTTCCATACCATTAGGTCTTTGATTCTGAATATGTAGTGAGCATGCTAGGTCAACAAAACTTGACAAAATCCAAGGCATTCATTGTTTGGATATTTGATTTTGTTAAGAATCTTTTCACATCTTTTTTCATGTTGTTTTTGCACAAATCATATCCCAATGCTCCAAATCTTTCCAAATTGGCTTAGGCACGAATTATTGAGCCTAAAATGTGTACAAAAAGATTCATTAGGTCAAGTTAGATATTTTCTATATATTTAAATAATTTAAATGAATTAATATTAATATAAATTCAAATAAATAATTAAAAAAAGAGAAAATACTTCCCTTTGGGCCTAATGGTCGTGCATAGGCTTGGCATGAAGAAACTTGGAAGAAAAATGGGCCCATTAGCATTTTTGGATCATTTGCATCAATGTTGACTTTTCAAAATTCCCAAAAATTTCCCAACTTCCACAAGGCATAACTTGCTCAATTTTTAAGCTTTTCACATGTTCTTGGACATTTTGGAAAGGTCTTTGAGTCCTTTAACCAATGCCTTTGGTCCCATGTCATTTTGATTTACCAATCTAAAGTTATGGCCTTTGACTTAAAGTCCCTTTTTGTTGACTTTTGAAAATGACCTATAATGTTGAAATTGATAACTTTTTGTGAGAGCATTTCTTGGACTTGAAGTATGAAGATGAGTTGTAGGAAATGTCTTTCTCTTCAAAATGAGCTTTGGATGGAATTTTTCTGATAATCCATGTGAAAGTTATGCCCTGGTCAATTTCAGTTGACTTTTTCAGCTGTCCAAATATAGTAACTTTTGCATCTTTGATGATTTCTGAGCCAAATTTTGAGAATCATGATCAAGCATTGATCAAATGATGTTTGTGGCTTCAAAATGATATGTTGACCAAAAATTTGAACTTTTGACTGTCAAATGACCATTTTGCCCCTACAGTTGACTGTAGTGCAATTTAGGGTTTTGACTGTGCAATTTTGAGCTGAATGCCTTGAAACTTGACATGAGGATACTTGACCATCTTTGTAAGCATATGAGACTTGATTGGGTCTTTGAAAACTTCCTTTCTTTGATCAGAACACAAACCCTAGTTTTGACTGTATAGGAGACAGTTGAACTGCATAACCCTTGGGGAATGTTGTGACCTTGACTTTGACAAATCTTGGAGAATATGGGAGGGCAAATTTTGGGGTGCAACAGTTGCCCCTGTTCAATCTTCTTAGACCTGAGGATGCAGATTGGCTGACGTGCCTTTCGTAATCCGAGGGTAGAAGATGATTGGACACTAGAGTGCCCAGAAATTTGCGCTCACATAGTAGCAGTGGTGATGGGAATGGGCTTACAGATGCCATTTGGTGATTGCTGGATAGGGTGATGGGCTTATAGACGCCATCTGGAGGTTGATCGCGTGGGAGATTCCTTAGCGAGAACCTGCATACCTGCAAAACAGAAAAATGAGTACCTGACACGTTGCAGGAGCTGATTTTAGATGCTTGATACGGATGTGTCCTGACTGGTTACAGGAGCTGAGTCTGGAGCTTCAAACGCTGATGAATGAACCAGGAATGGTTACTGCCTTAGCATGAATGATAAGAGAACCTTGGATGACTTTAATCTCAACAACGCTCGTTGAGAAAAATCTTGATGGGAATTATTATCTTCGCAGTATTGGGCAGAGAACCATAGCCAATTATAATCTGAAAGGGAATCATCACCTCACTCAACGTCGGAGAGGGAAACATCTGAAAAAGGGATTACTACCTCACATACCGCTGGAGAGGGAACCATAGGGAGAATATCACCTCACACTCATCGTCAGAGAGGGAAACATCTGAAAAAGGGATTACTACCTCACACACTGCTGGAGAGGGAACCATAGGGAGAATATCACCTCACACTCATCGTCGGAGAGGGAAACATCTAAAAAGGACTTCTGGAAGCAGCATCAGAACGTCACCATGTCTGGTTTACATCTGAAACTATATCTGGAAGGAAATCTGGAAGCAGTATCAGAACGTCACCATCGCTGGGTTTACATCTGAAACTATATCTAGAAGGAAATCTGGAAGCAGTATCAGAACGTCACCATCGCTGGGTTTACATCTGAAACTATATCTAGAAGGAAATCTGGAAGCAGTATCAGAACGTCACCATCGCTGGGTTTACATCTGAAACTATATCTAGAAGGAAATCTGGAAGCAGTATCAGAACGTCACCATCGCTGGGTTTACATCTGAAACTATATCTAGAAGGAATTCTGGAAGCAGTATCAGAACGTCACCATCGCTGGGTTTACATCTGAAACTATATCTAGAAGGGAATCTGGAAGCAGTATCAGAACGTCACCATCGCTGGGTTTACATCTGAAACTATATCTAGAAGGGAATCTGGAAGCAGTATCAGAACGTCACCATCGCTGGGTTTACATCTGAAACTATATCAAGAATGAATTGCGATTAGTTGATAGTAGTCATTTTTGTATTGATCTTTTTCCCGAAAGGTAAAACATAATTGTATGCAAAATCATGATGCATGAACTGTATGTCTTCAAAATCAATGAGATTCGTGTAATATGATGCATATGTATGCTATAATGATGTATGTGACATTTTATGAATGTATGTTTGTCTAAGAAAATAAATCCTTGACGGGTGCCGGGAAGTCGTATCCTGGGCTGGTGTTGAAGAATAGTTGCAAGAATTCCAATAGACGAAGAAAACTCCGTTGGGGAATAAACTTGGCGAATGGAGGATTCTGCGGGGAGAAAAAGATATTCTAGCGACCATGCTGGGAAGAAATATTTTGTGGGGAGATGCTTTTGCTGATTTGTTGAGGATAACTCACTGAGGATACCTTGCTGTATTGGAAGTATGAATGGACTTCGCTGGGGATAGGAAGACTGTGTCAACGACGATCTTTCCGTGGCTTTTGGCTGAGGATAACCCAGTTATATCATGTTAAGGAAATAACTCTTTGAATAAAGCCGGGCGACGCGTTCGTGCCTTGCGAGGGGATAAGCTTCCAGAATCTACTGGGGGTACGCTTATTGCTTGGGGAGATAGATTCCAACCTTCCCGGGGAACTGGATTGGATTCTCCTGGGGGAGTTTTGAACTGCATTGGTTATGTTCTTCAACGGAACCTACCTTGATACCCTGGAGGACAGAACGACCAGATTGCTTAGACCACTCTTTATTGCCCCTGTTTCTTGTGGGGTGCTGATAGTTGTTGGCGGACAAACCTTCTTCTGGTAGACAGATAGCAGGACAACAGGACATAATCATACGCTTTAATCCCTAATTTTGCCTGGACCGCCCTTTCGGGTTTTCAGTCCACCGGGATACCCATTTTTGCTCAAGCCGCCTTTTCAGGTTTTCGACTTGTCGGGTGTACAGATTTTTTTTCCATTTCATCCCTTCATTTTGCCCGAACCCTTTTGGTTCGCCGGGAAGCCCTTACTTTTTCCTAGATGTGTCAACCTAGCGGGTCTTTGATTTTGCGTAGTATCTTTTCCGACTATGTCCGTTCTCAGAAAGTAGGGAGTTGCCCCTGTTTAGAAGTGTTTTGTCACCAGAAGATGTTTGATCAGGCGAGATTTGTTGTTGAAATGCCCCAAGTGACTCAGGTGGAGATTTGCCCCAGGCTGGTTGCCCTTTTGAGAGATTCTCCGAGTCTTGATTGGACTGCCCCAGATGATGGACAATAGTCATGCCGTGCCCCTTGATTGGAAGTGCTTTTGTTCACTAGGTATTTCTCGTGCGAATTTCCCTGCTGTTCAAAAAGTCATATGCAAACAAAGTTATGTTAAAAATGCAACGCCTATATCTGTCTTGAAGATTTTGAAAATGCATTCTTCATAAAACAAATGAATGTTTGTAAAACGTGATGTCAACTCCGTATTTACCGTAAGCCTTAAGGAGTCAGGATACCTTTCGTAACAGTATGCTTTCGAACTAACCCATGCTTCAGCTAGGACTTTTAAGGGTTATAACGTGGCCTGGTTCATGGTTCAAGAAACAAAGGATAAAGGCTCAAATTATTTGTACCCACCCGCTCTTCGTGATGTTCCTAAACTCAGTTGATCGTGCGTTAGACCTTGCTTGAGTCTTTGCTTTGATGTTCCAATAATGGTTCAGATGTTGATGATTTCTTTTGAATAGGCAGTCATTTTTTGCTTTGGTTGAGGGTTTGTGAGACCTCTTTCTTGATTTTTTGTTATCCCTTTCTTTTTTTCCTGAACTGTTTCCTTTTTGGAATTACAGTCAGCGGGATGCCCCAGTTTCATAAGTCCCCTTTGTAGGTTTAGACTTTTTGGGCTTTTCATTTATGAATTTTGATGATGACTGCCTGTCCTTTTGATTGTTCTGAACCATCACTGTCTTTGTTCGTTTTGTAAAGATGCACTTGGATCAACTGAGAGAACTACCCTGCCCCAGGTTATGATTAAGGGTTTTGATTTTTGAAAATAAAAACTCCTACTTCTTTGGCTCTGATGGGTTGACGAGGGATTATCATCCTTATAACTCCAGTGTTTAGGGGTTGAAACAATGCCTGTACCTCATCAGCGGGGTTTGTTCAAAAGCATACTGTAATGATCGCGGTATCGTTTTCGTCATCCTCCCTCAAGAGGCTCAGAGTTATTAACCGAGAGTTGACATCAGAAAAATATGAAAAGAATATAACAAAAATAATTGTATTAATTCCCCAAAACAGACATATGCGATGCATTGATAGAATAAAAGAGTTTGCTATGACATTAATTGTTTGTATAAGCAAAGAAAAATACAACTCAAAAATTCAAATAAACAAAAGGTCTTCAATGATTGGGCAACGGAGCAGTGATTATGTTCGGAGTCTCGGACACTTCAAACTGAATCTCCCCGGCGTCGATCATGTCTTGAATTTTGTTCTTGAGAGGCTAGCAGTTGTCTGTAGTATGCCCCGGGCTATCTGAATGATATGCGCACCTATCGTTGGGATGATAGTTGGGTGCAGAAGTGTTCGGATTCCGAAGAGGAGCCCTTAAGGTGATCAGCCCTGCCTTCAACATTTGTTGCAATGCTTGATCCAGCGACATGTTGAGTTTTGTATACTGTCGTTTCTCCTTTCGCGGCTGCCCCTGTCCTTGTTGAGCAGGTCCGGGATTGGAGATCTGGATTGCCCCGGTCTCATGACGGCTCTTTTTACCGTGCACGGCATTAGATTCTTTCTTTCCATGATGAGGCTTTTTGTCCGAAGGTGCAGCCTCTTGAATTTTCCCAGACCGGATGCCAGCTTCTATTCGCTCTCCAGTCAAGATAAGATCTGTGAATCCAGCAGACGAGTTCCCAATCAGGTGGTTATAAAATGGACCAGACAAGGTCCCCAAGAACATGTCCACCAGTTCCCGATCAGTCAGAGGTGGTTGTACCCTTCCAGCAAGATCCCTCCATTTCTGAGCGTACTCCTTAAAACCTTCACTTGCGCCTAACGACATACCCTGGAGTTGAGTACGCGTGGGGGCAAGGTCGGCATTGTACTGGTACTGCTTATAGAAAGCAGTTGCCAACTCCTCCCAGTTACGAACTTTGGTCCCATCCAGTTGATAGAACCATTCGAGGTGAGTCCCTGAAAGACTTTCCTGGAAGAAGTGGATCCACAAGTTTTTGTCCACCGTATATGGTTGGATCTTCCGAACATAGGACCTTAGATGCAGCTTGGGACAAGACGCCCTGTCATACTTAGAGAAGGGTGGTACTTTGAACTTCCGAGGAATAACCACGCCAGTTGACAAACCCAGATCTCCGAAATCCAGCCCAGGTACCTGTTGAACCTCCATAGCCTTCAACCTATCCTCCAACTGTTTGTACTTGTCCTCAGCCGGAGGGTATTGTTCGTCGTCGAAATCTGTTTCATTGTCAGAGACCACTGGACTGGGCACCCTTTCCTCTGGATGACTGCTCTTCCCCACAGATGGAGTTGTCCTCTCGGTTTCAATCTGCGGTGTATTCCCAGATCTGCGCCTAGGGCTGAACAAGACAGTCCTCTTCTTCTTCTTTTCCTTCTTCAGAAGCAGAGCCTTCAGGTCTTGTTGCCCCTGGGTCAGATTCATGATCAGCTCTTGGAACTGGGCGTTCTGAGCCTGGAGATCCTTGATAGTCTGCTCGGCTGATGATTCAGGATTCATGACGAGCGGCTGAAATAAACAGCGGAGAAGGGTAAGCAACCTGTCAAAGGGATACCTGCAATGCAATGAGATGTATGATATGCATGCAATGTTTTCAAGGACCTCGCGGGGTAAACAGAGAGACTTGTTAGAGTTGGAAACTGGCAACTTGATTGAAGGAACCTCCTGTTGTAGAGAGCCCTTCTTCAAGGGTCAAAGGCTCACCATATCCAGTGGGTCATAGCCCCTGACACCCTTGGCTAGAGGAAAATAAATCCTCTTTGCCCCTGGCTAGATGTTTGATTTATCATGACCTGCATCACAAGCCCTTGAGATCCTTGAAATGGGTTAGGATGTATGCAATGGTATGATGTCATGCTATGCATGGGGTGATGTAGGTAAACCCTGTTATGAGCCCTAACTAAGGACTATAAACAGACCCTGCAAGAAATTCAGTATACTTTGTTATGAGTCCCAATCAAGGACTATAAACAAAACCTGCAAGAGATCTAGTAAACCCTGTTATGAGTCCCAGTTAAGGACTATAAACAACACCTGCAAGAAATTCGGTAAACCCTGTCATGAGTCCTAGTTAAGGACTATAAACAAGACCTGCAAGAAACTTAGTACCCTGTTATGAGTCCCAATTAAGGACTATAAACAAGACCTGCAAGAAACAAGTGTCAGGTAACAAGCATGCAAATAGTCAAGTACGAAGGCACGCAAGTCACACAAAAGAGCCCTTAAGGTTTAGGCCAGCATGAGGTTTAGGTAGTACCCTCTTTCAGTTTGTTGGTTAAGACATGTCCTATCAGAAGTAACCGGGTTCTAGAGGATCCCAATATCACTGACTGCCCTCAATCGGTCATAACTCCAGCATCGCAATCTTTTCTTGCGGCCAGAACCATCACGAGAGTTTAGCCTCAATGGGCGTAGCATACTGCTACTGTTTCTATTGGCCAAGTTGGGTCATTTAAGGTTCTAAGGTCTGTTGGTGCTTAATGACTCCTTGGAAGACCCATATTCTCCCCGTTTCAACACGAGGGATATCGGTACAGACCAAGGTGCCACACCAACGTAGCCACTGCTTCACCTGTGTCGGTCTACGCCGGACAGGTCCCTCACAGCTTATGCTACCTAAACAGGGTATCCCCAGATCCGGGTTAGGATCTATGTATCTCCGATGCAACCCACAATAGTAAAGCAAGCAAAACAATACAAGTGAAAACACAGCTATGACCTAGCCCTAAGGTACACCTCACTTTATAGTTTTGTCCCCAGCAGAGTCGCCAGTTCTGTGATCGGTGGATCTGGAACTGACTGTTTAACGCTGGTTCGCGAAATGTCGCGGAAGCAAGAGTCGCCACCGTCTTTTATTTTCTCCAAATGGAAAGGACAAAAGCACAGAAAAATTCCTTAAAGAGATTGCTCTCGGTTCGGGAGGTAGGTTATAGAAAGGGAAGGTGTTAGCACCCTTTCTATCCATGGTTATCCATGGGCTCTTAGATACTTGCTCAATGTGTTTTCAAAATGTTTGCTTTCTTTTCAATGTGGGTTTAAAAGTTTCTTTGAAAAATTTCAGTTCGACTCGTACGTCAGAGTGTTTGAAAAATTTGCTTTGAAAGCTTTTGAAAAGTGTCAGTGTGAAAAGTCTTTTTGAGTTTGTTTTGAGATTAGAGAAAGTATCTTTGAGAACCTACCTACCCTAAGGAATTCGTCTGTGTAAATGTCCTTAAAAGTAGTGCCATCCCACCATTGAGAGGTAGGTAGCACCACCGTTGGAGGTGTTCGGGTCAATTCGATATTCGGGACGTGGTGATCACCGGAGCAATAGGAAGACACCTTAGAAGCTACCCTCATGCCAGGTTCCCGGATCATGAGGACTTACTAAGACGTCCTCTACTCGACGACCACCTTTCGAAAGGCAACAGTGAGGCGTACCCTAGGGGTGGTGTGTGTGATTCGTGTGTTGTTTTCATTGATATTTGTCTTGTCATGTTTGTTGTGTTCTACGCTTGATTTTAATTAGGGCCATTCCTTCTTGCATGCTTTTTAACAGTTAAATATTTGCGAGGAAAATAAATCTACAACTATTACAAATGGCGCGGGTCCACATCGCCAAAATTAAACCGGACCCGATTTGACTGAAAGTAAATAAAGCAAAAGTAAAAGTGCGAAAAATAGAATCGTTGCATCGCTTTGGGAGAATTACATAATTATAATAAACGACATAAAATAAATGCGCGAAATTAAATACATTATGAACATGGGCGTTGGACCCTTTTGCAAAATATTAAATTAATGAGAATTAAAATTAAAATTTAAATGTTTTCGGTATTTTTCGTATTTTTAAGATTTAATAGAAAGAATAATTTATTGAAATTAAAAATAAAATGCTAAACCCTAATTTATGTACAATTTAATTATAAAGTAAATAAATAAATAATATTATTGTTAAAAAAGAAAATTAGAAGGAAGAAAACTCATTAATTCCTAGTTCTATATTTTTGTATTTTGTTATTAAAAAGAATTAAATTTGTAACCTAATTAAAACTAAATAATTACAAGCATTTATTTATGAAAATAACTATAATATAAATATTTATTATTTTTCATCTTTTCTGATTTTATTGTGATGTTTTTGTATTTTTGTGGAAATAAATTAATTATGTTAAAACAAATAAAATAAATAAAATAGCAAAAATAAAATAAGAAGAAAAATAGAAGAAATGCAAACCAGGGTGGGGGTGTAGTACCAAATGTGAGGTTCAGGCCTAGCAATTCAGGCCCAGCAAGCCTTTTGATCTGTTTGACTTTTCAGTTTGGGTGCCAGCGTGTTGACCTGGGCTTACGTGTTCCTCAGATCCATGCCGTTGGTTTGGTCATCAGGGACGCGTGAACGTTGGATGATGAAGATGCATGGTACATTGTTAACTTGGACGCTGCATGGGATTTATTTGTGAAAAATAATATTGAAGTTTTACACAGACCTGGGGTTCGAACCCAGGTCTTAGAAGTCACCACGTTCAACACCTGCCAACTGAGCCACTTCAAATGTTTTAATATATATTAGTCAACAAATATTATAAAAAAGAAAAGAAACTATGATTTGAAATCGCGCGAAAATTTAAACCGGCGAATCACAGGTTGCCACCACTTCATCCTCTTCACGTCCCCTGTAATATAAACAATATGGCAACGGTTTATGAAGCGTTTCCTTAGACAGGCTATCGAAAAATAGCGATTAGCTCATATCCAAACATAAATTAGGCGCGAGGATTGGTCTTTGTTCGTCTTAATACGCTGAATCTAATGGTCTTAATCTCGATCTCTAATTTTGCCTTATCGTGAAAACCCCAAATTTGAACTCTGAAAACCCTAGGAAGTGAACATGGTAAAAACGTATATATGGCACAAAAAAACAATCAAACGCATTGGTCAGCTTAGAAACATCATTATGAGCATGAATCAATAAAGAAAAATGCAAAAAGATGCTGGAATCATGCTATACGATTTCAAAAATTTCTTGGTACAGTTTGAGTTCTAACTACCAATTCCTGGGGCTTTGGTTGTAGTTTGTGATTGGTACACGTTCAGAATTAGTCAAGGAAGCTATTGGAATAAGACTTAGGGCTTCAATCCTCCTCCAAGGTTGATTTCAGATTTGAGTTTTTTTGGAAAAATTTCAATGTTCCAATGGCTCTTGAGGCGCAGCTTTTTGTTCCATACCATTAGGTCTTTGATTCTGAATATGTAGTGAGCATGCTAGGTCAACAAAACTTGACAAAATCCAAGGCATTCATTGTTTGGATATTTGATTTTGTTAAGAATCTTTTCACATCTTTTTTCATGTTGTTTTTGCACAAATCATATCCCAATGCTCCAAATCTTTCCAAATTGGCTTAGGCACGAATTATTGAGCCTAAAATGTGTACAAAAAGATTCATTAGGTCAAGTTAGATATTTTCTATATATTTAAATAATTTAAATGAATTAATATTAATATAAATTCAAATAAATAATTAAAAAAAGAGAAAATACTTCCCTTTGGGCCTAATGGTCGTGCATAGGCTTGGCATGAAGAAACTTGGAAGAAAAATGGGCCCATTAGCATTTTTGGATCATTTGCATCAATGTTGACTTTTCAAAATTCCCAAAAATTTCCCAACTTCCACAAGGCATAACTTGCTCAATTTTTAAGCTTTTCACATGTTCTTGGACATTTTGGAAAGGTCTTTGAGTCCTTTAACCAATGCCTTTGGTCCCATGTCATTTTGATTTACCAATATCAAGTTATGGCCTTTGACTTAAAGTCCCTTTTTGTTGACTTTTGAAAATGACCTATAATGTTGAAATTGATAACTTTTTGTGAGAGCATTTCTTGGACTTGAAGTATGAAGATGAGTTGTAGGAAATGTCTTTCTCTTCAAAATGAGCTTTAGATGGAATTTTTCTGATAATCCATGTGAAAGTTATGCCCTGGTCAATTTCAGTTGACTTTTTCAGCTGTCCAAATATAGTAACTTTTGCATCTTTGATGATTTCTGAGCCAAATTTTGAGAATCATGATCAAGCATTGATCAAATGATGTTTGTGGCTTCAAAATGATATGTTGACCAAAAATTTGAACTTTTGACTGTCAAATGACCATTTTGCCCCTACAGTTGACTGTAGTGCAATTTAGGGTTTTGACTGTGCAATTTTGAGCTGAATGCCTTGAAACTTGACATGAGGATACTTGACCATCTTTGTAAGCATATGAGACTTGATTGGGTCTTTGAAAACTTCCTTTCTTTGATCAGAACACAAACCCTAGTTTTGACTGTATAGGAGACAGTTGAACTGCATAACCCTTGGGGAATGTTGTGACCTTGACTTTGACAAATCTTGGAGAATATGGGAGGGCAAATTTTGGGGTGCAACACCAGCCAAATCCAGTGTGCAGAAAGTAAAGCGCACATAGGATGCAATGCAAACAGATAAGTATGCAAAGCGGTAAAATAAACATCCAAAAAGAGAACAAAGAAGAGCTAGGATCGACTCCGGGATGGACCAGCAAAAGGTCAATCTGTCCCCAGTGAAGTCGCCAGCTGAAACTACGTGGCCGGAACCTGTCATCTGGATGTTAATGAAACATCAATGAAGTCGCCACCGAACGTCTTTTATCCCGCCGAGAGGGAAAGGTAAACATCGAGAAAACCTGGAAAGGGAGAAATCACGGTCTTTCAACCGAGAGATCGGGTAAGGGAGTCTGTTATGCGAAGGGAAGGTGTTAGCACCCCACACGCCCGTAGTACTCTATGGTATCCACTCTTGTTGTCTAATCTAATGGGTGTGGTCAAATCCTATATCTATGGCTTAAAACTGAAAAAGGAATGCATGTGAGAGAAAAAAGAAAATAAAGTAGGGAAAATAAAAGATGTGCTCGGTCGGGCCCTACCCCAATACCTACGTATCCCTTCTAAGGAATCAGAGCAGCCGTAGTTCGGCTTATGTGTTTTGGTTGGTTTGTGTTTTCTAGTTAAGACAAACAAAGATAGCCAAGATGGCAAAACATCGAATGAAACAACAAACAAATGAGGGGATCAAGCATCGATTAAAGAATAACAAAGTATCATGTCAAAGATGGCGAAACGTCAAATGGTAAAACATCACACCTAACAATGACGTTGAGAGCCAAATTAGGATAATAAACATGTTTGATGGCGAAACATCGGCTTCAAACAAATGTGCGATGGTGAAACATCGATTAGGAGATAACATGGAAAAGATGGTGGAACATCAACAAAACAGATGACGAAACGTCACACCTAACAATGATATTGAGAATCAAAGTAGGATAACAAACATGTGCATTGGCGAAACATCGGCTTTAAACAAATGTGCGATGGAGAAACATCGATTAGAGATAACATGGAAAATATGGTGAAACATCAACAAAACAGATGACGAAACATCACACCTAACAATGATATTGAGAATCAAAGTAGGATAACAAACATGTGCGATGGCGAAACATCGGCTTCAAACAAATGTGCGATGGCGAAACATTAATTAGAGATAACAAAGAAAGAGTAAAGTTGGTTTGTATCTTTTACTTTGAAGAAGAGTTTGGGTTCATTAGAGGTGTCTTATGATTTGCCAAGAAAACAAGTTTTTGTTTTAAGATGCAAAGAGAGAAAAAAACAACTAAGGGAGACTAGCCTAGCACTATCCCTAGTGTTATCAAACAATGGCTGGCCCTAAGGTTAAGGATAAAGGGAAAATCCTATCCTAATTTACATGTTAAAGGGAACTCAACAAAACTATCCTATAGGGAACATGCAATGAGAGCGAAGTCGTGATCTCAATTCCTAAATTGAGTGACTCATTGATCAAAAATTAAAGAAGAAAAGCAATAAACATCCTATAGGGAACATGCAATGAGAGAAAAGTCGTGATCTCAATTTCTAAATTGAGTGACTCATCGATCAAAAATTAAATAAGAAAAGCAATAAACATCCTATAGGGAACATGCAGTAAGAGCGAAGTCGTGATCTCAATTTCTAAATTGAGTGACTCATCGATCAACAACACAATACATGCAATCAGACAAAAACCAGAGGGCCTACTGACATATATCAGCAACAGAGATCCCATCATGCAATCAGAGAATTATGCAAAATGAAAATGGGAGAAAGGAAGTAGTACAATACCAACAGATAATTATCTATAGCAATCAAGCAAGAATAAAAGAAACCCAGAGAAACTTCAAGCAAGCTTTGAGAAAAAATGGATCTATTGTCTCCTTCACTCTAGTTGCAATCCAAGCCTCGATCTACAATCCTTATCACTTGGAGAAGAGAATGCAAGAAGAATTGGCCAAAACGCGCAAGGGAGATGGAAGAATCAAAGAAAAATGCAGAGCAACAAGCTATGGAGTTTCTGAATTTGATTGATGAAATGAGGCACGAACCCTTCTCACTGTGGCTTGCTTCTCAATATATAGAGCATCAGGGGGAGGGTAGGATAGGTTTTTCGCGCTGAGAGCTCTTGGAATCAAAGAAATCTTCTTTTGGCCAAAATCAATTATGCACATGCAGCCTTGAGATCCCTCGTGTGTTGGCTTGCATTTTGCGTGCATTTTAATCCATTTATCCCCAGGAAGAGATTAGCAACAAGATTAGGACTTAAATCCTTGCATTAAGTTAGTGTTTGTGATTAGGCAACTTCATGCCATTTTTTGCAAAACCACGAATTCCTTGTTCATTTGCCCATGTGCAGCTCAAACCTTGGCATGATGGGCCTTGATACATTGCATGTTGGTTATGGGTCAAGTTTGAAGTGAAGCAAAAGGCTACAAATCAAGTTATCAACAATTTGAATATTGCATGGCATGCATGAATTCAATGAAAAGTCTCAAAATTCCAAAGTCCACAACTTGCTCATACTTTTGAATTTTGGCACAAATGAGCACAATTGAGTTCATTGAGGTCCTCAAAATTTGGCTTGAAATTCACTAATTTTGAAAAATGACCTATAATTTTGTGACTTCAAAAGGCCATAACTCTTGATTCCTTGATAATTTGGACATGAGACCAAAAGGAGGTGAAAAATAATTATCTTAGATTTCCAAGAATATTTCATTTGCATCTTCTTGATCAAGAGTGAATAAAATATGATTTTTTGAAATTAAGTCCTTATTTTCCAAAATTAGTAACTTTTAGGGTTTCCTCAAGAATAAGTTTCAACCCAAACTTCAACCTCTTCAATCCAATGACAAAAATGGACTTGAAATATGAAAAGTGAATCCTTGAATTGATGGTTGGCCAAAAAATTCACTTGGTCAACCTTGACTTTGACTGATTTTGACCAAAATCACCATTTTGCCCCTCTGAATCAATTGATCCACTTCCCTTCAAAATTGATGATTAAGACTCCAAACATATGATCTTCCAAACATATAAAGGCCATGTGCAAAGTTTCACTTCAAGATTCTCAAGAAAACCTGATGAAAACCAAAACCCTAATTTTGGTCAACACATTAGGAGACTGATGAATTATCTTCAAAACTTAAAATCCTCTCGGCATCTTGACCAATTCCTTGTACAAATACCTTTCAAATATCAAAGAAATGTTGTAGCTCCATAAATCAAGTCTTGTACATTGGCCAACAATCTTGCTCAAACAAACCCCAATTTGACTGATGAATCCTAAGAGTGATTCCATTTGTGATCAAACACAAGCTCCAATCTTCTGGGAGTCTAAAGAGATGAATAAAGCATCTTGAGATATGCAAAGACTTTTGAGCTTGAAAGATCCAAAGATTTGGATGGTAAGATATTTCTTGAGCAACTTGCCAATGCAATCAGCCTTCCAAGCTTGAGGCAGACTTGAAAACCAAAGTATTTTGATCCTATCATAATGTATGAATGCAATGCACTATGATTTTCATGATGAAACACAAGCCTAAAATCAAGAGGGTAAATTTTGGGGTGCAACAAAGTCGACCATATTTCTTCGTGAAGGGAGAATCTCCAGGAACTCTAGATGCTAACCCTTGAAGTTGAGGATACACTTTCACAAAGTTAACTCGGATGGTCTACGAGTGGAAGTCATGACCTATAAAGTAGAACAAAAAAAAATCCTAAATCCTTGAAATGGTTAGTGAGAATGCTTATGATGTTATGATGTTTATGATGTCATGAATAATAATCACAAACAAAGCACACAAAGACCTTAGTTTTATGCTTGCATGGGTTTCATAGGTAAGTACCCTCTTGAAGTTTAGTTGGTTCAACCTGTCCTACAAAGTAATTGGGTTCTAGGGAATCTCAATATCATTGGCCTTTCTTCATTGGGCATTATCTCAGCACAATAAATCTT
Source organism: Vicia faba (assembly GCA_948472305.1). Classification (NCBI taxonomy): domain Eukaryota; kingdom Viridiplantae; phylum Streptophyta; class Magnoliopsida; order Fabales; family Fabaceae; genus Vicia; species Vicia faba. The sequence continues at coordinate 844,322,457 of OX451739.1, forward strand.
TTCTTGCCGCCAAAATATCCCAAAAGTCCAATCTCAATGAGCGTATTTTCGAGTATCAACCAATCTTCTGCTTTGCACCAAAGTCGGCTATCTTACTACTTCATAATGGCCAAGTTGTTCAATTAAAGGTTATACGGTCAGTTAGTGCTTCATGACACCGCTCAGCAGCCTCGTATTCTCCTCGATTTAACACAAGGGATACTGGTACCAACAAATGCGTCACACCAATGTAGCCATTGCTTCAACCATATTGGTCTATGTTGTACAGTTTCCACAATTTATTGCTACTTACCTAATGATATTCCCAGATCTGAAGAGAGGATCAATATAAAACCTAAACAAGGACCCAAAATGTAAAGTAAGCAAGTCAAACAATGAAAGCATTTAAAGGTGATCTAGTCTCTAAGGTAACCCCACTTTTAATTTTCCCCAGCAGAGTCCTCAGTTCTGTAATACGGTGGGAGAACTGACTTGGGTGTTTTGCATTTTTATCGCAATTGTTGTGGATAGCAAGAGTTGCCACCGACTTTTCTTTTATCTAATAAAGGAAAGGGTGAAAAGAATAGGAAAGACCTTTTGAGACATTTTCTTGAGTTCGGGGGGTAGGTTATGAAAAGGGAAGGTATTAGAACCATTTTCATCCGTTGTTATCTATGGGCTCTTAGTTGCTAGCTCACTTTAAAATGCTTTGTTTGAAATGTGTTTGTGATTTGTTTTTGAAAGTATTTTTGAAAAGTGCCTTCGTTTAGGCAAACTTTGTAATGATTCTCGTATCTATAAGAATGTATACAAAGTGTTGACTTTTGAAAATATTTCGTTTTGAAAGTGTTGGTGTGTTTTTAAAGATGTTATTTTGAAAATGTTGTGAGCAAGAAACTATGAACGTTCTACCTACTCAAAAGGATCTTAGTTCTTTTCCCCCTCCTTTAGATGTTGCTATCTTACCATTGATTGATAAGAAGCCCTATCATTGGATGTGAAGGGATGGGTGTGGGTCATCGTATAGTCATAGAAGGCAACTTATGAGACGCTTTAACAATTTTCGTAAGGGACTAAGATCGTTTTACCAAAGGCAACGTCGAAGGGTCATCGAGGGACTACGGTCTTTTTTCATCGAGGGTCTTTGCTAAAGCGTCCCATATTCGAGGGACATGACTATTTATTCGTAGGCAACAAGCGAGATTACCCTAGAGGTACGTGTGTGAAAAGTGTTTGATTGCATGCATATTGGTCTTTGAAATTAGGGTTCTCTAAGATTGATTTTATCTTGCCATACACAACTTAATTACTAACAATTATATTAAAAGCGATAAATTGAGGAAATTGAAATCCTATGCTATTACAACATTTTGGGGATGGGGGTACAATTTACAAATGAGGATGAAGTAGAAGCCTAATTAAATTATTACAATCATATTGAATAAATGAATAGCAATAAAAAATATAAAAAGGAAAATAGTGTACAAAGAAAGAAAAACAAACTTTATGTATTAACACATATCCTTATGCATCGATACATGCCACTTAATGTTTTTGAAAAATCAAAATCAACTCAGTATGAATCGATACATAATGGTATGTGTCGACTCATTTCTTGTTTGTGTTGACACATTCGTGTTTTGTGTCGACTCATACACATTTTGTCTCTCTGTATTGTGCCTAGATAACAGTATGCATCGATGCATAAGGCCTTGTATCGACTTATACCATGTTCTGTAATTAAAATGAGTTGACTCATACGTCTTTTGTGTCGACCCATAACCTGTTTTACACAATATATGTGTCGACACATAGAGATATGCAATGGCTCATAACCTGTTTTTTCACCTCAAACATTGTTCTGCTACATGTACAAGTCAGTTCTCAACATATAATTGATAAAAATGAAAAGCGAGCATATGGTTTTCTTCAAGGCTGTGATATCTACATTTATCTTCAAAAATGAATCACTAATGATGTTTGAAATGAAGAGCTCAAAGCCAAGAAGACTTACCTTGAAACTGAAAGTTGTGTTTTGATTTAGAGTTGGAGAAACTAAGTTGCAGGTGGATGTTTTTTTTTAGCTTGGAAAATGGTGATAGTAATATTACAGAAGTTGTTCTTGTGTTTGAACAACCCCTATATGATGTATGTGGAGTGTTTGGATGGTTTGTTTGGACAGAACTTATAAGGTGTGAGAGGTTCAAAGATTTGGACTTCGAAGCTCAAGAGTTGAGGTTTTGTGGACGGTTATGGATTTTTGAGAGTATGAGATTTTGAGGGCTTGTCTACACAATAAAAACTTATTTGGCTTGCAAATGGCCTTTCTATTTATAGAGGAGGTTTGAGAGAATGAGAGAGTTTTTTTTATAAGCTGTCAAAGTTCTGGTTTAGTTGAGATGAAACAACCAAGTTATTATGAAAATTGGTGTTCCAATGCATGGTACAAACATAGTCTGAAGTTTCTAGAGGCTTTTAGGCATGCCACTTCTTGATTTGACATTGTATATGTGCAGAGAAAACAATTGAGAGGCTCAAGGAGTTGACAATTTCATAAAGCTTGCTTTATGTAAATTGCAATGGTGCCTTTGTGCTATAAATGGAATGATGCAATGGAAAATACTTGAATCACTTTAATAATGGTTCAATTAATTGTGTAAGCATATGATTATGGATAGATTTTCAAGTCAAAAGGCCTGAAAAGTAAGATTATGCAGCATAGCATAAGGATTTTGTTATATGTTCTTCAACAAAAGGACTTGCAATTCAAGAATGGATGCCCAACTTCAGGAACTTGAATCTCCTAGATCAAGTATGATAAATTCATGCTCTTGGGTGTTTTGGAAAGCTTGAAACATCCTCTACAACTTTCATCTTGGACATTTTGAAAAAATCATCTTGGAACTATGTGAAAAAATGCCAAGAAGTTGTGATAAAATCCTGACAAAAATCTATTGAAAATTTCTCTAAGTGTTAGATGAAAATGTCATGACTTCATGGGCTTATATCTTCAAACCTAAGTGTTTTTTGGACATCAACCCTCTAATAAAAAGTTATATAATTCATCAAGATCTATAACTTTCATGTTTAAAGTTTCCTTTGAATCATCTTGCATCTTGGTGAAAAAATGTCATGAAGTTATGAAATTATCATGTTTAAAACACTTAGAAAATTTTCTAAGTATAGAAAATGTTGACTTTTCCAAAGACATTTTGACTTTCTTGATTTCTTAATGATCAAGTTTCGTATTTTTGAATGTCTTGATGAAGTATGGTCTTTGAAACTCAAATTTGATCGAAAAGTCAAAGTTTGACTTTTTAGTGTACAATTGACTTTTCATCAGTTGACCAAATTTCACCTGTCTATCCAATGATCTTGAGAAATGTCTTGAGCCATGAAATTAGGTCAACATGTTGTATTTGAATCCTTGAGATTTTACTTTAAGCCATTAGATCATGTATTAGGTCAAACAATCCTTGATCAGTCAAATACAGTCAAAACCCTAATTTTGACTACTTTGCCCTTTTGGTGATATTGGTAAAAAAATGTTATCTTGAAATTTGACTATAGGTTGACCACAATTGATTTTTTACCCAATACAACTGATTTTAGGTCTTCTTGTCAATTGACTGAGCAAACTTGAACTGCAAGACTTGAAACTTAACATGAGAAATCTTGAAAGTCCATAATGATCTATGAAAGTCATATGAAGCATTAAAAGTCCAATTGTCCTTGTGGAAACTCAAACACTAATTTGAGGCATCAATGTTGAGGAGACGTGTGATACGGTGGGAGAACTGACTTGGGTTTTATGTTTGTTTTCGCAAATGTTTCGGTTGAGCAAGAGTCGCCACCGACTTTTTATTTTATCCTAAGGAAAGGTTTAAAAAGCACAGCAAAAACCTTTGAGTTGTTTTCTTGGGTTCGGGGAGTAGATTATAGAAAGGGAAGGTATTAACACCCTTTCTATCCATGGTTATCCATGGGCTCTTAGTTACTTGCTTAGATCAACTTGCCTTAATTTTCAATTGTTTGAAATGGTGCTTTGTGTGTGTGGGTTTGAAAATGTTTTGAAAAGAAGCCAATGTGGTGGCAACCTTTGTAATGATCCATGTTGGGATGTATACAAAGGTGTATGTCTTTTGAAAAGGTTTTCATTGTTTAAAAGTTGTTCTGAAAGTGTAGTGATGTGTGGTTTGAAAAATAGGCAAGTGTTTTTGCAAGTTTGATTCAAGTAACTAAGAGTTTGTCTACTCCTAAATTTCTCAAAGATTTCTCCTATGTTTTTAACCCTTTTAACAATTTTGTTCCACCATTGCATTTGGTGGACAATCTTGTGTTAGGATGTGAAAGGGACAGGCGCGGGTCATTGTTTAGACCATAATTGCAATGGTGCCAAGTATCTTTGGGCAATTTTCCTTGGAGGGACTTGATCATTTTTTAGGCAACTTTCGAAAGCGTCATCGAGGGACTATGATCATTTTAATTGTGTTTGTTTTGCCCAAAGAGACCTAACATGCAATATGGCCCATTATTGAAGGCAACAAGTGGAATACCCTAGGGGTGTAAGTGTGATTAGTGTTGTCCATTTTCATGCTTGTTTATCTTGAATTTAGGTCAAACTATTTTGGTTAATTGATTTGCATACAAACCCTAATTCTAGCATGGCATAATTAGAAAGCTTTAAAGTGCGAAAAATAAAGTTCCTAAGTTATTACAACACAATATATAGGAAGGGGGGTACAAATGTTCAAATGGGGGTATTTTGACAAGGAATTTAAACCTAGACTATTACAATCCAAATGGAATTATACAAATTATTTAATATGCAATAATTAAATAAAATAAGATAAATATGCAAAGATGCAAAAAATGATTTTTTATGTGTATGTAAAAAGTGTTTTTTTATGTGTCAAATAAACAAAAATAAAAGTATTAATTTTTTTGGGTATTTTATGTTTTTAGGGCAAAACCCTAATTTTATAAATAAAATATATTTATTATTTAATATATACAATGTTTATTAATTATGTACAAAAATAAAATAAAAATGAAGTATATTTGTCAAAAAGGTATTTTTAATGTTAAATTTTAATAAAAATGAAAATGTATATATTTTGTATTTTTTAACCTAAATATACTAATATATATGTATGTATTTGTATTATTTACTAAATATATATTATATACAAAATATAATATTTAATATTATATATAAAAAAAAGTGTATTTTTATTATAAAATGTTTTCAAGAGATAACATGAAATAAAAGTCAGAAAAATATGTTTGTATTATTTTTAGTTATTTTAAATAATAGTATATAAGTATTTATTTATGTACAAACATCAATTTAAACAAATAAATGCCTAATAAATATAAAAATGGTGTGGAAAATATTTTTTATATTTTTGATATTATGAGAAAAAATAAATAAGTCAGAACAAAAAAGAAAAGGTCAAAAAATCATAAAAATAAGCATAATGGGCCATGGGGGTGCAAAAGTAAAAACAAGGTGCAAATAGGAAGTCAACTCAGGCCCAACCCAAGAAGACTTTGTCTTCAACCTCAGAACATGTTTGAACAACCATCCACGCGCGTTTTCTATCTCCAGATTCCTTGATCTTTTGCCAAATCTTTCAACATGAAACCTGTAGAGCTTGAAGCCACGATTCTAGACATATAAAGAAATCAATCTAACTCTCAGAAATGAGAGAGAATTTCTTCTCCCCCAATTCCTGACCTAGTTTTTGTTCCATGTTCAGACATCAAATTCTCATAGCACACATAACATAAATGAAAACTAATTACATAGGCATGTTCAGGGCTATGAATGTGACATAATTTCTTCACAAATCTAAACCTAACAGTGCTTGGATAGAGAGATACAAGTTCATGAACTTACCTGTTCAGTTGGAATCGTGTGCAACAATAGAGATGAGTACAAGGCAAGGTAATGATGTGTATAGCTTCCTTGATGTCTCAGGATGCTATTCCAACCTTCAGTTTGCTTGGAAACCAAGAGAATCGTGCTATGGTACTTCAACTGCAAAACCAGAAAAATGAAAATGGTGATGTTAGCTAGGGATGTTACAGGTCTTGTTTAGTGCTTAGAATAGTTTCAAGGGATGATGTGGGATGTGTTTGAAGTGTTTTTGGCCAAGATGCACGATAGAAATGAGCTAGCCAAGTCCAAGTGCAGAATGCCCTGTTTTTGTGCAGTTTAATGGTGATTCTGTGTTTGAGGATGTATAGAACTTGGTTGGCTTGTGTTTCAGCTTAGGTTTGATGATTAGAAAGTGTTTGATAACTTTGCTTAAGCTCTGGCTCACAGGAATGAGAGTTGTGTGTTGTTATGCTAGTTTTCTTCAACTTTAAGCAACAAAAGTTCAAGTTGTGTTTCTAGCTTGTACAGGCCCCTCTAGCATGCTGCAACCCTTCCCCTTGATCAGTGTGTTTTGTTCATAAACTTGTGCCAAAAGGATTTGCCCTGTACTTGCTTGGATTTGCATTTGACATAAAGTTTAACTTTTCAAAAATGGCAAAAATGCTTTATCTAAAAATGGCTTAATCTTGCATATAATGCTTGAACACACAAAATAAGGCCTTGGCACAATGAGTTAGCATTAAATTATTGAGTGCAAATGGGATATAGGACCTGTAATCAAGGAATGCAAGCTGATTTCAAAATGGCCTAGATGTATGAACATGTAACTTGGCCAAATCAAAAGTGAGTTTTTCCCAACTTGCCAAATTCGATTCTCCCTAAACATGAGGTTATTTGATGAGTTCTTGGACATTTTGGAAAGCTTAGAATGTGTACTACAATCCATCTTTGAAATGCAAATTGAAATTCCAAGAGGAAGTATGTGAAAAATGGTCTTGAAGTTAGGCAAAAATCCTGCCTAAAATGGTTCAAAATTTCTCTAAGTTAAGAATGGTTTGGTACCCTTGTTCCAAAAATTGTAACTTGAGCTACAAGCTTCTTTTGAGGAAGCTTTGTGAATCAAAGTTGTAGATTTTGCAATGGACTACAACTTTCATGTTTTGACTTTTCCTTGAATCTAAATGAATCTTGGTGAGAAAGTGGGACAAAGTTAGGAAAATATTAGGGTTTTTCATAACTTAGAAAAATTCTAAGTTATGAAAAATCTTCATTTCAAACCCTAATTTGCAATTCTTGATTTCTTGATGAACAAGTTTCATGATTTGGCATGTTTTGATGAAAAATGAATCTTGACATTTGATTTTGACCAAAAAGTCAAAGTTTGACTTTTCAGTGTACAGTCAAAATTGATCAATTGACTGGGAAATTCAACTGTCAATCTTGTGCATTTGGAATCTTTTGAACTTGTTGAGTATGTCAAGACAATTCCATGGGGTCCTTGAGTCCATATGTGAGTTTGGTTTGCCATTGGCTAGGTCAAACAGTGAAAAATTGCCTTTGTGCAGTCAAAACCCTAAAAATGACCATTTTGCCCTTTTGGTGATCTGATCAAATTTCTTGTGGAATTGTGATCCAAACTTGATCAAATGGTCCATATGAGTTCATAATGTTGATGTGGGTCAATTTTCATGAGGCTTGACTGTCAATTGGCCACATTTGACTTTTTCCCCAATACAGCTGATTTCTAGGTCAACTGTCCAATTGACTGGGCAAAATTTGGAATCAAGACTTGAAACTTGGTATGGATAAACTTGGGAGTCCAACATGAAGCATGAAAATCATCTTAGGCATTTTAGGTCAAAATATCTTTGTGCAAACACAAACCCTAATTTGGGTCAACAGTGCAAGGAGAAGTCTTGAGCAGAGGAAACCCTAACTTGATCTTGAGCTTCAAGGGTCTTGTGATGAGAAAATGTTGAGGAAATGGGAGGGCAAATTTTGTGGTACAACAGTTGCCCCTGTTCAATCTTCTTGAACCTGAAGAGTTAGATTGGCAAGTTTGCCTTTCGTGGCTCGAGGGTAAAAGGAGATTGGACACTAGAGTGCCTGGAAATTTGCACTCGCATGTTGGAGTATCAGCAATGTGATGTCGGGAATGGGCTTATAGATGCCATTTGGAGAGATGGTGGATAGGGAGATGGGCTTATAGATGCCATCCGAAGGTGTGGCAGAACCTTGTCGGGAATGGGCTTATAGATGCCATTTGGAAGTGTTGATCGCATAAGAGATTCCTTAGCGATAACTTGCGCACTTTGAGAAAGACAGATGTTTTCTTGGCTTGTTACAGGTGTTGATATTCAATCTCTTCATGCAGACATGCCCTGGCTAGATACAGGTATCGAGTCTACAATCGGTTGCTCGCAGATATGCCCTTGCTGGATACAGGTATCGAATCTGGAATTAGTCGTCAACAGATATGCCCTAGCTGGATACAGGAATCGAATCTTCAAACTCTTCAGATGTGCCCTGGCTGGATACAGGAATCGAATCTGGAATTAGTCGTCAACAGATATGCCCTGGATGGATACAGGAATCGAATCTTCAAACTCTTCAGATGTGCCCTGGCTGGATACAGGAATCAAATCTGGAAATAGTCGTCAACAGATATGCCCTGGTTGGATACAAGAATCGAATCTGGAAATAGTCGTCAACAGATATGCCCTGGCTGGATACAGGAATCGAATCTTCAAACTCTTCAGATGTGCCCTGGCTGGATACATGAATCGAATCTGGAAACTGATCACTCACAGATGTGCCCTGGCTAGATACAGGAATCGAATCTGGAATTGTGACAGTTGAAGGTAGTTGTCTTTTGGGTTGTCTTTTTCCCTGAAAAGGCAAAACATCAGTTGTATGCAATGTCATGATGTATGAAATGCATGATGTCACGATGTTCAAAATGAGATAGTGTTGTCTGCACTTTATCATGTATGTAAGCAAGATGTATGAAATATGAAATATTTATGAATGTATTTTCGTCTAGGAAAATAAATCCTTGACGATCGGCTGGGGAATTAAATCCTGGGCTGACGTTGAAGAGTAGAGTTCTTCGCTTCCACTGGGGATGAGGATCGCAAGAATACATTGGTAGGAGAAGACGACTCCGTTGGAGAATAAACTTGTTGGAGAGATTACCCTGAGGGGAATTACTCTGTGGGAAGAGATACTTCGCCGAAGTTTTGACGAGAGCTCTGCTGAGGATTTCAATGATGGACTCCGTTGGGGATAACCATGATAAACTCCACTGGGGATTGTGTTGATAAGTTACGTTGGGGAACTTTGATGAACTCCGCTGGGGATTGAAAGAACTTCGCTGAGGGCGATCTTCCGTGGCAATTAGCTGAGGATAACCCAGTTATAAGCCCTTGTGAGGAATAACTTTGAATAAAGCTCGAGAGAGACGTCCGTACTCTATAGAGGACGGGCTTCCAGAATCTACTGGGGATAAGCTTCAAGACCTGCTGGGGATATGGATTCCAGTTTTCCTGAGGAAACTTTCGGACTGTAGTGGAAAATGGTTCCATTGGAGTGTCTGTATTCCGCCGGGGAACAATCTTAGGTCAAGACTATCGGGGATGCTTGCTGTTGAATGCCTATACTCTGCTGGGGAATGTTGATATCTTCTGGGGATACCCAACTTCCTTTAGACTGACCGTAGACTAACTCTTCTGGAGGAGAGTATTGCTGACTTGCTAGGGGAACAGGGTGCCTATTGTAGGGCTGATGATAGACTAAATCTTCCCTGGGAGGGTATTGCTGATCCTCGTCTTACTCTGTGGGGAGTTGAAGTAATTTGGTCACATTCTTCAGTTGGACCTATCTTGGTACCTTGGCGGACAAAGCAACTAGACTTCCTGGACAATTCTACATTGCCCCTGTTTCTGATGTCACCTGTAATTAGTCTTTTGTTTCATATGCAAGTATTTATGAATTAGCAATTTAATGTCAAATGCATATATCAAAAATGAACATTGGACGTTCTTCGCAAGACAAAACAGAAAAAGGAAAAACAATTGGCAATTTGTTTGGAAAAGTGAACTTGTATTGATTTTGAAATTTGCCTGTAAATAGGCGTTTTTTGTACAAGAGGCTGACGTCCTAGTAAGAGAACGCCGCCGAATAACACAAAGTTTATACAATTTTGAAAAGGAAACAAAACAACTTATGTGCATAATATTCCCACTGGGTTCCAACTCTGCTATTGCCTTTATGTCTTCAAGCGTCTCATCACTTTGCTGCTTAGTTGAAGATGAAGCTGATTGATCGATGCCGAAGTCTGAGCCAGATAGTTGATGCCGAATTCTGGATGCAAAGTGATCCAATGAGACATAGTGTTACGCTTTATCCCTAACTTTTGCCTGGACCGCCCTTTCGGGTTTTCAGTCCACCGGGATACCCATTTTTGCCCAAGCCGCCCTTTCAGGTTTTCGACTTGCCGGGTGTACAGATTCTTCCATTTCATCCCTTATTTTTGCCCGAACCCTTTTGGTTCGCCGGGAAGCCCTTATTTTTGCCTAGGTATGTCAACCTAGCGGGTCTTTTATTCATGCGTAGTATCTTTTTACTATGTCTGCATTGGCGGGGTGAGGAAGGTCGTTTCCATCCATGGTGGTCAGAATCATTACTCCTTCTAAGAACACATGTTTAACCACAAATGGCCCTTCGTAAGTAGGGGTCCATTTGCCCCGGGGATCACTTTGAGGAAGGATGATGCGCTTGATTACCAGGTCCACAACTTGATACTCTTGTGGTCTGACTTTCTTGTTAAATGCCCTGATCATCCGTTTTTAGTACGTCTGACCATGACAGATAGCGGTGAGTCTCTTTTCGTCAATTAGGTTTAATTGATCAAGTCGAGTCTGGATCCAGTCATCTTCACTCAAGTCTGCATCCTTCATTATCCGGAGAGAGGGTATCTGGACTTCAATCGGCAAGACTGCCTCCATGCCATAGACCAAGGAAAAAGGAGTTGCCCCGGTTGACGTCCTTGCTGAGGTACGGTACCCATGAAGAGCAAATGGTAACATTTCGTGCCAATCTTTGTAGGTCATTGTCATCTTCTGCACAATTTTCTTTATGTTCTTATTAGCTGCTTCTACAGCCCCATTCATCTTCGGCCGGTAAGGAGAAGAGTTGTGGTGGTGTATCTTGAATTGCTCGCAGAGCTCAGTGATCATCTTGTTGTTAAGATTGGTAACGTTGTCCGTAATAATCCTTTCCGGGACGCTGTACCGACAGATCAGGTTATGCCGAATGAAACGTGCCACGACGCTCTTGGTTACGGTGGCGTAGGAAGCTGCTTCTACCCACTTCATGAAGTAATCAATTGCTACCAAGATGAAGCGATGCCCGTTGGATGCCGTCGGTCGGATCTCGCCGATCATATCAATGCCCCACATTGCAAAAGGCCAAGGTGCCGTCAGGACATTCAGAGGAACCGGAGGGATGTGCACCTTATCAGCATAGATCTGGCATTTATGACAAGTTTGAGAATGTTGGTAACAGTCGGCTTCCATTGTGGACCAGAAATATCCTGCCCGAAGGATTTTCTTTGCCATGGTGTGTCCACTGGAATGTGTTCCAAATGTACCTTCGTGTAGCTCTACCATGATCTTCTCTGCTTCAGTCTTATCCACACAACGCAGTAGAGTTGAATCATTGTTTCGTTTGTAGAGAATGTCGTTGCTGAGGAAGAATTTTGCCGCAAACCTTCTCATGAACTTCTTGTCATTGACAGACGCACCTTCAGGGTATTCCTGGGCTTCCAAGTATCTCTTCACCTCATGATACCAGGGTTTTTCGGTTACCTCTTTGGCCTCAAGATCGCAACAGTATGCAGGTTCGTCCAACTTCCAGATAATGATCCGGGGAGCCTCGTTGTCCCATTTGACTTTGAACATTGAAGACATCGTAGCTAGTGCATCCGCTAACTGATTCTCCTCTCTTGGTAAATGCTCAAAAGTTATCTCTTCGAAGTGGGGAAGCAAATTCAATACATACTCCTTGTAAGTAATAAGATTCGGGTGTTTTGTATCCCACTCGCCTTTGATCTGATTGATCACAAGAGCGGAATCTCCGAAGACACTCAGAAACTTGATCCTTAAGTCAATTGCAGCTTGAAGACCCATGATACATGCCTCATATTCTGCCATGTTGTTGGTGCAGTTGAAACACAGCCGGGCGGTGAGTGGAGTATGAGTGCCTTTTGGGGATATGATCACAACGCCGATACCATTACCCAAAGCGTTGGAGGCTCCGTCAAAGTGCATAGACCATCGGGATCCTTCCTCAGGTCCTTCATCCGGTCCAGGTACTTCACAATCAGTTACTACCATGATATCTTCGTCTGGAAATTCAAAGTTCAATGATTGGTAATCGTCCACAGGTTGGTGTGCCAAATGATCTGCCAATACACTTCCTTTGATTGCTTTTTGAGTTGTGTACTGGATATCATATTCTGTCAAGATCATTTGCCATCTTGCTATTCTTCCAGACAGAGCAGGCTTTTCAAATATGTACTTGATTGGATCCATTTTTGAAATCAACAGAGTAGTGTGAGTCAACATATACTGTCTCAGCCGGCGAGCAGCCCATACCAGAGCGCAGCAAGTTTTCTCGAGCAGTGAGTACCGAGACTCACAGTCGGTAAACTTTTTGCTCAGGTAATAAATAGCGTGCTCTTTTCGGCCAGACTCGTCATGCTGCCCCAGCACACACCCCATTGAATTTTCAAGCATTGTCAAGTATAGTATCAGAGGTCTCCCTTCCACTGGTGGCATAAGAATGGGTGGCTCTTGGAGATATTCCTTTATCTTTTCGAAAGCGGCCTGACATTCATCGTTCCAACGTACTACTTGATCTTTCTTCAGCAATTTGAAGATTGGCTCACAGGTAGCAGTTAGATGTGAGATGAATCGGGCAATGTAATTCAGTCGTCCTAGGAAGCCTCTGACTTCTTTCTCTGTCTTGGGAGTCGGCATCTCTTGTATGGCTTTCACCTTGGCAGGGTCCACCTGAATACCTTTATCGCTTACAATGAAACCTAGCAATTTTCCAGACCTCACCCCAAAGGTGCATTTGTTTGGGTTCAACCTCAGCTTGTACAACTTCAGTCGGTCAAACAGCTTCCGCAGATGGTCAAGGTGTTCCTCCTCAGTTTGGGACCTTGCAATCATATCATCGACGTACACCTCAATCTCATGATGGATCATATCATGAAATAAAGCAACCATGGCACGTTGGTAGGTTGCCCCAGCATTTTTCAACCCGAATGGCATGACCTTGTAGCAGAAGGTGCCCCACTGAGTAACAAAGGTAGTATTTTCCATATCTTCAGGAGCCATCTTGATCTGATTATACCCCGAAAAACCATCCATGAAGGAGAACACCTTGTGTTGAGCAGTATTGTTAACAAGAACGTCGATGTGAGGTAGGGGAAGTCATCCTTGGGGCTTGCCCTGTTTAGATCCCTGTAATCGACACACATTCTGACCTTACCGTCCTTCTTCGGCACTGGCACCACGTTGGCAACCCACTGAGGGTAAGAAGTCACTGCTAGAAACCCGACATCAAATTGTTTCATAACCTCAGCCTTGATCTTTTCGGACATCTCTGGACGCATACGGCGGACCTTTTGCTTTACCGGAGGGCAGTCTTCCTTGGTAGGCAGGTGATGAACCACAATGTCGGCATCCAAACCAGGCATGTCTTCATAAGACCAAGCAAAGATTTCCATGTAATCATGCAGCATCTGGATCAATCGTTGCTTCACGCTGAGCTCTAGATTGGCACCAATCTTGACTTCTTTTCTATCTGTCTCAGTACCCAGGTTCACTGTTTCCACCGACTCTTCATGTGGCTGAAAGGCCCTCTCTTCCTGGAGTAGCAGTCTTGCGAGTTCACCAGGCACTTCACAATCATCTTCACCTTCGTCTTCGGCCAAGTTGATCGGATTTTCGAAGTCATAGCTGGCAGTAGCAGAGCTGTTACCAGTGAGATCCAGAGTGGATTGAAACCTGTATAAGTGAGTGTGTGTAAATATAGTTGTTTTGCAATATATAACACAGAAAGAAAAAGAGCACAAGATTTGAAATGCAACAAACGTCCAATGTTTTGATTAATGATATATGGAAATGTCATACAAAAAGCCCTCACAAATGGAGCCACGGCGCCCCGGGTAGGACACCGAGCCAATAAAAGTTTCAACATATTATTTGTTACAAATTGAACACAAAAGAGTTAATTACTGCGTGACAAATGTAATAGGTGTAAAATCCTTGGCCGTCCAGTTGCTTGGTCCGTTGCTGGTTGTCGGATAGATCCAACTGTCAAATTCTGCTTCCTCTACGTCCTCCTCGATAGCATTCACCCTTGGGTTGGTTATGAACACCGGAGCCTTTCTGATCCTTTCTTTGCGAACAGCCCTCTGAGCCTCTTCAGTGAAGCCCAGCCCAAACTTGTCGTTCTTTTGAGTGAAGTCAGGAAGCTGACCCCAGTTTGCACATTTGCCTTTCTCGATCACAGCCCGGGCATCCTTCAAGGAAGCCATCTTCAAAGGAAAGTCTTCTTCAACCACTGTCTCAGCCGACGCCAATGTTGGAGGTACCTCTTCAAAATGTTGAAAGGGGGTTTCAATAAACTCCCCGTCCATCTCGATATACCGGAATGAATTCAAGTGACTAACCATGTATTCCTCCTCTCCCTGCATAGTAACAATCTTCCCTTTGACAGGGTATTTGAGCTTCTGGTGTAGAGTGGATGTTACCGCCCCAGCCTTGTGAATCCAGGGTCGTCCAAGCAAACAAGAATAAGATGGACGAATATCCATCACATAGAATGTTGAGTCGAAGACTTGGGAACCCACACGGATAGGAATGTCTACCTCACCATGCACCATCCTCTTAGAACCGTCGAAGGCTCTAACAATTATGTTACTAGGTTTCAATTCCAGGCCCTCACAATCCAAACGATCTAAGGCCTTCTTGGGCAATACATTCAGGGAAGAACCGGTATCCACCAACACGTGTGCAAGATTAGTGCCCCTGCATTCTATGGAAACATGCAGGGCATCATTGTGGTTTTTTCCCTTGGCGGTAAGGTCTGCATCCGAGAAGCCCAAACCATTGTCAGCGGTCAGATTAGCCACGCAGTCAGTGAATTGATCTGTAGATGTCTCTTGCGGCACATGGGCCGTTTTCAGAAATGAAATCAGGGCCTTGGCGTGGGCCTCTGAGCACAGCAGCAATGACAGCATATAGATTTTGGAGGGGGTATGCCCCATCTGTTCAACGACATTGAAGTCACTCTTTTTAATGATTTTAAGGATTTCCTCCATCTCTTGCTGGGAGGCTTCAACAGCGGTCTTTTTTGGTGCCTCCGTCCGGGCAGGAAAATCGGTAGCAACTTCTTTTCCCCGAGTATCAGAGGACTCGGCGGCAGTAGTAGACACGGGAACTTGATTTGGAACATGCACACTTGCGGGTGTGATGATAAGAGGTTTTCGGATAACTGGTGGTGCAATGTCAGGCGAGAAAAGCCTGCCACTGCGAGTAATCTTGGCGGGACCAGTGATGTTACTGATACTGGTACTGGTGTTGAACTCCTGCTTCACTCCAAGCACATACACGTCTGCCCCATAGTGCCATGGGGCAGCCTTGTCAAATTCATAGGGGAGGGACCCCGGAACAGTAATGGTAATGGGTGCAACAGACATAATTTTGACTGGCTTCCTTGGGGGAGCCTTGGTAGGATTGTTGAAAATTGTGACGACAGATACTTCTTCAGCGGAAACAAACGGAACAACAGTTTTCTTGAACAGAATTTCTTTGCTATCCATCAGGCTTTGGATGCCTGATTTCAGTAGCGGACAACCGGTAGGGATAACAACACACAGGAGGCAACCCTTGCTACAACCCGGAAATAAACCGGCTAGCAGTAGGTTCCTCTTAACAGTCAATAGAGGGGTAGCAATATCATTCACCGAAACAGCATACAAATCTTCCTCGACGGCATTTACTCTATGCTGGGGCATAGGAGCAGTTACAACATTTGGCCTCTCAGGCGCCTCAAACTGAATTTCCTCCGCATCGATAAGGTCTTGAACTTTATTTCTCAGGGCCCAACAATCATCAGTAGTATGCCCGGGGCTATCGGAATGATAAGCACAGCGGGCATTTGGGTTATACTTAGGAGATGCAGTATTCACGACCTTTGGAGCCTCTTTGATGGTCACCAAGTTGGTTGATAACAGTTGCGGTAAGATTTGTGACAAGGTCATACTCAGCCGAGTGTATTGCCTCTTGGGCCTCTCACCCCTTTGTTGATTGTACTGCTGAGGAGCAGCAACAAGTTTTGAAATTACCAAAGCATTGACGGCTTGGCGGCTTTCTGGTTTGACTTGTCTTATAGGACCATAGACTGCACTAGCTTCCTTCTTGAAAGGCCTCTTCTCAGTACTTGCAGAGGCAGCTTTCTGTATCTTTCCTGACCTGATGCCAGCTTCTATCCTTTCACCCGTCAGGATCAAATCTGTAAACCCAGCGGAGGAATTACCAACCAGATGCTTGAAGAATGGACCAGACAAGGTCCCTAGAAACATGTCGACCAGCTCACGATCAGTCAAAGGAGGCAGCACCCTGCCAGCCAAATCTCTCCATTTTTGCGCATATTCTTTGAACCCTTCGCCCGTTCCTAGTGACATACCCTGAAGTTGGGTACGCGTAGGAGCGAGGTCAGAATTGTATTGATATTGTCTATAAAATGCGGTAGCCAAATCTTCCCAATGTCGGAAACTGGTTCCATCTAGCTGATAAAACCACTCAAGTTGTGACCCCGAAAGGCTATCTTGGAAGAAGTGGATCCAAAGATTTTTGTCTGCCGTGTAAGGTTGGATCTTCCTTACGTACGATCTGAGGTGCAGCTTTGGACAGGAAGCCCCGTCGTATTTGGCAAAGGCAGGCGCCTTGAACTTGTGTGGGATTACCACCCCAGAAGATAACCCTAAATCTCCGAAATCCAGCCCCGGCACATTTTGAATCTCCATGGCACTCAAGCGGTCCTCTAATTGCTTGTATCTGTCAGCAGCAGGAGGGTATTGTTCGTCATTGTAATTCGTCTCGTTGTCAGAGACTGTAGGACTAGGAGCCCCTCCCCCTTGGGGACTGTCTTTCTCTGCAGAGGAAGTAGTTGGATCAGCCTCATTATGGAGTGTGTTCCCAAACCTGCGTCCAGTATTGAACAACGCAGTCCTCTTCTTCTTCTTCTTCTTTAAGAGCAAAGCCTTTAACTCTTGTTGACCTTGAGCCAGGCTCATGACCATCTCTTGAAACTGGGCACTCTGGGCCTGGAGGGCATTGATAGCTTGCTCACTGGATGATTCTGGATTCATGATGACTGTTCAAAAATAAACAACGAAGGAGATTAAGCAACCTGTAGAAAAAAGGGTACCTGTTACGCACATGATGCATGAGATGCTATCTATGCAATGCATTCAAGGATTTTAGAAATTCACAATTGTTGCAGACAAAAAGAACGCACGTCATATTAATAAGAAAAGATTTGTTAGTACATAAATGCCCCATGGGCCAAATATTACAAAAACAACTTCTCAAGGTAAAAAGACGTTGCGCATCCTCTTTGGCGCAATGTAGGTCTTGAGGGCCTCTTGCTCATGGAGTCGGCGGGTGAGTTCTAGAACCTTCTTTTCGCTGGCGTAGAAGCTGGCTTCAAAAGTGTTTCGTTCCTCCTTGAGCTGGATCCAACTCTTCTGCATCTCCTCCCACGATGTAGGCATGTCAGGATGTAGGATGGTGTAGGGAACCTCTCCTTCCTTGACGGGCTCTTTAATCACAGGGAGAACATGAGGATAAGGCATCATTAGACTCTGGGCTCGGGCTCGTGCCCACTTAAGATAAGGCTCAAGAGGGATGGAGTTCTTGTGTCCCAGTGTCTTGCTATCAACCTTGTTGGGCATCCTCCAAGCTCTGATGAACCTTTGGCGAAGTCCTTGTGCATTGTTGTCGAAGTCAAAAACTAGGTCAGGAATCAACATATCGTGAGGGCCATCTCTTCGTGCATATCCAAATTGCCTCAAAGCTAGGCAAGGGTTGTAGGTGATACCTCCTCTGATTCCAAGTAAAGGAACATTAGGTAACTCTCCACAACGATCGATGATGATGACATTTTCTCTGGACCGAGAACACCAACGCACATCAGAGTGAGTAAGAGTCATCAACCGTTGGGACCACCTTGAGCCTTGGTCATTCTTCAAGACAGATTGTGGAAGGTGCGAAATAAACCACCTTGCAAGGAGAGGAGTACAGCACATGAGAACACCCCTCTTTCTCATTGTTCGTGTGTAAAATGAGTGAAGAATGTCCCCAAGCAATGTTGGTATTGGATTTCTGGACAAGAAGATTTTGACGGCGTTGACCTCTACAAGCTGGTCAGGATTTGGGAACAAGACCAACCCATAGATAAGGAGTGCCATAATTTCTTCAAAGGCTTGTAGGTCCAATGAATTCCAACATTCTTGTGCCTTCTCAAACAAGAATTTTGCTAAGAAACCTTTGACGCCGCTTCTAGTTTCCCAATTCCCCTTGATGTCAGAAGGCTGTAGATGTAATGCTCGAGCAACATCTTCAGGCTTTGGTTCCTTTTCCGTACCGTTGAAAGGTAGTTGATTTAGGATAGGAATTCTCAGGAGTTGAGAAAATTCCTCCAAAGTTGGTACCAACTGGTAGTCGGGGAAAGTGAAACAGTGGTGAAGAGGGTCAAAGAACTGGAATAGCACTTTCATCATGTCCTCTTCAATGTTGGTGTTGACTAGGCTGAGCAGTCTACCATGTCTTTCACTGAAGGATGAGCTTTCCGGAATTCTTGATGTGAGCTCCTTGAGTTGAGGAGGGATTCTCACAAGGTTGACTTGGATGGTTTTTCTGCGAGGAATTTCCATGACCTACAAAACAAGAACAAAGATGAAGATCTAAACCCTTGAAGTGGTTAGTGTATGCATATGATGCTTTATGATGTTCATGATGTATGCACAAACATATGTACAAGCAAATCACACCAAACCCTAGTTTCAGGCTTGCATGGGGTTTCATAGGTAAGTACCCTCTTGAGTGTAGTTGGCTTAAAAACCTGTCCTATAAATAGTAACCGGGTTCTAAGGAGCTCAATATCATTGGATTATTTTCATTGTTCATTGTTTTGGTTTAGCCACTTAACTAGCGACCAAAATATTCCAAGAAAACAACCCTCAATGAGTGTAGTATCGAGTATCTACCAACTTCGGACTGCACCAAAGCCGGTCATCTCACTACCCCTAATGAAAGGCCAAGATGGTCAAGTA
This sequence comes from Vicia faba, assembly GCA_948472305.1. Lineage (NCBI taxonomy): Eukaryota > Viridiplantae > Streptophyta > Magnoliopsida > Fabales > Fabaceae > Vicia > Vicia faba. Next base: position 844,341,731 of record OX451739.1, read on the forward strand.
AGGTTCTAGGTCATTAGTGCTTAGTGACATCACTCAGCGGCCCCGTACTCTCCTTGATTGAACTCAAGGGTTACCGGTACTCACAAATATGTCGCACTAATATAGCTATTGCTTCGACCGTGTCAGTATACCCCGCACAGTTTCCATAACGTATTGCTATCTATGAATGTTTCCCAAAATCCGGGTGTAGGATTGTAAACCCAAACAAGAGAGCCAAGATATAAAGCAATCAAGACAAACAATTAGTCATGCAAGAGGGTGATCTAAGCCCTAAGGTTACTCCACTTTTAAAAATTTCCCCAGCAGAGTCGCCAGTTCTGTGATACGGTGGGAGAACTGACTTGAGGTTTTGCGTTTGTTTTCGCAAATGTTTCGGTTGAGCAAGAGTCGCCACCGACTTTTTATTTTATCCTAAGGAAAGGTTTAAAAAGCACAGTAAAAACCTTTGAGATGTTTTCTTGGGTTCGGGGAGTAGATTATAGAAAGGGAAGGTATTAGCACCCTTTCTATCCATGGTTATCCATGGGCTCTTAGTTACTTGCTTAGATCAACTTGCCTTAATTTTCAATTGTTTGAAATGGTGCTTTGTGTGTGGGGGTTTGAAAATGTTTTGAAAAGAAGCCAATGTGGTGGCAACCTTTGTAATGATCCATGTTGGGATGTATACAAAGGTGTATGTCTTTTGAAAAGGTTTTCATTGTTTAAAAGTTATTTTGAAAGTGTAGTGATGTGTGGTTTGAAAAATAGGCAAGTGTTTTTGCAAGTTTTATTCAAGTAACTAAGAGTTTGTCTACTCCTAAATTTCTCAAAGATTTCTCCTATGTTTTTAACCCTTTTAACAATTTTGTTCCACCATTGAATTTGGTGGACAATCTTGTGTTTGGATGTGAAAGGAACAGGCGCGGGTCATCGTTTAGACCATAATTGCAATGGTGCCAAGTATCTTTGGGCAATTTTCCTTGGAGGGACTTGATCATTTTTTAGGCAACTTTCGAAAGCGTCATCGAGGGACTATGATCATTTTAATTGTGTTTGTTTTGCCCAAAGAGACCTAACATGCAATATGGCTCATTATTGAAGGCAACAAGTGGAATACCCTAGGGGTGTAAGTGTGATTAGTGTTGTCCATTTTCATGCTTGTTTATCTTGAATTTAGGTCAAACTATTTTGGTTAATTGATTTGCATACAAACCCTAATTCTAGCATGGCATAATTAGAAAGCTTTAAAGTGCGAAAAATAAAGTTCCTAAGTTATTACAACACAATATATGGGAAGGGGGTACAAATGTTCAAATGGGGGTATTTTGACAAGGAATTTAAACCTAGACTATTACAATCCAAATGGAATTATACAAATTATTTAATATGCAATAATTAAATAAAATAAGATAAATATGCAAAGATGCAAAAAATGATTTTTTATGTGTATGTAAAAAGTGTTTTTTTATGTGTCAAATAAACAAAAATAAAAGTATTAATTTTTTTGGGTATTTTATGTTTTTAGGGCAAAACCCTAATTTTATAAATAAAATGTATTTATTATTTAATATATACAATGTTTATTAATTATGTACAAAAATAAAATAAAAATGAAGTATATTTGTCAAAAAGGTATTTTTAATGTTAAATTTTAATAAAAATGAAAATGTATATATTTTGTATTTTTTAACCTAAATATACTAATATATATGTATGTATTTGTATTATTTACTAAATATATATTATATACAAAATATAATATTTAATATTATATATAAAAAAAAGTGTATTTTTATTATAAAATGTTTTCAAGAGATAACATGAAATAAAAGTCAGAAAAATATGTTTGTATTATTTTTAGTTATTTTAAATAATAGTATATAAGTATTTATTTATGTACAAACATCAATTTAAACAAATAAATGCCTAATAAATATAAAAATGGTGTGAAAAATATTTTTTATATTTTTGATATTATGAGAAAAAATAAATAAGTCAGAACAAAAAAGAAAAGGTCAAAAAATCATAAAAACAAGCATAATGGGCCATGGGGGTGCAAAAGTAAAAACAAGGTGCAAATAGGAAGTCAACTCAGGCCCAGCCCAAGAAGACTTTGTCTTCAACCTCAGAACATGTTTGAACAACCATCCACGCGCGTTTTCTATCTCCAGATTCCTTGATCTTTTGCCAAATCTTTCAACATGAAACCTGTAGAGCTTGAAGCCACGATTCTAGACATATAAAGAAATCAATCTAACTCTCAGAAATGAGAGAGAATTTCTTCTCCCCCAATTCCTGACCTAGTTTTTGTTCCATGTTCAGACATCAAATTCTCATAGCACACATAACATAAATGAAAACTAATTACATGGGCATGTTCAGGGCTATGAATGTGACATAATTTCTTCACAAATCTAAACCTAACAATGCTTGGATAGAGAGATACAAGTTCATGAACTTACCTGTTCAGTTGGAATCGTGTGCAACAATGGAGATGAGTACAAGGCAAGGTAATGATTTGTATAGCTTCCTTGATGTCTCAGGATGCTATTCCAACCTTCAGTTTGCTTGGAAACCAAGAGAATCGTGCTATGGTACTTCAACTGCAAAACCAGAAAAATGAAAATGGTGATGTTAGCTAGGGATGTTACAGGTCTTGTTTAGTGCTTGTAATAGTTTCAAGGGATGATGTGGGATGTGTTTGAAGTGTTTTTGGCCAAGATGCACGATAGAAATGAGCTAGCCAAGTCCAATTGCAGAATGCCCTGTTTTTGTGCAGTTTAATGGTGATTCTGTGTTTGAGGATGTATAGAACTTGGTTGGCTTGTGTTTCAGCTTAGGTTTGATGATTAGAAAGTGTTTGATAACTTTGCTTAAGCTCTGGTTCACAGGAATGAGAGTTGTGTGTTGTTATGCTAGTTTTCTTCAACTTTAAGCAACAAAAGTTCAAGTTGTGTTTCTAGCTTGTACAGGCCCCTCTAGCATGCTGCAACCCTTCCCCTTGATCAGTGTGTTTTGTTCATAAACTTGTGCCAAAAGGATTTGCCCTGTACTTGCTTGGATTTGCATTTGACATAAAGTTTAACTTTTCAAAAATGGCAAAAATGCTTTATCTAAAAATGGCTTAATCTTGCATATAATGCTTGAACACACAAAATAAGGCCTTGGCACAATGAGTTAGCATTAAATTATTGAGTGCAAATGGGATATAGGACCTGTAATCAAGGAATGCAAGCTGATTTCAAAATGGCCTAGATGTATGAACATGTAACTTGGCCAAATCAAAAGTGAGTTTTTCCCAACTTGCCAAATTCGATTCTCCCTAAACATGAGGTTGTTTGATGAGTTCTTGGACATTTTGGAAAGCTTAGAATGTGTACTACAATCCATCTTTGAAATGCAAATTGAAATTCCAAGAGGAAGTATGTGAAAAATGGTCTTGAAGTTAGGCAAAAATCCTGCCTAAAATGGTTCAAAATTTCTCTAAGTTAAGAATGGTTTGGTACCCTTGTTCCAAAAATTGTAACTTGAGCTACAAGCTTCTTTTGAGGAATCTTTGTGAATCAAAGTTGTAGATTTTGCAATGGACTACAACTTTCATGTTTTGACTTTTCCTTGAATCTAAATGAATCTTGGTGAGAAAGTGGGACAAAGTTAGGAAAATATTAGGGTTTTTCATAACTTAGAAAAATTCTAAGTTATGAAAAATCTTCATTTCAAACCCTAATTTGCAATTCTTGATTTCTTGATGAACAAGTTTCATGATTTGGCATGTTTTGATGAAAAATGAATCTTGACATTTGATTTTGACCAAAAAGTCAAAGTTTGACTTTTCAGTGTACAGTCAAAATTGATCAATTGACTGGGAAATTCAACTGTCAATCTTGTGCATTTAGAATCTTTTGAACTTGTTGAGTATGTCAAGACAATTCCATGGGGTCCTTGAGTCCATATGTGAGTTTGGTTTGCCATTGGCTAGGTCAAACAGTCAAAAATTGCCTTTGTGCAGTCAAAACCCTAAAAATGACCATTTTGCCCTTTTGGTGATCTGATCAAATTTCTTGTGGAATTGTGATCCAAACTTGATCAAATGGTCCATATGAGTTCATAATGTTGATGTGGGTCAATTTTCATGAGGCTTGACTGTCAATTGGCCACAGTTGACTTTTTCCCCAATACAGCTGATTTCTAGGTCAACTGTCCAATTGACTGGGCAAAATTTGGAATCAAGACTTGAAACTTGGTATGGATAAACTTGGGAGTCCAACATGAAGCATGAAAATCATCTAAGGAATTTTAGGTCAAAATATCTTTGTGCAAACACAAACCCTAATTTGGGTCAACAGTGCAAGGAGAAGTCTTGAGCAGAGGAAACCCTAACTTGATCTTGAGCTTCAAGGGTCTTGTGATGAGAAAATGTTGAGGAAATGGGAGGGCAAGTTTTGGGGTACAACAAGACGTCTTGACCTAGTTAATACTTGTACAAGCTTGATCTATTGAAGATCTTGTGGGAAATGTCTTGAGAAATGAAAGGGCAAATTTTGGGTTACAATAATGAGCAAAGAAAAATGAATAAAAAAATCAACATGTTCATCGAGAAAATGGCAAGGAAAGTATTATCTCTCCAATAGCTTCTAGTGAGGATAACGATGAGATGAATTAAGTGTTTCTTTTATATATATATATATATATATATATATATATATATATATATATATATATATATATATATATATATATATATATATATATATATATATATATATATATATATATATATATATATATATATATATATATATATATATATATATATATATTCACATTTTCTTTATTGTACTTTGAATTCTGCACTTTCCCTTCATACGATTTCCATTCTTTGCATATTTATTTTTTATATTTACCCATATTTTTTATTTTAACAAAGGGGGAGAAGTATGCTCTTAATGGGAATGTATACTTTCTATCTAACTCAAGGAGTTTAATTACTCCAAATATGTTATGTTATTTTTCTTTTACAACCTCCCCTAAGAGATGTATTGTCATCATCAAAAAGGGGGAGAATGTGAAACCTTGTTTTGTAGGTGATATGCTTTTAACAAGGACATCAACTTTTGATGATGACAACTAATGTATTATGATAAGTCAAGAATGAAGGATTATGTGGATAAAGATTCAGACCTCATCATTAGGGTTTTATGGATTTGACTATCTAATTATGGCAATCCCATGGAAAGTAATTAAAGCCTCGTCTCTAGCTACTCAAGCATGTGTCAACAAAAAGATAAATATCTGGAAAAGTCTTGAAGTAATGTGGTAAACTCCTATTTTAGTAATTGTCATACCCTAAATTTGCCCTACTTGTTCCTAATTGTTTTTATTCCTATTGCTGAAACTTACTTTACTTTATAAAATATTATTCATATAGTTATGGGAGTTTATAATTTATAAAGAGGGGTTTATCTTATAAAGAAATCAATGGGCCTTTCTAAATCAGAAAAGCCCGTGTAAGTTTTTTTGAGCCAACTGCATTTTTGGGTATGATTTTGTTCAGGTTTCAGCCCATTTTAAATATTGAAAGGAGTTGCACTATTTTGAAAAATCATGGGCCTTTCTAGATCAGAAAGGACCCATGTAATTTTTTTAGTCCATTTCAAATATTAAAAAGGGGGTGTATAAAGCCATTCATTTTCTTGTTAAAGCCCAATAAATTGAAACGGCATGGCCCAATTCAGTTATTGATTTTCATTTTAAAATAATATTTTGTTTAAATTATAACATTTTTATTATTATTATTATTAACATTATTATTAACCTATTATTAATCTTACTATTTTTATTATAATAAAAACATAAGCAAATTTGTGCATTAAGTTTCCAGAGACAATATCAAACTAATATAGAAACTAAACTAATATAAATCAAAATCTAATACAAACATAATCAGACAAAATCAAGTTCATAATCAATACAAAATTAAAATTGTATTAACTTTAGAGACATATTAAAAACTTTCATAAATCTATGAATCCTAAAAACCTAAGAAGAAATCAGGAGGGACCAATAAAAAAATCAGAGAGGAAAGAATTACGGGGAAGAAAGTTATTAGAAGGAGGAAAATCTGTAACATAAGAAGGACAGAGAAGCCTCGCCGCTATAATCCCCATTCACTTCCGCGTAGGGTTTCAACATCTGAAACCCTAGATCGAGTCGTCGCGCCATCGCCATCAAATTGCCGCCTTGAACATCATCATCGACTTCCACCTACGAATCGAAAAGAAAGAGCTTAGAAAGTGAACTGAATCAAAGAAATTTAAGGCGCTGGAAGGTATTGTCTAACTTAGCTTGATGTTTAATTGATGATTTGCACGCCCCCCAGTTTTACTAACGCACTCAAAATATACCCCCTTGCCTTATTGGTCCTGAATTCAATATCTGAATTTAAGACCCTATTATATGCACCTCCCCGTTTTACTAGCCCAACATAATTTACACCCCGCCCCTATTTTTTTATTTAATTCTTTTAAATATTATATTTATATTTTTTATATCTATATTTCAAGATATATTTTATACTTTAAGATATTTTATTATTACTATTATCATAAAATCAAATAATATTTTTCTAAACTCATCCAACATTTATTTATTTATTCGCATTAAATTATTTTTAATCATGCATTTAATAAGACATTTTTTACAATTAATACATAAAAAATATTTAAACCAACAATAAATCATTTTCACAGTCAAATTAATTCAACAATCAATTTTTCAAAAAAGATTACGAAGCATATATCAATTAACTACACGCTTTATCTATATATCTCCGCTATTCACACACCTAGATTAAGTGTGCCGGAAATTCAAATATCTTTGTAATCCATAAAAAACATAAATAAATTGTGAACTACGAAATGGGACTATGATTCTTCTTAAGAGGATACATAGGCATACGATCAAAAATCGTAGCGAGTTCCCCTAAAAAATATTTAAAACCCTATTTTCTTAAAACGTGCTTTTAAACTTAGTATCCTTGCGAATAAGGTAGATAAGGGGTGCCTAACACCTTTCAATCGTCTAGAATTGAGTCCAAATCTAGAATCTCTGAACTTTAGGGTTATTCCTTTATACTCCCTTCCTTTAGGATAAAAATTAAGGGTGACGACTCTTATTTTAAAACCAGTTGCAACAGTTGGCGACTCTGTTGGGGACTTAACCCTAGGTTTAGAAGCATTTCCTTTAGGTTTTAGGGTTTTTCTTATTTTTTGGTTTTTCTTTATTTTTTCTTTATCTATTTATTCATTTTTTTTATGCTTATTTTTTTTTATTATTCATTATATTATTATATTTGTGGCAGTATTTAAAAATTTGCGAAAATATTTTCAAAAAAAAACTTTAGAAAGAAGGTTCGTCTATTAACCAAAGGGTTACATTAGCCCTATGAGTTTATGTGACGATTTCACCTAGATTCAGTGGAATTCCGCAAAAGGAATACCTCTCGAGAGACATCCTCTTGGTAAGTAGACTTTGGAATGACACCTATGACTCTTTGTACGGCCTTTAAACCAAAAACTCATGGTGAGACCTTTCATGACCTAGAGACGAAAGTCTCGGTCTGTAAAGAGACTCCATTTAAGGGAGGCCCTTATTCCTTTCCCTCTAGTGTTATTCATGATACCCTTAAGGAAACCACCTTATGGAGAGAGTATAATATTCGTAGGCCAAAACTAGGAGCCTTCCTTCTAAGGATACCTTTCACAAATCCCACTATAATCCCTAAACCCGCAAGGGTTATATTTTCTTCCACTATTATCTTTATCCCGTAGGGATTCTGTCTATTTCATAATCCATAGCTTGTAGAGATTTCTCGTCGTTTTTCATTAGGCCATAATCCTAAATAAATTCCCGCCTATCTCAATCTCTGAGACAATATAGGATATCATCATATCCATGTCTATCGTTATCTACGTCCTTAAGGAGTTCCTGCTTGTCTCAATCTCTGAGTCAGTGTAGGACATCATCATTTCCATATCTACCACTAAACATGTATAAGGTATCCCTATGTCTACACTTATACTACTTTTTCATCACATTGCATATCCATGAAACATTTTTTGCATACCCAAAAGCCAAAAAATTAATTTTACATACCCATACATTTTCATACATTCATACATTTGCATGTCATGCATTTCCACCTTCGCCTTTGGTCGTTATCAATTCGGGTAACAAATTTCTTAGTCCTAAAAATCTTATTGTGGAGAGAAGGCAGCCCTTCACTATACAAGCCTATGCAACACCTCAGTTTCAACTTCATTGGCGATTTCCCCATTTCCCTATCAACATAATTGGTATGCCTGAAGCGATGTCAAGGGTTATCCCCATGCTTTGACAAGTCCAAAAACTACGAACCATCTCCTAAAGTCACGTTGATCAACAAAGGAGTTCTTCCATAGGATCATTAGGCTTTATCAGTTACAAATTGTAATTTCCTAGTTGCTAAGTTTCATTTGGTGTAAATTTGTATCTTTGGATCAGTAATTCTAATAAAACAATCATGCATGTTTTTGAAATCAATTCATTCGTTTCACTCTTCATCTTTCATTACTTTCCATAAATAATCAACGAAATTCCATTCCCACTCTTCTTTTCCATTTTCAAATTTTCTTTAACAAACTTTGAGGGAGAGTGATGTAAATTAAATAACTGAATTTTGATAAATGTATGCTTTCAATGGTAAGGCTTAGCTGACGATGTAAGGCATTGTTTCATTTTCTAAGCAGTGGAGAAATAAGGAGTTAATTCGTAGTTAACCCCCTCGAGCCAAAAGTTGGAGTTCTTTCTATTTTCAAAAACCCTTAATTTTTAATCAGGGGTTGGGTAGATTTCAATTAATTCATAGATGCATTATAATCTCAAGAGAATCAGTCTATCTATGCAAAAGGTTCAAGCATATCTTCTCCCTCGATACATCATTGAGGAAACAGTCTAAGCAAAGATTCAAGCATATTTCCTTCATCGATACATCATTGAGGAAACAGTCTAAGTAAGGGTTCAATCACATCATCTTCCTCATGCACATCAACAAAGATTGAGGAAGCAAACAATAAAGACAAAATCCATGACATCTTCTTCCTTAATACATCATTCAAAATCGAGGAAAACAATGAAGACGAAGCTTACAGAAATAAACGTGGCAGCCATAAATTTTCAAAATCAAAAACAAAACAAAATAAGAAAATAAGTATATTCAAAAAGCCTATTAAGTCAAAGGAAATCAAAAACTTGACCTAAGAAAAACTTAGGGCATCCCGATGGACCGGAAATTCAAAATAATTGGTCCATGCAAAATAAAGGGATTAAAAATAAAAAAATTGGAGAATAATCTTGTGACTTCCACCTCAAGAATCATCAAGGCTTCTCATTAATGCTTGGATCTTATCAACGCTTGGATCATATCAATGCTTTTAATCAGTGCTTGGATCTTTATCTACGCTTCCCATCATTTGTGCGACTATGAAATTTATCTTGGGGATTAAACATATTTGTTGCATTAATTGAACTTAGGACTGGAGAACATCAAGGAGAATGGGGTGGGCTAAATAAATTTTGAGCCTTATATATTTTGTTTCTTAAACCATGAACCATGGCCACGTTATAACCTTTAAAAGTCCTAATTGAAGCTAGGTTCACTATGAAAGCATACTCAGCAAGATTTGTGTTAAAATGAAACCTATGTTTGTTAAAATTATTTCTAACTACTAATTGCTTCTTCGAATCTCCATCTTTAATCATCCATTTCTTTTCAATAATCAATTTCGATTTCAAGAACCTGCACGTGCATCACATTAGGATTACTTTTTCAAAATGTACAATTTTATCTGCGAGTCAATACTTAGCATCAAGGATATCTCAAGAGAAAAGGCCTTATCAAAAGCAGCATTTCCAAGAACCTTCTAATTAGGGGCAGAGCATCTAAAGAAAAAACCCATTAAACAGAGGCAAATACTAATGATCGTAGGGGTATATCACATGATAATATTATTGACAAGGGGTGAGCATTCCGAGATTCAATAAACTTGGATCAAATGTTAAAGCACTGTTAAATCAGGGGCATACCTTTTGAAGGAGCATTCCTCAATCAAGTAATATCACAACAGGGTATGACTCAGTTTCCTCATTTTAATAAAACCCCTCGAGGCCTTGATTCAGGGGCAACCTTCCAAGATTGAAATGTTGGGAACTTAGGTACCAAGTTTATCCTACTGCATGTAGGGTTCAAATTCCCCTTCAAGAAACTTCAAGTACAAACTTTTAAGGCTTTGAATACTTGGGGAAATCTATGTCAAGTTCATGGTGAGGTCTAAGTTCTTTCTGAAGGTACTTCCGATCCTGGAGATTGAGGGGCATATCTTTCAAAAAAATTGAATTTTGGGGAAAACCACTATGAGCTCGATCAAAAGGAGTTGATTCAAAATGGTTCATCAAAGCCAAACATTTTCAAGAGTCTTTTAATCAGGGGAATAGTGTAAAATAGTGGGGTCATTCATATTATGATCAAACTATTTCCAAGTTCATATCAATGATAATCTCCTCCAAGACCCTACCAACAAATTAGGAAAAGACAGTCCACATAAGGGCAAGCTCTCTGAATACTTTCATAATCTCCAGTGGATCTTTCTCCTACATCACCAATATTCAAATTCAAATCATGTATTGAGAAATCATGATAGCATAACATTAAACCATCATGTGACAAGCAACATTGTTGCATAAGCAAACCTCTATGCTTTAATCATCCACGACCCATCACAAGGGCACCATTTAAAAAGCATTCGAGTCATAATAAAAAAGCATAAGGCTGCATAAATCATGCATTAGGGCTCTTTGATCCAGAATCAAGCTATACTTATCATCTCATCCATCTGACAAAGTCCGACAGCATGGGTCGAACATATCTCAAAAATCCCAATTACGCATCCACATTTCAAAGTTCAACGTCCTTTTACACATATCCAAGTCACTCATTACATACAACAATCAATCATTACATGCATCAATAAAATTTACATGCATAGCATAAAACCTTGTTTTATATGGAGACAATCATCATTGTCAATCAACCTACCTATTCTATATTGAATCTCAGCAGTCGATTCCTCTGGTTGATCATGGCAGTTGATTATCCAGAAGACCTCGGCAGAAGGTAGCTCACAATTGGATCTCGGTAGTATATTCCCCTGGTTGATCATGATAGTTAATTTCCAGAAGACCTCGGCAGAAGGTAATTCACAACCGAATCTCAGCAGAAGATTCCCTTGGTTAATCTCGACAGATGATTATCTAGAAGACCTCGGCAGAAGTTAATTCACAACTGAATCTTGGCAGAAGATTCCCCTGGTTAATCTCGACAGATGATTTTCTAGAAGACCTCGACAGAAGGTACCTCACAATCAAATCTCGGCAGTAGATTCCTCTGGTTAATCTCGGCAGTTAATAATCCATAAGACCTCAGCAGAAGGTATTTTTCCAATAGAATCTCGATAGTAGATTCTCCTGTTTAATCATGGCATTTGATTTTCTAGAAGACCTCGCCAGAAGGTAATTCAATTAAATCTCGGCAGTAGATTCCTATGGTTAATCTCGGTAGATGATTATCTAGAAGACCTCAGTGAAAGGTATTTCTTAATTCAATCTCGACAGCAGATTCCTCGGAAATCTTGGCAGTGGATTTCTTATTAAAAAGCCTCACATCAAGCATGGCATACACATAACCATATCAAAATCTCAAGGTCATTCACCACATTTGGTGCACCTAACATACAAAAACAACAAAGAGCATTTGATAAAGCATCAAAGTTTATTCTGGTTAGAAAAACATCGAAGGAAAATCCATGTCTATTTCCATGTCTACGCCTAAGACCACGTCCACGCCTATGCCTGCAATACAAATTATATATGACTTTGCCACTGCTAACCACCCTTGGAAATACAACAACTAGCAACTAACCATGTTGGGGAGTTGGTGATTACAAAAACTCGATGGTTTAACAAAGGAGAGAATACCAAAAACATTTTTCATTACATTTTGGGGCATATACACACATTTAGTACATACATAAATATTTGGGGCATACGCACACGCTCAGTGCATATACACTTTGGGTTCCATACTTATCTAAGACATCATGCACATACATCACACATGGCATTTCTCAAAACATACATTGGGCGGAACCAATATCTTTGGGCCCTCCATCAGATTATTACCTTGATTAAAAACAAACACAACCGGTAAAAATCACATCTCATCTTTGATTTAGTTATCTATGATTTGATCATCAAAACAACTTCTTCTATATTTAACTCATTGCATCAGGCTCCATGCAGCATTGTGTTTCCTCATTTGCAATATAGCTCATTGTGTCAGGCTCCATACAACAATGTGAAAAATTCGCAATTTAATTCATTGCATCAGTCTCCATGCAGCAATGTGTTCCTTCCTCTGCGATATAGTTCATTGCGTCAGACTTTATGCAGCAATGTGTGAAATCTGTAATTTAACTCATTGCGTCAGGCTTCATGCAACAATGTGTTTTCCTACTTTGCGATATAGCTCATTGCGTCAGGCTCTATGTGGAAGTGTGTGAAATCTACAATTTAACTCATTGCATTAGGCTTCATGCAGTAATGTGTTTCCTCCTCTATGATCTAGCTCATTGTGTCAGGCTTCATGCAGCAATGTGCGAAATCCACAATTTAACTCATTGTGTCAATCTCCATGCAGCAATGTGTTTCCTCCTCTATGGTCTAGCTCATTGTGTCAGGATCTATGCAACAATGTGTGAAATCCGCAATTTAACTCATTGTGTCAGTCTCCATGTAATAATGTGTTTCCTCCTCTGCGGTTTAGCTCATTGTGTCAGGCTCCATGCAACAATGTGCGAAATCTGCAATTTAACTCATTGCATCAGTCTCCATGCAGCAATGTGTTTCTTCCTTTCCAATCTAGCTCATTGTGTCAGTCTCCATTCAGCAATGTGTGAAATCTGTAATTTAACTCATTGTGTCAGGCTCCATGCAACAATGTGCGAAATCTGCAATTCAACCCATTACGTCAGTCTCCATGCATCAATGTTATTATCAAACTTTTTTTGTGATATATACCATTGCATCAGTCTCCATAAAACAATGTTATTATCAAGCTTTTTCTATGATATAGCCCATTGCATCAGTCTCTATGCAACAATGTTATTATCAAGCTTTTCCGCAATATAGCATATTGAATCAGTCTCCATGAAACAATGTTATTATCAAGCTTTTTTCGCGATATATCCCATTGCACCAGTCTCCATGCAACAATGTTATTATCAAGTTCTCTGCAATTTATCCCATTGCCTCAGTCTCCATGCAAAAATGTTATTATCAAGCATTTTCAGCGATATAATCCATTGTGTCATTCTCCATGTAGCGATGTGGGAAATTTGTGATATAACTCATTACGTCGGGCTTTATGCAGTGATGTTGTTATCAAGATTTTTTCAATTATCTATCCCCTAGGTTGTGATAGATATGTGAATAAATTCGCGTAATCTATTGCATCAGTCTCCAGGCAGCAATGTATTATCAGACTTTGTTTTATTCATCCCCTAGGTTGCGATGAATAGACAAAATCAAATCAAAACTTGCTATATTAGTCTCCAAGCATTAGTAAGTCAGCTTTTCAAACTTGTATCATTTACCTCCTAGGTTACGGTAAATATGTAAACAATCTCTTCTTAGATACTGACGAGTTATCTGCATTGTCATGTCTAAGTCAAATCAACTTTAGTTCAAACGTAGATTAGATTATACATCATCATCTATGCTTACTCTTCATACCCATGGGAACGCTGTACAGCGTATCCTTATAATCTTTCAGATAAATTTTGGGGTCTTCCAATATTTAATAAACTTCCTATCAGAACGTGTGTATTCTTGCACTATTCAATTGAAAGGCAATTAAATAGGGACAGCTGTCATACCCAAAATTTTCCCTACTTGTTCCTAATTTTTTATATTCCTATTGCTAAAAATTACTTTACTTTATAAAATATTATTCACATAGTTGTGAGAGTTTAGAATTTATAAAGAGGGGTTTATCTTATAAAGAAATCAATGGGCCTTTCTAAATCAGAAAAGCCCATGTCAGTTTTTTTGAGCCAACTGCATTTTTGGGGATGATTTTGTTCAGGTTTCAACCCATTTTAAATTTTGAAAGGAGTTACACTATTTTGAAAAATCAGGAGCCTTTCAAGATCAGAAAGGGCCCCTATAATTTTTTTAGTCCATTTCAAATATTAAAAAAGGGGTATATAAAGCAATTCATTTTCTTGTTAAATCCCAATAAATTGAAACAGTATGGCCCAATTCAATTATTGGTTTTCGTTTTAAAAAAATGTTTTGTTTAAATTATAACATTTTTATTATTATTATTATCATTATTATTAACCTATTATTAATTTACAATTTTTATTATAAGAAAAACATAAGAAAAATATGTGCATTAAGTTTCAAGAGACACTATCAAACTAATACAGAAACTAAATTAATACAAATCAAAACCCAATACAAACATAATCAGACAAAATCAAGTTCATAATCAATACAAAATTAAAATTTTAATAACTTTACAGACATATTAAAAAGTTTCCTAAATCTATGAATCCTAAAAACTCTATAAAATCCTAAGAAGAAATCAGAAGGAGAGACCAATAAAAAAATCAAAGAGGAAAGAATTACAGAGAAGAAAATCATTAGAAAGAGGAAAATTAGTAACAAAAGAAGGACAGAGAAGCCTCGCCGCTATAATCCCCGTTCACTGCCGCCTAGGGTTTCAACATCTGAAACCCTAGATCCAGTCGTCGCGCCGGCACCGTCATCAAATCACCGCCTTGATCATCATCATCGGCTTCCACCTGCGAATCGAAAAGAGAGAGCTTAGAAAGGTAACTGAAACAAAGAAATTTAAGGCGCTGGAAGGTAATCTCTAACTTAGCTTGATGGTTAATTGATGCTTTACACGCCCCCCAGTTTTACTAACGCACTCAAAATGTACCCCCTTGTCTTATTGGACTTGAATTCAATATCTTAATTCAAGACCCTATTATATGTCCTCCCCATTTTACTGGCCCAACATAATTTACACCCCCCTATTTTTTATTTAATTCTTTTTTAATTTTATATTTGTATTTTTTATATCTATATTTCAAAATATATTTTATACTTTAAGATATTTTATTATTATTATTATCATAAAATCAAATAATATTTTTCTAAACTCATCCAACATTTATTTATTTATTTGCATTAAATTATTTTTAATCATGCATTTAATAAGACATTTTTTACAATTAATACATAAAAAATATTTAAACCAACAATTAATCATTTTCACAATCAAATTAATTCAACAATCAATTTTTAAAAATGATTATGAAGCATATTTTAATTAATTGCGTGTTTTGTCTAAATATCTTTGTTATTCACACACCTAGACTAAGTATGCGGGAAATTCAAATATCTTTGTAATTTATAAAAAACACAAACCAACTGCGAACTACGAAATGGGACTATGATTTCTCCTAAGAGGATACGTAAGCATACGATCAAAAATCGTGGCGAGTTTCCCTAAAAAATATTTAAAACCCTATTTTCTTAAAACGTGCTTCTAAAGTTAGTATCCTTGCGAACAAGGTAGATAAGAGGTGCCTAACACATTCTCTTCGTCTAGAACCGAGTCCAAATCTAGAATCTCTGAAATTTAGGGTTATTCCTTTATACTCCCTTCCTTTTGGATAAAAATTAAGGATGGCGACTCTTATTTTAAAACCAGTTGCAAAAGTAATGAGTGAATTATTGTAAGGAAAAATGACTTTGTTGTAAAAGCGCATGGCTAAAGCACACACACACAAAACTATTTTTCAAAATTTTTTACCAAAATAAAATACATTCAAAAATATCTTGAAGTTGTTCCAGATGAACTGGAAGCAATCAAAATTGCAAAACTAAATTTTTTTACTTATCTAATCGGTTGAAGCAATTGTCTAATCAATTAGATTAGCTCAAAAATGAGTCACAAGCAATTAGAAGCACCTTGATTATGTGCGGCTACTAAATATCTTTTCTTTCCTTTTAAAACTTAACAATCGATTATTTTTCAAATATCTAACCGATTATGAATATGCTCTAATCGATTAGATTGCTTTAAAATGCATTTAATTGAATTTCCTTTTTGAGTCAACCTCTAGCCTATAAATAAATGTCTTTTTCTCATTTCAATTCCTCCAGAATCATGTTTTGACATATTCATCGCTAACTCTCTCTCTCTCTCTCTCTCTCTCTCTCTCTCTAAACTTTTCTTTAACTTTCTCTCACTAATGTTTTAGCCTAAGTGATTTTGTGAGAAAAGTCCTTTTGTGAGTCACCATATATTTATAATTCTGGAAAGGGTAGAATTTTAATTCACCAAGGGAATATTTTGTATACACCTTGATGAATATTATCCATTTAGGGATTTGTTTGGGTTAGAAGTTAAACCTGTAAAAAGCTTTGGTTTGGGTTTGTGGGAATCAGTCATAGTTTAGGATGGGGATCAGCCCGTGATAAAATCCCTTAGGTTCATGGTCAGCTCTGTATTAAAACCAAGATAGATTGAAGCTCAGCCAGGTATTAAAAGCTTCACAAGTTCGAGATCAATTGGGTGTTAAAATCTCATAGGTTATTGGTTATCCCTTGTAGAACCAAGGTTTTGAGATCAAAGGTATAGGAACTCAAAAAGACTAACGGTTCCAAGGTTTGTGTTTTTGTAAAGAGGACTAACAGCTTCAATCCACCATTTGGAAGTAAAATTGGTCATTCCACTCCTATGTTTGTTTTAACGAAAATATGCAAACACTGATATATATCGTCTTGTATTACTAGTTTGAAGATAAACCATCATTTCCTTGTACATGGGGGGTTCGTGCATATTTCTTCCTAAAATCTCTCAACGTGTATTAGAAACTCTCAAGATCAATTCTTGGGGATATGACTAAGTCATTTTTGACTGAACCTGTATAATTCTTGGTGTTCTTCTTCTTCCCTTAACTTTTTAATTTCTGATATTTATTTTTTGCCTTTTTATTTACGCTGCTAATTTTTCAAAAATATTTTTAAACTCTGGTTTTATTTCACAAATTCTTTAAAAACCATATTTTTCCAAACCACACAATTCACCTTCTTCTTATGTGTGAAGTCTCGAGTCCAATTATATATATATATATATATAGCTCATAGGCCTTGACAAGTATAACTTAAGCACTGTGTCCCTTCAAGCCTCACACTTGGGGGGCTATGTACATCTGGAAAGAGAAGTGTAATCTCCCTTATTCTAGGCAGAATAGACAATATATTTTCCATAGACTATTTTGGATGATGAGACAAAGATCCTCGAGTTTTAACTCCTACCAAAGGAACCTATTTTAGAAGTAACACGAGCTCGGCCTCAAGATAGCACAAGCCCTCCCAGGGAGCGTCAAAAGCCCGTAATGCTCCCTAATTTCAAGGAATTTATGTGACCAAAGGGTATGCTAACGAATGAGAGAAGATCATACTTAAGTGCTTCACCCATTCATGCCTCGCGTTTGGGGGGCTATGTACATTTGGAAAGAGAATGATGATCTCCCTCATTTCGGGTAGCCGTGGCATTGTCAAACTTAAGCGCTTCGACCCTCCACGCCTCGCACTTGGGGGACTATGTACAGTTGGGAAATACAACTCATGCCTGACCGAGATAAACACGCCCGAATTTGTATTGGTTTAAGGGTCCAAGCAAAGTCGCCCAGCCAACCCGCCTAAAATACTCGAGGCTGCCTAACCTAGTTACATGTCAGCTCGCCAGAGCTTGAACGACAAGACATCACCCTTAATGGCCATTATGATTGTATTAAATGACATTCAATGTCCTTTATGCCTCCTCATGTGACCAGGATACACGTCGTTAATGAGCCATCAAGACACTTAATGACTTCCATGATGCTCCTTAATTTCTAAAGAGGCTATAAAAGAATACTTCAGATCAATGGAAAGCGATCCAGAACTTTATGGAGAAACACATAAGCACATAATTCATCATAGAATATCCTCATTTGAACTCACCAATAGGTTTAAAATGAGATCTCTCCCGACTAGCATCGAGGAGATTATCAAATTTATTCTTTGCAGGAACAACTATATTATAACCATTGTCACTTAATAAAGTTATGCTTAGTAGGTTATGTTTGAGTCCTAAACGAGTAAGACATTATTATTAGAAGATAAAGAGGAATTACCTATTGTATAATAACCAATTACTCTTCCTTTCTAGTTTCCTCCAAAGCCCGCATAATTCCTTCCTACTTCAATGTTAAACTCTAGAATATAAGCCTTTATCCTTTCATGTGTCTAAAATATCTATTATCTACATACCATAATTGGTGTATTAATCTTGGTGTACAGAAAATCTACAAATGGATTCTTTTGTCATTGCATACCCAGATCTTCTTGGATCTTTTAGGTTAGTTCTAGAACGATTTTTGTTCATCAATGTTTGAAACTTACAAGATTTAACATTGAGAAAGATGTGTTATCATGCCCTCTTTTCAAGCAACAAAAACATCCTACAGAGATCGGTGCTTCTAGGGCATAAGCTTTACCAATAGTTTCTTCCTTAGTATAGACAATGCCTCTTCTTTTGTTCCCAATAACTCCATAGATCATTTAATACATCTTCCTTCTTCTTATTCCATTAGCTAAGAACTCTTGAAAATTATTTTTATATTTTTTAGACTTACAATTGATAGGAACAAATGATTAATATTTTTATTTTAAAATGGAGTTTTTAATTTTCAAATATCAATCTCATTATTAAAATAAATTTCTTTTTCAAGTAGAAAGGTATAAAGATTTTGCAAAGGTTTAAAATATCCTGACTTGCTTTGAGAATTATTTAGAATATATCTTAAAGTATAAATAAGTTCAAATCTAGATAATTTAGAAAACACTTTGTTTCACCATTTATTTCCACCAGAGCTACATTTGCTTCTTCATCACCCTCTTCTTATTCAAGATAATCTCATGCTTCATGAGACCCTTCTTGTTACTCCCTTTAAATTTTTCATCTTTAGGTTTCTCCTTCTAAAATTTTGGATATTCACTCTTGAAGTGTTCAGGCTAGTTGCAACCAAAGTTGACCTTCTAGTCTTCCTTCTTGGTCCTAAAAGTTGATCCTTTATGTGATTGAGAACTCTCTATAAGGTAACTTTATTGTTTTGTATAGATGTTGGATCATTTTAGTCATAATCATTTTAGTCATAAAAGATAGCTCTTCATCATTTGACCCTTCAACCTCTTAATCCTCTATGGGTACTCGGTATTTATACTTTTTTCAGGAATAAAGTTTATGATGGACACAATTATAAGAGACAAAAGTGTAGTTAATGTTAAAAATAATTTTTAGACGGGTTAAGAACAAACTCGCGAATGCACCTAAACACGCATAACTTACTATATAAATGATCAGACTCTAGTCGACCTCTGTCTATATACCCAACTCTAGTAGATTGAATGAACTGTGTAACTCAGCACAATAGAATATTTGTCATCTTAGGCATAAGTGATAATGATCATGTTTGTATGGGTACAAATAGATTTGAGGTCTATGAAGTCAACATTGTTGACTTTTTCATCTAGGGGAAGATGATCATTTATCATTTAGGGCAAATGATCAAAAGCTTTTCTTCTTGTAGATAATTAGAAATCATTCTACACATGAAAGCAAATACAATAGAATATCAATTGCTCTAAATTATGTTATCGTCAAAATTCTAAAATTGGAGGTTTCTTTCTTCAAGTCACTTTTGGTTCCACAAACACTACTAACAAATGTAAGCCAAATCCATAAATTTGGCGCATTGCTTATAATAATTAACTCACTGGGCAGCTTTTAGTGCAAGAACAAAGTTATAAGTAAAAATATCATCAATATGATCTATTTTTTTATAAGTGTGATTATTAATTAAACATAGTATTAAATAATAATAATAATAATAATAATAATAATAATAATAATAATAATAACATACCCAAATATAATAATCATGTTATAATCATATACTCAATTTTAAATTAATGCATCGAATCAACGATCTTGAAACAGATTAGAAAGAACAAATTGAGATTACACCATTTCTCTCTAAAAAAATTCTCTTCCTTCTCTCTGACAATATAACTCCTCTCCTCACTTTTCCTCAAATCTAAACTATCAACTATCGATATAGTTTCTGATTTTAGTGACGTGATGTCTCTCAGGCCGTTCCACCCTTAACATCCATTAAGGTTGGAGAGTTTAGGTGTTACATTAGTCGTCTCTTTGTTAGTCTGTTTTTTTTTCCCGACAAAGCTTTATGATAATTGGCAAGTAATGGTTCAGTCCAACGATGATGGTTCTTTATTTTCTACTCGTCGAGGATGGTGGTATTTGGATTTCTGCTCGTCGGCTATTGGGTTCTAATGACTCTTTTTCTGTCTGGTTCTATTTTTGCTCGATGATGATTTGGTTTGATTCTTTGGGAAAAATATTGGAATTAATTCAACAACAACTAATTACATATATATGTTATACATATTATATCATATACTTTATTATGGAATAAAATAAATAAAATTAAACATGTATATAATTACAAGATCTACGACATGTTAGTATATCAGAGATGAGATTTCAGAAATACCTTGATCCATAAGATAAAAATCTTTTGGCAATGATAATTATAATCCTTACACACAAAAGTGTAGAAACAAGTGACCAACACCTGTTGACTTGTGGATCTTCTTCCACCGATACTCCTAATGCCTTCAACACTCTTCATATGTGGATAAGAGGTAAATTGTTTGTGTACGGATATATTGGAGACCATAGTCTATATGTAGTGTGATGGGCAATTAGAATTTTTATTATTCTCAAATGGGCCATCCTCACATTCACTCATATTTGAGTCTATACCCAATTATTTAATTAATTAATTAAATAATTCCTAAATAAAATGTAAATAGTTTTTTAACGTTATTTGATCACATAATTATTTAAGCCACTTTATTTGATAAAATAGTCAATATAATTAAATAAATATATTTGGCCACATAATTTTTGGAATACTAATATAAGTAAATTATTAAAATATTCCAACAATGTCCCACTTGGCCAATATATCTTAATAATTATATCATAATTATTTAGGAAAACATTTGAATGTTATTTATCTTTATATTTCAACTTTACAATCTGATTCATCTCATACATCAATAATGAGATCATCGTGACTGTCGTCATTAATGTATAACATGACTGAATCTCGACGACCACCACATAAATGTACTTGATGACATAGATCGATATGAAGAAGTGACATGGAAATTTCATGCATTGAGATCTCTAAATTAAGTAGATTTTTAACCGGTCCAATTGAAGTTTTTATTGAGATCAAACTAGAGTTTGCAAATTCAATATTTGCACAAACAATACATAAATGATTATAACAATAATAACCTTATAAATATTATTCTGCAAATAATCTTACCATAAAGTCTGCATCGATATCAAAATAATATCATTAAACATAAAGAAAGAGTGACTCTCATTAATCTAAGATATCTTTATTGACAATAATTATATATGAAAATTCTTATATGTGAAGTCTTTGATTAGTGGGTCTTTAGCTTAAATCTCATATGCATATATTTTAGTTTCAACAATAACTTATAAGTCAATGAGCTTTTAAAATTTATTGTTGAAACAATATATATCTGTCTTACAATAAAATATAACTAGAGTGATCTTTCAAAGCCTTATATTAAATTATAACTGAATGACATAAATAGTTATCTTCATTTAATTTATATTAGAATGTCTATTAAACATCTAAAATATTATAGTTGAACGTACTAATTATCTCATAGGCGGATCTTCTCAAGAGCCCAAAGGGTCTGATGCAACCTCCTCAATATTTTTCTTTCTTTCTAATATATAGTAAGTGTTATATTAATAGTAATAAATTAAAACGTATAGTGTATGTGATTTGGATTTAGTTAATAGGATTAAACATAGGAAATTTATGCGATTGTCTCCGTTATATTATGTATAAAAGTTTCTATGTTGTGAATTTTTAAAATAATATCTATTAAAAATTAAGTTTCTACTGTTATAATATTATTTATAAATTATTTACAAATTATTTTAAAGTGATACAACAAACAAAAAAATGAAAATTATATTATATATATAATATTTAAAATTTAAAATTATAATATTTTAGTTAATATTTATTAGAAGTGTTTAAATCCAAATCAATTCAAATAAAAATTATAAATCAATATAAAAGAATCAATAATTGCAAGAAAAAATGTATATTATTGCATGTGTATATGTTCTCCTTTATGAAAATAGTTCATATTATATTGAATTTTAAATTAATTTTTTAAAGTCGATCTAAATCAAATTTAATAATATATATATATATATATATATATATATATATATATATATATATATATATATATATATATATATATATATATATATATATATATATATATATATATATATATATATATATATATATATATATATATATATATATATATATATATATATATATATATATATATATATATATATATATATATATATATATATATATATATATATATATATATATATATATATATATATATATATATATATATATATATATATATATATATATATATATATATATATATATATATATAATGATTTTATGCACGTCTTTCTATATACGTATAAATCTCTAAGTAGTTAAATACCTAATACAAAATCTCCAAGATCTTTGATCGCTAAACTTTTATTATAGATTTCTTGGTTTTACAAAATAATCATATATCATTGCTCACTAAAATAAAATAAAATAGATACATTAGACTAGGAACTTAAACTTACTCCCAATGAACTTGTAAAACCCAATAATTTTTCATAATAGACATCTCAAAACCAAACGAGACAATTACCTTATGAAATATTGTGATATTACTAATGAGACAATTTCATTAACTCATAAATAGATTTTATCTGTTCGCAATCCATAAACTTTGTATCTATTGACACACACAAATTTCACGTTGCACAATATTGTATTTATTAATGTCGCCATTAAAAAATATTAACTTGACATCCATCTTATGAAGCTCCAAAATTATAACAAGTAACAAGTGTCACACAACTATTATAATAGAGTCTTTCAATTATATTGAATAAAATTTCTCTTTTCAATCAATTATTTATGACACTTGATGCTCTAGTCCTTTAGAATGTTGAGTTTGATCTTCAATGATTAATTTCTTATTTTAATTGAGAGAAAGAACAATAATGACTGTATGAGGTCCAAATTTTCTATATAAATAGCAACTATATGAATTGAGTTAGAACCAATTATTTCCCACTCAATTTGGTTCTTTGAACATATCTCTATCCAAACTCAATATTCTCGAGACACATTATAATATTTGTTTCAAAATATTATTTAACTTGGGACTAAAGTTTATATTTATCAAACTTTTCAACAATTATAGATTGTCACAAGTCATGACTGAATTAACTATAATAATATTTGAATTTAAAAGACAAATTGAATCTGTCTTTTAAAAAAAGAAGAAATTATAATATTAAAATAAAACGTTATTCATCCACCAAATTATAATTTTAAATACAAATTTAAGCTTATAATGACAATCTAAAATAGTTAAAAGTAAATAAAAAATATCAATATTCGCTAAAAAAAAATTATATTGATGTATCTTTCAACACCGTTTAACATTTCTCAATTCATATCATATTTTCTTATTATCATTTATTTGTCATTATCCTTTGAGTTATTTACCGAATGAGCAATATTTTATTTTCTCTTGCTTCAATCTTTCTTTTATTGCACATTTTATGAAATTATTCTATTAAAGAATAATTTCTAACTTTAATAGTTATAAACTTTATTGTGCAAAGAGAATATCATATGCTAAATTTTCGACAAAGTCACTTAATTGACGAAACTATATCGCTTTAGCAAAGATTAAATAGTTTCATAATATGCTTATGATATTTTCTTTCCTTAATAATCTTAATGAAAAGTCATCAGTCCGATGAGAGTTTGTCTTTCGCTTTATTACTTTAGAAGCCATAGAATTTAAGCAAAGATGATATGACAAAATTTATGTCATCTTAAATAACACCTCTAATGTCTCTGGATTACAAAACTTTAAGATTATAGAACTGTGTAATTTAGAATGTACTCACTTTTAAACTTGAGTCTAACTTTAAATATACTAAACTGTGAGAGAATTTGAGTTTCTCCATCATTATGTAAGGTCTAGATCTAAAAATCGTAATATTCATATTTTATTCTTAAAAGTTAAAACTTTTGAGAATCAAAATCTAATTATTTTGCATATACATAAACTACATTAGTTTATAATGAACAAAAAATATATTCACCAAAATACCAAATTCAAAATTGATATTAAGTATTTAATCAATAAAATCAATTGCTAATAATATTTATTTTTAATGATCAAACACTGATAATTAATATTTATAAATAATAAATTCATACAATCGTCACATGTTTATCTTATATGTGTGAGTGTAATCAAATAAATACGTGAAAGATTTACACTCATACAACATTATTACTGATATGACAAAAATTATTATATATAGACATTAATTTTTACTTATAAATTAAGAGTCAAACGAGATACTAAACACATCATTAATTCCTAATCTTTGATTGCAAAAAATTAACAGTAAATGGTACTCTCACGCAATGATCAATATTAGTAATAAGTCTGGTCCGATAATAGACGTATTTGACATCAATCATTATCCACATGAATAAAATTAATAACTACTACATATTTACCATCATAGATATGCAATTGTTGAGCCAAATTGTATCTTCCTTTTGACCGACCATAATAGTTCGCATGAACAATTACACACTACATCTTTTGTAATTACGATTGAATCAAAGTTACACAACAGAGATTACTTTTGCAATATGTTACTTCAACCAACTCAACCAAAATAAGTAGACATTTTAATAAATTCAAAGGGAATAATCTTAAATTTATAAGGCACTACCCACAAATGTAGGTCGTATTCATTTAGGATGTCGTTTGATAATAATAATATTTCTTAAAAGTCCTTAGTGTGAGAATAAATTCATAATAAAATATAAGTTTTTTTATAAATTTATATAAATTACATGATTAAATAAATATTATTATATAAAAATTAATAACAATAAACTCAAAAAACATAATCTTGCTAAATGTATAATTTTAAATCAGATAAATATTAAATTTTTATATATTCAAAATAAATGTCAAACAAATTCACATATGCACCGAATAATTATTTAAATAAATTATTTTAGAACCAACACAATCAATTCTAAAATCCAAAGTATCCAAAATTTAAAGAATCAAATCTTTAGGTTTTACCTTTTAATTTTGAGAGATATTCAAATTATTCAAAAAAATTCATAAATATATATTAAAAAAATTAGTATTTGTCTTATCTTTCAAAATCTAAATTTGTGTGTAGATTTTATATGAATCAAATTGAAAGAAAAAACAATAATTAAATAATTAAATAAAAAAATTTGTAATAAAGCCTTTTTTTTAATTCAAAATCAAGAATCAAATCAACAAAATAATATTTAAATTCAGTTATTATCTTTCTCAAATAATTGAGATAGATCTATATATTTCTAAATATATACTCCCAAACCACAAATAAAGTGTTGAAAATCAAAGGCCTTAAATAAAATATATTGTTGTGATTCTCAATCATCGATCATAATCATATATATGTGATTTCAAATATATTTAGCATAATATATATTAAAAGAACATCTCCCAAAAAACCAAAATTTTCACAAATATTTTTATTTAAACAATATTCAAATTATAATTTTAAAACTGATCCGTGATTTTTACACAGGTATTTAGCATTTATTTTAGTTATCATTTCTTTTAATTGACGAGTGTTTTATTTTATTTTACTGTATTTTATATTTTGGTTTGGTGATTTAGTGTTTTCATATTCAAAAGAATAAAACAGGACAAATCGGGGCAGAAAAGTGTAGAGTTATGAGTTTCTGAGGAAGTGTTACAGGAGCCCTGACACAGGTGGCCATGTCACCTAACACGGATTGTGTCAGGGAGGAGACTTGGGAAGCATGGAAACCAGGGGCTGGCACGGGCGGTCGTGTCGCCTGACACGGTCCGTGTCAAACCAACTACACCAGAGCATGAGAAAGCAAATTCAAAGATGCTAATACGGGTGCATGTGTCGTACGACACGGCCCATGTCAAATCATCTGCATGAAAGTGTGATTAAAAGCAAGAAAAGAGGTTAACACGGGTTCACGTGTTGCATGACACGGCCCGTGTCGGCCAAGGTGCTAGGAATTATGATTTTTGGAGTTTTAAGTGTCTTGGATCATTAAGGGTATTTTGGAGATTTTGCATTTGTGAGAGATAACCTATTACTATTAAAACCTGTTTGTGAGGAGAAGAAGGAGACTTTTTGGAAGCAAAGAATAGTTTATAGGACTGAAGATTGGGGAGATCAAGGTTCTTGGAGAGTGGGAGATTCTCATGAGCGGAAGTAATTAAAAATTCGAAGTTATCCAATTACTTGTAATGTCTAATCTTTATCTTGTGATTATTTTAAACAATACGAACGGATAAACCCCTCAATGCTAGGGGATGTCCTTGATTTGAATCTGTAATGATTATGAATTTTTGAGTTCTTTAATAAAGTTGTTTTCTTATTCAATTTAATCATGCAATTTTTTTGTGCTTTCCTGATCGGACCAATTAGGATTGACTCACGGTTAACAACCAGCTGAACCGTGGTTGTTAAGGTTTTTATATGATTAGGCTATAGTAGATATCACCTAGTACTATAGATACTCTGTAGTTACCAGAACACTCTTGATAAAATAAAGGCTTGACTCCATCAGATATCTCTAAGGACATAGGATTTAGAATGGATGGTTAACGGTTTTCTTACTAAGGACTTAGGGAAAAATAATCTAAAGGGATGGTAGTTGAATGTTATAAACTTATTGAAGAAATCAGGATTCAAGGTCGTTATAGGGAAAATTACACACCACACCCTAGCATGTCATCATATCTTTGAAAAGTCATAATTTACATTCTGCATATTTTTAATTTTTTGATAAGTGACAATTCTTAAATCAAAACCCCAATTAAGTTTTTGTTTAATTGAACTCAACACTAATACACAGTTTTGAGATCAACATTCAGGGAATTTCCCTATTATTAGAAAGGCCAAAAATAGTACACTTGTTATTTTTCCCATCTGGTTTTTGGCGCCGTTGTCAGGGACTGCCGAGTTATTGAGTGTAATTTGAGTTCAATTAAAATTTTGTTACTCAGCAACTAAAATTTATTTTCTGTAATTTTTAAATTTTTTTTTGTTATTACTGATTTTTTCTAACCTTTGCATGCGAGGACAACCCTCAACTTAATATCCTTTGATATACAGACTAAGATTCAGAATCAGAACCCGAAACTATGGGTGAAAATCCACCACCAGCAGAGAGACTTCTTGGGGACTATGGAGGAGCAAATGCTCAAACAGGTCGGTTGACTATCGTAAATCAACCGGTCAATGTTGCAAATTTTCAACTGCATGCTTCAACCATCCTCCAACTCGAGAACAGATATGTGATACGGTGGGAAAACTGACTTGGGTGTTTTGCGTTTGATCGCAAATATTGTGGTTAGCAAGAGTCGCCACCGACTTTTCTTTTATCCAAAAGGAAAGGCTGAAAAGAACAGGAAAGACCTTTGAGATTGTTTCTGAGTTCGGGGGGTAGATTATGAAAAGGAAAGGTATTAGCACCCTTTCCATCTGTAGTTATCTACGGGCTCTTAGTTGCTTGCTAGATCACTTGCTTTGTTTGAAAATGTGCTTTGTATGGTTTTTTGAAAGTATTTTGAAAAGGCGCCATCGTTTAGGAAAACTTTGTAATAGTTCTCGTTTGTAAGACTGTATACAGAGTGTTGATCTTTTGAAAATGTTTCATGTTTGGAAATTGTTTTGAAAGTGACTTTGAAAGTGTTGGTGTCTAAAATGTTTTTGTTGTGAGCAAGCGAGCAACTAGGAGAAATCTACCTACTCAAAAGGTATTACATGTTCTTTTCCTCCTCCTTTAGATGTTGTTATCTTACCATTGTTTTGGTAAGAAGCCCCATCGTTGGATGTGAAGGGACGGGCGTGGGAAGTTTGTATAGTCATAGAAGGCAACCTATGGGACATTTTAGCAATGTCGTTTTAGGGACTAGATCGTTTACCGAAGGCAACATCGAGGGTCATCAAGGGACTACGATCTTTTATCAAGGGTCTTTGCTAAAACGCCCATGTTCGAGGGACATGACTATTTTCCAAGGCAACAAGTGAGATTACCATAGAGGTGTATGTGTGTGAATGGTGTGTTCAATTGCATGCATTTAGTCTTGAATTAGGGTTTTTTAAGCATTGGTTTTAATCTTGCCATACACACCTTAATTACTAACATTTATATGAGAGAAATAAATTGCGGAAAGTAAACTTACTACGCTATTATATCACTTGGTGTTGTACCCCAAAATTTGCCCTCTCATCCTTCAGGAATTCATCCTGAATTCTCAGAGTTTCTCTTAAACAAATCCAAGCCCTTAATTATCATTCCTTTCCAAGTAAACCATTTACAAGAGCAAAATGGTCATTTGCAAGCTCAAAAGTCAAAAATTTTACCTTGGAAAAGTTAAATTCTAAATACTTAGAATTTTTTCTAAAGAAAAGTGTTTAAGAAAAAATGGCACTTCAGAGCTTCTGAACCAACCTCCAGGAAGAAACGGTCAGAAGTTGCAAATTGGGCTCAGCACATAACATTCAGTCAGAACATGGCTCTTTCAGCAGTTACGCAAAGTTCAGCCGGAGTTTGCTAGAGAAGTGTAAAGAAGGCAACAAAGCCTGAAACTCCTTCAGAACATACTGGGATCAGAAGGTAATGGGGTCAACAGATTGGGTAAAATACTGAAGCAGAATCACTAAGTCCAGAGTTTTTAAAGGCAGATCAAAGGAGCATGCTGGGAAGTCTGGAAAACTCTCAGAATTTGCTGAGGCAGCAAGAGGCCAAGGTCAGAGCTTGGTTTACGTTGTTCTTTTTTGGTGAAACAGAACTGCTGGCTCAGGTTTTAGGTAATGATGCAAAATCTCCTATTACAAGATTTTTGATTTTGACAAATCTCATCACCATTTAATGCTCATTAATGCTCACAACCACTTTTGAGCATTCATCCAAGGGGTCTCTCCATGTGTGGCATGGTAACACCCTCGTGCAGGCTTAGGCATGGGTCTATGCGCCACTTTTCGCCTATAGGTGTCACTTCTCCTTAATCCTCGCTTATTGTTCCAACCTAGGCTGAAAAGTTGTCCATCATCACAACTTTTCATAAACTTCCTTCAAGAACAAGTTAACCCCTACTGCATAGTATTAGCGCCATTTAACGTTTAAAAATTCGCAAAGCCTTGCCTATAAATAGGACACCATTGTCCATTAAAAAAGGGGGAGAAAAATCCAAAAAAATTGCTAGAAGAGGAACAGAAAACTCTAGTAAGAAAACATTGTGAAACTCTGCCAAAATCCCTAGTGTTTCATAACTTTGAACTTCCTGCCTCCAAACTTCATTGATACCCAGTTTTCTTCCTGACTAGAGAACACCCATACAGTTTCTGACCATACATACATATATCTTCTCCATCCACCCATTCTAAAAAGAACCTGTCCAGAACACCATCAGAGCTAAAGCTAGCTCCAACTCACAGATTTTCTTCCAACAGCAAGGTAAGCACCGACTGACTCTCATCATGCTGCTAAGCATCATCAGCTTTGCATGCTCAATAAACACAATTTAGATATCATGTCGCTGCTGTATGTGTTTTGAGGATTTTCATGCCTCTGAATGCTTAAGTAGGAAGTGAATCAGTGTAGAACCTGGTTGTGACCTTTTTGGTTTTGTCTTCTGAAACACTTTGACACTTGCTGAGACTGTCCTAGGAATGCTTTCTATTTTGTGGAAAAATAATAAAATTGCAGATGTTCTGACTAGCACAGGGGGAAGCCAAGCTTTTACTTTGACGCCAGCACCTCTGAAGCCTGTTTTTCTATCAATAATATCAGAACTTCTGAAAATTATTATGTTTCCAGCAGGGTCATAACTTCTGACTTCCCCACTAACAAACTTTTGTCTTGCAGCGCATGGGAGTCAGAACTTCTGACCTTCCCACTAACAGGTTTCTGTTTTGCAGGGCACCAGAGTCAGAAGTTCTGACTCATACAGTTTCACTAACAGGTTGATATCCTACAGCAGGCCTGGATCAGAACTTCTGACTTCCTCTCAGCAGCTCCCTAGCCCTCTCTCTCTTTCTCTTTTTCTTCCCCTTGTTATTTTATTTTCTTATCTATTTTTCTCGTTGAACCACCCCCCATGTACAAGTGTGTATCCCCCACCCCCTAAATATTGTAATAGCGTAGGATTTTACATTTCCGCATTTTTATTGCTTTCAAATGTAAATGCTAGTAATTAGGATATGTATGGCAAGATAAAATCAATGAAATAGAAAATCCTAATTCAAGATAAAATCATGCATGCAATAAAACACACTTGCACACAAACACCCTTAAGGTATCTCCACTTGGTTGCCTAAAAAAATGGCCATGGTATGCATGCTAAGTACTTTGGCAAAACAAAAACAAAACAAAAGATCATATTCCCTCGATGACGCTATCTCGGTTTCCTAAACAAAATGATCTAGTCCCTCAAGAATTGCTAAAGATACTTGGCAATATTGCTATCATGGTCAATACGATGACCCGCGCCCGTCCCGTTTAACATCCTAATACAAGGTTGTTTACCAAATACAATGGTAAAACAACACTGTCAAAAGGGTTAAAACTGTGTAGGAAAGACTTTTGAGTAGATAGGGTAGACAACTCTTAGTTACTTGATCAAAGCTTGCAAAAACATCCTTTCTATTTTCAAACACACCTCACAACACAATTTCAAAACATTTCCCAAAATCAAACTTTCAAACATTGAAATCTTTTCAAAAGACAATACACCTTTGTATATATTCAAATAAGAATCATTACAAAGGTTGCCACAACGATGGCCTCTTTTCAAAACATTTTCAAAACCACACACAAAGCACCATTTCAAACAATTGGAAAAGCAAAGAAAGTGATCTAAAAAAGTAACTAAGAGCCCATGGAAA
Organism: Vicia faba; assembly: GCA_948472305.1. Lineage (NCBI taxonomy): Eukaryota > Viridiplantae > Streptophyta > Magnoliopsida > Fabales > Fabaceae > Vicia > Vicia faba. The sequence continues at coordinate 844,373,154 of OX451739.1, forward strand.
ACCATGGATGAAAAGGGTGCTAGCACCTTCCCTTTTCATAATCTACTCCCCAAACCCAAGAAAACATCTCAAAGGTCTTTCCTGTGCTTTTTGACCTTTCCTTTGGATAAAATAAAAAGTCGGTGGCGACTCTTGCTAAACTGAAACATTTGCGAACAAAAAATGAAAAATCCCAAGTCAGTTCTCCCACCGTATCACACTTGGGGATGGGGATACAAATATACAAATGAGGATTGCAAGAAATTAAATCCTAATTAATTATTACAACCATATTGAATGTGAATAAATGCAAGAATTGGAATGAAAAGAAAATGAACTTTGTTTTGATTTTATTAAAGAAAGGTTTTGATTAATTAAAATAATTATGAAAATAAAATATTTTCTTGTAATATTTTTTAATATTCATAAAAATAAAACTTGTGAATAAATAGTGTGTAAAATATTAACTCAAAAGGAGTTGTTTTGATTTGTTGGAAAACGTTTGAAGTTTGTTAAAAAAGAATAGGAAACAAACAAAGGATAAAATTGGTTCTGGTCCTGCCAGGGTTTGAACCCATGACCCTACATGGAAATGCCTTTCGCGAGTGCTATTTGTACCACTGGGGTGGTCTGTTTCATCTGTTGGTTGTACAGCTTGCACTAAAAATAAAATGAATTCAGGGCTTCATTTCATTCCTTCGATCACAGGGATGTATATTACCATGTTAAGCTTTTTGAAAGCTTCGATTCTCAACCAAATCGAACAGAACAAATACCAAACCTATCTAAAATCTATATACACGTCTAACTATATAAAATTCGAAAACCACATATCAAAGGTTAGCACAAATTTGTTTGATGCCAAAATCGAAGCCTAACTAGTCATAATTGCAGTTCTCAATATATATGCCATGATAATCAAAACTAAGAGCATGGCCAACTTCCTAAACATGATATTTACATTTCTTCTTTTCAATGCATATACAACTTAAGTTTGAAGAAAGATAACAAGTTTAAGAAATCTTACCTCTTGGAGCGAAACTTGAAATGCTTCGATAGAACCTCTAGAAATGGCTTGATATTTGACCAAGTCTGCCTCAAACTCCTTGAAGCTATTCCAGTGGTGACTTTGCTTTGAAAAACCACTTGAATCAAAGGTTGATTAGGAGTGAACCGAAGAGTTCTCTAGCTTCCTTTAAGTGGTATTTTTTGAAGGCTTTGGAAATTTTCCAAGGCTAGTAAATGAAAGCTAGAGGGAGTGAGTCGAAAGGCTGATGTATATGGAAGTTGGAGGGTGAATCAAAAGGCTGATGTGTGGAAGTTAAAGGGTGAATTGAAAGGCTGATGTGTGGAAGTTAAAGGGTGAATCTAAAGGCTCTAACATATGAAGGGATTTGAGTTTTTTTTTTAGAGTTTGAGAGTTTTTTATGATCTCTTTTTTTCTCTATCCAAAAAAATTTTCCACCTTGATTTGTTAAGAGTCTCTCTATTTATAGAGAAGAGGGTTCTTTCATGTTCAGAATAACATGTTATTGTTTTGTGTAAAACAAAAAGAAATCGTGTTTAATGGGTTTTTCATGGTTCCTAAGATCAAGTACAAGTGGGGGGCCTGATGTTTGCAGGAGACTTGACTCATGCTTTTTGATGTTACTTGCATTCAAGGACAAAGGATACAAGGCTCAATTCATTGACAATTTGCATAAAGCCTGTTTTTCTAGAAATGGCAATGATAACTTTATGCCATATACAGAATGACCTTTTGGACAATACTTTAAACACCTGGGTAATAGTTTAACTAATTATGGAGTGAGGCATAGGTTTGAGGTCTGAAGAGAAAGATCATGTAGCCCTGGCCTATGGATTCTGTTTTCAAATTGATGCCTTGGATCGAATACCCTATCTTTCGTTTTGTGTAAACCATTGAGAGATTTAAACTGAACCAACAGAGATCTTGAGTATTCTTTAACTGGAAAAGAATCAGAATAAATCTTGGAGCGATTTACCTGAACCAGAGAAAATGTCTACGGGAAAGAATCAGGATAAACCATTGAGAGATTTAAACTGAACCAGCTGAGGCCTTGGATAATCTTTAACTGGAAAAGAATCAGAATAAATCTTGGAGCGATTTATCTGAACTAGAGAAGATGTCTACGAGAAAGAATTAGGATAAACCATTGAGAGATTTAAAATGAACCATCAGAGGTCTGAAGGAAGTATTTGTCATGTAGATAGTCAAACAATCCTTTCTCGGGAATTGATTTGTAATTGATTTGTCCATAAATAGTTATCCTGTCTTGTCGGAAATTTATTGATGATAATTTTCTGTTGATTGATCTTTCCTGAAAAGGTAAAGAGTTAGTTGTATGCAATGCCATGATGTTTGAAATGCATGGCATGAGATTGCGCTATATGGATTTGTGTTGTCAATGTTATGTCGTATGAATGCAATGTATGAACATATTAATTGTTCTGTCACAGTGTTGCTGGACTCGGGAAAAATAAATCCCTGAATACTGCCGGGAATGAGGAGTGTAAGTCTTCATATTTTGAAGTTGAAGCATTGATGGATGAGTTTCCATTATTAGAGAAATAAACTTTTTTGGGGAAGGGAAACGTCGTGCATTGCTTGTGGACTTCGTGAAATCCTGCTAGGGAATCCTGAGAAGCTGGGCGACTTTCACTGGGGAATCTTTGGAGCGGTAACAGGAAGTTTTTCTCCGTCGGGGATGTGAGAGCACCTGATACCATTAGCCTGCATACTGGAAATACGTTAGTGATCCAGTAATAGGATGTCCTTGCTTCCGCTCTTGCTGGAAAAAGTACCTGCGGGGATTTTATGGAATGGCCTATAGATATTATCCTATTTCTTAAACTCATTAGTAATTGTCTTTATGTTTTCTGTTCCCTCTTTTCTTGCGCTCATTTGTAAAAAGTAATCACGTTCAAATGAATATGTTCAAAAATAATCATTGGACGCTTTTGCAAACAAAACAGGAAAATAAAAGAAAAACAGATAGTTTTGCACTTTTAAAGAAACATCTTTGTATTAACTTGAATAAGTATTTTTGTACAAAGAGACGAACATCCTAGTAAGAGAATGTCGTCGTAGAAAATGAAAACTGATACAAAGAAAAGATAGCTATGTGAAATAATCCCATGGGGTTCCCAATCTGCTATAACTTTCATGTCTCTGAGCGTCTCATCCACTTGCTGCTTTGTCTGAAGCTGATTGGATTGATTAGAATCGTTTGAGTTTGTCAGTCAATACCGAAGGTTGTCTATAAGGTGATCCAACGTGACATAGTCATATGCTTTAAATCCCGAACTTTTGGCTGGACCTCCCTTTTGGGTTTTAAGTCCATCGGGATACCCTTTTTTGCCCAAGCCGCCCTTTCAAGTTTTCAGCTTGCCGAGTGTACAGATTTTTTTTGTATTTTATCCCTAATTTTTGCCCGAACCCTTTTGGTTCGCAGGAATGCCCTAATTTTTGCCTAGGTCAGTCGACCTAGCGGGTCTTTATTCATGCGTAGTATCTTTTAAGTATGTTCGCGTTTACAAGATGCGGAAGGTCATCGCCATCCATAGTGGTTAAGATCATTGCTCCACCAGAGAATATGTTTTTATCATAAATGGTCCTTCATATGTAGGAGTCCATTTTCCCCTGGGATCACCTTGTGGTAGTATGATACGCTTGATTACCAAGTCACCAACCTGATATACCTGACGTATGACCTTCTTGTTAAAAGCTTTGATCATACGTTTTTGGTATATCTGACCATGGCAGACAGCTGTAAGCCTCTTCTCATCAATCAAGTTCAACTGTTCGAGTCGAGTTTGAATCCATTCATCTTCATTCAACCCCGCATCCCTTATGATTCTCAGAGAAGGTATTTGTACTTCAATTGGTAGGACAACTTCCATGTCGTATACCAAAGAGAAAGGAGTTTCCCCTGTTGATATGCGCGCCGTGGTACGATAACCATGGAGAGCAAATGGTAACATCTCATGCCATTCCTTATAGGTCACTGTCACTTTTTGTATGATCTTCTTGATGTTTTTATTTACGGCTTCTACAACGCCATTCATCTTCGCCCGGTAAGGAGAAGAGTTATGATGTTGTATCTTGAATTGCACGCATAGTGCGGTAATCATAGTATTGTTGAGATTGGAACCATTATCTGAGATGATTCTCTCCGGGATACTGTACCAACATATGAGGTTCTGTTTGATGAATCGGGTCCCAACGTTCTTGGTAACATAAGCGGATGAAGTTGCCTCGACCCACTTTATGAAGTAATCAATGGCAACCAAGATGAAGCGGTGTCCATTAGAAGTTGTGGGTTTGATCTCTCCAATTATATCAATTCCCCACATTGCAAAGGGCCAAGGAGCAGCCATGACGTTTAGGGGAACCGGAGGCACATGTACTTTGTCAGCATAGATCTGGCACTTGTGACAAGTTCGTGAATGTTGATAACAATCTGCTTCCATGGTGGACCAGTAGTATCCTGCCTGTAGGATCTTTTTAGCCATCGCGTGTCCACTAGAATGAGTGCCAAAGGTACCTTCGTGTAAATCATCCATGATCTTTTCTGCCTCACTCTAGTCTATGCAACGAAGCAAAGTAGAGTCGTGGTTGCGCTTATAGCGGACTCCGTTACTGAGGAAGAATTTAGCAGAAAACCTTCTCAGGAACTTCTTATCATTGACTGAAGCTCCCTCCGGATACTCTTGGGCCTCGAGATATCTCTTAATTTCATGGAACCAAGGTTTTTCCACTACTTCTTCAGTATCAATCTCGTGACAGTGAGCTGGTTCGTCCATCCTCTCAATGGTGATCTGAGGAGCCTCATTATCCCATTTAATTTTGAACATGGATGACATAGTGGCTAGCGCGTCCGCTAGTTGATTTTCCTCTCGTGGAAAGTGCTCAAAGGTAATTTCCTTAAAATGTGGGATTAATGTCAACACATGTTCTTTGTAAGGGATGAGATTAGGATGCTTCATGTCCCATTCTCCTTTGATCTGACTGATGACTAAGGCCGAATCTCCAAATACACTTAAGGACTTGATTCCCAGATCTATGGCAGCTTTGAGACCCATAATACACGCTTCATATTCCGCCATATTATTGGTATGATTGAAACACATCCTAGCAGTGAAGGGAGTATTACATCCTTCAGGGGATATGATCACATCGCCTATGTCGTTGCCGAGTGTGTTGGAAGCTCCATAAAAAACCAAGGTCCATCGAGATCCTTGTTCAGCTTCGTCATATGGTATGAGTTCTTCACAATTGTTTACCAACATGATGTCTTCATCTGGGAACTCGAATTCCATGGACTAATAGTCATCCATATCCTGATGAGCAAGGTGGTCGGCTAGCACACTGCCCTTTATTTCTTTTTGGGTAGTGTATTGAATGTCGTATTCATTCAAGATCATCTGCCATCTTGTTATTCTTCCAGATAGGGCGGGCTTCTCAAATATGTATTTAATTAGATCCATCTTGGATATCAATAAGGTAGTATGGGTCAACATATACTGTCTTAGATGGCGAGCAGGCCATGCCAGAGCGCAGCAAGTTTTCTCGAGCAGTGAATATCTGGTTTCACAGTCGATAAACTTTTTGCTCAGGTTGTATATTGCATGCTCTTTTCGGCCACACTCGTCATGCTTCACTAGCACACACCCCATTGAATTTTCCAAGACAGTTAGATATATGATCAAAGGTCTTCCCTCGACTGGAGGCATTAAAAAGGGAGGCTCTTGAAGGTACTCTTTGATCCTGTCGAAGGCAGTCTGGCAGTCGTTGTTCCAATCCAACACTTGATCTTTCTTCAGTAATTTGAAGATTGTCTCACAAGTAGCGGTTAGGTGAGAAATGAATCTGGCGATGTAGTTTAGCCGTCCTAAGAATCCCATGACTTCCTTCTCGGTGCGAGGAGCAAGCATTTCTTGTATTGCTTTTACCTTTGCAGGGTCCAGTTCGATACCTTTACCGCTGACAATGAAGCCCAGGAGTTTACCAGACCTCACTCCAAAAGTGCATTTACTCGGGTTCAACCTTAGTTTGTATTTCTTTAGTCTTTCAAACAGTTTCTGAAAATGGTCAAGGTGTTGCTCTTCAGTTTGAGATTTATGTATCATTTCATCCATGTAGACCTCTATCTCGTGATGGATCATATCGTAAAACAATGCTACCATGTCACACTGATAAGTTGTCCCAGCGTTCTTCAACCCGAATGGCATAACTTTGTAACAGAACGTACCCCACTGTGTGACGAAGGTCGTTTTCTCCATGTCCTCGGGTGCCATTTTGATTTGATTATGCCTAGAGAAACTATCCATGAAGGAAAATACTTCATGTTGTGCAGTGTTGTCAACCAGAATATCGATGTGGGGAAGCGGGAAATCATCCTTGGGGCTTGCCCTATTGAAGTCTCTGTAATCCACACACATGCGTACTTTGTCGTCCTTTTTAGGCACTGGAACAACATCGGAGACCCATTGTGGATAGGAGGTGACGGCTAAGAATCCAACATTGAACTGCTTCATGACTTCAGTCTTGATTTTCTCTGACATTTCTGGCCGCATGCGACAGACTTTCTGTTTTACCGGAGGGCAGTCTTCTTTTTTTGGCAGAAGATGGACTACGATATCAGTGTCGAGTCCTGGGATGTCTTCGTATGACCAGGAAAAGAACTCAACATAGTCATATTATAACTGAGTTAAACGCTTCTTGACACTAGGTTCCAGGTTGGCACCTACCTTGACTTCTTTCTTATCCTCTTCGGTACCTAAGTTAACTGTGTCAACCGGCTCTTCATGGGGCTGTATTGTCCTTTCTTCCTATTGTAGTAACCTGGATAGTTCCCCTGGTACCTCACAATCTTCCCCACCTTCATCTTCGGCTTGGTAGATCGGATTTTCAAAGTCACAATAGGCCATGGCAGAATCGTTACCCATGGGATTCTGAGTGGATGTGGATTTGCATTTCGATATGTGAGTGTGTGTAAGAGCATATCTATCTTTGATAAAATAAAAGGTAGAAAAAGAAAAACAAAGAGCATAAAATTTGCATGTAGAAACTCCATGATTTATTGATGACATATGAAGATGAAGTAACAACCCTCACAAATGGACAGTTGTGCCTCGGGTAAGACACAAGGTTTTAAAGTCTAAATTTTTTAAATATTACAAGTCCAAAAAATTTAAAAGACAATTACTCTTAAATAAAAGTAATAGGGACAAATTCTTTAGCCTCCTAATTGCTGAGTCCGTCGTTGATGGTTGGGAAGATCCACTTGTCCAGGTCATAATCACTAACACTGTCTTCCAGAGCATTGACTCCATGGTTGCTGATCCGCAAAGGTGGTCCCATGGCACGAGCACGACGAATAACTTTCGGGGCTCTTGAAGTAAAACCCAAACCAAATTTGTCAGATTTGTAGGGAATATCCGGAAGTTGGCCTCAAATGGTACACCCATCTTCTTCGACTAATGCCTTGGCATCCTTTAGAGAAGCCATCTTCAGTGGAGGTCTGGTAATCTTTGGGACTTTGGAAGTAGTCTTGGTTGTCGCAACTGTTTGTGAGACCTCTTCAAAATTCTAGCACGGGGTCTTAATGAACTCACCATCCATTTCCACCTATCTGAAAGAGTTCAAGTGGCTAACCATGTATTCCTCCTCCCCATGGACTATGATGATCTTTCCCTTAATCGAGTATTTCAACATTTGATGTAGGGTGGAAGTGACGACACCGGCGCCATGGATCCAAGTTCGACACAATAAACAAGAATAGGAAGGGAAGATATCCATCATATAGAAAGTTGAATTAAAAGTCTGTGTTCCAACTTTTATAGGGATGTCAAATTCTCCGTGCATTGTCCTCTTAGAACCATCAAAGGCCCTCACTATAATGTTGCTAGGCTTTAAAGTGAGTCCCTCACAGTCTAGCCGGTATAGAGCATTTTTGGTCAAGACATTCAACGATGAGCCGGTATCCAACCAAACATGGGATAGTATAGTGCCCCTGCACTTAATGGAAACATGCAAGGAATCATTGTGTTTCCTTACTTTGGGAGTTAAATAAGTATTAGAAAATCCCAATCCGTTATCAGCAGTTAAACTGGCCACACAATTCTTAAATTGATTAATGGAGGTCTCTTGGGGCATGTGGGCAGTCTTGAGAAACTTTACCAAGGCTTTGGCATGGGCCTCAGAACACAAGAGTAAGGCCAACATCGATATTTTCGAGGGGGTTTTCCCCAACTGTTCCACGATGTTATAGTCGCTTTTCTTGATTATTTTTAGTATTTCTTCTATCTCCTTTCTAGAAGTTTCAGGAATATCTTCTGGACGCGTCTTCGTATGGACAGGCTCAGATAACTCCTCCTTGCCCCTTGTATTGGTCGCAGGAATAACAATATGATTGTCAACATGAGTATTACTGGAATGCTAGTAGAAGCGGTAGCGAGAATAATTACAGGAGTAGCAATGGTCTTTGGAGAGATCTCAGGTGAGAAGATTCTTCCACTTCTTGTTATCTTACTAGTCCCAACGATATTAACAACGTCAGGATCAGTGTCCTTCTCAATCTTATCTTGGATAGCCAATAGATCTTGCTTGACGCCATAGTAATAGACGTCAGCCCCATAGTTCCAGGGAACAGCTTTATCCGAAGAATATGGTATTGGCCTTGGCATGGTGATGATTAGGGGAGCAGACTTTGGAACAGATGTAATCCTGACGGGTCTTTTGGTGGAGACCCTGGGAGGATTGTCGGAAATGGTGATTAGTGAGATATCTTCACAGGAATTTCTAGTAAGAGGAACTTTTTCAAATAGGATTTCTTTGCTAGCCATCAGACGTTGGACGCACATCTTCAGTAATGAACAACCATTGGGTAGAGACACACATAACTGACAACTTTCATCACAGCCCGGGAACAGACCAACTTGCAATAGATTATGTTTAATAGTCAAAAGAGGAATAACTAAATCATTCACAGAGGAAACAAAACACTCATTATCAATAGCATTGACACATTGATTGTGTTTGGGCATTGGCGCCGTTATTACATTAGGTGTTTCTGGGGGATCAAACTCAATCTCTTTCGCCTCGATAAGGTCTTGTATCTTATTCTTTAAGGCCCAACAGTCGTTTGTATCATGCCCCGGGCTTTCAGAATGATAAGCACATCGAGAATTCGGGTTGTAGCAAGGAGAAGCTGTATTGGGGTTCTTGAGAGCTTCTTTTAGGGTCACCAGATTGGACTTCAAAATATGTAATAGAACTTGGGGCAAGGTCATGTTGATTCGGGTGAATCGTCTCATGGGTGCATCAGGCCTGCGTTGATAATTTCGCTGCTGATTTGGTGTAGGATTAGAAATCATAACAGCCCCTACCGTTGGGTGATGTTCAGTTTTGTTTTGATTCCTATGGTCGTATGCAACACTGACCTCCTTCTTTCCGGTAAAGGGTTTCTTCATTGTGCCCGAGGATGCATCTCTTTGAATTTTTCCACTTTTTATACCTGCTTCTACCCGTTCACCAATCATGATTAATTCAGTAAATCCGACCGAGGAGCTTCCAATCAGGTGTTTGAAGAATGGACTCGATAGCGTGCCTAAGAACATATCCACCAACTCTCTGTCAGATAGAGGGGGTTGGACTCTTCCCGCGAGATCCCGCCATTTTTGAGCGTAGGTTTTGAAACCTTCACATGCACCCATAGACATGCCTTGCAATTGTGTCCGAGTTGGAGCTAAGTCAACATTATACTGGTATTTCTTGTAGAAAGCAGCCGCCAAATCTTCCAATTGTGAATGTTGGTCCCTTCAAATTGATAGAACCAATCCAACTGCGTCTCTGATAAGCTTTCTTGGAAGAAATGCACCAATATATTCCTATCCGCAGTATGGGGTTGAATTTTCCTAACGTATGACCTTAAATGCAGCTTTGGACAAGAAACACTGTCATATTTAGCGAAAGTAGGGACCTTGGATTTATGTGGGATGACAACCCCTGAGACAAGTCCTAGCTCTTCAAAATCCAACCCGGGTACCCTCTGGATCTCCATAGCATTGAGGCGATCTTCCAACTGTTTGTATTTGTCGTCAGCTGGAGGATACTGCTCTTCAGAGTAATCAACCTCTTCTTCCTCTTCAGACTCTGGATGGTCATTTACTTCCTTGTTTTTCCCTTCTTCATTATCCCCTTCATCCGATGATGTTGCGAAGTCTAGATTCCGTCTGGCTGGTCCTTTGAACCTTCTTCCCAGATTTAAAACACCGGTTGATTTCTTCGCTTTCTTTTTCTTTTCTTTGATCAGCAGAGTTTTCAACTCCTCTTTTCCTTTTGCCAGAGTCAAGAACATTTGTTGAAACTGAGCATTCTGCGCCTGAAGATCTTTTACTGTCTGTTCAATATCCATCTCACTGAAATAAACAGTAGAAAGATAAGGAGACATGTTGTAAGAAACCTGTTTGTGTTATGATGAATGGAGATGCATATACAAATGATTTCAAGGAAATTAGACATTTAAATTTGCTTTAGACAAAAAAGGAACACATGTTGCATTAATAAATCCAAGTTTGAGTACATTTTGGGCTTACAATAAAGGAAATAGAAATACAAAAACTCCTAAGACAAAAAGGTTGAACGCATCCTCTTCGGCGCAGTGTAGGCATTCAGACTCCGCTCCTCATGAAGTTGCTTGGTGAGTTCCAGAACTTTCTTCTCACTGGCGTAGAATTGATTCTTAAAGGTGTCTCGTTCTTGCTTGAGCTGGATCTATGACTTTTTCAACTCTTCGAAGCTTGTTGGCATATCAGGATGAGAAATGATATGAGGTTCGTCTTCTTGATCAACAGACTCTGAGATCACTGGCAGTATAGCATCATATGACATCATAAGATTCTGAGCACGAGCTCGTACCCATCTGAGATAAGGCTCCAAGGGGATGGAGTTTTTGCGTCCCAAAGTACTACTATCAGTGTTCTTTACCATGCCCCAAGCGCGAATGAACCTTTGGAGATAACCTTGTAGGTCATTTGAATAGTCAAACACAATACCCTGAACGAGCATATCGTAGGGACCATCCCTCCGGGCGTATCCGAACAGATGTAGGGCCAAATAAGGGTTGTAAGTGATGCCTCCTCTAATGCCAAGAAGTGCCACATTAGGGAATTCTCTGCAGTGATCAATAAAAGAGATATCTTCTTGAGAGCGAGGGCACCAATAGACATCAGAGTGAGAAAGGGACATTATCCTTTGATTCCACCTCAAGCCTAATTCATTCTTCATCACTGACCGAGGGAGGTGCGAAATAAACTACCAATAGAGCAAAGGCGTACAACACATAAGAGTCCCTCGTATCTTCATAGTACGAGTGTGGAGTGAATGCAGCATGTCTCCGAGCAATGTAGGCCCTGGATTGCAAGCAAGGAAGATGTTGATGGCACATACATCTATAAAATGGTCTGAATTGGGGAACAGAACCAATCCATAGATTAATAGAGCTAGGACATCTTCGAAGGCATGGTAACTCATGGAATCTAAGAATATCTGAGCTTTCTTCATTAGAAAACTTGCAAGGAGACCCTTGACACCACTTCTTCTTCCCCAATTGGATTCGATGTCAGACGATTTCAAATGCAAGGCTATGGCAACACTTTCAGCAACTGGATCTTATTCTAAGTCGGTGAAAGTTACTTGCTCCAATATAGGTGACCCAAGTATTTTGGAGAGCTCTTCCAGCGTAGGCACTAACTGCTAATCTGGAAAAGTGAAGCAATGGTGTTTAGGGTCGAAGAACTGGAATAGAAAACTCATGAGACCTTCGTCAAACCCGGTAGTAACCAAACTGAGCAAATGACCATATCTCTTGTTGAATGATGAGCTCTCGGGAACTCTCAGGACCATTTCTTTGAGCTTGGGAGGGACCTCTACAAAATTTATTCGGATGGTCTTTCTGCGAGTTGAATCTAAACCCTATAAAACAAAAAGGAAAGATAAATCTCTAGCCCCTTGAAATGGTTAGCATGTATGTCATGATGTTCATGATGTTATGGTTATGCTTTGAAATCACGGACATATCAAGCAAGTCACACAAAAGACCCTAGGTTTTAATGGCTTGCGTGAGTCTTTAAAGGTAAGTACCCTCTTGAAGTTTAGTTGGCTCAACCTGTCCTATTAAAAGTAACGGGTTCTAAGGAGTCTCATATCATTGACCTTTCTTTTAGGCATTGTTCTAGCTCAAGCACCAAAGTATTACGGCCAGAATATCCCAAAAGTCCAATCTCAATGAGTGTAACATCGAGTATCAACCAATCTTCGGTCGGAATGAAAGTCGGCCATCTCACTACTTTCTAGAGGCTTAGGATGACTCAATTAAAAGGTTCTAAAGGTCAGTTAGCACTTAATGACGCTAAGGAAGCCTAATGTTACCCTTGACTGACTCAAGGAACATTAGTAAAAACCAAAGTGTCACGCTAACGTAGCTATCACTTAGTACATATCGGTATATGTCGTACAACTTCCATGATTTATTGCTATTTACCTAAAAGGTGCCCCATATTCGGGTATAGGATCTTTAACAAAAGCCTAAGCAAAGACCCAAAAATGTAAATCACACAAAGCATAAAAGGAAAGCAAGTTAAATATGAACTAAACACTAAGGTAACCCCACTTTTTATTTTCCCCAACAGAGTCGTCGGTTCTGTGATATGGTAGGAGAACTGACTTGGGTGTTTTGCATTTGATTATAAATGTTGCGGTTAACAAGAGTTGCCACCGACTTTTCTTTTATCCAAAAGGAAAGGCTGAAAAGAACGGGAAAGACCTTTGAGATTGTTTCTGAGTTCGGGGGGTAGATTATGAAAAGGAAAGGTATTAGCACCCTTTCCATCTGTAGTGATCTACGGGCTCTGAGTTGCTTTCTAGATCACTTGCTTTGTTTGAAAATGTGTTTTGTGTGGTTTTTTAAAAGTATTTTGAAAAGGCGCCATCGTTTAGGAAAACTTTGTAATAGTCCTCGTTCATAAGAACGTATACAAAGTGTTGATCTTTTGAAAATGTTTCATGTTTGGAAAATGTTTTGAAAGTGTTTTTGAAAGTGTTGGTGTATAAAATGTTTTTGTTGTGAGCAAGCGAGCAACTAGGAGAAATCTACCTACTCAAAAGGACTTAGATGTTCTTTTCCTTCTCCTTTAGATGTTTCTATCTTACCATTGTTTTGGTAAGAAGCCCTATCGTTGGATGTGAAGGGACGGGCGTGGGACGTTTGTATAGTCATAGAAGGCAGCCTATGGGACGTTTTAGCAATGTCGTTTTAGGGACTAGATCGTTTACCGAAGGCAACATCGAGGGTCATCGAGGGACTACGATCTTTTATCAAGGGTCTTTGCTAAAACGCCCATGTTCAAGGGACGTGACTATTTTCTGAGGTAACAAGTGAGATTACCATAGAGGTGCATTTGTGTGCATGGTGTGTTCAATTGCATGCATTTTGTCTTAAATTAGGGTTTTCTAAGCATTGGTTTTAATCTTGCCATACACATCTTAATTACTAACATTTATATTTGAGCAGTGAATTGCGGTAAGTAAATTTACTACACTATTACATCACTTGAGGATGGGGATTGCAAGAAATTAAATCCTAATTAATTATTACAACCATATTAAATATGAATAAATGAAAGAATTGGAATGGAAAGAAAATGAACTTTGTTTTAATTTTGTCAAAGAAAGGTTTTGATTAATTAAAATAATTATGAAAATAAAATATTTTTTGTAATATTTTTATATATTCATAAAAATAAAACTCGTGAATAAATAGTGTGTAAAATATTAACTCAAAAGGATTTGTTTTGATTGGTTGGAAAAATGTTTGAAGTTTGTTAAAAAAGAATAGGAAACAAACAAAGGATAAAAATGGTTCTGGTCCTGCCAGGGTTTGAACCCATGACCCTACACATAAATGCCTTTCGCGTGCTCTATTTGTACCACTTGGGTGGTCTGTTTCATCCGTTGGTTGTACAGTTTGCACTAAAAACAAAATGAACTCAGGGTTTCATTTCATTCCTTCGATCACAGGGATGTATATTACCATGTTAAGCTTTTTGAAAGCTTCGATTCTCAACCAAATAGAACAGCACAAATACCAAACATGTCTAAAATCTGAATACACATCTAACTATATAACATTTGAAAACCACATATCAAAGGTTAGCACAAATTTGTTTGATGCCAAAATCGAAGCCTAACTAGTCAGAATTGTAGTTCTTAATATATATGCCATGATAATTGAAACTAAGAGTGTGGCCAACTTCCTAAACATGATATTTACATTTCTTCTTTTCAATGCATATACAACTGAAGTTTGAATGAAAGGTAATAAGTTTAAGAAATCTTACCTCTTGGAGCAAAACTTGAAATGCTTCGACAGAACCTCTAGAAATGGCTTGATATTTGACCAAGTCTTCCTCAAACTCCTTGAAGCTATTCCAGTGGCTACTTTGCTTAGAAAAACCACTTGAATCGAAGGTTGATTAGGAGTGAATCCAAGAGTTCTCTGACTTCCTTTGAGTGTTATTTTTTGAAGGCTTTGGAAATGTTCCAAGGCTAGTATATGAAAGCTAGAGGGAGTGAGTCAAAAGGTAGATGTATATGGAAGCTGGAGGGTGAATCGAATGGCTGATGTGTGGAAGTTAAAGGGTGAACTGAAAGGCTGATGTGTGGAAGTTAAAGGGTGAATCGAAAGGCTCTAATGTATGAAGGGATTTAAGTTTTTTTTTAGAGTTTGAGAGTTTTTTATGATCTCTTTTTTTCTCTATCCAAAAAAATCTACCCCCTTAATTTGTTAAGAGTCTCTCTATTTATAGAGAAGAGGGTTCTTTCACGTTCAGGATAACATGTTATTATTTTGTGTAAAACAAAAAGAAATCTTGTTTAATGGGTTTTTCATGGTTCCTAAGTTCAAGTACAAGTGGGGGGCCTGATGTTTGCAGGAGACTTGACTCATGCTTTTTGATGTTACTTGCACTCAAGGACAAAGGATACAAGGCTCAATGCATTAATAATTTGCATAAAGCCTGTATTTCAAAAAGTGACAATGATGACTTTATGCCATATACGAAATGACATTTTGGACAATACTTTAAACACTTGGGTAATAGTTTAACTAATTGTGTAAACAATTAATTATGGAGTGAGGCATAAGTTTGAGGTCTGAAGAGCAAGATCATGTAGCCATGTCCTATGGATTATGTTTTCAACTTGATACCTTGGATCAAATACCCAGTTGTTGTATCCCAAAATTTTACCTCCCATATTTCTCAAAATATTTCAAGAAAGATCCCCAAGTTGCTCAAGGTAGTCCAAGGGTTGGCCAGACAAGCTCTCTCCTAAGGCACTCTACCCCAAATTAGGGTTTCATGTTGCATCAAGATACTTGAGTCCAAGTGGTCCCAAATTCACAACATTGTCCTAATATGTTCCCAAGATCATCCATGTCAAGTTTCAAGCCTTGCAGAGGAAGTTTGCTCAGTCAATTGCTCAAAGGTCCAAAAATCGACTGTGCTAGGGCAAAAGTCAATTGTGACCTACATACAGTCAAACTTCAAGATTTTTGGTCAACATCCTCATTTTTAAGTATATTTCATCATTTAATTAAGGTTTGATCATGATTCATCAAGGATTGCTCATAATTCATCAAGACTCAAAAGTTGCTAAATTAGGGTTTTGTAGGAAAAGTCAACACAACTTTGACCAAGCATAACTTTCTCATACTTTATGAGAAATGACCCATCCAAATCTCATTTTTAAGAGGATGAAATTCCCTACAATCCATCTTCAGCTCCCAAGTCAAAATATGCACTCACAATAAGTTATGAATTTGGACATTATAGGTCATTTTGGAAAGTCAACAAAAACACCTTTTGGGTCAAAGCTTCTTACATGAACATGGAAGATCCAATTGAGATGAAATCAAAGAGGTCTCTTAGGGGACATCCTAAGCTTTCTAAAAAGTCCAAGAACACCCTCATAAGATTAAAATTGAGAGAGATATGCATTGTCAAAGTTGGACAATTTTTGAAAAAAATGCATGACGCAAATATTGACCAAACTTGGATTTTTTCCAAATGGGCCCATCTTTTCAAATTTGAAACTCATTCCTAACATGGTCCAATACCTCTAAGCCCACCCATACATTTTTCTACTATTTATGCTATTTATTTTGATATTTTATTCATTAAAATTCAGAATTAAATAAATAAATAATAGAAATAATGTAAATTTTGATGTGAATCCATTTTGGGAAAGTTTTATGCTGGTTTATGTCAATTGATTTCGTGCAATAACCTTTCAAATATGTTCAGGTTCATCCACATGTGAAAATGGCATAAAATCATCAAATATGGCATTTTTTTCAAATCTTGATCATGGTCTTAAAACACAACATTATGAGGGAGATTCTTTCCATGATTTCTTGTCTCCTCATTCTCCTCTATAAATATAGAGCCATACAAGCTTGAAAGGGACGAAAATCCTCTCTAAAAATCTCTCAAAAAGCTCTCTAAAAGCTCTTCAAAAAGCTCTCCAGAAATCAAAAAATTGGTGCAAGTCATATCTCGAGGTTCCGGTCTCTCTCAATTGACATCAAGCCTCAAACCATTCTATTGAAGTCCTCAAGAGTCTTACAAGGCCCAAGAGCAATCCATCACACGCCTAGCACGCCCCCCATTTGACAACACCGATTTGGTAAAATTTTAAACTTTGAATCTCTAATTTTAATCACATTTTATGGTATGTTAACGTTTGTTTGAGTTTATATAGAACAGTTATGGATGGTTGAATCATAGGTTCCACGCAAGAATCAAAAAACACCATAGTTAGAGCATGAAGCTTTCGAAGATTCAGGCCTAGGGATTTCTGATGATTGCACCCCCTGTTTACTTTTGCTACTAGACCCATCTTTATTTTCATGTTTTATTCGTTTTGTTTATTTCTTTTAATCCCTTTTTTTTATCAATAAACAAATATTAAAATCACATAAAAATAGATTTAGGATTTTTTCTTAATTAAATTTTAATTTTAGGTAAAACTTTAATTTCTTTTTGTAAATAACTTCAAAATAATTAGAATAAATAGGTTTTATTACTAACTTAATTATATTTTATTTTTTCCTAAAATAACCAAAGAAACCAAAATAGGTCATGTAATTATTTTTATTAATTAATTTAATTAACTAATTAATTTCATATTTAATTTAGAAAACTTATTTCTTTTATTAAAAACAACAAAAAAAAACAATTTTTTGTTTTAATTAGGTTAGAAGGGTCAAAACCTTAAATTCTCGTCAATCTTAATTCTTCTCGCGCGCTTTATTTTTATTATTTACCATATTGATGTAACTGCCTACAGTTTGTAATAGTTTAATTAGGACGTTTATTTACATTTATTGCTTTATTTTCAAAGGGTTTGTTTTTGGCTATGTAAATACCTGAAGCCTTGTAATAGCGTAGTTTAAATTCCGCATTTTAAATTCTGCAAATTATTAACTGTTAGATGTATGATAATAGGATGCATGACAAGAATGTATGATTAATTTTAAAACAGTTAGATCACCCTAAATGTGCAAAGATAAATAAACTGAAATTGAATCATTCGCACATGTGCACTCCTAGGGTACACTCCCACTTGGTTGCCTTCGGTAAACAATCATTGAGTATAGAATGTTTTAGTGGTCGTCCTTTTGTCCAAATATCAAGTTGCCTCGGAAAGGTTGCTTCGGATATTGTTGCCTCGGATAAATGATCTAAGACATTAGGGTTACTACTAAGACGTCTTAACATTACTTTAGTGACCGTAGGTCCCTTTTCGAATTGACCCTCAAAACTCTTACGACGGTGCTATCTACTCACTAATAGTGGGATATCATTGTCTAAAGGAAACAAGTATAGAACGATTCTATTTTTGAGTAGGTAGATTAGTTCTTAAGTACTTGCTCAATCCAAAACAAATTTTTCACACTTACACTCCTTTACAAACAAAGTTTTCAAAAACACTTCATTACACTCTTGAAGACTGAAGCAAGAGTTAAATCGAAGTTAAAACAAAAACTTTTCAAAGCCCACAAATACAAAGAAAACAATTTTAAAAATGATGAGCAAGTACCTAAGAGCTTGTAGATAACTACGGATAGAAAGGGTGCTAATACCTTCCCTTTCTATAATCTACCCCCCGTACTCAAAAATATCTCGAAAAAGGAATTTTTATGTGCTTTTTTTCCTTTCCTTGTTGGATAAAATAAAAGTCGATGGCAACTCTTATTTACCGTGACATTTTGCAAAAACAAACGCAAAACGCAAACCAGCAAAATTTCCTTAACGAAACAGGGAAACCACGATCCCGGTTCTGGCCACCGTATCACAGAACTGGCGACTCTGCTGGGGATCTAATAAGTGGGGTGTACCTTAGGAATAGTTCATCATATTGTTTTATATTGTTTGATTTGATTGCTTTATCTTTGTGGGCTTTGTGACGGAGTTACTATAGATCCTAACCCGGATCTGGGGATACCTTTTAGGTAAGTAGCAATAGACTGTGAGGGAACTGTACGGCGTAGACTGATACGATTGAAGCAGTAGCTACATTGGTGTGACACTTTAGTTGGTATCAATATCCCTTGTGGAGGAACAAGGAGAGTATGGGGCTGCTATGGGGTCATTAAGCATCAACTGACCTTAGAACCTATAATTGACCAACTTGGCCATAGAAAAGTAGCAGTATGCTACACTCATTGAGACCATACTCTCGCGATGATTCTGGGCGCAAGAAAAGGTTGCTAAACTGGAATTATGACCGATCGAGGATGGTCAGTGATATTGAGATCCTCTAGAACCCGGTTACTATTACTAGGACATGTTGAACCAACTAAACTGAAAGAGGGTAATACCTAAACTCCATGCCAGCCTGAAATTTAAGGGCTATTGTGTGACTTGTGTGCTTTCAACTTGAACTACTTGCACATGTTTGTTATCTAACAACTTAAGTTCCTTACAGGTTTTGTTTACAGTCCTTATCCAATACCTTGGATTTCTTACCGGATTTACTTGTTTACATTACCTCGTACTTTTGCTTACACGCATAACATACACATCATAACATCATGCCTTAACATTTCCTTAACCATTTCAAGGATCTCAAAGGTTTGTGATGCAGGTTATGGTAAATCAAACGTCTAGCAAGGGGAAAAGGGGATTTATTTTCCTCTAGCCAATGTCATCTAGATATCAAAACACGATAATTTGAGTCAGTGGCTATGACCCACTCGATATGGTGAGCTTGACTCTTGAAGAAGGACTCTCAATAAACGCGAAGTTTCTTCAATCAAATTCTAACAATTTCTTGTTTACCCCGCGAGATCCTTGAAAACATTGCATACATATATCATACATATCATTGCATTACAGGTACCATTACAGGTTTCTCATCTTCTTCGTTGTTTATTTCAGCAATCATGTCTTCTGAAACACCTACTGATCAAGCCATCAAGGCTCTTCAAGCTCAGAATGCTCAGTTTCAGGAAATGTTCTTGAACTTTGCCAAGAGTCAACAAGATTTGAAGACTCTTATCTTGAAGGACAATAAGAAGAAGAAGAAGGTGGTCCTCTTGAATATGAGTCGCAGATTTGGGAACAATTTGCGACAGGAGACTGATTTGTCCCATTCATCTGGAGGGGGAGAGAATCAAGAGGAAAGAAAGGGTCCTAGCCCTGTGGTTTCTGACAATGACACAGACTTTGATGAAGACCAGTATCCTCCTTCTGAGGATAGATATAAGAAACTTGAAGACCGACTCAGTGCAATGGAAATTCAGAAGATACCTGGGTTAGACTTTGGAGATCTGGGATTGGCATCTAGGGTGGTGATCCCTCACAAGTTTAAAGCTCCTGTCTTTGCTCAGTATGACGGGGTATCCTTCCCGAAGCTACACCTCCGCTCATACGTTAGAAAGATTCAACCTTATACTACTGATAGAAATCTCTGGGTTCATTTCTTTAAAGATAGTCTGTCAGGGACTCAACTTGAATGGTTCTTTCAATTGGAAGGAGCTAACGTCCGCAACTGGGAGGACCTTGTTGCTGCTTTTTACAAGAAATACCAGTATAATGTCGAACTTGCTCCCACGCGTACTCAGCTTCAGGGTATGTCTATGGGTACAGGCGAAGGCTTTAAGGACTACACTCAGAAGTGGAGAGATCTTGCTGGAAGAGTCCAACCCCCTCTGTCTGATAGGGAGTTGGTGGATATGTTTCTTGGGACTTTGTCTGGTCCCTATTTCAATCATTTGATCGGCAGCTCGTCAGTGGGTTTCAATGAACTGATTCTGATTAGAGAAAGAGTAGAAGTTGGGATCCTGAGTGGTAAGATCCAGAAAGATACCTCTTCGAGTACAGAGAAGAAGTCATTTGGTGGCAAGAGGGAAGCCAATGTTGTGCACGACCAGAAGAGGCGTAGCCAGGAAGACTACCACCAATCTGTGGAGGCAGTGTTAATCTCTAATTCGGCACGCACACAACGACCACAACAACAAAATAATCATCCAAAGGGGGAAAGACTTCAAAGGTAGTTCACCCAAATCAACATTCCATTGTCACAAGCATTGCAACACATGTTGAAGATGAATCTGATTACGGTGATAAACCCTCATCCGAACCCTAAGACTTCTTCTCTTAACTACAACCCAGATGCAAGGTGTGCTTATCATTCCGTAGCCCGGGGCACGATACTAACAATTGTTGGGCACTGAAATACAAGATTCATAATATGATTGACGCTAAGGAGATCGAATTCGACCCTCTTGAGACTCCCAATGTGATCACTGCTCCCTTGCCAAAATATGGCTAGGATTGAAAGCACTTTTGTTCATTTGAATTCTGAAGTTGTATTTTTCTTTGCTTATTCAAACAATTATTGTCATGTCAAACTTTTTTTATTTCATTAATGCATTACACGTGTCTGTTTTGAATTATTTGTTTTCACTATGCTTAAATTGCTTCATATTTCCTTTTTGTGATGTTCAACTCTCGATTAAAAAACTCTAAGCCTTTAGATGGAGGATGAAGAAAATGATACCACAATCTCTACAGTATGCTTTTGAACAGACCCCGCTGACAATGTACAGGCGTTGTTTCAAATCCTAAACAATGGAGTTATAAGGAAGATAATCCCTAGTCAACCCCTTTGGGCCAAAGAAGTTGGAGTTTTTCTTTTCATACAAATTAAAACCCTTAATCACAACCTGGGGCAGGATAGTTTTCTCAGTTAACCCAGGTGCACAATGAATGGCATCAAAGACGTTCTTCCAAACTAAGAGACGGTGATGGTTCCCTATAATCGTTAGGACATGCATTCGTTATCCCTCCAAATAAAAATTAAGTCAAAACCTATGAAAGGGACTTAAGAAAAAACTGGGGCATCCTGCTGACTGTAATCACAAGAAAGAAAAAGTTCAGGCAAAAAGACAGGGATAACGAAATAAAAAAGAAAGAGGTCCTACAAACTCTCAACAAAATGACTGCTTGTTCAAAATAATCTATCAGTATCTGAACCATCACTCGAATACATAGCAAAGACTCAAAACGGGGTCTAAATGCACAATTAGCTGAGTTTAGGATCGAAGAATATCACGAAGAACGGGTGGGTACAAATAAAATCTGAGCCTTTATCCTTTGTTTCTTGAACCGTGAACCAGACCATGTTATAACCCTTAAAAGTCCTAGCTGAGGCATGGGTTAGTTTGAAAGCATATTGTTATAAAAGGTATCCTGACTCCTGTAGGGCTTGCTGTAAATCCTGAGTTGACATCACATTTTACAAAAATTTGCTTGTTTTATTGAAAACTGCATTTTCAAAGAACTTCAAAACAGACATAAGCTTTGCATTCTTAAAATAACATTGTTTGCATATGACTATTTGTTCAACAGCAGAGAAATTTGCACAACGAATATCTAGTGAACAAAAACCTTTTCAATAAAAAGGGTCACCTCAAGTGGAAAAAACACTTCCAACCAAGGGGCACGGCATGAGCATTGTCTATCATCTGGGGCAATTAAGTCAAGATTCAGAGAATCTCTCAAACATGCCAAATAGCCAGGGGAAAATCTCCATCTGAGTCACTTGGGGAATTGGACATGGATTCCCGCAACGAATCTTGCATGATCAAACGAACATCTTCTGGTAGTATAGCAACGCGACACTAGTGACAGTGACAACTCCCTACGCTCTGAGAGCGTGGACATGGTCAGAAAATACTGCGCATGAACAAAGACCCGCTAGGTTGACACACCTAGGCAAAAACAAGGGCATCCCGGAGAACCAAAAAGGTTAGGGAAAAATTAGGGATAAAAACAAAAAGATTTGTACACCCGACAAGTCAAAAACCTGAAAAGGAGGCTTGGGCAAAAAAGGGTATCCCGGTGGACTGAAAATCTAAAAAGATAGTCCAGGCAAAAGTTAGGGATTAAAGCATATGATTATGTCCCTTCATCTCGTCACTTGCCTACCAGAAGAAGATTTGTCATTTCAATCGGCAATTGCCAAGCACCTCATAGGTTAGAATAATACTCGATCCACAAGGCCTCCGCAGGCACCTTCTCTCGCAGATACAGGGGCAGAAAAGTCTCGATGCAAAGTCATTGTCATATTCTCAGCCCGCGTCCCAGTAACATCTACACTCCCCGCAGAGTAAGAAAAGGACAGTGGTGTTAATTCTCCCAAGCTGAGACTCGCAACCGCGAATGAGTCTGTAAGATTCTCCCCAAGCAGAGTTTATCTATCACCAGCACTGGAAGATTATCTCCAGTGGAGTCTGGAAGATTATCCCCAGTAGAGTCTAAAAGATTATCCCCATTGAAGTCGCCATTGGAAAATCATCCCCAACGGAGTTTGTTCCTTTCACAGACAGAAATTCAATCCCCAACAGGGTTCACTGTCACCAGCAACAGTAATTCATCCCCAGCTGAGTTTTATTTCTCCAAATCAGCATATCTTCTAGCAGAGTATATACTCCCCATAGAGTCATTTCCTCGTCAGTCCATTCCCCATCAGAGTTATTCTCTCCTGCAGGATTATTCTCCCAATCATCTTCGGTTGTTATCTCCAGCGAGCGAAACTCTTTATTCTCCAACAACAGTCAGGGATTTATTTTCCCAAACTCGGATGTACCACAATAGCATATCATGTTCATATATCATGACGTGCGTATACATATTGTATACAACATAATTTCATTTATTTTGAGAACATCATCATACAATGCATGTCATGCATCATATACAATTAATCATGTACCTTTTCAGGAAAGATGGTTATCATCAACAACTTCCTGCAAGTTCAAGATTAACTCCGGAAACTAAACATACTTTACACGGGTTTGTCACAAAGAAATCTTACACGGGTTTCTCCTAAATACAGCTTTACACGGGTTCGTCACTAAGTAACCTTACCCAGGTTCCTCCTGAAGTTTTACACAAACTTATCACAAAGTAACCTTACCCAGGTTCCTCTTGAAGTTTTACACGAACTTAACTTATCACAAGGTGACCTTACCCAGGTTCCTCCTGAAGTTTTACACAGACTTATCCCGAAGCAACCTTACCCAGGTTCCTTCTCGATCCCGATGTAGTTTCACCCAGACTCATCCTGAAGCAGCCTTACCTAGGTTTCTTCTCGGTTCAGATGCAGTTTTACCTAAACTCCTCATGAAGCAGCCTTACCTAGGTTTCTTCCTGGTTCAGATGCAGTTTTACCTAAACCCATCATGGAGCAACCTTACCTAGGTTCCTTCTCAGTTTAGATGTAGTTTTACCTAAACCCATCATGGAGCAACCTTACCTAGGTTCCTTCTCTTTCCCGATGTAGTTTCACCTAGACTCATCCTGGAGCAACCTTACCTAGGTTCCTTCTCTTTCCTGATGTAGTTTCACCTAGACTCATCCTGAAGCAACCTTACCTAGGTTCCTCCTCAGTCCCGATGCAGTTCTACCCAAACTATTCATAAAGCAACCTTACCCAGGTTTCTTCTCAGTTCAGACGTAGTTTTACCCAAACTCCTCACAAAGCAACCTTACCTAAGTTCCTTCTCGATTCAGACGCAGTTTTACCCAAACTCCTCACAAAGAAACCTTACCCAGGTTCCTTCTCGGTTCAGACGCAGTGTTATCCAAACTCCTCACGAAGCAACCTTACCCAGGTTCCTTCTCATAACCTTACTACCCAGGTTTCTTTTCTCTTATCTCCAGACAACAGTCCACAACACTGTAAGCCCCAGACCTATCAAACACGATTGGTTTCAACTTTCCTTAGTAGGTCACGGTGCAGCCTGTACACAACTAGATACGCAGTTCACTTCCGCTTCCTGAAGCTGGAGTTAATTCCTCAGTTGAATAACGGATGACTGAAGTTCCTAAATGTCAGCAGAGATGATTCCTCAATTGAATAACGCATGACTGAAGTTCCTAAGTGTCAACAGAGATGTTTTCCTCAGTTGAATAACAGATGACTGGAGTTCCTAAATTTTGACAGAGATGTTTCCTCAGTAGAATAAACAGACGAGTTCCTAAATCTCGACAGAGATGTTTCCTCAGTTGAATTACGGACGAGTTCCTAAATCTCGACAGAGATGTTTCCTCAGTTGAATTACGGACGAGTTCCTAAATCTCGACAAAGATGTTTCCTCAGTTGAATTATGGACGAGTTCCTAAATCTCGACAGAGATGTTTCCTCAGTTGAATTACGGACGAGTTCCTAAATCTCGACAGAGATGTTTCCTCAGTTAAATTACGGACAAGTTCCTAAATCTCAACAGAGATGTTTCCTCAGTCGAATTACGGACGAGTTCCTAAATCTCGACAAATATGTTTCTTCAGTTGAATTACGAACAAGTTCCTAAATATCAGCAGAGATGTTTCCTCAGTTGAATTACGGATGAGCTCCTAAATCTCAATAGAGATGTTTCCTCAGTTGAATTACGGACAAGTTCCTAAATCTCAGCAGAGATGTTTCCTCAGTTGAATTACGGACGAACTCCTAAATATCAACAGAGATGTTCCCTCTGTTGAATTATGGATGAGCTCCTAAATCTCAATAGAGATGTTTCCTCAGTTGAATTATAGACGAGTTCCTAAATCTCGACAAAGATGTTTCCTCAGTTGAATTACGGACGAGTTTCTAAATCTCGACATAGATGTTTCCTCAGTTGAATTACGGACGAGTTCCTAAATCTCGACAGAGATGTTTCCTCAGTTGAATTATGGACGAGTTCCTAAATCTCGAAAAAGATGTTTCCTCAGTAGAATACGGACGACCGAAGCTCCTAAAAGTTCTACTTCTCTCAACAAAGATCAGCCCTCCCCAGCGGAATCTTCCTCAACGACAGGTATACAAGCTCTCGCTAAGGAATCTCTTATGCAATCGACACTCCTTCAGATGGCATCTTTAAGTCCATCCCTTCTTCAGCAATTTCCAAATGGCATCTGTAAGCCCATTCCCGACATCACAAGACAATTACCACTTCATACGAGTGCAAATTTCTGGGCACTCTAGTGTTCAATCATCTTCCACCTTCGGATCACGAAAGGCATGAAAGCCAATCTACATCCTCAGGTTTAAGAAGATTGAACAGGGGCAGATGTTGTACCCCAAAATTTTCCCTCCCATATTTCTCAAAATATTTCAAGAAAGATCCCCAAGTTGCTCAAGGTAGTCCAAGGGTTGGCCAGACAAGCTCTCTCCTAAGGCACTCTACCCCAAATTAGGGTTTCATGTTGCATCAATATACTTGAGTCCAAGTGGTCCCAAATTCTCAACATTGTCCTAATATGTTCTCAAGATCATCCATGTCAAGTTTCAAGCCTTGCAGAGGAAGTTTGCTCAGTTAATTGCTCAAAGGTCTAAAAATCGACTGTGCTAGGGCAAAAGTCAACTGTGACCTACATATAGTCAAAATTCAAGATTTTTGGTCAACATCCTCATTTTGAAGTATATTTCATCATTTGATCAAGGGTTGATCATGATTTATCAAGTATTGCTCATAATTCATCAAGACTCAAAAGTTGCTAAATTAGGGTTTTGTAGGAAAAGTCAACACAACTTTAACCAAGCATAACTTTCTCATACTTTATGATAAATGACCCATCCAAAGCTCATTTTGAAGAGGATGCAATTCCCTACAATCCATATTCATATCCCAAGTTCAAAATATGCACTCACAAGAAGTTATGAATTTGGACATTATAGGTCATTTTGGAAAGTCAACAAAAACACCTTTTGGGTGAAAGTTTCTTACATGAACATGGAAGATCCAATTGAGATGAAACAAAAGAGGTCTCTTAGGGGACATCCTAAGCTTTCTAAAAAGTCCAAGAACACCCTCATAAGGTTAAAATTGAGAGAGATATGTGTTGTCAAATTGGATAATTTTTGAAAAAAATGCATGAAGCAAATATTGACCAAACTTGGATTTTTTTCAAATGGGCCTATCTTTTCAAGTTTGAAACTCATTCCTATCATGGTCCACGACCTCTAAGCCAACCCATACATTTTTCTACTATTTATGCTATTTATTTTGATATTTTATTCATTAAAATTTAGAATTAAATAAATAAATAATAGAAATAATGTAAATTTTGATGTGAATCCATTTTGGGAAATTTTTATGCTAGTTTATGTCAATTGATTTCATGCAATAAACTTAAATATGTCCAGGTTCATTCACATTTGAAAATGGCATAAAAAAATCAAATATGACATTTTTTTCAAATCTTGATCATGGTCTTAAAACACAACATTATGAGGGAGATTATTTCCATGCTTTCTTGTCTCCTCATTCTCCTCTATAAATATAGAGCCATACAAGCTTGAAAGGGACGAAAATCCTCTCTAAAAAGCTCTCAAAAAGCTTTTCAAAAAGCTCTCTAAAAGCTCTTAAAAAGCTCTCCAGAAATCAAAGAATTGGTGCAAGTCATATCTCGAGGTTCCGGTCTCGCTCAATTGAGATCAAGCCTCAAACCATCCTCTTGAAGTCCTCAAGAGTCTTACAAGGCCCAAGAGCAATCCATCACACACCTAGCACGCCCCCCATTTGACAATACCAGTTTGGTAAAATTTTAAACTTTGAATCTCTAATTTTAATCAAATTTTATGGTATGCTAACGTTTGTTTGAGTTTATATAGAATAGTTATGGATGGTTGAATCATAGGTTCCACACAAGAATCAAAAAACACCATAGTTAGAACATGAAGCTTTCGAAGATTCGGGCCTAGGGATTTCTGATGATTGCACCCCCTGTTTACTTTTGCTACTAGGCCCATCTTTATTTTCATGTTTTATTCGTTTTGTTTATTTCTTTTAATCCCTTTTATTTTTTTATCAATAAACAAATATAAAAATCACATAAAAATAGATTTAGGATTTTTTCTTAATTAAATTTTAATTTTAGGTAAAACTTTAATTTCTTTTTGTAAATAACTTAAAAATAATTAGAATAAATAGGTTTTATTACTAACTTAATTATATTTTATTTTTTCCTAAAATAACCAAAGAAACCAAAATAGGTCATGTAATTATTTTTATTAATTAATTTAATTTAGAAAACTTATTTCTTTTATTAAAAACAACAAAAAAAACATTTTTTTTTCTTTTAATTAGGTTAGAAGGGTCAAAACCTTAAATTCTCGTCGATCTTAATTCTTCTCGCGCGTTTTATTTTTATTATTTACCATATTGATGTAACTGCCTACAGTTTGTAATAGTTTAATTAGGACGTTTATTTACATTTATCGCTTTATTTTCAAAGGGTTTGTTTTTGGCTATGTAAATACCCGAAGCCTTGTAATAGCGTAGTTTAAATTTCGCAAATTATTAACTGTTAGATGTATGATAATAGGATGCATGACAAGAATGTATGATTAATTTTAAAACAGTTAGATCACCCTAAATGTGCAAAGATGAATAAACTGAAATTGAATCATTCGCACATGTGCACTCCTAGGGTACACTCCCACTTGGTTGCCTTCGGTAAACGATCATTGAGTATAGGATGTTTTAGTGGTCGTCCTTTTGTCCAAAGATCAAGTTGCCTCAGAAAGGTTGCTTCGGATATTGTTGCCTCGGATAAATGATCTAAGACATTAGGGTTACTATTAAGACTTCCTAACATTGCTTTAGTGACCGTACGTCCTTTTTCGAATTGACCCTAAAAACTCCAACGATGGTGCTACCTACTCACTAATAGTGGGATAGCATTGTCTAAAGGAAACAAGCATAGAACGATTCTTTTTTCGAGTAGGTAGATTAGTTCTTAAGTACTTGCTCAATCCAAAACAAATTTTTCACACTTACACTCCTTTACAAACAAAGTTTTCAAAAACACTTAATTAGACTCTTGAAGACAAAAGCAAGAGTTAAGTCGAAGTTAAAACAAAAACTTTTCAAAGCCCACAAACACAAAGAAGACAATTTTGAAAATAATGAGCAAGTACCTAAGAGCCTGTAGATAACTATGGATAGAAAGGGTGCTAATACCTTCCCTTTCTATAATCTACCCCCCGTACTCAGAAATATCTCGAAAAAGGAATTTTTCTGTGCTTTTTTTCCTTTCCTTGTTGGATAAAATAAAAGTCGGTGGCGACTCTTGCTTACCGCGACATTTTGCAAAAACAAACGCAAAACGCAAACCAGCAAAATTTCCTTAACGAAATAGGGAAACCACGATCCCGGTTTTGGCCACCGTATCACACCAGTCTTTCGTTTTGGCCCTACAGATCCAGCCTTCGACCAAACTCAAAAGAAAACGAAATTGAATTTCTCCAACAATGGCATGTCTTTCGATTTGGCCATATTCAACTGCATGTACCATTTTGAACCCTTTTGTTTTTGATTATGCAAGTCCAACCTTCGACCAAACTCAAGGCAGGAAAAACTAAATATTCGCCACAATGACATGCCTTTCGAGTGGTCCATATTCAATTGCATGTACTACTTTGAATAGGAAAGAAAATCTCAATAGCATAGTAAAAACGAAAGGAACTCTGGATTACCTTCTTACTTCACCAACAGAAGCCAAATTCCCTAAACGAAGCAAAGGAACCAAGCTTGCTCAAAGAAGCCAGATGCCCAAACGAAGGATGTAACCAAAGCTTGTATTCGAAAGATCCTACCTGCCCAAGAAATGTAACCAAAGCTTGTATTGAAGAGGGTTACACGCCCAAACGAAGAATGCATGCAGGAGGTAAAGGGCACAAATGAAGCTTGCAACAAGGGGCCACATACCCAAACAAAATAGGCATGCTAGGCTTGCAAAGATGCCCAGTCAAAAGAGGCATGCAGGAAGCAAATTTGAGCAATTGAAGGATGCCCAAAAGGAGGCTTTTTGCCTTGGAATCGAAGGAGGCTACAAGAGGCTTTTTGCCTTGTTCCTGCTAGCCTTGTGGGCGCCTCTTGCGTGCAAGAATGAATCTGGGACTCAATCGAAGGCTTGTATGCAGCCAGTCATCCACTTGTGAATCAAAGCAAGCATGGGGGACATATTTATCCAGTCAACACAGGTATGCAAGCATCAAACATCCAATCAAAGCAGGCTTGTAGGCAGCAAAACTTGTCCAATTGAAGCAGGCTTGTAGGCACCAAAACTTGTCCAATCTAAGCAGGCTTGTAGGTAGCAAAACTTGTCCAATTGAAGCAGGCTTGTAGGCAGCAAAACTTGTCCAATCGAAGTAGGCTTGTAGGCAGCAAAACTTGTCCAATCGAAGCAAGCCTGTAGGCAGTAAAACTTGTCTAATCAAAGCAGGCCTGTAGGCATCAAAACTTGTCCAATCAAAGCAGGCCTGCAGGCAGCATATGCCCAATCGAAGTAAACTTGTTGTTTCTTTAATTTTGTCAAAAAACAATTTTATCTGTTTTCTTACTTTTTGACAGTTTTCTTTTAATCTTGGTACTGGAAAATCTCAAAGTATTTGTGCAAGCTTGAACCTTGAGAATCTTTGTGAGAAAGGCCTTGAAAAATGAGAGGGAAAATTTTAGGGTACAACAAGATCTTTCACCGGAAAGATCAACGAAGATGCCAATAAGCATTTTCAGAGTTTACTC
Source organism: Vicia faba (assembly GCA_948472305.1). Lineage (NCBI taxonomy): Eukaryota > Viridiplantae > Streptophyta > Magnoliopsida > Fabales > Fabaceae > Vicia > Vicia faba. The sequence goes on from OX451739.1 coordinate 844,403,294, forward strand.
ACCATGAGTGCTACTTTGAAGATTGAGAGGTCTGAAGAGGCCAAGAAATTAAGGATGGTCTCGTTCATGCTGTCTGAAGATGCTGAAGAGTGGTTTTACTCATTACCTGCTATAAGTATCACAACTTAGGAACAAATGGAGAATACTTTTCTTAATGAGTACTTTCCTGCTTCTGTTTATATTCGCAAAAAATATGATATTGTGAATTTTAAGAAGAAGGAAGGAGAGTTGCTAGGTGATGCTTATAAGAGGTTCAAGAGGTTATTAGTAACATGTCTCACTCACTACATGGATCAAACGGAGAAAATGCTAATGAGTGTAAATGACCTTCAAATGAAGACAAAGCAGCTTATTGATACAACAACTGATGGCTCATCCAACTTTACAACAGTAACTAGTGTGAAGAAGATTATTGAAGTCATTGCTGCAAATGAGCATTTGGAGCTATATGATAGAGTTGTAAGAAAACCATAGGGTGTGATTGATTTGATGTTGGAAATTAATAAGCATTTGAAAATTAAAGAAGCAATATCTGCAGAAGTAGAGAAAAAGCTTAAAGTAATGAACATGGGTACTCAACAAGTAGCTCAGGTTCAACAAGTACAGAAGGTAGCTTGTGAAATTTGTAGTGGACCACACCTTACTGTGCAATATCTTGCAACTGCACAACAAATTGAGGGGATACAATTATTGAGTCAAAATAACCCATATTCTAACACCTATGATCCTGGGTGGAAGAATCATCCTAACTTCTCATGGAAAGATCAGCAGAAACAAGCTCCTCAGAAGGCAGAGTGGGAGGTGACTATTGAAAAGATGGTTGCCCAAACCTCTCAATTTCAATAAGAGACAAGGAGTAATCACAAGAATACCACAACTACAATAAAAAAATTTGAAGTTCAAATGGGACAGATTGCACAACAGCTAGCACAGTGTGGACAAGAAAATAAGAAAAAAATCATGATAATGTTAATGTTGTCACAACAAGGAATGAGAAAGTTGCTGAAGAGAAGAAAGATGAGGTGAAATTTGATTATAGTATCATAGAAGTATATCTAGAAGTGAGAGAGAACAAGAAAAAATAGGAAGAAGTGGTACTATCTATGAAGCCAGTTGAAGAGAAGACTAAACCAGTGATCAAGTTGTTGTATCCATCTCGAGTGGGAAAGAAGGGCACGAAAGAGAAAGAGTTTGATAAATTTGTCAAGTTGTTCAAAAGTATAGAGATCAATATTCCATTCTTTGAAGCACTCGAGAAAATTCCTTTGTATCAGAAATTCATGAAGGAGGCATTATCAATGAAGAGATCAACTGGAGAGGGATTGGTACCCTATGATTTGTGTGTAATGGCACCCGAGAGGAAAATACCTGTCAAGCAAAAGGATTCAGGGTCAGATGCAATACCATGCACCATAAAAGATGGAACTTTCAAGAGGGTTCTGGTTGATTTTGGCTCTAGTGTGAATTTAATGCCATTATCGATTTTCAAGAAGCTCGGTATTGAGAAGATAAGCGGGAGCGGGACAAAATTGAAATTTGTTGATCACACCATCAAATAATCATATGGGATAGCTAAAGATGTATTAGTGGAAATTGACCATTTTATTTTACAAGTTGATTTTCATATCATGGTCGACCATTTATGTTGACTAGTTGATTCAATTTTGATATCAAAACAGGTAATCTGACACTGAAGTCATTTATGAGGAGATAACCTTGAAGGTGTTGGAAATCAAGAAGTAAGATGCAGGTGTAAAGAATAAATCTTCAGTCGGAATGATCAAAGTAGAAGGATAAAGCAACAGTTCAAAATCACTCCCAAAAGAAGTCTCGCGAAAAATCTCTTAGGTGGCATCAACAAAAAATTTATAAGTTTAGTCCAGAAGTCAAGAAGAGAAAGAAAAGGAAACTCAAAGGTGAGAAGACGGAAGTTGGAAGGGAGAGGAGGCACAAAGTGGCCAATGCTTTTGATCTAGATAAGTTTTTGGTTGGGGAAAGGACAAGCAACAAGGTGTGGAAGAGGAAGTACCCCCATAAGGGGAATAACTGTCGAGCCAGGCGATATTAATTGAAGTACTTCGTGGGAGGCAACCCCTGCTTTTAAAAAACTTAGTTTCTTTTTGTATTTGTTTCATTTTGTCTGCAGGTAATAAAAAGGGAGCCTTACTGGTTAAAGTTAGGAGGCAATAGCTGGTGTTGCATTCCCCTTTGTAAGTCACCTTCCTCGAGCTTGTTCTGAAACATTGGGACCAATGTTTAGTTCAAGTTTGGGGGGGGGGGGTATTGTTTTTCTTTTTATTGCTTTGTTTTTCAAATCGTTTGTTAGTTTATGCTAAGTGTTGTGTAAATCCACGAGTTGAAGTCCTTCCCAAATTTTCCCGAACATTTTTGTTTTGTTCAAGAACTTGATTCTCATTGAATTCAGGAATAGTATATATAGAGACAAAGGGATGATTGTTGGGAGGTAGGAAGTTCGGAATAATGTGACAGTGATATGAGTCTAACATGTAGATTTATATCATAGTGTTTGAATCCTGAGAAGTACTCCTGAAGTAGTTTATCCTTATAGTCTGGCACAATATAGATTCACATGCATGTATGATTGATGGAGAAATAAATAAATCCAGCACTAAATGATGAAAAGGAAGTAAAAGGCAACTGGCTCTCTAAGTTGGGTAGCCATTACTCGTTTATTCAGCCCAAAGGGGGTTGATCCCCAAATATCGTCCAAAAGGATAATATATAACTGCAAAGTTTGAAATTTTCATCGGTAATTAAAAGTAGCCAATGCTGCTATTTGGTGCCTAAACAAAAATTATTGATTAGTCTTGTGCATGTGATGATCATCATAATTCTCATTGCCTTAATTTGACCGTCCGAATGAAAAGGGAGGAAAATCGGAAAAAGACTTAAGTACAAAGCATAGTTAGAGAGGTATCTAAAGAGGAAGCTCGAGATTTTAAAGGTTCTTACACAAACTCTTTGCATCATGTGAACATCGAAAGGACTGCTTTTTGATCAATTGGAGCGGATGTCTCATGTAAGAGTACCGGTCAACTGTGATTTTAATGAGTTCTTGTAATAGTCGCTTGAGGTCAAGCAACGATTTAAGTTTGGGGGAGTTTAATCAGTGGTTTTTAAACAGGTATTTAACATTTATTTTAGTTATCGTTTCTTTTAATTGAAAAGTGTTTTATTTCATTTTACTGCATTTTATACTTTGGTTTTATGTTTTAATTTTTTCAAGTTCAAAAGAATAAAACAGGACAAATCGGGGCAGAAAAGTGCAGAATTCAGAGTTTCAGAGGAAGTCAAACAGGAGCCCTGACACGGGTGGCTGTGTCAGAGGGAAGAATTGGGAAGCATGGAAACCAGGGGTTGATACAAGCGATCCTGTCGCCTGACACGGGCAGTCGTGTCGTCTAACACGACCATGTCAAACCAACTGCACTAGAGCGTGAGAAAGCAAAGTCACAGATGCTGACACGGGTTCCCGTGTCGCACGACACGAACCGTGTGAAAACATTTTCATTAAAGCATGATTAAAAGTAATAAACAGATGTTGACACGGGTGCATGTGTCGCATGGCACAACCCGTGTCGCCCAAGGCGCTAGTAATTCTGATTTTTGGAGTTTTAAGTGCCTTGGATCACTAAGGATACTTTGGATATTTTGCATTACTGAGGGATGACCTAATAGTATTAAAACTTGTTTGCAAGGAGAAGAAGGAGACTTTTTGGCAAGGAAGAATAGTTTACACGACTGAAGATTGGGGAGATCAAGGTTCTTGGAGAGTGGAAGATTCTCATGAGCGAAAGAAATTGAAGATTCGAATCTATCCAATTACTTGTAATGTCTAATCTTTATCTTATGATTATTTTAAACAATATGAACGGCTAAACCCCCAATGCTAGGGGGTGTCCCTAATTTGAATCTGTAACGATTATGAATTCCTGAGTTCTTTAATAAAATTGTTTCCTTATTCAATTTAATCGTGCAATATTTGTAAGCTTTCTTGATCAGACCATTTAGGATTGACTCACGGTTAACAATAATCTAGACCGCGATTGTTAAGGTTTTTGTACGATTAGGATATAGTAGATATCACATAAGACTAGGGATATCTTGTAGTTACCAGACCACTCTTGATAAAATAAAGACTTGACTCCATCAGATATCTCTAAGGACTTAGGATTTAGGATGGATGGTTAAAGGTTTTCTCACTAAGGACTTAGGGGAAAAATCTAAAGGGCTGGTAGTTGAATGTTATGAACTTGTTGAAGAAATCAGGATTCAAGATCGTTATAGGGAAAATTACACACCACACCCTAGCATGTTCATCATATCTATGAGAAACCTTAATTTATATTCTGCATATTTTTAATTTTTGTTAAGTGACAATTCCTAAACCAAAACCCCAATTAAGTTTTTGTTTAATTGAACCATAAATTGAACTCAATACTGATAAGCAGTCCTTGACTATTATTATAGAGGGAAAAAATAGTACACAAGCAAATATGTATCATATAGTTTCTATGTAAAATTCAAAACTTTCCATTATCACAAATATAATTCTAAGAATTATAACTTAAAATAGATTCTTACCATGATATTATAGTTTTTAAATCACAATTATAATTTCAAATGTGATCACAAAAATAAATATCATTTAAATATATATTGTAACCAAATTTATTTTCAAGAATTCATATAAAAGATATGGAATATCCTAATTCCAAATAAATCTTTTGAAAATAAATGTAACACACAAAACATAAACTCCATTGTAAGTGTAACAAAAAATACTCAAAAATTATCATTAAAACTTCATGCCTCATAAAACACGCACGCACACGCACACGCACACACACACACACACACGCGCGCGCACACGCACACGCACGCCGCACACCGCACACACACACACAGACACACACACACACACACACACACACACACACACACACACACACACACACACACACACATATATATATATATATATATATATATATATATTAAAAAATATCATGAATTTAAAATATATATTTTCATGATTAAAAAAAAACAGTGGTGTTTAGAGGATAAATCTAAATAAATTAAACATGAAGACCTTCTCTAATACCACTTGTTGGAATAAATTCAATAACAATTAATCACATATACATGTTGTACATATTATATCATATACTTTAGTGTGGAATAGAATAAATAAATATTAACATGTATATAATTAAATAATATATGACATGTTAGTATATGAGAGATAAGATTTCAGGAATACCTGGATCCATAAGATTAAAGTATTCTTCCAATGATAATTATAATCTTGAAATGCAAAAGTGTAGAGAGAAGTGAGTGATATTTGTTGGTTTGTGGATCTTCCTCAACCGGTATTCCTAATGCCTTGAACAATCTTCAGATGGGGAGAAGAGATAAACTGCTTGTGTACGGGTTCATAACCTATATATAGTGTTATGACCAATTAGGATTCTCATTATCTCAAATGGGTCATGTAATACCCTTCTAAAACCCCATGGAATATTGCCTCATAAATCAGAGTAATTATAACATACATTTCAAAACAAGGGTGTCACACAAACTCCATACATCACAAATCTCTATCATGCTCAAATAACACTAAATTAAATTCATGCTTTTCATATCACTTTCACATAAGCATGTAGCAACGGAATCACTTTCATTTAAATGGATGTAATATTCAAGTATCTAAAATAAAATTCATTTATTTAATTAACTTAGTCATAAAAGCTACTTCACACCATAATTCAAATCAGAATAACGTAATAAAGTAGAGTATGTAAAGTATCTCTCTAAAAAATATGAACCCAAATGTTTCCTAGTGTTACATGACCAGAGCATGACTCAACCCAAATAAATTTGGAAAATAAAATAAGCTACTCCATCAGCTACTCTCTTGCTAGAAGCAACTCTAATCTTCAGTACCTGAGCGATATCGTATAAAAGATCATTTCAACAAAAGAGTGAGAATTCACATAATTATCAAAATCATACAATAATATATAACGTTTAGCATACAGGCATATAGATCTATTCTTGCACTTCATATACTTTATAAAACATAACATCACCCAATTTATTATACCATTCACAAAATACACCAACAATCCATACTTGAACAATTATATTAATTTGATCAATTTCACAATTTCACATAATGCACATAATCTCATATTATGACACAAAACATCATGTGACTCAATGTGAGACTCATTGCAATACTCATGCATGTAGTACCAATCTCTGTTATTATTTTTCAGTTTTTACTTTAAATTGGTTTCGTCCTCTAGACTAATAACACACAAAAAGCCCATCCTCTAACCTTTCAAACTCCTATCTATGTTTGGGAAAAGTCAATAGCTCCCTCAGAACTAACAAGCATGCCCATTGACAACAAATGATGTATGTACAATTACAAAAACTATATATAATTAAGACCATTATCTAATCTTAATATCCATACATATCTTTAATAATTCATCACAATTGAATTACCACACAATTACACATAAATACACATACTCATGAATTATCCGCATACAATTCATATTAACTTACAATATTCTACCAACAAAATACCATGCATACATATTATGTATAACACACAATACAACTTCATGGTATCACCATTCACCAAACATGTTATCAACTTATCATGTTATAGTCAATAACAATAATGCAGTATCACCATATTACAACAACACAACACACAAATACATGTCATTTTACACAATTACATAGTAATTAAATCACCTACTTCCAGTAATACCATTTTTATTGAAAAGAATGTCACACTAGTTTTCTAACGCTTCGAACGATAACTCAAATAGAGCTATGATTCAAAAGTTATGAATTTTTGAAGTTTTAGAAAAAATTCTGCATTTTCCTACGATTTCCTTCGGAAATTTCACGCCCAAAACTCATTTTAACATCCAAATTACTACGACTTAAGACATTATAACTTATATCTAACATGTATTTTCAAATAGAAACATCACAACACCATTGCTCGTCATATTCAAGAATTTTTCATCAAAACCTAACAATTTCAAAACCATGAAAATTTAGGGATTTCATCCTAACCATGATTCTATCCATCATACTTCATAATATAATTCCCATTAAAATGTAAAACCCTACCTTTACCTTAATTTCTTGATGAACTTTTGAATTCCTTCTTAGGTGTTCTCCTCTTTCTCCATTTTCCGTTTCTTTAGGTTAGCCTTTTTTCTCTTTTTTCCTTTACTAACCTAGTTTTCTTTTCCGCTTATACTCTTAACAAAATAACACCAACCCAACAACTACTAGGCCCAATTACTCTTAATATTTCGACATATTAGGCCCAATTACTCTTAATATTTCGACATATTAGGCCCAATTACTTATTATTCTACTATTTTATACAATTCTCACTTAATAAAATAATTCCATCATAAACCGACATTATTACTAATTATAATTCTGCGGTTCGACATACTTAATCCGACTAATCCATCACATAGAACGTATATTAAATAATTCAAATAAAACCAATTACTCATAAAATAAAATGATTAATTAATTAATATATAATTAATTACTAAAATTGAGGTGTTATAGGTCACCCTGACATCTATCAGTAATAATTAGAGTTTTTAATTATTTTAATTATGCATATTTGTAAATCAGTAGTTAACTTATCATTCAATAGCAGCTTAATTAGAGGAAAGTTAATAGGAGATTTGTTAGCTTGATTCACTCTACAATTAAGCTTGTTAACTTGTATATATACATCGCTCAAATTAATAGCAATTATCAATTTCATTTATAATCCATCTCTCTATATGGTATCAGTCTGAAATGGTTCAACCCTCCCTCTTCTAAATCAGAACACCGCTCCTAATCGATAACTCATACTACATTACTTTTGTACCCCAAAATTTGCCCTCTCATTTTATCAAGATTTTCCCTCATCAGACTCCCTGAACTCCAGACAGGATTAGGGTTTTTGATCTGCTCAAGACATCTCCTTGCACTGATGACCTAAATTAGGGTTTGAGTTTGCACATAGATTTTTGGACTTCCAATGCTCAAAGTGACTTTCATATTTCATATTGGATCTACAAGATTGTCCATACCAATTTTCAAGCCTTGAATCAAATTTTTGCCCAATCAATTGGACATTTGACCTAAAAATCAGCTGTATTGGGGAAAAAGCCAATTGTGGCCAATTTACAGTCAAACGTCATAATTTTTTATCCACATCAACAATATAGACTCATATGAACATTTTGATCAAGTTTGGACCACAACTCCTCAAGAAATTTTGATCAGATCATCAAAAGGGCAAAATGGTCATTTTTAGGGTTTTGACTGTATAAGGGCAATTTCTGATTTTTCACCTAGCCAATGGAAAATTGGGTTCAATCATGGACTCAAGGACTCAATGGCATCATATTGACCTATTCACAAGGTTCAAAAGACCTCAAATGCATTGAATTGACAGATGAATTTTTCAGTCAACTGATCAAAATTTGACTGTACACTTAAAAGTCAAACTTTGACTTTTTGGTCAAAATCAAGTGCCAAGGGTCATTTTTCATCAAGATATGTCAAAACATGAAACTTGTTCATCAAGAAACCTAATTTTGCAATTTAGGGTTTAAAATTGAAAAATTTCATAACTTTGAATTTTTCGAAGTTATGAAATTTTCTTATTTTCCCCCAAATTTTCCCAACATTTTCACCATGATGCATTTGGATTCAAACAAAACTTCCAACATGAAAGTTGCAATCCTCCACAAATTCTAAAAATTTTATTCATAAAGTTTTCTCAAAAGAAGCTTGTATCTCAAGTTATGATTTTTGGAGCAAGGGTTCATGAAACTTTTAACTTAGTGAAATTTTGCCCTAGTTTAAGCAGAATTTTGACCTATCTTCTTTGCAATTTTTCACATAGTTCCACTTGGAATCTTAAAATTCATTTCAAAGATGGATTATAGATCATGTTGCAAGCTTTCCAAAAAGTCGAAGAACTCCCCAAAATCATTTATGGTTAGGGAGAATCGAAAGCTTGAAGTTGGCAAAAACTCACTTTTGATCCATGGCATGTTCATATTGATACAAGTTGCAAACTCTAATCAGCCTTGTTTGTACTTGATTACAGGTCCTAAAACCCTTCCATACTCAATAATTAAATGCAAATCCATTGGTCTAAGGCTTTGTTTTGGTCATTAGAAGATTATACAATAGATTAATCCAAAAATGGTAAAAGGTAACATTGCCATTTTTGTCAAAATCTTGCTTTATGTCATATTGCATCCTTGAGAATTGAACCATATCTTGTACAGAAAATCAAATCCACAAACTTGAGGGGCCAGGAGCATAGTATGCAAGCTGATAGATAGCCTGTACATGCTTGTCTTGCATCACTTGTCTACTTTTGCTTCATATACAAGAAACTTGTAAAACACAAGACATCACACACATCTGTTAGAACCAACTTTGGCAAGCATTTGAGACAAGTTTCATACATCCCCTTGAGCCAGAAACACGAGCCTTTGAGTCCTCAAACCTCCCATAGCACAAAATCACCCTCCATTGGCAAAACAGGGCAGCTTCTGCATCTTGAGTTCTATCTCACAAGTTGCTCGTGCGTTTTTCCCCAAACCTGTTCAAACACCTTCCATATAACCTATCCAAGCTATCCCAACCCTTAAACACTGACTATAACTCCATTTGCAAGTTTTACCATTTTTGATTTCAGCTTGTGCAGGTTGAGTTCTACAGGCTTGTTTAAGCATATTCAAGGCAAGCTAGGCATTAGGGAAGATCAGGGGAAGTTCAAGCAAGCTCCCAAACATCTCAGGCCTCACTGAAAAGCTCCACATTGCCATACACGAAGTCAACTGAAACAGGTTTTTTTCAACTTCCTATCTCTCTATTTAGGAATCATTACGCTTAGGTTTGTGAATAAAAAATATAGTATTCATAGCCATGAAGTTGTACATATGCTCAGTTTTCATTTAAGTTAATCGTGTTAAGAGAATTTGATCCATGAACTTCTTGAAAAAATTATGTTAGGATTTAGGGCCAGAGAAATTCTCTCTGGTCTTTGAGAGTTAGAATGAGTTCTTTATATGGTTGGATTCATCTTGAAAAATGCTACAACTTTGATGTTATGTGTTTTTGCATTAGAGCACGTATGCAGGATCTGGCATTGTGTACAGGGCGCGCGCGTTTTTGAACAAGAGGTTGAAGATGAAGTCAGTGGGCTGGGCTTGTTTCTGACTTTGTTTTTGACACCCCCCTCATTACTGACTGCACCCCCTGGCCCATTTCTTCATACTTTTATATTTTTTGTATTTATTTTCATTTCTGATTTTATTTTATTATTTTCCAAACATAAAAAATTCCAAAAATATTTTTATAAATTTTAACATTTATTTTTGTATTTTATTTTTATTTTTCTAACATGAAAATAATTTAGTGAATATATACCTTTATTTTTATTTTAATAAAAACTTGAAAATAATACCTTAAATATTATACTCTTACTTTTTTTATTTATACTTAAATAATATTTTTTCTAAATAGATTTTATTTTTGTATATACATCATTTTATTTTTATTGTACATAAATAATATATTTAATATACTTACATTCTTAAAAGAAAATTAGGGTTTTACCCTTAATAAAAAAATATATAATTTTTTATTTCTTTTGTATATATACACTAAATATTTTTTACATACATAAAAATAAGCAAAAACATTTTGTGCATATTCATAATATTTTGTATATTTATTTAATTTATTTATTTAAATATTGTTCATTTATTATTTGTACCAACTATTCAATTTGGATGTAATAGTAAATATTAGGGTTTTAATTTCTTCCCAAATAATCCCCATTCAAAAATTGTATCCCCCTTCCCATATCAAATGTTGTAATAATGTAGATTCATTTTACGCATTTATGCTTTCAATTATGCCATGATTAGAGATTAGGGTTTGTATGCAAAAATCCAAAATCAAACAAATAGCTTGACTAATACAAAGACAAAAAGCATGTAAATTGACAACACAATACACACATGCACCCCTAGGGTTTCATCCACTTGTTGCCTTTAAAATTGGCCATGGTATGCATGTTGAGTATCTTGGAAAAACAAAAACAAAACAAAAAGATCATAGTCCCTCGATGATGCTATCTTGGTTGCCTATACAAAATGATCTAGTCCCTCAAAAAATTTGCTAAAGATACTTAGTACTATTGCTATCATGGTCAATACGATAACTCGTGCCTGTCCCGTTTAACATCCTAATACAAGGTTGTTTACCAAATGCAATGGTAAAACAACACTGTCAAAAGGGTTAAAATGTATAGGAAATACCTTTGAGTAAAATAGGGTAGACAACTCTTAGTTACTTGATCAAAACTTGTAAAACATCCTTGCTATTTTCAAACACACCTCACAACACAATTTCAAAACATTTCCCAAATATCAAACTTTCAAAACATTGAAATATCTTTTCAAAAGACAAAAACACCTTTGTATACATTCAAGCAAGAATCATTACAAAGGTTGCCACAACGATGGCCTCTTTTCAAAACATTTTCAAAACCACACACAAAAGCACCATTTCAAACAATTGAAAAGCAAAAGCAAGTGATCTAAACAAGTAACTAAGAGCCCATGGATAACCATGGATGAAAAGGGTGCTTGCACCTTCCCTTTTCATAATCTACTCCCCGAACCCAAGAAAACATCTCAAAGGTCTTTCCTGTGCTTTTTGACCTTTCCTTTGGATAAAATAAAAAGTCGGTGGCGACTCTTGCTAAACCGAAACATTTGCAAACACAAACGCAAAACCTCAAATCAGTTCTCCCACCGTATCACAGAACTGGCGACTCTACTGGGGAAAACTAAAAGTGGAGTAACCTTAGGGTTAGATCACATTTACATGCTTATCTTGTTTTCTTTGATTGCTTTACATTTGGTTCTCTTGTTTGGGTTTGAATCCTCCACCCGGATTTTTGGGAAACATTCATAGGTAAATAGCAATACATTGTGGAAACTGTGCGGGGTATACCGACATGGTTGAAGCAATAGCTATATTAGTTCGACATATTTGTGGGTACCGGTATCCTTTGAGTCAATCAAAGAGAATACGGGGCCGCTGAGTGATGTCATGAAGCACTAATGAACTCTTAGAACCTTTACTTGACCATCTTGGCCTTTTTAGGGGTAGTGAGATGACCGACTTTGGTGCAGTCCGAAGTTGGTAGATACTCGATACTACACTCATTGAGGGTTATTTTCTTGGAATATTTCTTGGATAGTAAGACACTGGGGCACAAGAATTCCATCCCCCTTGAGCCTTACCTCAAGTGGGTACGAACCCACGCCCGGAGTCTTATGATGCCTTACCCCTACATTCTGCCTATGATCAAAGAGCTTGTTATGGAAGGAGAGGTTCCATACACCCTCCTACATCCTGACATGCCAACGTTATTGGAAGATTTGCAAAAAAGTTGGATACAACTCAAGGAAGAACGAAATACTTTTGAAGCCAGCTTCTACGCCAGTAAGAAGAAGGTTTTGGAACTTACCCGTCAACTCCATGAAGAGCAGAATCTCAACACTTACATCGCACCAAAGAGGATGCGCAACGTCTTTTTACATTAAGATTTTTGTAATATTTTGCCCATGGGGCATTTATGTACTAATAAATTTCTTCTTATTAATATGACGTGTGTTCTTTTTGTTTGCAACAACTTTGAATTTATGAATCCTTGAATGCATTACATGAATACATATCGTTCATCATATGCATAAACATGTCTTCACACCAGGTTTCCTTATCTTTCTACTGTTTATTTCAGCAAGATGGATATAGAGCAGACGGTCAAAGATCTGCAAGCACAGAACTCGCAGTTCCAACAACTCCTCATGACTTTGGCTGAAGAGGAAGAAGAAGAGGAGGAGGAAGATTACTCTGAGCAGCAGTATCCTCCTGCGGACGATAAGTATAAGAATCTGGAAGACCGGTTGGCAGCCATGGAGGTACAAAGAGTACCTGGGTTAGATTTCGAAGAACTAGGGTTGGTTACTGGGATCGTCATCCCCCCTAAGTTCAAAGTGCATACATTTGCTAAATACGATGGTTTGTCCTGTCCGAAGATGCATCTGCGGTCCTACGTCAGAAAGATCCAACCTCATTCTTCTGATAAGGATCTGTGGGTCCACTTTTTTCAAGATAGTTTGTCGGGTACGCAATTGGACTGGTTCTATCAACTTGAGAGATCTGATGTACATAACTAGGAGGATTTGGCTGCTGCTTTCTACCGACAATACCAATATAACGCAGATTTAGCACCTACTCGTACTCAACTGCAGAGTATGGGTATGGTCTCTAATGAAGGCTTTAAGGAGTATGCCTACAAGTGGCGGGATTTGGTTGGAAGGGTGCAGCCACCATTGTCTGATAGAGAGCTGGTTGATTTGTTTTTGGGGACTCTGTCAGGTCCATTCTTTAATCACTTGATCGGGAGCTCATCTGCAGGTTTCACCGAGCTAATTCTGATAGGTGAAAGGGTCGAAGCTGGCATTAAGAGCGGCAAAATTCAGAAGGATGCATCTGCTTCCACTGCTATCAAGAAGACCTTCCCAGCCAAGAAAGAAGCTTCTGCTGTTTACATCCAGAGAAATCAAGGAAGAATGGAGCGCCGACCAGCGGTGGGGGCTGTGATGATTCAGAACTCCTCAGCCGATCAACCTCGAAGCAGTCAACCCAGAGCTAACCAAACCAGGGTGGAAAGGCCACAACGGAAATTCACTCGGATCAATATGACACATGCTCAGGTCCTCCCTCATCTGTTAAAGTTAAACCTTACCAACTTGAAAGAAGCGCCGAAAAACCCAAATACCTCTTCTCCCTATTATCATTCAAATGCAAAATGTGCATATCATTCGGACAGTGTGGGGCACGACACTAACAACTGTTGGGCCCTTAAAAACAAGATCCAAGATTTAATAGATGCCAAGGAGGTGGAGTTTGATTCCCTCGAAAAACCTAATGTGATATCCGCTCCTATGCCAAAACATGGTCATAATGTCCATGCTATTGTAGAAGATCTTCATGTTACCGCTGTTGATAACTTAATGACTCCGTTGCCAATGATCAAGATGAATTTGTTGAAAGCTGGGATTTTTCCGGGCTGTGAAAAAGATTGCTACTTTTGTTCAACCTTGCAATCCGACTGTCCGTTGTTGAAGTCAGGCATCCAACGCCTGATGGATACTCAAGAAATCCTCTTCAAGAAAACTCCTATTACTAATGTTACTTCTGTTACTCCAATCAATGATGTTGCTATAATCACCATTTCCGACAATCTTGTTAGAACAAAGTTTGAATTTACTACCCTAAGTTTAAGTTTTGATGATAACAAAATGCTAAGATACATTAATTGTATGATTCATGTAAGACACATATGCTATCTAAAAATTACATTCTGTTTTTCAGAAACTCTGATGGGTATCAGCATGAGAACATCATCATCAGCATCAGAAAATTGGATATCAACATCAGCATCAGAAGATGTTATATCAGATACCAGAATCAGAAGATCAACTTGCGCTTATGCTGAAGCTTGATGAACAGATCTGCGCGTAAACCATCTGAACTCTGCTAAAGACAACAACAGTTCATCAGCACCTAAGCAGCGTCAGAATGAGCCAAAGCCAGAACACGCTTAAGTGGCAACGGTACTGTGCATTCAAGACGAGTTATTACCAACGACATCATTCCAGACAAGATCTGCTTATTAAGGAAAGTATGTTATTGGCATTGAAACAGAATTATTACTCTAACGTACACTATTTCCAATGCTATATAAACAAGTCAATGAAGACTGAATTGGCTAATGCTCTACAACAATCTACACGCCAAAAAGCTATTCATCATCTTCCTCACTCTCAGTTTGCTAAAAGCTCTCAAATTCCTTACTCAATTATTTTAGCAATACTAGTTCTCATAAGCTTAATTTGTGTAGTATCACAGTTGTGATAAACAGTTTTGTAGAAAACATTCACACACCTAGATTTCAATTCTTTGTAAGAAAGTAATTCCTTGAGAAACCGGTTTGTGGTTTGCATCAAGAAGGCTTTAGCAGTTGTTAAAGCATATTGTAATATTCAGTTGAATATAGTGGATTAAGACCTCGTTGGAGAGAGGCGAAATCACCTTGACGGGTGGACTGGAGTAGTTTGAGATCAAACAAACCAGGATAAAAATATCGTGTTAATTGTAATTGATTTCCAGTTTTTACAATTCAACCCCCCTTCTTGTGTTTTTCACTTCTTCAATTGGCATCAGAGCGCCTGGTTCTGAGCTAAAACACTTAACCGTGTCAGTACAAGATCCAGCGTCAGAAAAACACAATGGCAGGAACTTATCAACACACCAGCAATGACAACAATGAAGACAGAGACAGATTCAGCGGCAAACCTCCAGTCTTTGATGGAGAAAATTTTGATTACTGGAAAGACAAAATTGAAAGCTTCTTTCTGGCACATGATGCTGATCTGTGGGACATGGTGATAGATGGATACACGCACCCAGTGAATGCAAGCCGTCAGAAGATTGACAGGAAAGCAATGTCTGACCAACAAAGGCGTGACTTCAAAAATCACCACAAGGCCAGAACCATTCTTCTCAGCGCCATCTCCTATGCTGAATATGAAAAGATCTCCAACAGAGACACAGCAAAGAACATGTTTGACTCACTCAGAATGACGCATGAAGGCAACATTCAGGTCAAAGAAACTAAAGCTCTTGCGTTCATTCAGAAGTATGAGGCATTTAAAATGGAAGAAAGTGAATCCATTGAAACAATGTTCTCAAGATTCCAAATTCTGGTGGCTGGTCTCAAGGTTCTGGACAAAGGATACTCTACTGCTGATCATGTCAAGAAGATCATCAGAAGCTTACCAAAGCAGTGGAGACTGTTGTACCCCAAAATTTGCCCTCCCATTTCCTCAACATTTTCTCACCACAAGACCCTTGGAGCTCAAGATCAAGTTAGGGTTTCCTCTACTCAAGACTCCTCCTTGCACTGTTGACCCAAATTAGGGTTTGTGTTTGCACAAAGATGTTTTGACCTAAAATGCCTAAAATGACTTTCATGCTTCATGTTGGACTCTCAAGTTTACCCATGCCAAGGTTCAAGCCTTGATTCCAATCTTTGCCCAGTCAATTGGACAGTTGACCTATAAATCAGCTGTATTGGGAAAAAGTCAACTGTGGTCAATTGACAGTCAAACCTCATGATTTTTGACCCACATCAACATTATGAACTCATTTGAACCATTTGGTCAAGTTTGGATCACAATTCCACAAGAAATTTGATCAGATCACCAAAAGGGCAAAATGGTCATTTTTAGGGTTTTGACTGCACAAAGGCATTTTTGACTGTTTGACCTAACCAATGGCAAACCAAGCTCATATATGGACTCAAGGACCCCATGGAATTTTCTTGACATGTTCAACAAATTCAAAAGATCCCAAATGCACAAGATTGACAGATGAATTTTCCAGTCAATTGATCAATTTTTGATTGTATACTGAAAAGTCAAACTTTGACTTTTTGGTCAAAATCAAATCTCAAGATTCATTTTTCATCAAAACATGCCAAATTATGAAACTTGTTCATCAAGAAATCAAAAATTGCAAATTAGGGTTTAAAATGAAGAATTTTCATAACTTAGAATTTTTCTAAGTTATGAAAATCCCTAATTTTTTCCTAACTTTGTCCCACTTTTTCATCAAGATGCATTTGGATTCAAACAAAAGTCAAAACATGAAAGTTATAGTCCATTGAAAAATATACAACTTTGATTCACAAAGTTTCCTTAAAAGGAGCTTGTAGCTCAAGTTATGATTTTTGGAACAAGGGTGCAAAACATTCTTAACTTAGAGAAATTTTGACCTATTTTAGGCAGGATTTTTGCCTAACTTCATGGCCACTTTTCACATACTTCCACTTAGAATTTCTATTTGCATTACAAAGATGGATTGTAGTACACATTCCAAGCTTTCCAAAATGTCCAAGAACTCATCAAACAACCTTGTGGTTAGGGAGAATCGAATTTGGCAATATGGGCAAAACTCACTTTGTTCATAGCCAATGTACATGTCCATAACTTTGCAATTTTGAATTCAGCATATGCAAGCTACATTACAGGCCTCTAATCTCATTTACACTCAAAAATTTAATGCAAAACCTTTGTGTCCTAGCATTATCTTGTTCATTAAGTCATTACACAAAGGATTAGTCTTAAAATAGAAAAAGCATTTTAGCCATTTTTGAAAAGGTGCACTTTATGTCAAAACACAAATCAAAGTGGTACAAGCCAGATCTTTTGGGCATAAGATTATGGATATATCACACTGATCAAGAACCAAATATGCAGCATACTTGAGGGGCCTGTAGGAGCCTATAATCCAACTTGCATTTTGCTTGCTTAGATAAGAAGAAAACTTGCATTTTGTATCATAACACAACTTCCTGCAAGAACCAACTGAAGCAAACTTTGTGCACACATTTGAGACTCCCTAACTACCCTGAAACACGACCAAACCATCCCTAATATTCCCTCATCCACAGAAACACCATTTTTCTGCAAAACAGAGTCCCTGTTGCAGATTGACTTGGCCAGTCCATTCCTATCGTGCGTTTTAGCTAAAACCTCTTCAAACACACTCTCCATCATCCATTGAAGCTATTCCAAGCATTGAACTGGAACTAGAACAGGCATTGCCAAGTGTTCCATTTTCATTTTTCATCTGTGCAGGTTGACTTCCATGGAGTGATTCAGAAGGATTCAAGACACACCAAGCATTGGAATAGCATCCTTAGACTTCAAGCAAGCTGTACAAGTCCTCACATTGTCTTGAAAGTGCCTCCATTGTCATACATGAATCAAGCTGAATAGGTAAAAGGTTGAACTCCTATCTCTTGATCCAGGCATATCTAGGCTTAGGTTTGTGAAGAATTTATGTCCTACTCATGGCCCTGAATCCACCCATATCCTCACTTTCCATTTATATTGCATGTGCTGATAGAATTTAAGAACTGAACATTGGAAAAAAGCTAGGTCATGAATTGGGGGAGAAGAAATTCTCTATCATTTCTGAGAGTTAGGTTAACTTCTTTATATGTCTAGAATCGTGGCTTCAAGCTCTACAGGTTTCATGTTTTAAGTTTGTGCTAAAACTCAAAGAATCAGGAGATAGCAGGGACAAGGCAAAACGCGCGCATTTTTGTGTTTGAAGGTGCTGGAGGTTGAAGACAACCATCCTTGGGCTGGGCCTGAGATATTTTCCTTTTTGCACCACATTTTCACACATACACCCCCTTGGCCCATTGTGTTTATTTTTATTATTTTTTGACTTTTTCTTTTTGTTTCTGATTTATTATTTTTTACCAAAAATATAAAAATATTAAAAAAACATTTTTTTAACCTTTTTGCATTTTATTTGAATTTTATTTGTTTTATTTAAGTTTGTACACATAAATAAACAAAAATATACTTTTTATTTAAAATACTTAAAATAATACAAAAACACTTTATTTTCTGATTTTATTTTATTTTATCTTTTAAAAATATTTTCTTAACAAATACACTTTTTTTTTGTAAATATTAAATAATTTATTTTTGTACATATTTAATATATATTTAATAAATAATATAAATACTTATATATTTATTAGTATATTTAGGGAAAATATAAAGAATTAATACATTTTATTTTTATTAATATTTTGACCTCAAAAATACCTTTTTTACAATATACCTTCTTTTATTTATTTTTTGTACATAATTAATAAATATTGCATATATTATATAATAAATATCTTTTATTTATAAAATTAGGGTTTAACCCTAAATACATAAAAATACCAAAAATTAATTCCTTTTATTTTTGTTTATTTAACACATAAAAAATACTTTTTACATACACATAAAAATCATTTTTGCATCTTGCATATTTATTTTATTTTATTTAAGTATTGTGCAATTAATTACCTTGTAAAATTTCAATTTGGATGTAATAGTTTAGGTTTTAATGTCTTGCTTAAAATATCCTCATTTGAACATTTGTACCCCCCATTCCATATTTGTGTTGTAATAACTTAGGACCTTTTATTTTTCGCATTTTAAAGCTTTCTAATTATGCCATGTTAGAATTAGGGTTTTGTATGCAAATCAAAAAACAATAAATAGTTTGACCTAAATTCAAGACAAAAAAGAATGAAAGTGGACAACACTAATCACACTTGCACCCCTAGGGTACTCCACTTGTTGCCTTCAAAAAAATGGGCCATATTGCATGTTAAGTATCTTTGGCAAAAACAAAATAATCAAATGATCATAGTCCCTCGATGACACTTTCGAAAGTTGCCTAAAACATGATCAAGTCCCTTAAAGGAAAAGTTGCCAAAGATACTTGGCACCATTGCAATCATGGTCTAAACGATGACCCACGCCCGTCCCGTTAACATCCTAACACAAGATTGTCCACCAAATACAATGGTGGAACAAAATTTTTAAAAGGGTTAAAACATAGCAAAGATCTTTGAGAAATTTAGGGTAGATAGCTTTTGGTTACTTGCCAACTTGCAAAACAAAAACCCTTGCCTGTTTTTCAAAACCACATCACAACACACCTTCAAAACAACTTTCAAAAAACATTGAAAACTTCTCAAAAGACATACACCTTTGTATACATCCAAACATGGATCATTGCAAAGGTTGCCACCACATTGGCCTCTTTTCAAAACATTTTCAAAAACCCACACACAAAGCACCATTTCAAACAATTGAAAATCAAGGCAAGTTGATCTAAGCAAGTAACTAAGAGCCTATGGATAACCATGGATAGAAAGGGTGCTAATACCTTCCCTTTCTATAATCTACTCCCCGAACCCAAGAAAACATCTCAAAGGTTTTGGCTGTGCTTTTTAACCTTTCCTTAGGATAAAATAAAAAGTCGGTGGCGACTCTTGCTCAACCGAAACATTTGCGAAAACAAACGCAAAACCAAGTTAGTTCTCCCACTGTATCACAGAACTGGCGACTCTGCTGGGGACTTTTTAAAGTGGAGTAACCTTAGGGCTTAGATCACCCTCTTGCATGACTAATTGTTTGCTTTGATTTCTTTACATCTTGGCTCTTTTGTTTGGGTTTACAATCCTACACCCGGATTTGGGGAAACATTCATAGATAGCAATACGTTGTGGAAACTGTGCTGGGTATACCGACACGGTTGAAGCAATAACTATATTAGTGCGACATATTTGTGAGTACTGGTAACCCTTGAGTTCAATCAAGGAGAGTACGGGGCCGCTGAGTGATTTCACTAAGCACTAATGACCTAGAACCTTACTTGACCATCTTGGCCTTTCATTAGGGGTAGTGAGATGACCGACTTTGGTGCAGTCCGAAGTTGGTAGATACTCGATACTACACTCATTGAGGGTTGTTTTCTTGCAATATTTTGGTCGCTAGTTAAGTGGCTAAACCAAAACAATGAACAATGAAAACAATCTCGTGATATTGAGCTCCTTAGAACCCGGTTACTATTTATAGGACAGGTTTTAAGCCAACTACACTCAAGAGGGTACTTACCTATGAGACCTCATGCAAGCCTGAAACTAGGGTTTAGTGTGATTTGCTTGTACATATGTTTTGTGCATACATCATAAACATCATGAAGCATCATATGCATGTACTAACCATTTCAAGGGTTTAGATCTTCATCTTTGTTCTTGTTTTGTAGGTCATGGAAATTCCTCGCAGGAAAACCATCCAAGTCAACCTTGTGAGAATCCCTCCTCAACTCAAGGAGCTCACATCAAGGATTCCGGAAAGCTCCCCCTTCAGTGAAAGACATGGTAGACTGCTCAGCTTAGTCAGCACCAACATTGAAGAGGACATGGTAAAGGTGTTGTTTCAGTTCTTTGACCCCCTTCATCATTGTTTCACATTCCCCGACTACCAGTTGGTACCCACTTTGGAGGAATTTTTTCAACTCCTGAGAATTCCTATCCTTAATCAACTACCTTTCAACGGTACGGAAAAGGAACCAAAGCCTGAAGATGTTGCTCAAGCCCTACACTTGCAACCATTTGACATCAAGGGGCATTGGGAAACTAGAAGCGGTGTCAAAGGCTTCTTAGCAAAATTCTTGTTTGAGAAGGCACAAGAGTGTTGGAATTCATTGGACCTACAAGCCTTTGAAGAAATTGTGGCCCTCCTTATCTATGGGTTGGTCTTGTTCCCAAATCCTGACCAGCTTGTGGATGTCAACGCCGTCAAGATCTTCTTATCCAGGAATCCAATACCAACATTGCTTGGGGACATTCTTCACTCATTTTACACACGAACAATGAGAAAGAGGGGTGTTCTCATGTGTTGTACTCCTCTCCTTGCAAGGTGGTTTATTTCGCACCTTCCACAATCTGTCTTGAAGAATGACCAAGGCCTAAGGTGGTCACAACGGTTGATGACCCTTACTCACTCTGATGTACATTGGTGTTCTCGGTCCAGAGAAAATGTCATCATCGTCAATCGTTGTGGAGAGTTCCCTAATGTTCCATTACTTGGCATTAGAGGAGGCATTACCTACAACCCTTGTCTAGCTTTGAGACAATTTGGATATGCACGGAGGGATGGCCCTCATGACATGCTGATTCCTGACCTAGTTTTTGACTTTGACAACGATGCGCAAGGACTTCGCCAAAGATTCATCAGAGCTTGGAGGATGCCTAACAAGGTTGACAGCAAGACACTGGGGCACAAAAACTCCATCCCTCTTGAGCCTTATCTCAAGTGGGTACGAACCCGAGCCCAAAGTCTAATGATGCCTTATCCTCATGTTCTCCCTGTGATTAAAGAGCCCGTTACGGAAGGAGAGGTTCCCTACACCATCCTATATCCTGACATGCCTACATCGTGGGAGGAGATGCAAAAGAGTTGGATCCAACTCAAGGAGGAACGGAACACTTTTGAAGCCAGCTTCTACGCCAGTGAGAAGAAGGTTTTGGAGCTTACCCGCCGACTCCATGAGGAAGAGACCCTCAACACCTACATCGCACCAAAGAGGATGCGCAACGTCTTTTTACCTTGAGAAGTTTTGCAATATTTGGCCCATAGGGCATTTATGTACTGACAAATTTCTTCTTATTAATATGACGTGCGTTCTTTTTGTTTGCAACAATTTTGAACTTTCTAAATCCTTGAATGCATTGCATACATAAGCATACCATTCATCATGTGCATAAGCAGGTCTCCACACCAGGTTTCCTTATCTTTCTGCTGTTTATTTCAGTAAGATAGATCTCGAACAGACGGTCAAGGACTTGCAGTCTCAGAACGCACAGTTTCAACAACTCCTGATGACCTTGGCTAAGGGTCAGGAAGATTTGAAGACCAAGTAAAAAAGAAGAAGAGATTCGGGGTGGCTACCTTGGGGAGAAGGTTTGAGGGTGAAGCCAGAAGGGTTCTTGAATTCCCTTCCGCTTCCGAAGAAGAAAACAGTAAAGGAAAAGGGGTTGCGGTACCTTCCGAATCCGAAGCCGAAGAAGAAGAGGCTGAAGAAGACGAAGACTACTCGGAACAACAATACCCGCCGGCTGATGATAAGTACAAAAACTTGGAAGACAGGTTGGCAGCTATGGAGCTGCAGAGAGTCCCCGGTTTGGATTTCGAAGATTTGGGATTAATTGCTGGAATTATGATTCTCCCGAAGTTTAAAGTGCCACTTTTTGCAAGGTATGATGTGTTGTCTTGCCCAAAAATGCATCTAAGATCGTATGTCCGAAGAATCCAACCTCACACTTTCGACAAAAATCTTTGGGTGCATTTCTTTCAAGATAGCTTGTCCGGAAATCAGCTAGATTGGTTTTACAAGTTGGAAAGGATCTGGCGGCTGCTTTTTATCGCCAATATCAGTATAACTCTGACCTAGCACCGACCTGTACTCAGCTACAGAGTATGGGAATGGCCTCAGGTGAGGGATTTAAGGAGTACGCCCAGAAGTGGCGCGATCTGGCCGGAAGAGTGCAGTCGCCTCTTTCTGATAGAGAACTTGTTGATATGTTCCTTGGGACCCTGTCTGGTCCATTCTTTAATCATCTGATCGGTAGCTCTTCCTCGGGGTTTACTGAATTAATTCTGACTGGCGAGCGGGTAGAAGCCGGTATCAAGAATGGGAAGATTCAGAAGGATGCCTATGCATCTACAATTGCTAAGAAATCATTTCCAGCAAAGAAAGAAACAGATGTTGTGTATTCTCAAAGGGGAGCAGGAAGAAGTGAGCGCAGGCCGACTGTGGGGGCCGTTATGATCCAAAATCCACTAAATGATCAGCCTCGCAATAACCCGTCCAGACCTAAACAACAATGGGGAGAACGGCCACCACGGCAGTTCACCCGCATCAATATGACACCCGTGCAAGTTCTTCCACACTTGTTAAAGCTGAATCTCACAAATATCAAAGAAGCGCCGAAAAATGTGAATACGACCTCACCAGCCTACAATGCCAATGCCAAATGCGCCTACCATTCCGATAGCGTCGGACATGACACAAATAATTGTTGGGCGCTGAAAAATAAAATTCAAGACTTAATAGATGCAAAGGAGGTGGAGTTCGATGCTCCAGAGAAACCAAATGTGATATCTGCTCCGATGCCGAAGCACGGTCGAAATGTCCATGCTATTGAGGAAGATTTGTATGTTTCTGATGTCAATGACCTGATAACTCCGTTATTAACCATCAAATTAAATCTGTTAAAGGCCGGGATTTTCCCGGGATGCAAAGAAGATTGTTACTGTTGTTACTCTCTGCCAATTGACTGCCCATTACTGAAGAAAGGCATCCAAGGCCTGATGGACAGTCAACAAATTCTGTTTGAAAAAGTTTCTGCTATTCCAACCCCTACCGAAGATGTCTGAATTATCACCATTCACGCCAATCTTTCCAAGGCCGTCAGAAATCCTGTTAAGATTACATCTGCTACAAAGTCTGTTCCTCTAAAGATAACTATGCCAGGGCCTGTCCCCTACAGTTCTGAAAAGTCAATACCATGGAATTACGGTGGAGAAATCTACTACCATGGTATTAAACAAGTTGAAATAACCGAAGGAAGCTCTGATAAGGAAAATGCCAGCATTGGAAACATTGCCGGCACAAGCAAGATCACTCTAAGTGGGAGAATATTTTCTCCAGAGATTGCCCCCCCAAAGGCAATCTTTGGACCCTCATCCGCTGCCGAAGTTATTCCTGCACCAATAAAACTTTCCGCTAGAGCTCCATTGATTGAAGATGTTGCTGTCCTTGTTGTTGTCCCTCCTACTTCTGCTGATAAGGGTAAAGGGATCCAAGATGAGCTCGTCAGGACGAGGGCTCAACCTTTGGTCATCCTGGAAACCTCTAAGAAAGAGATGGAGGAGATCCTGAAGATAATTAAAAAGAGTGATTATGACGTGGTAGAGCAACTGGGGCAAACCCCCTCGAAAATCTCCATGTTAGCATTGCTACTTTGCTCAGAGGCGCACGCCAAAGCACTGATAAAATTCCTGAAGACAGCCCATGTGCCCCAGGAAACCTCTGCCGACCAATTCCAAAACTGTGTAGCCAGTCTTACAGCAGACAACGGTTTAGGTTTCTCTGATGCTGACCTAACCTCAAAAGGAAGAAAACACAACAATGCATTACATGTGTCAGTAGAATGCCAAGGAACTACTCTTGCCCATGTTCTAGTCGACACTGGTTCTTCTCTGAACGTGCTGCCTAAGAAGGCCCTCGACCGTTTAGACTGTGAAGGCTTGGAGTTAAAGCCAAGCAATATCATTGTAAGGGCATTTGATGGGTCAAAGAGAATGGTACATGGGGAGGTAGACATTCCCATTAAGGTTGGCACAGAGGTTTTCCCCTCAACTTTCTATGTGATGGACATCCGTCCGTCATACTCTTGCTTATTGGGGAGACCATGGATACACAATGCTGGGGCAGTCACCTCTTCCCTACATCAAATGCTGAAGTACCCTGTCAAGGGAAAGATAGTAACCGTCCACGGCGAAGAGGAGTATATGATCAACCACCTGAACTCTTTCTGATATGTAGAGGTAGAGGGTGAATTCATTGAGACGCCATTCCAACACTTCAAAGAAGTCTCTCCTGAGGTGGAAGTAGCAAAAGTGGTAGCTGAGGTACCAAAGCAGATGGCCAGGATGGCATCTCTAAAAGACGCGAAGGCCGCAATGAAGGAAGGGAAGAACTCAACATGGGGGCAGTTGTCGGACATTCCTCACAAAACAGACAAGTTTGGTTTAGGATTCACTGATGTGGGGCAGAAAGCTATGCGCCGTTCAAAGGTTGAAAGAGCACCCATCAAGATCTCTCCTTATGGGATCAATGCTTTGGAAGGTGAAGACGAAGAGGCCAACATTGAAGATTGGATCTACCCAACCATCGAAGGGGGACTACGCAACTGGGAGGCTAAGGAATTTGTCCCCATTACTTTTATTAATCAGTAATTATCTATCAAACATTTCCTTTGGTCTGTAATAATTACTTTTGAACAATCCGTACACTACTTTTTCACCTCATGCCTTGCCCGGGGCATGTAGGTCCATTTGTAAGGGTTTTGATTATCTTCATATCCATATGCCATGTTTAATGATTCATTGGACGTTTTTCATTGATAAACTGTTGTGTTCATTTTCGTTCCCTTTTTGCATTTTTCTTGTTTAAAGGATGGCTATGCCTTACACACACCCACACTCACAAATGCAGGTACCCATCCACTCTGGATTCTATGGGTGACTATTCTGCTATGTCCTTCAATAACTCTGAAGATCTGGTCAATCAGGCTGAGTATGAAGATGACGAAGGTTCTGAAGTACCAGGGGAACTAGCCAGACTTCTACAACAAGAGGAAACGGCCATCTTGCCTCACGAAGAGTCGTTGGAAACTGTCAATTTAGGAACAGAGGAAGACCGAAAGGAAGTGCAAGTGGGTGCCAATCTGGAACCAAGGGTCAAGGAGCGCCTGATACAGCTGTTAAATGAGTACGTTGAAATCTTCGCCTGGTCTTACGAAGACATGCCGGGTTTAGACACAGACATCGTGGTTCACCGTCTCCCTACAAGAGAGGATTGTCCACCGATAAAGCAAAAGGTCCACCGAATGAGGCCCGATATGTCTGAGAAGATTAAGGCAGAAGTGATGAAGCAATTCAACGCTGGCTTTCTGGCTGTTACATCCTATCCATAATGGGTTGCTAACATCGTGCCAGTTCCTAAAAAAGATGGCAAAGTCAGGATGTGTGTAGACTACCGGGATTTGAACAGGGCCAGCCCCAAAGATGATTTTCCGCTACCACACATTGACATTCTGATTGACAACGCAGCTCAGCACAAAGTGTTTTCCTTCATGGATGGATTCTCGGGCTACAACCAGATTAAAATGGCCCCCAAGGACATGGAGAAAACAACCTTTGTTACACAGTGGGGTACTTTCTGTTACAAGGTGATGCCGTTTGGACTGAAGAACGCAGGGGCAACTTATCAACGCGCCATGGTAGCTTTATTTCATGATATGATACATCACGAGATCGAAGTTTACGTAGACGATATGATAGCTCGGTCACAAACAGAGGGGGAACACCTTGAACATCTAGAAAAGCTGTTTGCCCGGTTGAAAGAGTACAAACTCCGGCTGAATCCAAGTAAGTGTACTTTTGGAGTTAGGTCTGGTAAACTTCTAGGGTTTATTGTCAGCAACAAGGGCATTGAGGTCGATCCAGCAAAAGTGAAAGCAATACAAGAGATGCCTGCTCCCCGTACTGAAAAGGAGGTTAGAGGATTCTTGGGGCGCTTGAACTATATTGCCAGATTCATCTCTCATCTGACTTCTACCTGTGAGCCAATTTTCAAATTATTAAAGAAAGATCAGGTAGTCGAATGGAACGACGATTGCCAAGCTGCTTTTGATAAGATCAAGGAGTATTTGCTAGAACCTCCTATTCTGATGCCTCCCGTCGAAGAAAGACCATTGATCATGTATCTGACCGTTTTGGATAACTCAATGGGGTGTGTTTTGGGCCAGTATGACGAGTCTGGTCGAAAAGAGCATGCTATTTATTACCTTAGCAAAAAGTTTACCGACTGTGAGACTCGCTACTCACTGCTCGAGAAAACTTGCTGCGCTTTGGTATGGGCTGCTCGCCGACTAAGGCAGTATATGCTGACTCATACCACCTTGTTGATTTCCAAAATGGATCCTATCAAGTATATCTTCGAAAAGCCTGCTTTATCTGGAAGAATAGCTAGATGGCAAATGATCCTAACAGAGTATGACATCCAGTACACCACCCAAAAAGCTATAAAAGGGAGTGTACTAGCTGACCATCTAGCTCATCAAGCTATCGAAGATTATCAAACCATGAGATTTGACTTCCCATATGAGGATATCATGAATTTGGACAACATTGAAGGTAACGGACCGTATGACGGGCCCGAAAAGGGATCCTGATGGACCCTATACTTTGATGGTGCTTCAAATGCACTTGGAAACGGTGTCGGTGCGGTACTCATTTCTCCGGAAGGTTGTCACACTCCTTTCACGGCCCGACTGTGCTTCAGCTGCACAAACAACATGGCGGAATATGAAGCTTGCATCTTTGGTCTCAAGGCTGCTATAAACTTGGGGATCAAATCTTTGATCGTATATGGGGACTCGGCTTTGGTTATCAGTCAAATCAAAGGAGAGTGGGATACCAAACATCTCAATCTTATCCCATACAAAGAACATGTCCTGACATTGTTGCCTCATTTCGAGCAAATTACCTTCGAGCATTTCCCGCGAGAAGAGAATCATCTAGCAGATGCTCTGGCAACAATGTCTTCTATGATTAAACTCAACTTGGATAACGAGGCTCCCCAAATCACCATCGAGCGAATGGATGAACCTGCGCATTGTCATGAGATTAATACTGAAGAGGTAGTGGAACAACCCTGGTTTCACGAAATCAAAAGGTATCTCCAGACTAGAGAATATCCCGAAGGAGCTTCCGTAAATGACAAGAAGTTCCTAAGGAAATTTTCTGCCAAGTTCTTCTTGAGCAATGGCATCCTCTACAAGCGCAACCATGATTATGTTTTACTCTGATGTGTTGACAAAGCTGAAGTGGAGTTAATCATGATAGAGATGCACAGCGGTACATTTGGCACCCATTTGAGCGGGCATACTATGGCTAAAAAGATCCTAAGGGCAGGCTATTACTGGTCTACCATGGAAGCATATTGCCATCAGCACTCCCGTACCTGCCACAAATGTCAAGTTTACGCTGACAAGATTCATATTCCTCCGGTTCCTCTCAACGTGCTGACAGCTCCTTGGCCATTTGCAATGTGGGGCATTGACATGATTGGAGAGATCAAGCCCACGGCTTCCAACGGACATCGCTTCATCCTGGTTGCCATTGACTACTTCACCAAATGGGTCGAAGCAACTTCCTTCGCCTCTGTTACTAAAAATGTGGTTGCCCGCTTCATCAAACAAAACCTCATATGCCGGTATGGTGTTCCAGACAGGATCATCACAGACAACGGTACAAATCTGAATAATACTATGATCACCGCATTGTGCGAACAGTTCAAGATTTATCATCACAATTCATCTCCCTATCGGCCGAAGATGAACGGTGTTGTTGAAGCTGCGAACAAAAACATTAAGAAGATCATTCAGAAAATGACAGTCACTTACAAGGACTGGCATGAGATGTTACCGTTTGCTCTGCATGGATACCGTACGACGGCACGTACTTCAACGGGGCAACCCCATTTTCTTTGGTATATGGCATGGAAGTTGTCCTGCCCATGGAAGTTCAGATTCCTTCTTTAAGGATTATGAAGGACTCTGGTTTGAGTGAAGATGATTGGATTCAGACCCGACTTGATCAACTCAATTTGATCGACGAGAAGCGGCTCGTTGCTGTGTGCCATGGTCAGACGTATCAAAAGCGGATGATCAAGGATTTCAACAAGAAAGTCATACGTCAAGTATATCAAGTCGGAGATCTCGTAATCAAGCGGATTATCCTGCCGCAAAGTGATTCCAGGGGCAAATGGACTCCTACATACGAAGGACCATTTGTGATCAAGAGCATATTTTCTGGTGGTGCAATGATTCTGACCACCATGGACGGCGACGATTTGCCGCACCCTGCGAACGCATACATAGTCAAAAGATACTACGCATAAAATAACCCGACAAGTCGAAAACCCGAAAGGGCGGCTTGGGCAAAAATGGGCATCCCGGTGGACCGAAAACCCGAAAGGGCGGTTCAGGCAAAAATTAGGGATAAAACAAAAAAAATCTGTACACCCGGCAAGTTGAAAACCTGAAAGGGCGACTTGGGCAAAAAGGGGTTTTCCCGGTGGATCGAAAACCCGAAAGGGCGATTCAGGCAAAAGTTAGGGAATTAAAACGTATGACTATGTCTCGTCGGATCACTTTAAGGAAAATCTCTTCATCAACCAGCTTCAAGCTTCTAATCAATCCAGTCATCGGTAGACGAAGCATTGAATGGACAGATATTCAGAGTTGTGGAGGCTATAGCAGAATGGAATCCCATGGAATTGTTTCACATAGCCATCTTTCTTTTGTATAAATTTTTCAATTTTTACGACGGCATCCTCTTACTAGGATGATTGTCTCCTCTGTACAAATATACTTATAAAAAGTTAATACAAATACTTTTCCAAATACAGAAATTTGCGTTGTCTTCCCTTTCTCTTTTCTTTTGCACTTATGTTTTATCAGAGAAACGTCCAATGCTTTGTTAAATAAGCATATGCATTTGAACGTAATCATTTCCTTATGAATCAAGAAAGATGATTACTGATAGGTTAAAGGTACAAATAGATATCTTGATGCCCTTTCAGAAGGAGTCCTCAGCAGAGTTATACTCCAAATTCCCCAGCCGGAGGGCCTTCCAGAACTCGATTCCCCTCAGAATTAAGTTTCAAAATCCCCAGTGGAGCCCTAAAAATCTGAAAATCCAATCCCCAGCGGAGCTAAGATTTCTTGCCATCAATCCCCAGCTGAACCAGGCTAGTGAAACTTCTCCCCACAGAGATACCTGCCACCAAACTGAAAATTCTCAATCATACCTCTCCAGCATGAGTCTATCAGGTTCTGAACTTCCCCAGTAGAGATCTTCAGGAGTTCTCATTCCCTGTAAGTCACCAAGGAATTCCAATTCCCCGCAGTAGTCCTAAGATCTCCTCAACAATTGAAGATTTTTGCATTTCCCCAAGCAAGGAGAAGGCTCATTCTCAGTGCCTCACAGGATAATCAGATGTTCTCCAGTGAAGATCTCCTCAAGACAAGAATCCCCAGAAGATTGGTATACAACCCAAGCCCATGTTTCTCCAGTAGTAGTCGGCAAGGATGTCTCATCCTCAGCAATCAAAATTCTTGTCTTCCCCTGCAGCAGTCAAGGATTCACTTTCCCTGGCAGCAGTCAAGATTCTTTCTCTCCAGGATTCATCTATCCTCAGCAAGACATCTCTTCGGCTTACATACGCATTCATCTACATTCATATCATAAACATTGATATAACATATTTTGCATCATACATATCATGCAACATAACCTTGTGATTTAGCTAACATTTCACCCTTTTCAGGATAAGTTTGAAAGACTATCATTAACAATTATGCAGATATAGTGTGGATACACCCCAGACACGGCGGTCATTCTATTACTCATTCAGAATCTCAAGTCAGATACAGTCTGGATACACCCCAGACACGGCGGTCGTTCTACTACTCATTCAGACTACAGTAATCAGATACAGACTAGATACGCTCCAGACACGGCGGCCATTCTATCTCTTATTCAGATTCACTTATCCACCTCGAGGTTCAATGCATTCCAAACACAGATACCATTCTGACCCTTACAACAACAGTTTGATCCTCCCCAGTGCGTTCGCCACGGAAGTCATTCTGTCATCTATTTAGATCCCAGTTACAGTTTCAGATACACTCCAGACACAGAAGTCATTCTGCTACTCATACAACTTTCAACTTCAGATACAGTCCAAATACGCTCCAGACACGGTTGCCATTCTGTCACCCATTCAGAATTTGTCTCCAGCACGCAGTTGCTCCATACAGATGTTCCTCTGTTACCTAGATACGATACAGATACACTCCAGACACGGCAGTCATTCTGATTTTCATTCTTCAAGCACAGTTACAGCTCAGATACGCCCCAGACACGGAGGCCATTCTTCTGCTCATACAAACTCAGTCCTCAGATACAGTTCAAAGGCATTCCAGACACGGATACCATTTTGATCCTCATCCTTCTGACCTATCGCATCGCAGTTTAACAAACCTTTCCAGATGGCATCTTTAAGCCCATCCCCGACAAGATTCTGTCACCCTTTCAGATGGCATCTTTAATCCCATCTCCAAATGGCATCTCTAAGCCCATTCCCGCATCCATTGTTCTGACAAGTGCAAATTTAAGGGCACTCTAGTGTCCAATCTCCTTTTACCTTCGAGACGCGAAAGGCAAACCTGCCAATCTAACTCTTCAGGTGAAAGAAGATTGAACAAGGGCAACTGTTGTACCCCAAAATTATCCCTCCCATTTCCTCAACATTTTCTCACCACAAGACCCTTGGAGCTCAAGATCAAGTTAGGGTTTCCTCTGCTCAAGACTCCTCCTTGCACTATTGACCCAAATTAGGGTTTGTGTTTGCACAAAGATGTTTTGACCTAAAATGCCTAAAATGACTTTCATGCTTCATGTTGGACTCTCAAGTTTACCCAGCCAAGGTTCAAGCCTTGATTCCAATCTTTGCCCAGTCAATTGGACAGTTGACCTAGAAATCAGCTGTGTTGGGGAAAAAGTCAACTGTGGTCAATTGACAGTCAAACCTCATGATTTTTGACCCACATCAACATTATGAACTCATTTGAACCATTTGGTCAAGTTTGGATCACAATTCCACAAGAAATTTGATCATATCACCAAAAGGGCAAAATGGTCATTTTTAGGGTTTTGACTGCACAAAGGCAATTTTTGACTATTTGACCTAACCAATGGCAAACCAAGCTCATATATGGACTCAAGGACCCCATGGAATTGTCTTGACATGTTCAACAAATTCAAAAGATCCCAAATGCACAAGATTGACAGATGAATTTTCCAGTCAATTGATCAATTTTTGACTGTATATTGAAAAGTCAAACTTTGACTTTTTGGTCAAAATCAAATGTCAAGATTCATTTTTCATCAAAACATGCCAAATTATGAAACTTGTTCATCAAGAAATCAAAAATTGCAAATTAGGGTTTAAAATGAAGAATTTTCATAACTTAGAATTTTTCTAAGTTATGAAAATCCCTAATTTTTTCCTAACTTTGTCCCACTTTTTCATCAAGATGCATTTGGATTCAAACAAAAGTCAAAACATGAAAGTTGTAGTCCATTTCAAAATCTACAACTTTGATTCACAAAGTTTCCTCAAAAGGAGCTTGTAGCTCAAGTTATGATTTTTGGAACAAGGGTGCAAAACATTCTTAACTTAGAGAAATTTTGACCTATTTTAGGTAGGATTTTTGCCTAACTTCATGGCCACTTTTCACATACTTCCACTTGGAATTTCAATTTGCATTACAAAGATGGATTATAGTACACATTCCAAGCTTTCCAAAATGTCAAAGAACTCATCAAACAACCTTGTGGTTAGGGAGAATCGAATTTGGCAATATGGGCAAAACTCACTTTGTTCATAGCCAATGTACATGTCCATAACTTTGCAATTTTGAATTCAGCATATGCAAGCTACATTACAGGCCTCTAATATCATTTACACTCAAAAATTTAATGCAAAACTTTCGTGTCCTAGCATTATCTTGTTCATTAAGTCATTACACAAAGGATTAGTCTTAAAATAGAAAAAGCATTTTAGCCATTTTTGAAAAGGTGCACTTTATGTCAAAACACAAATCAAAGTGGTACAAGCCAGATCTTTTGGGCACAAGATTATGGACATATCACACTGATCAAGAACCAAATATGCAGCATACTTGAGGGGCCTGTAGGAGCCTATAATCCAACTTGCATTTTGCTTGCTTAGATAAGAAGAAAACTTGCATTTTGTATCATAACACAACTTCCTGCAAGAACCAACTGAAGCAAACTTTGTGCACACATTTGAGACTCCCTAACTACCCTGAAACATGACCAAACCATCCCTAATATTCCCTCATCCACAGAAACACCATTTTTCTGCAAAACAGAGTCCCTGTTGCAGATTGACTTGGCCAGTCCATTCCTATCGTGCGTTTTAGCTAAAACCTCTTCAAACACACTCTCCATCATCCATTGAAGCTATTCCAAGCATTGAACTGGAACTGTAACAGCCATTGCCAAGTGTGCCATTTTCATTTTTCATCTGTGCAGGTTGACTTCCATGGAGTGATTCAGTAGGATTCAAGACACACCAAGCATTGGAATAGCATCCTTAGACTTCAAGCAAGCTGTACAAGTCCTCACATTGTCTTGAAAGTGCCTCCATTGTCATACACGAATCAAGCTGAATAGGTAAAAGGTTGAACTCATATCTCTTGATCCAGGCATATCTAGGCTTAGGTTTGTGAAGAAGTTATGTCCTACTCATGGCCCTGAATCCACCCATATCCTCACTTTCCATTTATATTGCATGTGCTGATAGAATTTAAGAACTGAACATTGGAAAAAAGCTAGGTCAGGAATTGGGGGAGAAGAAATTCTCTCTCATTTCTGAGAGTTAGGTTAACTTCTTTATATGTCTAGAATCGTGGCTTCAAGCTCTACAGGTTTCATGTTTTAAGTTTGTGCTAAAACTCAAAGAATCAGGAGATAGCAGGGACAAGGCAAAACGCGCGCATTTTTGTGTTTGAAGGTGCTGGAGGTTGAAGACAACCATCCTTGGGCTGGGCCTGAGATATTTTCCTTTTTGCACCACATTTTCACACATACACCCCCTTGGCCCATTGTGTTTATTTTTATTATTTTTTGACTTTTTCTTTTTGTTTCTGATTTATTATTTTTTACCAAAAATATAAAAATATTAAAAAAACATTTTTTTAACCTTTTTTGCATTTTATTTGAATTTTATTTGTTTTATTTAAGTTTGTACACATAAATAAACAAAAATATACTTTTTATTTAAAATACTTAAAATAATACAAAAACAATTTATTTTCTGATTTTATTTTATTTTATCTTTTAAAAATATTTTCTTAACAAATACACTTTTTTTTTGTAAATATTAAATAATTTATTTTTGTACATATTTAATATATATTTAATAAATAATATAAATACTTATATATTTACTAGTATATTTAGGGAAAATATAAAGAATTAATAAATTTTATTTTTATTAATATTTTGACCTCAAAAATACCTTTTTTACAATATACCTTCTTTTATTTATTTTTTGTACATAATTAATAAATATTGCATATATTATATAATAAATATCTTTTATTTATAAAATTAGGGTTTTACCCTAAATACATAAAAATACCAAAAATTAATTCCTTTTATTTTTGTTTATTTAACACATAAAAAATACTTTTTACATACACATAAAAATCATTTTTACATCTTGCATATTTATTTTATTTTATTTAAGTATTGTGCAATTAATTACCTTGTAAAATTTCAATTTGGATGTAATAGTTTAGGTTTTAATGTCTTGCTTAAAATATCCCCATTTGAACATTTGTACCCCCCATCCCATATTTGTGTTGTAATAACTTAGGACCTTTTATTTTTCGCATTTTAAAGCTTTCTAATTATGCCATGTTAGAATTAGGGTTTTGTATGCAAATAAAAAAACAATAAATAGTTTGACCTAAATTCAAGACAAAAAAGCATGAAAATGGACAACACTAATCACACTTGCACCCCTAGGGTACTCCACTTGTTGCCTTCAAAAAAATGGGCCATATTGCATGTTAAGTATCTTTGGAAAAAACAAAACAATCAAATGATCATAGTCCCTCGATGACGCTTTCGAAAGTTGCCTAAAACATGATCAAGTCCCTTAAAGGAAAAGTTGCCAAAGATACTTGGCACCATTGCAATCATGGTCTAAACGATGACCCACGCCCGTCCCGTTAACATCCTAACACAAGATTGTCCACCAAATACAATGGTGGAACAAAATTGTTAAAAGGGTTAAAACATAGCAAACATCTTTGAGAAATTTAGGGTAGATAGCTTTTGGTTACTTGCCAACTTGCAAAACAAAAACCCTTGCCTGTTTTTCAAAACCACATCACAACACACTTTCAAAACAACTTTCAAAAAACATTGAAAACTTCTCAAAAGACATACACCTTTGTATACATCCAAACATGGATCATTGCAAAGGTTGCCACCACATTGGCCTCTTTTCAAAACATTTTCAAAAACCCACACACAAAGCACCATTTCAAACAATTGAAAATCAAGGCAAGTTGATCTAAGCAAGTAACTAAGAGCCCATGGATAACCATGGATAGAAAGGGTGCTAATACCTTCCCTTTCTATAATCTACTCCCCGAACCCAAGAAAACATCTCAAAGGTTTTTGCTGTGCTTTTTAACCTTTCCTTAGGATAAAATAAAAAGTCGGTGGAGACTCTTGCTCAACCGAAACATTTGCGAAAACAAACGCAAAACCCAAGTCAGTTCTCCCAACGTATCATAGAGACCAATGGTTACAGCTATGAAGCTAGCAAAAGATCTCAACAAAATTTCTCTGGAGGAACTTATCAGCTCCCTCAGAAGTCATGAGATAGAGCTAGAAGCTGACGAACCTCAGAAGCAAGGTAAGCCTTTAGCATTAAAATCTAACAAAAAATCTGAGTCTAAAGTTTTGCAGGCAGTTGAAGAAACATCTGATGGATCCTCATCAGAAGAAGACGAACTTTCTCTCCTCTCCAGAAGAGTGAACCAACTGTGGAAGCAGAGGCAAAGGAAGTTCAGGAATCCCAGAAGATCTGATCAGAACGAGTCTTCTTCCAGATACAGAAGGACAGATTCTTCCTCTGGATACAGAAGATCTGAAGGCTC
Source organism: Vicia faba (assembly GCA_948472305.1). Classification (NCBI taxonomy): domain Eukaryota; kingdom Viridiplantae; phylum Streptophyta; class Magnoliopsida; order Fabales; family Fabaceae; genus Vicia; species Vicia faba. The sequence goes on from OX451739.1 coordinate 844,439,523, forward strand.
CTCAGGAAGCAGAAAGCCAAACACCAAGGACATCATCTGCTATGAGTGCAATGAGCAAGGACACTACAAGAGTGACTGCCCAAAGCTTCATAGGGAAAAGCCCAAAAAGAAGTTTGGAAGAGAAAAGAAGAAAAGTCTCATGGCTACATGGGATGACTTTGACTCGTCTGAAGCTGACTCAGAATCAGATGATGAGAGAGCAAACATAGCTCTCATGGCCAACATTTCAGAAGACAGTGAAGCTTCTGAATCAGACTCAGAATCAGATACTGAAGAGATATCTTTAGCAGCAAATCAGAAACACAAGTCATGTTACCTGGACTCTGGCTGCTCGCGACACATGACAGGAAGAAGGAATATGTTCCAAAGCCTGGAACTTAAGCCTGGAGGCCACTTTGGCTTTGGAGGCAATCAAAGGGGAAAGATCATTGGCTCTGGAACTGTAGGTAATGGAAATCTTCCATCTATAAATAATGTTCTGCTAGTAGATGGATTAATGCATAATCTGTTATCCATAAGTCAATTAAGTGATAACGGTTATGATATAATCTTTAATCAAAAATCATGTAAAGTTGTTAGTCAGAAATATGGGACTATCCTGTTTAATGGAAAGAGGAAAAACAACATCTATAAAATCAAACTTTCTGAACTGAAAAGTCAGAATGTAAAGTGTCTTCTGTCTGTTAACAACGAGCAGTGGATCTGGCACAGAAGATTGGGGCATGTCAGTATGAGAAGAATATCTCAGATTAACAAACTCAATCTGGTCAGAGGACTTCCTAATTTGAAGTTCAATTCAGATGCTCTGTGTGAAGCATGTCAGAAAGGCAAGTTTGCAAAACCTTCTTTCAAATCTAAAAATGTTGTTTCTACCTCTAAGCCATTAGAACTTCTGCACATTGACTTATTTGGACCAGTTAAAACTGCTTCAGTCAGTGGCAAGAAGTATGGGTTAGTAATCGTAAATGACTATAGCAGATGGACATGGGTAAAGTTCTTAAGACACAAGGACGAGTCACACTCTGTGTTTGTTACCTTCTGTAACCAAGTTCAGAATGAAAAGGATCTTAGAATCGTTAAAGTCAGAAGTGATCATGGTGGAGAATTTGAAAACAAAGATTTTGAGTCATTCTTTAATGACAGAGGCATTCTGCATGATTTCTCTTGTCCTAGAACTCCCCAACAAAATGGAGTTGTAGAATGAAAGAACAGAACATTGCAAGAAATGGCCAGAACCATGATCAATGAGACAAACGTTGCTAAGATCTTCTGGGCAGAGGCAATAAACACAGCGTGCTACATTCAGAATAGAATCTCAATAAGACCTATTCTGGAAAAGACTCCATATGAATTGTGGAAGAACAGAAAGCCCAACATTTCATATTTTCATCCATTTGGATGTACTTGTTTTATGTTAAATACAAAAAATTATTTGAACAAGTTTGACTCTAAAGCACAGAAGTGTATTATGTTAGGATACTCTGAACGCTCAAGAGGGTACAGAGTATACAATACAGAAACACAGATTATGGAAGAATCAATCAGTGTTCGTTTTGATGATAAGCTTGACTCTGAAAAGTCAAAGCAGAATGAAGTTTTTGCAGGTATGGAAATTGAATTTACAGGTTCTGAAGACAAGTCATCAGAAGCTCTCAACACAGACACTCCTTCAACATCTGAAAGGAGCACTGCTAGCAATCCTACAACAGCTGCTGATCAACCTCAGAAGAGACTACCCAGAAGCAGCTTGGATCACCCAGAAGAAACTATCCTAGGAAGAAAGGAAGATCCTATCAGAACAAGAGCAAGCTTCAGAAACTCTGAAGAAACCCTCATGGGACTTGTGTCTGATTGAACCTTCCTCTATTGATGAAGCACTTCTGGACAATGACTGGATTCTAGCAATGCAAGAAGAGCTGAATCAATTCACCAGAAATGACGTATGGGATCTTGTTCCCAGACCAAAAGGATTCAACGTCATTGGAACAAGATGGGTGTTCAGAAACAAGCTAAATGAACAAGGTGAAGTCATCAGAAACAAAGCACGACTGGTAGCACAAGGTTATAGTCAGCAAGAGGGAATAGACTATACAGAAACCTTTGCTCCAGTCGCCAGGTTAGAATCTATCAGACTTTTAATTTTCATTTGTTGTTAATAGAGGCATCACTCTGTATCAGATGGATGTCAAGAGTGCATTCTTAAATGGTTATATAGAAGAAGAGGTTTATGTGCACCAACCCCCTGGTTTTGAAAGTACAAAACATCCAGAACATGTTTTCAAACTAAAGAAGTCACTATATGGTCTGAAACAAGTTCCCAGAGCTTGGTATGAAAGACTAAGTAACTTTCTGTTAGAAAATGAATTCACCAGAGGGAAGGTGGAAACTACCTTATTCTGTAAATCAGTTAAGAATGACATCTTAGTCTGTCAAATTTATGTTGATGATATCATTTTTGGATCTACTAATCCTTCTCTTGGAAGAAAATTTGCTAAGTGTATGCAGGCAGAATTTGAGATGAGCCTCATGGGGGAACTGAAATTCATTCTAGGAATTCAGATCAATCAAACTCCAGAGGGAACTTACATTCATCAGAGCAAATATGTCAGAGATCTTCTGAAGAAATTTGACCTCTCAGAATGTAAGCCATCAAAGATTCCAATGCATCCCACGTGCATTCTGGAAAGAGAAGAGGTAAGCAAAAAGGTAGAACAGAAGGTCTACAGAGGTATGATTGGTTCTCTCCTTTATCTGACGGCTTCAAGGCCTGACATTTTATTCAGCGTATGTATTTGTGCTAGATTCCAATCAGATCCTAGAGAATCTCACTTAACAGTTGTTAAGCGAATTTTCAAGTATCTGAAAGGTACTACTAATCTGGGTTTATTTTATAGAAAATCTAGTGATTACAGCTTAGTAGGCTACTGCGATGCTGACTTTGCTAGAGACAGAGTAGAGTGTAAAAGCACTTCTGGAAGCTGCCAGTTTCTGGGAGAAAATCTGATCTCTTGGTCCAGCAAAAGGCAATCCACAATTGCGCTATCAACAGCAGAAGCTGAGTACATAGCAGCAGCAGGATGTAGCACACAAATGCTCTGGATGAAAAGTCAGCTTGAAGACTTCCAGATTTTTGAGAGTAACATCCATATACTTTGTGACAATACTTCTGCCATTTGCTTAAGTAAGAATCCCATTTTACATTCTAGGGCTAAGCATATAGAAATAAAACATCACTTCATTAGGGACTATATTCAGAAAGGAATTTTGAACTTAAAATTTATTGATACAGACCATCAATGGGCTGATATCTTCACTAAACCCCTTTCTGAAGATAGGTTCAATTTCATTCTGAAACATCTCAGCATGAAACTCTGCCCAGAGTGAAAATGTTTTAAGTTTATATATTAACCTTCGGAATGTATTTGTTTTACTGTGAACTTCTGATCAATCTCTTTTCAGAAAGATAGACATGCAGATTGCATCAGATTCTATTCTTAAAGATCTGAGCGTTTCAGCTCAAGGATAGACGTGCTGCTCACTAAATCAAACAAGTGTCATCCAATCATCAGCAAATCTCTGAAGCAGAACGCATGCACGCTTCTTAGAAGGCAAAATGCTGATTGGGTGCATTGAGACACATGTCTGGTAACCGTTTCAAGTATCTTTCTCAAATCCCCCAAAATCAGCAAGCATTAAATGCACGTAATCATGTTTTAAAATGTAATCATGAATTATTTCTCTTTCTTGAAACCGTTTACGTTTTCAAAACATATTTTGAAATCTATTTAAGCACATTAACATCATTCATTAATCTTTTACCGTTTCTTACAATCATCCAAAGATTTTTCTGCATTTTTTTCTTGTGCAATCATCTTTCTCAAAAGAAACCCTTTTTCTCAAAATTCTTTCTCAGAAAACCCTAAGTGTGAACATGGTAAGCTCTAGCAATGTTCTGCAGGTTCTCAGAAGGAGGCTTCATCTGAACAATACCAAGTTCCCTTCAGAACACTCCTTACACCAGTGAAGAATTTGGAAGTGTTGTCTGAACTAATTGTTGATTTCTCCAGTCTGAAAGAAAATGGATTCGATTTGACAGAAGAAGTTAGGGCACAGGGATGGGAGAGATATTTTGATAGGTTGGTGGGACCAATATTCCCAGTCTTGGTCAAGGAGTTCTGGATTCATGCATACTCATCAACGCATCAAGTTACCTCCTACATAATGGGAAAGAAGATTGTGATCACAGAGGATCACATTGCAAGATTGATCGGATACAGTGGTGGTGGTATCCGCTGTATCGACATGGATGAAAGATGCTCTGACGTTGCTGTCATTGCAAGGCAGATTTTCACCAATGGGGTTCCCAGCAGCAAAATCAGAGACTTAAAGGATCAGGACAGAATATGGGCGAAGATTATTCTGGAGTGCTTTAATCACAGGAAGCCCACAAGCTCTCCTGATTATATAAATATAGATCAGCAGTTTCTGATCTATTTTATTAATCAGAAGGTAAAGATTAACTTGGCTCATCTTCTGTTTAATCACCTCAGGACCAGCGTCAAGGAGACAAGGGAAGAAGAAAGGACAAAAAGGGATTGGATACCCTTTGGCAGGTTAATATCAAATATTCTAACTGAGAATAGGCTGATAGAACACCTTACAGAAGCACAGGAATTAAGTTCTATTGAACCTACTGTTGGCAAGCCTCTGAACGCCAAGAATCTGAAGAAAATGAAACTGATAGAGAATATCAGAAAGGAGCCCAGCGTCACTCCTCTGGATGACATTACCAGCAGAAGAGTCCCTCTGGACGACTTTCCACTATTTTCTGAGATTGAATCAAAATCAGTAGTTGTTCTCAGATACTTGGACGCTTGCAAGGCTGATGGTACAGATCCCAAACTGAACATTAAAGATCTGCACCAACAACATCCAGAAGTTACTGTAAAGAAGACGAAGAAAAGAAAGGCCACTTCAGAAGGACCATCCCAGCAGACCCCTAAGAAGAGAGGTAATCTATCTGCTGCTAATGTTTTAAATTCTTCTGCTATTCCAACATCAATCCCAACCCCAGCTTCACATGAACTTCCAATCCCTATACCAAATATTGATGAAACCGAACCAGAGGATGACCCTTCTGAGTCACTGAATCTCAGGAGATCCCGCACCAAATCCCAAACTCCAAAACCCACAACATCAACAGAATCAGAACTTGACAAAGTTCTTTCTGAAATTGATCAACGTGTTTCCGCTCACCTCTCAGAAAATCCAAACACTCAACCAGAAATTGTCCACTCTTCTCAACCAGAACATCCACTCTCACCCATACCAGAAGAACCACAAATTCCACAACAACCAGAAATTCCACCTCCTTCTCCACAACCAGCAATTCCTCCTCCCTCTCCTCAACAAGAACCTCATCCATCATCACCTCAACCATCACCTCCACAACCTGAGTTTCATCATTCTGAAACTCCATCACCTGAACCTCATTCTCCTCAATCCTCTGAGCCACAACCATTAGCAATTCAGCTGCCATGTGGAACAACTGTAACCATGGCCCAGCTGCCATCCTCACCAGAAACTACCCCTCCAAACACTCCACACAGTCCAATTATCATTTCTGATTCTCCCACTCCATCTCCCAAACAAACTACTGAAGACCACAGCAGGACCTTCATTGATTTAACAATCCTTGACCGTCTTGCTGACCTTAAACACAAAATAGCCATCCCCAAACCCAAACCATTAGATGTTGGTGCTGGCATTGTGAATTTTGAAATAGGCTTGCAGCAGTGGATTGCTTCTCTAAAGCAAGTTTGCCCTGGAATGATTGATCCTGCTGCCTCAGACCAACTCTGGACACGCTTCAGAATATGGATACGTGCTGAAGCCCTCAAATTGCAAGACATCAATTATGAGCAGGCACAATAGAACTTCAGCAAGCTGCTGAAGGAAGTTGAAAGTCAGCTGCCACAGGACGAAGTGCTCTTTCTGGATAGCGAGCCATGGTCTGAGAAGCGTCCAACTTCAAAAGTTCAGCAAGCAAAAGATCATACTATTCAAGGTGAAGAGGTTAGTCAAGCTGAAGATGTTGCAGAAAGCTCTCAGAAGCATCCTGCTTCTGATGTTTCTCAAGCTGCCTTGGACAGGCAGACTCTGGAAGAGCTGAAGCTGAATGATATTCGTCTGCAGCAAAGAATGGATGAAAATGATCAGAAGATGAAGGAAAGGATGGATGTGCAAGATAGCAAGATAGATACAGTAGTCAGCATGGTGCACAAGCAGAATGAGACTGCTGATCAGATTAAGACAATGCTAGAGACTTTGTTCACACGCTTTCCGCCCCAACCTTAGTTTTTCATTCATGATATTTTAAATGTTTTCTTTGCATATCATCTGTACTGTTTGTCTGGCTCTGAATTTAATATAACAAGTTTTTCTGCTCTGATCGTTTTAGCTTATATCACTTACACTTTTTGATTGCTGACAAAAAAGGGGGAGAACAAGAATGATATTTTTCAATAACGGATTACTGAGACAAATAGTCTCAAACATTCTAACACTCTGATATACTTGGATGTTTTCTGTTTTTGCATAAGGCTACAGGTACAAGAAGTCAATCATCTCTGATACTATGAAGCTCTGATATTCTGATCTGAAGCTCTGATATTCTGATGTTCAAAGAAAGGCAATAAAGATCTGACCCTGAAGAACTCTTGGAATTAAAAAGGGAAGTAATAAATTCAGGGGGAGTATCTTTAATCTAAACTCTGATCTCTCTTTATCCCTTATCTTTGATAACTTCCTAGTTAATTCTGATGCAACTTATTACTTAGTTATCTCCGATACTTTTCACGCTAAAATTTCAATTAAAAATATCTAGTTTTTGTCATCATCAAAAAGGGGGAGATTGTTAGAACAAAGTTTGAATCTACTACCCTAAGTTTAAGTTTTGATGATAACAAAATGCTAAGATACATTAATTGTATGATTCATGTAAGACACATATGCTATCTAAAAATTACATTCTGTTTTTCAGAAACTCTGATGGGTATCAGCATGAGAACATCATCATCAGCATCAGAAAATTGGATATCAACATCAGCATCAGAAGATGTTATATCAGATACCAGAATCAGAAGATCAACTTGCGCTTATGCTGAAGCTTGATGAACAGATCTGCGCGTAAACCATCTGAACTCTGATAAAGACAACAACAGTTCATCAGCACCTAAGCAGCGTCAGAATGAGCCAAAGCCAGAACACGCTTAAGTGGCAACGGTACTGTGCATTCAAGACGAGTTATTACCAACGGCATCATTCCAGATAAGATCTGCTTATTAAGGAAAGGATGTTATTGGCATTGAAATAAAATTATTACTCCAACGTACACTATTTCCAATGCTATATAAACAAGTCAATGAAGATTGAATTAGCTAATGCTCTACAACAATCTACACGCCAAAAAGCTATTCATCATCTTCCTCACTCTCAGTTTGCTAAAAGCTCTCAAATTCCTTACTCAATTATTTTAGCAATACTAGTTCTCATAAGCTTAATTTGTGTAGTATCACAGTTGTGATAAACAGTTTTGTAGAAAACATTCACACACCTAGATTTCAATTCTTTGTAAGAAAGTAATTCCTTGAGAAACCGGTTTGTGGTTTGCATCAAGAAGGCTTTAGCAGTTGTTAAAGCAGATTGTAATATTCAGTTGAATATAGTGGATTAAGACCTCGTTGGAGAGAGGCGAAATCACCTTGACGGGTGGACTGGAGTAGTTTGAGATCAAACGAACCAGGATAAAAATATCGTGTTAATTGCAATTGATTTCCAGTTTTTACAATTCAACCCCCCTTCTTGTGTTTTTCACTTCTTCAAATCTTTCCAAGGTCTCCAAAAGATCTGTTAAGATTACACCCGGTCCAAAGTTTGTACCGCTGAAGATTACTATGTCGGGGCCTATCCCATATAAGTCCAATAAGAAGATACTGTGGAATTATGGAGGAGAGATCTTCTACCACGGTGTTAAGCAGATCGAATCAGTTGAAGAAAGCTCTGATGAAGAAACTCCTAACATAGGAAATATTGCGGGGACAAGTAAGATCACTCGTAGCGGAAGAATCTTCTCTCCGGAGATTGCTCCTCCAAGGGCAATCTTCGGACCCTCAAGTGCTCCTGTGCCTGTCAAGATATCTGTGTGAAGTCCAATGATTGAAGAAATTGTTACTCCCGAAGCTATACCCACTGCTATTACTGCTGATAAAGGTAAGGGGATCCAAGAAGCGCCCGTCAGAACGAGGGCTCAGACTTTGGTTATCCCCGAGACCACCCAAAAGGAAATGGAGGAGATTTTAAAGATAATTAAGAAAAGCGACTATGATGTCGTAGAACAGCTGGGGCAAACCCCTTCAAAAATCTCCATGATGGCCTTATTGCTCTGCTCCGAGGCTCATGCCAAAGCCTTGATCAAATTCCTAAAGACGATGCACGTTCCTCAAGAAACTTCTGCGGATCAGTTTCAAGAGTGTGTGGCTAGCCTTACAGCTGACAATGGTCTTGGCTTCTCTGACGCCGATCTAACATCTAAGGGAAGAAAGCATAATGATGCGCTGCATGTCTCGGTAGAGTGCAGAGGGACCACTCTTGCTCACGTTCTGGTTGATACCGGTTCATCTTTAAATGTCCTACCAAAGAAAGCATTAGACAGGCTAGATTGTGGATGTTTAACCTTAAATCCCAGTAATATCATTGTTAGAGCCTTCGACGGTTCTAAGCGGATGGTTCACAGAGAGGTGGACATCCCAATTAAGGTGGGAACGGAAATTTTCAAATCTACATTTTATGTGACGGATATCTGTCCTTCATATTCATGCTTGTTGGGAAGGCCATGGATCCACAACGCTGGGGAAGTCACTTCTTCTCTACACCAGATTCTCAAATACCCAGTCCAGGGTAAGATCATAACAGTTCATGGTGAGGAGGAGTATATGATAAGCCACCTTAACTCTTTCCGCTATGTGGAGTTAGATGGTGAATTCATAGAAACACCTTTCCAACACTTTGAAGAGGTTTCTCCTGAAGTTGCGGTAGCCAAAACAATGACTGATGTGCCCATCATTACCAAACTTATGTCCCGGATGTCATCCCTTAAAGATGCGGAGGCTGTAGTCAAAGAAGGAGGAAGAACAGTATGGGGTCAACTGCCAGTTTTTCCTTACAAGACAGATAAATTCAGTTTGGGTTTCACTGCTTCTAGTCAGAAGGCCGTGCGTCGCTCCCGGGCTGGAGGACCGCCACTGAAAACCACTCATCATGGAGTTCATGCTTTAGAGTATGATGGAGAAGAAAGAAATTTTGAAGACTGGATCTTTCCAACTATTGAAGGAGGACTGAACAACTGGGAGGCGAAAGACTTCATTCCCATTACTTTCATCAATCAGTAATTTATCTTTTGAACATTTCCTGTTTGGTCTGTAATAATTATTAAACAATTTGTACACTTTTTTTTCCTTATGCCTTACCCGGGGCATATAGGTCCATTTGTAAGGGTTTTGATTCTTCATTTTCATATGCCATTTTTAATGAATCATGGATGTTTTCATATATAAACTTTTGTGTTCATTTTATTTCTTTTTACATTTCATTTTATTTAAAGGTGGCTATCCCTTACACACACCCACACTCACAAAATGCAGGTACCCATCCACTCCGGATTCCATGGATAACAATTTTGCTATGGCCTTCAGTGACTCTGAAGATCTGGCCAATCATGCCGAATACGAAGGTGATGAAGACTGTGAAGTTCCTGGAGAGTTGGCTAGACTTTTGCAACAGGAAGAAAGGGCTATTCTGCCCCATGAAGAGTTGTTAGAGACTATCAATTTGGGAACATAGGAAGACAGAAAAGAGGTTAAAGTGGGTGCCAACCTGGAGCCAAGTGTCAAAGAGCGCTTAGTTCAGCTGTTGAATGAATATGTTGAGATCTTCGCCTGGTCCTATGAAGACATGTCGGGACTTGACATAGATATTGTGGTTGACCGTCTCCCTACAAGAGAAGATTGTCCACCAATCAAGCAGAAAGTCCAACGAATGAGGCCCGACATGTCCGAAAAGATCAAAGCTGAAGTGATGAAGCAGTTCAATGCTGGCTTTCTTGCTGTTACTTCTTATCCACAATGGGTTGCTAACATTGTGCCCGTGCCTAAGAAGGATGGCAAAGTCAGAATGTGCGTGGATTACAAAGATTTAAACAGGGCTAGCCCTAAAGATGACTTTCCACTACCACACATTGACATCTTGGTTGACAATACAGCTCAACATAAGGTATTTTATTTCATGGATGGATTTTCGGGATACAACCAGATCAAAATGGCCCCCAAAGACATGGAGAAAACTACTTTTGTTACGCAGTGGGGTATCTTTTGCTATAAAGTGATGCCATTTGGACTGAAGAATGTTGGGGCAACCTATCAACGAGCCATGGTAGCTTTGTTTCATGACATGATACATCATGAGATTGAAGTCTACGTATACGATATGATAGCCCGTTCACAGACAGAAGAAGAACACCTCGACCATCTGCAGAAGTTGTTTGTCAGGTTAAAGGAATATAAGCTCAGACTAAACCCTAGCAAGTGCACTTTCGGAGTCAGGTCCGGTAAACTCTTGGGATTCATCGTCAATAACAAAGGCATCGAGGTTGATCCTGCCAAAGTCAAAGCTATACAAGAAATGCTTGTCCCTCACACTGAGAAGGAAGTCAAAGGTTTCTTGGGACGCCTAAACTACATTGCAAGGTTCATCTCTCACCTAACATCTACCTGTGAACCAATCTTCAAGTTGTTGAAGAAAGACCAGGTGGTTAAATGGAATGATGATTGTAAAGTTGCTTTCGATAAGATCAAGGAGTATTTGCTGGAACCTCCTATCTTGATGCCACCCGTCGAAGGAAGGCCTTTAATCATGTATCTGACTGTCTTAGATAATTCAATGGGGTGTGTACTGGGCCAACATGACGAGTCTGGATGAAAAGAGCATTCCATTTATTACCTTAGCAAAAAGTTTACCGACTGTGAGACTCTCTACTCACTGCTCGAGAAAACTTGCTGCGCTTTGGTATGGGCTGCTCGCCGGCTAAGGCAGTATATGTTGACACATACCGCTCTGTTGATTTCTAAGATGGATCCGATCAAGTACATCTTCGAGAAGCCTGCTTTATCCGGAAGAATCGCTAGATGGCAGATGATCCTCACCGAATATGATATACAATACACAACCCAAAAAGCTATAAAGGGGAGTGTGCTAGCCGATCATCTGGCTCATCAAGCTGTCTAAAATTACCAATCCATGAGGTTCGACTTTCCCAACGAGGATATCATGACTTTGAGCAACATTGAGGAAAATAGACCGTTTGACGGACCTGAACAAGGATCCCGATGGACTCTGTACTTTGATGGTGCCTCCAACGCACTTGGCAATGGTATCAGTGCAGTACTTATTTCTCCAGAAGGTTTCCATACACCTTTCTCCGCCAGACTCTATTTCAGCTGTACCAATAACATGGCCGAGTATGAAGCTTGTATCTTTGGTCTCAAGGCTGCTATTGAATTGGGAATCAAATCTTTGATTGTATTTGGGGACTCCGCTTTGGTTATTAGTCAAATCAAAGGAGAGTGGGATACTAAGCACCCTAACCACATCCCTTACAAAGAACATGTCTTGCGATTGTTACCTCATTTCGAACAGATCACCTTCAAGCACTTCCCGCGAGAAGAGAATCAATTAGCAGATGCGCTAGCTAAAATGTCATCCATGTTTAAACTTAACTGGGATAATGAGGCTCCTCAAATCACCATTGAACGAATGGACGAACCTGCACATTGTCACGAGATTAATACCGAAGAAGTGGTGGACCGACCTTGGTTTCATGATGTCAAAAGGTATCTCGAAGCCCAAGAATACCCTGAAGGAGCTTCAGTCAACGTAAAAAAGTTCTTAAGGAGGTTCGCTGCCATGTTCTTTCTGAGCAATGGTATCCTATACAAGCGCAATCTTGATTGTGTCCTACTCCGTTGTGTGGACAAGGTTGAAGCTAAGCAAATCATGGCTGAACTACATAATGGCACCTTTGGCACCCACTCAAGTGGTCATACGATGGCTAAGAAGATTCTACGGGCAGGCTACTACTGGTCTACCATGGAAGCTGATTGTCATCAACATTCCCATACTTGTCACAAATGTTAAATCTATGCTGACAAGGTACATATTCTTCCAGTTCCTCTCAATGTCTTAACAGCTCCTTGGCCATTCGCGATGTGGGGAATCGACATGATTGGAGAGATCAAGCCTACAGCATCCAATGGACACCGTTTCATCCTGGTGGCCATTAATTACTTTACCAAGTGGGTTGAAGCAGCTTCCTTCGCCTCCGTTACAAAGAATGTGGTTGCACGCTTCATCAAGCAGAACTTCATATGCCGGTATGGTATCCCCGACAGGATTATCATGGACAACGGTACAAATTTGAACAATACTATGATCACCGCTCTGTGCAAGCAGTTCAAGATTCAACATCACAATTCATCTCCCTATCGGCCTAATATGAACGGTGTTGTCGAAGCTGCAAACAAAAATATCAAAAAGATCATTCAAAAGATGACAGTCACCTACAAGGACTGGCATGAGATGTTACCGTTTGCTCTGCATGGGTATCGTACCACAACACACACTTCAACAGGGGCAACCCCTTTTTCTTTGGTGTATGGCATGGAAGTTGTTTTACCTATGGAAGTTCATATTCCTTCCTTGAGAATCATGAAGGATGCTGGTTTGAGTGAAGATGATTGGATTCAGACCCGGCTTGATCAACTTAACTTGATTGACGAGAAGTGACTTACTGCTGTTTTCCATGGTCAGGCGTATCAAAAACGTATGATCAAGGCCTTCAACAAGAAAGTCAAGAGACAAATATATCAAGTCGGGGACCTTGTAATCAAGCGAATCATCTTGCCGCAAAGTGATCCCAGGGGCAAATGGACCCCTACTTACGAAGGACCATTTGTGATCAAAAACATCTTTCTAGTGGGGCAATGATTCTGACCACCATGGACGGCGATGACGTGTCGCGCCCTGCGAACGCAAACATAGTCAAAAGATACTACGCATAAATGACCCGACAAGTTGAAAACCCGAAAGGGCGACTTGGGCAAGAATGGGCATCCCGGTGAATCGAAAACCCGAAAAGGGCAGTTCAGGCAAAAATTAGGGATAAATTAAAAAAATTGTACACCCGGCAAGTTGAAAACCTGAAAGGGCGACTTAGGCAAAAAGGGTTTCCCGGTGGATCAAAAACCCGAAAGGGCGGTCCAGGCAAAAGTTAGGGAATTAAAGCGTATGACTATGTCTCGTCGAATCACTTTAAGGACAATCTTTTCACAGACAAGCTCCGGGCTTCTGATCAACCTAATCATCGTCGAACAAGGCAATGAATGGACAAGATACTCAGAGTTACGAAGGCTATAGCAGAATGGGAACCCCATGGAATTATTACACATAGCCATCTTTCTTTGTATAAAATTTTTCTCGTTTTTTACGACAACATTCTCTTACTAGGATGTTTGTCTCCTGTGTACAAAATACTTACACAAAGTTAATATAAAGATACTTCAAAGTGCAGAAATTTGTTTGCCTTTTTTTTTACACTTGTGTTTTATTTGAAAACGTCCAATGATTTATTAAATGAGCATATGCATTTGAATATAATCACTTCTTACAAATAAAATGAAATGAGAAAGAATAGTTACTGATAGGTTGAAATTATAAGAGAATGTCTTTAGGCTATTCCAGAGGAAATCCCCTGCAGTACCTCATCCAGATCCTCAACAGAGTTGAAGCTTTGAAATACATATCCCCAGCGGAGCTAGAAAACTTTGAACTGCAAACCCTCAGCGAAGATAAAACTTTCTTCCCCAACAGAGTCCAAAACTTCAAACCTTAAACCCCGGTGGAGTACCATCCAATTTCCTCCATAAATCCCCAATAGATTGGCATACAACCAAGCCCTTGAGAACTCTTCAATGGAATAAACGTTCTCCCCACAAAGTTATTTCCCTGCAGAACGAAGATTCTTGTTCTCATTTCTCCAGTTGAAGCCTCCCAGGTTTTAATTCCCTAGTAGAGATCGTCAGAGTTTTCCTTATTTCCCAGGAAAGTCATGAAGGATTCTCACATCCCCACAAGTCACCAAGGATTTATCTTCCCCGGAAGCAGTCAAAGATTTCATTATCTCCAGCTATCAAGGATATATTTTCCTCAGCAAGACAGCTAATCAGCTTACATACGCATCCATTACATCCATATATCATAAACATTGATAGAACACATTTTTATTGCATCATACATGTCATGCAACATAACTTTGTGTTTTAGCTAACATTTTACCCTTTTCAGGATAAGATTAAAAGCTACCTTTAACAAATGTTCAAAGATTTAAGATACAGTACAAATACACCCCATACACGGCGGTCATTCTACTACTCATTCAGACTTCAGCAATCAGATACAGACTAGATATGCTCCAGAAACGGAAGCCATTCTATTTCTCATTCAGATTCAACTATCAACTTCAGGTTCAGACGCGCTCCAGACATGGAATTCATTCTGTCACCTGTATGGATCCCAGTTACAGTACGGATACATTCCAAACACGGAAGTCATTCTGCTACTCATGCAGATCTCGACTTCAGATACAATCCAGATACGCTCCAGACACGGTTTCCATTATGTCACTCATTCAAACCTATTCCCCAGCCCAGAGATACTCCAGACACGGATGTCTTTCTGTCGCTTATTCAGATTTCAGATACAATACAGATACACTCCAGACACGACAGTCATTTTGATATTCATTCTAGAATCAAATACAGTTACAGCTCGGATACGCTCCAGACACGGACACCATTCCTTTGCTCATACGAATCCAATCTCCAGATACAACTCAGATACGTTCCAGATACGGATACCATTCTAATATTCATTCTCCTGATTTTCAACAAACAAGTCTTGGATGGCATCTTTAAGCCCATATCCAGCAAGATTCTACCATCTCCAAATGGCATCTTTAAGCCCATTCCCTCAGCTACATTTTGACGAGTGCAAATTTACGGGCACTCTAGTGTCCAATCATCTTTTACCTTCGAGTCACGAAAGGCAAACTCGCCAATATAACTCTTCAGGTTCAAGAAGATTGAACAGGGGCAGCTGTTGTACCCCAAAATTTGCCCTCTCATTTTATCAAGATTTTCCCTCATCAGACTCCCTGAACTCCAGACAGGATTAGGGTTTTTGATCTGCTCAAGACATCTCCTTGCACTGATGACCTAAATTAGGGTTTGAGTTTGCACAGAGATTTTTGGACTTCCAATGCTCAAAGTGACTTTCATATTTCATATTGGATCTACAAGATTGTCCATACCAAGTTTCAAGCCTTGAATCAAATTTTTGCCCAGTCAATTGGAAAGTTGACCTAAAAATCAATTGTATTGAGGAAAAAGCCAAATGTGGCCAATTTACAGTCAAACCTCATAATTTTTGATCCACATCAACATTATAGACTCATATGAACCATTTAATCAAGTTTGGACCACAACTCCTCAAGAAATTTTGTTCAGATCATCAAAAGGGCAAAATGGTCATTTTAGGGTTTTGACTGTATAAGGGCAATTTCTTATTTTTCACCTAGCCAATGGCAAATTGGGTTCAAGCATGGACTCAAAGACTCAATGGCATAATCTTGACCTATTCTCAAGGTTCAAAAGGCCTCAAATTCATTGGATTGACAGATGAATTTTTCAGTCAACTGATCAAAATTTGACTGTACACTGAAAAGTCAAACTTTGACTTTTTGGTCAAAATCAAGTGCCAAGGGTCATTTTTCATCAAGATGTGTCAAAACATGAAACTTGTTCATCAAGAAACCTAATTTTTCAAATTAGGGTTTAAAATTGAAAATTTTCATAACTTAGAATTTTTCTAAGTTATGAAATTTTCTTATTTTTTCCCAACTTTGCCCAACATTTTCACCATGATGCATTTAGATTCAAACAAAACTTCCAACATGAAAGTTGTAGTCCTCCACAAAGTATACAACTTTAAATCACAAATTTTTCTCAAAAGAAGCTTGTATCTCAAGTTATGATTTTTGGAGCAAGGGTCCATGAAACTTTTAACTTAGTGAAATTTTACCCTAGTTTAGGCAGGATTTTGACCTATCTTCTTGGCAATTTTTCACCTAGTTCCACTTGGAATCTCAAAATGCATTTCAAAGATGGATTGTAGATAATGTTTCAAGATTTCCAAAAAGTCCAAGAACTCCCCAAAATCATTTGTGGTTAGGTAGAATTGAAAGCTTGAAGTTGGCAAAAACTCACTTTTGATCCATGGCATGTTCATATTGATACAAGTTACAAACTCTAATCAGCCTTGTTTGTACTTGATCACAGGTCCTAAAACCCTTCCATACTCAATAATTAAATGCAAATCCATTGGTCTAAGGCTTTGTTTTGTTCATTAGAAGATTATACAATAGATTAATCCAAAAATTGTAAAAGGTAACATTGCCATTTTTGTCAAAATCTTGCTTTATGTCAAATTGCATCCTTGAGCATTGAACCATATCTTGTACAGCAAATCAAATCCACAAACTTGAGGGGCCAAGAGCATAGTATGAAAGCTGATATATAGCCTGTACAGGCCTGTCTTGCATCACTTGTCCACTTTTGCTTCATATACAAGAAACTTGTAAAACACAAGACATCACACACATATGTTAGAACCAACTTTGGCAAGCATTTGAGACAAGTTTCATACATCCCCTTGAGCCATAAACACAAGCCTTTGAGTCCTCAAACCTCCCATAGCACAAAATCACCCTCCATTGGCAAAACAGGGCAGCTTCTGCATCTTGAGTTCTATCTCACAAGTTGCTCGTGCGTTTTGCCCCAAACCTGTTCAAACACCTTCCATATAACTTATCCAAGCTATCCCAACCCTTAAACACTGAATGTAACTCCATTTGCAAGGTTTACCATTTTTGATTTCAGCTTGTGCAGGTTGAGTTCTACAGGCTTGTTTAAGCATATTCAAGGCAAGCTAGGCATTAGGGAAGATCAGGGGAAGTTCAAGCAAGCTCCCAAACATCTCAGACCTCACTGAAAAGCTCCACATTGCCATACACGAAGTCAACTGAAACAGGTTTTTGTCAACTTCCTATCTCTCTATTTAGGAATCATTAGGCTTAGGTTTGTGAATAAAAAATGTAGTATTCATAGCCATGAAGCTGTACATATGCTCAGTTTTCATTTAAGTTAATCGTGTTAAGAGAATTTGATCCATGAACTTCCTGAAAAAATTAGGTTAGGATTTAAGGCCAGAGAAATTCTCTCTGGTCTTTGAGAGTTAGAATGAGTTCTTTATATGGTTGGATTCGTCTTGAAAAATGCTACAACTTTGATGTTATGTGTTTTTGCATTAGAGCACGTATGCAGGATCTGGCATTGTGCACAGGGCGCGCGCGTTTTTGAACAAGAGGTTGAAGATGGTCAGTGGGCTGGGCTTGTTTCTGACTTTGTTTTTGACACCCCCCTCATTACTGACTGCACCCCCCTGGCCCATTTCTTCAAACTTTTATATTTTTTGTATTTATTTTCATTTCTGATTTTATTTTATTATTTTCCAAACATAAAAAATTCCAAAAATATTTTTATAAATTTTCACATTTATTTTTGTATTTTATTTTTATTTTTCTAACATGAAAATGATTTTAGTGAATATATACCTTTATTTTTATTTTAATAAAAACTTGAAAATAATACCTTAAATATTATACTCTTACTTTTTTTATTTATACTTAAATAATATTTTTTCTAAATATATTTTATTTTTGTATATACATCATTTTATTTTTATTGTACATAAATAATATATTTAATATACTTACATTCTTAAAAGAAAATTAGGGTTTTACCCTTAATAAAAAAATATATAATTTTTTATTTCTTTTGTATATATACACTAAATATTTTTTACATACATAAAAATAAGCAAAAACATTTTGTGCATATTCATAATATTTTGTATATTTATTTAATTAATTTATTTAAATATTGTTCATTTATTATTTGTACCAACTATTCAATTTGGATGTAATAGTAAATATTAGGGTTTTAATTTCTTGCCAAATAATCCCCATTCAAAAATTGTATCCCCCTTCTCATATCAAATGTTGTAATAATGTAGATTCATTTTACGCATTTATGCTTTCAATTATGTCATGATTGGAGATTAGGGTTTGTATGCAAAAATCCAAAATCAAACAAATAGCTTGACTAATACAAAGACAAAAAGCATGTAAATTGACAACACAATACACACATGAACCCCTAGGGTTTCATCCACTTGTTGCCTTTAAAATTGGCCATGGTATGCATGTTGAGTATCTTGGCAAAACAAAAACAAAACAAAAAGATCATAGTCCCTCGATGACGCTATCTTGGTTGCTTATACAAAATGATCTAGTCCCTCCAAAAATTTGCTAAAGATACTTAGCACTATTGCTATCATGGTCAATACGATAACTCACGCCTATCCCGTTTAACATCCTAATACAAGGTTGTTTACCAAATGCAATGGTAAAACAACACTGTCAAAAGGGTTAAAAATGTATAGGAAATACCTTTGAGTAAAATAGGGTAGACAACTCTTAGTTACTTGATCAAAACTTGGAAAACATCCTTGCTATTTTCAAACACACCTCACAACATGATTTCAAAACATTTCCCAAATATCAAACTTTCAAAACATTGAAATATTTTTTCAAAAGACAAAAACACCTTTGTATACATTCAAGCAAGAATCATTACAAAGGTTACCACAACGATGGCCTCTTTTCAAAACATTTTTAAAACCACACACAAAAGCACCATTTCAAACAATTGAAAAGCAAAAGCAAGTGATTTAAACAAGTAACTAAGAGCCCATGGATAACCATGGATGAAAAGGGTGCTTGCACCTTCACTTTTCATAATCTACTCCCCGAACCCAAGAAAACATCTCAAAGGTCTTTCATGTGCTTTTTGACCTTTTCTTTGGATAAAATAAAAAGTCAGTGGCGACTCTTGCTAAACTGAAACATTTGCGAACACAAACCCAAAACCTCAAGTCAGTTCTCCCACCATATCACAATTACCAACCCCTATGAGCCATCCAAACCATTTGTCTGCATCACTCTTAGCCGTGTAACCAAACTTCTTCCCACCAACTACCTTTATTGGCAACTCCAGGTTGAAGCTTTTCTCGATGTCTATGATCTCCTCAACTACCTAAACGGATCATCCCCAACGCCGTCCAAAATGATCACCAACACTGCAACGCCTCCAGTGACAACAACCAATCTGGCCTATCAAACATGGCACCGACAGAATCACCTTATCTATGGCGCCTTCCTCACCACTCTCTCCAATGGAATAGACTTTATGGTGTCCCAGACAAATACCTCACATGATATTTGGACTCTCCTCAATAATACTTATGCCAAGTCTTCCCGCAACCATCTCAAACAACTAAAAGAGCATCTCCAGACAGCGTCCAAATGTAATCAATCCATCACTACCTATATGCGCTTCTGAAACAAACAGTTGATCTTCTTGCATCGCTTAGATCACTTGTCTCTATTAAAGACATGGCTGATCATAACCTGTGTGGTCTCGACGACGGCTATCGAGCCGTTATTGACAACATGGATGCAAGGGATATCCCAATTACCTTTGAGATATACTTGGGAAGCTTCTCATCCAAGAACTTTGAATTATTGTTGCCCAACAATAGACCACAACTCCATTTACCACCTTGAATGCACAAGTACGATCTAACTACAACAATAAATCTCGGTCTGGCTAATTTCCCGCACATGCAAATCAACGCTTTGGAAATCACAAACCATTTCTCAGCCAATGTTAGTGGTGCAATGTTAAAAGACATGTTCTATCTCAGTGTCGCACCTTCAGGAAGCAACATCCTAGTGTCCTGCTTCCTTCTAGAGACTCAATGGCCTACATTGGATAAACTCAGGTTAACACTGCAGTCGTCGACCTATCTCAAACTAACTTTCTGGTTGATAATTGAGCAACTCATCATGTAACCAAAGATCTTGCAAATTTGGCACTTCATCACCCATACATTGGCCCTGACTCATTGTTCATGGGCAATGGTTCAGGTTTAAACATCTTTCATTTTGGAAAACTTTTATTTTGTAATTTATCCTTGTCTAATATTTTGTGCCTTCCTTCCATGAAACAACAAATCATTAATGTCTCTAAACTTACCAAACAAACTAACTCTGCTATTATTTTTCAGCCACACACTTTTTATGTGAAGGATTTACAGACATGCCAAACAACCCATAAAGGATCATGTGTGAATGGGCTCTACCACTAGCCCGTCATCTCACCATCCGTCCACACCCTCCACACAGAATCCTCTATATCATAGCACCATAGAATTGGACACCCTTCATCATTTATCTTCAAATTTATTTCACATCAATTTTCTTTAGGCTCAAATAAATTCCAACAATTAGATTGTAACTCTTGCAAATTAGTAAAAGTCACAAGCTTCCCTTCCACGAATCCACTCTTAAATCCTCTTATCCATTAGAAATAATTTTTTCCGATGTATGGACTTCTCCTGTTTTATCTATTAATGGTCTTTGTTACTATTGCATTTTTGTTGATCATT
This sequence comes from Vicia faba, assembly GCA_948472305.1. Lineage (NCBI taxonomy): Eukaryota > Viridiplantae > Streptophyta > Magnoliopsida > Fabales > Fabaceae > Vicia > Vicia faba. The sequence goes on from OX451739.1 coordinate 844,460,319, forward strand.
TTACTCTCTATATCTGGCTATATCCAATAAGACGCAAATTTGATATGCAAACGATATTTCCCAAATTTAAATCACTTATTGAAAATTTCCATCAACATAAAATAAAAATCCTTTACATAAAAAATGGGGGCGAATATACTGGTCTCTGGCCTTTTTTAAGCAATCATGGTATAAGTCATCACACCACCCCACCTCACACACTCGAACACAATGGAGTTTCAGAATGCCAAAACCATCACATTGCCGAGACTGGTCTCTCCCTTCTCCACTAATCAGGATTTCCTCTCTCCTATTGGCCTCACGCCATGATCACCGCACCCTATCTCATAAATTGCCTTCCCACCCCTATTCTTGGGTACCAATCACCCTATTTCAAATTGCTTAACATTAGCCTAAATTATCATAAATTAAAATGTTTTGGATATTTGTGTTTTCCCTAGATTAAACCATATACTAATCATAAACTTGCACCAAAGTCTTCTATGTGTGTTTTTGTAGGTTACACGAATGATCAACATGCATATATATGTCTTGATCCCTCAACGAGAAATATTTACACCTCTCGTCTTGTAAAGTTCGTCGAATCTGAATTTCTGTTCAGCTCTCTAGTAGCTTCATCCAGTTCAAATACCGAACAAAAAATAGGTCCATGTCAACTCTTTATCTTACAGCCCATATAATAACTAACGGCGCCCTCCCCAAATCTGACACCCTCCCCAGATTCGACACCCTCTCCAGCTCCGACACCATTTTCACCAATTTCAAACAAACCCGCCAACATCTCTAAAAAAACAGAAGCCTTTATCACCAACCTCAAATGATCCCGCCCTCATCACTCACCCAACCAATGTCGATGGCATCATCACCCGGTCTCAAAACAAAATTGTTAAGCCTATAAAAAAGCACAACCTTCATGTCCAACCCTTATCTCCCATTGAACCCATCACCATCACTCAAGCACTTTGTGGCCCTGATTGGCGATTGGCTATGCAAAATGAATTTTATGCCTTGCACAACAAGAACACTTGGGATCTTGTCATTTGGTCATCTGCTCAAAAATTGGTTGGTTATAATGGGTTTTTCGAATCAAACGAAATCCGGATGGCTCAATTGACCGTTACAAGGCACGACTAGTCGCGAAAGGGTTTCATCAACACCCTGGTTGTGACTACACAAAAACATTCAGTCCAATTGTTAAAATAGTGACCATTAGAATTATTCTAATGCTTGCAGTCCGTCAAGGATGGTCCCTCTGTCAGCTTAATTTCAATAATGTGTTCCTTCAAGGGACACTCAAAGAGGAAGTCTTTATGATAAATCTTTGTCAACAAAAACTTCCCTAAACATATTTTTCGTCTCAAAAAGGCACTTTATGGTCTAAAGCAAGCACCTTATGCCTGGTACATGGAGCTTCGGGTATTTTTGCTATCCCTTGACTTCGTCAAATCAACTGCAGATGCCTCTTTATTCATCCATCAGAAACCAGACGTTACACAGTACCTATTAGTATATATTGATGATATCATTGTCACTGGGAGTTCTTCTGCAGAAGTCTCCAGACTCATTGCCACACTTGTTGCCCGCTTTTCATTGAGAAATCTAGGATGTCTTAATTATTTCTTGGGTTTTGAAGTAATTCCTTCTACTGCGGGTATATTTCTTTCACAAAGAAAATATATCATTGATCTGCTACAAAAACCAGGCATGAAAGATACGAAACCGATATCCACTCCTCTGTCTGCAACTGTTCACTTACTCAAGGATTCAGGTGATCTCCTGTCTTCCCCAACCGAGTATCGAGTACTTGTTAGAAGCCTTCAAAACTTGATCCTTACACACCCAGACATTTCCTTCAGCACTAACAAACTTGCACAATTCATACAGAACCCCAGAATGATACATTGGTCCATCCTCAAAAGAGTGCTCAGATATTTGGTGGGTACCTGTGACAAAGGCGTCTTCATCTCGGTGAATGCCCCGCTAAATTTTCATGACAAAGATGATTATGTTTCCACCACTGGTTACTTGCTATATCTTGGCAACACTCCCATCTCTTGGAGCTCCCGAAAACAAAGATTTATTGCTCGATTATCTACAGAAGCAGAATATAAAGCTTTGGCTGGCACGTCCAGTGAGCTTCTATGGGTCCTCTCCCTGTTCACCGAACTTGGTCTCACTCCAAACCCCAATCCAGTTATATATTATGACAATCTCGGTGCCAAAAATCTTAGTGCTAATCTTGTATTCACTCTCGGATGAAACATATGGACTTTGCCTATCACTTTGTTCGTGAAAACGTTCAACATGACAAGTTTCGAGTGTCCTTTGTTTCTATTGACGATCATATTGCTGATATTCTCACAAAGCCCCTACTTCGTCCTCAGTTTGAGTCTTTACTGTCCAAGTTGCATCTATCTTCCAGATTATACAACTTGCAGGAGAATATCAATAATAATTAGAGTTTTTAATTATTTTAATTTTGCATATTTGTAAATCAATATTTAACTTATTATTCAATAGTATCTTAATTAGAGGAAAGTTAATAGGATATTTGTTAGCTTGATTCACTCAACAATTAAACCTGTTAACCTGTATATATACACAACTCAAACTAATAACAATTATCAATTTCATTTATAATTCATTTCTCTATAACATCCTGTGATACGGTGGGAGAACTGACTTGAGGTTTTGTGTTTGTGTTCGCAAATGATTCGGTTTAGCAAGAGTCGCCACCGACTTTTTATTTTATCCAAAGGAAAGGTCAAAAAGCACAGGAAAGACCTTTGAGATGTTTTCTTGGGTTCGGGGGGTAGATTATGAAAAGGGAAGGTGCTAGCACCCTTTTCATCCATGGTTTTCCATGGGCTCTTAGTTACTTGTTTAGATCACTTGCTTTTGCTTTTCAATTGTTTGAAATGGTGCTTTTGTGTGTGGTTTTGAAAGTATTTTGAAAAGAGGCCTTTGTTTAGGCAACCTTTGTAATAATTCTTGTTTGAATGTATACAAGGGTGTTTGTCTTTTGAAAAATGTTTCAATGTTTGAAAATTTGTTTTGGGAAAATGTTTTGAAATTGTGTTGTGATGTGTTTTTGAAAATAGCAAGGATGTTTTGAAAATTTGATCAAGTAACTAGGAGCATCTACCTACCTACTCAAAAGTATTTCCTACACATTTTTAACCCTTTGACATTGTTATTTTACCATTGTATTAGGTAAACAACCTTGTGTTTGGATTTTAAATGGGACAGGCGCGGGTCATCGTATGACCATGATAGCAATTGTGCCAAGTATCTTAGCAAGTTTTTTTGAGGGACTAGATCATTTTGTATAGGCAACCAAGATAGCGTCATCGAGGGACTATGATCTTTTGTTTTGTTTTGTTTTTCCAAGATACCTAGCATGCATACCATGGCCATTTTTAAGGCAACAAGTGGATGAAACCCTAGGGGTGCTTGTGTGGATTTTGTTGTCATTTTCATGCATTTTTGTCTTGTATTAGTCAAGCTTTTGTTTAATTTTGGATTTTTTTTGCATACAAACCCTAATATTTCTATCATGCATATTTGAAAGCAATAAAGTGCGTAAAAGTAAATCTAATACTATTACAACATTGATATGGGGAGGGGGATACAAGTTTGAATAGGGGGATATTTGCAAGAAAATAAAACCCTAATTCAACTATTACAACCAAATTGAATTCATTGTACAAATAATAAATTGACAAATATTTAAATGGACAATTAAATATAAATATGCAAAAGAATGTTTTTGTATATAAAATAAATTATTTAATGTATCAAAAATAAGAAAATAAAAGATTATTTCTGGAAAGGGTAAAAACCCTAATTTTTGGTTTAAGAAAATATATATATTATAATTATTTATTTATGTACAAGATAATAAATAAAAAATATGTACAAAAGTGTTAAAAAAATAAAAAAGTGTGAGAAAATATTATTTAAGTATATAAATACCAAAAATAAAAATATATAATATTTTTTGTATTATTTATGAATTTATTTTAAGAAAATAAAAGTATATATTATTTAATAACTATCTCTATGTCCAAAAAATAATAAAAATAATAAAATAAAATATGAAAATTTAAGAAAATATTTTTAGTGATTTTTTATATTTAGAAAAAATAATAAAAGTCAGAAATGAAAATGGAAAACAAAAATATGCAAAATAATGAAAATGGGTCAATGGGGTGTAAACAACAAGCTAAGGGGTGCAAATAGCAAGGAACAGCCAGGCCCAACCCACATTCATCTTCGTCCCTGACCTTGTGAAACAAAAAAACGCGCGCCAATGGTTCAAACTCGTATCTCCTGCATTTGTGCTTAAAAACAAAAACTTGCAACATGAAAGTTATAGAGCATGATCATACGATTCTAACCATATAAAAAACTTAATCTAACTCTCAAAGACCAGAGAGAATTTCTCTGGCCCTAAATCTTGACCTAGTTTTTTCAGAAAGTTCAACTATCAAATACTCCTAACTCAGTTAATATAAATGAATTCTAAGCATATGTACAGTTCAAGGGCAATGAGGACTACATTTTTTCTTCACAAACCTAAGCCTAATGATTCCTAAATAAGGAGATAGAAGTTTGAACTTTACCTGTTTTAGTCAAGCTCGAGTATAGCAATGTAGGGGTTGTGAGTGAGGCCTGAGATACTTGTGAGCTTGCTTGAAGTTCCTTTGAGCTTTCCCAATGCTTAGTTTGCTTTGAACTTGCCTGAATATGCTTGTAGAAGTCAACCTACAAACTCAGAATTCAAAAATGGTGAAGAGTGTAAATGGAGTTATAGTGACTTGGGAATGGTTGGGATAGCTTAGGTATGTTGGATGGAGTGTGTTGGAACTGGTTGCAAGCAAAACGCACGAGTGGATTTTGCTTTGGAAATCAAAATGCAGAACCTGCCCTATTTTGACAAGAACTTGTGTTTTGGTGTATTTGGGTGTTTTAGAACTTGCTAGATCGTGTTTCTGGCTTGGTGTGTTATGTAAAACTTGTTTGAAATGTTCACAAACTTTGGTTTTAACAGATACAAGAGTTATGTGGTTTTTGCAAGTTGACTTGTTTTTTAAGTAAAAGTGGGAAGTGACATTGCTAAGGCCTGTACAGGCTAGCTCCAAGCATGCTGATAGTTGGTATACTTTCCCTGATCTTTGTGGATGTGGTTTGCTGCAAAAGATTAAGTCCAATGCTCAAGACAAACAAAATTGCAAAAGTTGTGCTTTATGTAAATGGCATTGTTGCCTTTTTGCCAAAAATGGATTAATCCTTTGTACAATCTTCTAAAGCTCATAACAAAGCCTTAATCTATTGTGTTTGCATTAAATTTTTGAGTGTGGAAGGGTTTAAGGACCTGTAAACAAGTACAAGCATGGTTGGACAGAATTTGCAACTTGTATCAATGTGCAAAATGCCATGGACAAAAATGAGAAATGGCCATTTTCTTTTCTTCGATTCTCCCTAACCATAAATGATTTTGGAGAGTTCTTGGACATTTTGGAAAGCTCTCTACAATCCATATTTGAAATGAATTTTTATATTCCAATTTTAACTAGGTGAAAAATTGCCATGAAGATAGGTCAAAATCCTGCCTAAACTAGGGCAAAATTTCACTAAGTTAAAAGTTTCATGGACCCTCGTTCACAAAATCATAACTTGAGATCCAAGAATATTTTGGGAAAACTTTGTGAATAAAAGTTGTAGATTTTGTGGAAGACTACAACTTTCATGTTGGAAGTTTTGTTTGAATCCAAATGCATCATGGTGAAAAAGTTGGGCAAAGTTGGGAAAAAATAAGAAATTTTCATAACTTAGAAAATTTCTAAGTTATGAAAATTTTCAATCTTAAACCCTAATTTTCAAATTTAGGTTTCTTGGTGAACAAGTTTCATGTTTTGACACATCTTGATGAAAAATAACCCTTGGCACTTGATTTTGACCAAAAAGTCAAAGTTTGACTTTTCAGTGTAGAGTTGATTTTTGATCAGTTGACTGGAAAATTCATCTGTCAATCCAATGCTTTTGAGATCTTTTGAACCTTGTGAATAGGTCAAGATGATGTTATTGAGTCCTTGAATCCATGCTTGAACTCAATTTTCCATTGGCTAGGTTAAAAATCAGAAATTGCCCTTCTACAGTCAAAACCCTAAAAATGACCATTTTTCCCTTTTGAAGATCTGATCAAATTTCTTGAGGAGTTATGGTACAAACTTAATTAAATGATTCATATGAGTCTATAATGTTGATGTGGATCAAAAATTATTAGGTTTGACTGTAAATTGGCCACAGTTGACTTTTTCCCTAATATAGCTGATTTCTAGGTCAATTGTCCAATTGTCTGGGCAAAATTTTGATTCAAGGCTTGAAACTTGGTATGAGCAATCTTATGAGTCCAACATGAAGTATGAAAGTCACATTGAGCATTGGAATTCCAAAAACCCTTGTGCAAACTCAAACCCTAATTTCAGGTCAACAGTGCAAGGAGATGTCTTGAGCAGAGCAAACCTTAATCCTGTCTGGAGTCCAAAGAGCCTTGTGAGGGGAAATCTTGATAAAATGAGAGGGAAAATTTTGGGGTACAACATCTTCCCCTGTTCAATCTTCTTGAACCTTAAGAGTTATATTGGTGAGTTTGCCTTTTGTGACTCGAAGGTAAAAGATGATTGGACACTAGAGTGCCCGTAAATTTGCACTCGTCAAAATGTTGATGGAATGGGCTTAAAGATGCCATTTGGAGATGATGGAATCCTGCTGGAGAAGGGCTTAAAGATTCCATCCAAGACTGTTTGTTGAAAATCAGGAGAATGAACATCATAATGGTATCCGTATCTGGAACGTATCTGAGTTATATTTGGAGATTGGATTTGTATGAGCAAGGGAATGGCGTCCGTGTCTGGAGCGTATCCGAGCTGTAACTGTATTTGATTCTTGAATGAATAAAGGAATGACTGCCGTATCTGGAGTGTATCTGTATTGTATCTGAATTCTGAATAGGCGACAGAATGACATCCGTGTTTGGAGCTTCTCTGGGCTGGGGAAAAGGTCTGAATAAGTGACAGAATGGCTACCGTATCTGGAGCGTATCTGGACTATATCTGAGGTTGAGATATGTATGAGTAGCAGAATGACTTCCGTGTCTGGAGTGTATCTGAACTGTAACTGGGATCTGAATAAGTGACAGAATGACTTCCGTGTCTGGAGTGTATCTGTACTTTGAAATTGATAGTTGAATCTAAATGAGAAAAAGAATGGCTTCCATGTCTTGAGCGTATCTAATCTGTATCTGGTTGTGAATTCTGAATGAGTAGTAGAATGACCTCCGTGTCTGGGGTGTATCCATATTGTATATGAATAAGAGATCTGAATGAGTGACATAATGACTTCCATGTCTTGGAGTGTATCCGTACTGTATCTGAAATCTTTGAATATTTGTTAAAGATAGCTTTTAATCTTATCCTGAAAAGGATAAAATGTTAGCTAAAACACAAAGTTATGTTGCATGAAATGTATGATGCAATAAAATGTGTTTTATCAATGTTTATGATATATGAATGTAATGTATGCGCATGTAAGCTGATTAGCTGTACTGCTGAGGAAAATAAATCCTTGATAGCTGGAGATAATAAAATCCTTGACTGTTGTCGGGGAAAATAAATCCATGACCGCTGTTGGAGGTTCCAAATCTTTGATTGCTGAGGATGAGAAATCCTCGGACCACTGTTGGAGATAGAAAATCCTCGGCGACCTGTAGGGATTAACAAGAACTCTGACAACTTCTGTGGGGATGTGAGAATCCTTCATGACTTTCCTGGGGATAGGGATCCTTCAAGTCTTCTTGAGAAACCTGCTTAGGGAATCTTGAGAACCATGATGACTATGGCTGGAGATTACACAATGGGAATCCTTACTCGGCTGGGGAATAAGGAAAACTCTGATGATCTCCACTGAGGATTAGATGAAAGAAAACCTTGATTTGTTGGAGAAAAAGGAAGACTTCGATTGTTTCTGCGGAGAATTAAGAATGAGAAACTTCGATCTCCTGGGGAAATTGAAACCTTGGAGGATTCACTGGAGAAATGAGAATGAGAATCTTCGATCTGCAGGGGATTAAAAATTCTGACAAATTCATGCTGAGAAGTAATGAAGACTCTGGCAACTTCATTGGGGAATCTATACTGAGAATCTTCAATCTGCTAGGGGAATTTGAATTCTCGGGGACTTCAAACTGGGGAGTTAAGAATAAGAATCTTAAATTTGTTGGGGAGTAAAAACTCTGTGGGGAATAGCTATCCTGCTGGAGGGTAAGTTCAAGACTCTGGGGGAAAAGGCTTATTCTTGTTTGGAAAAAGTTCAGGAGTTTAGGTTGTATGCCAATCTACTGGGGAATTATTCAGAGGTTGGGGATAAAAGTTAGTTGTTATCTGGTTAATTCTCAGACTTTTAAGACAACTTGTTGGGGAATCTGGGGAAAACTGAATGGTTTCCGCTGGGAATTGGTAGTTGGAAATTTGACTCCGTTGGGGAAGAAAGTTTCATCTTAGCTGGGGATTTACGACCCAAAGTTTTTTTTTTGCTCCGCTGAGGATTGGGAGTTTGAAAACTTAACTCTGATGAGAATTAAAGGTTTGAAATATAACTCCACCGGGGATTGGGAGTTTGAAGTTTGGACTCTGGCAAGGATTTTTACATTTGATTCTGCTGGTGATATGTATTTCAAGGTTGTAGCTCTGCTGGGGACCTAGAAGATGTACTGCAGGGGATTTCTCTTGGAATAGCCTAAAGACGTTTTCCTATCCTTTCAACCTGTCAGTAATTATTCTTTCACATTTCGTTTATTTGTAAACAGTGATTATATTCAAATGCATATGCTCATTTAATAAATCATTGGACGTTTTCAAATAAAAAACAAGTGTAAAGAAAAAGAGAAGGCAAATAGTTTTCTGCACTTTGAAGTATATTTATATTAACTTTGTGTAAGTATTTTGTACAAATGGAACAGACATCCTAGTAAGAGAATGTTGTCATAAAATTGAGAAAAATTTATACAAAGAAAGATGGCTATGTGTAAAAATTCCATGGGGTTCCCATTCTGCTATAACCTTCGTAACTCTGGATATCTTGTCCATTCACTGCTTCGTCCGAAGATGATTGGACTGATCAGAAGCTCGGAGCTTGTCTGTGAAGAGATTGTTCTTAAAGTGGTCCGACGAGACATAGTCATACGCTTTAATTCCCTAACTTTTTCCTGGATTGCCCTTTTGGGTTTTCAGTCCACTGGGAAACCCTTTTTTGCCCAAGTCTCCCTTTCGGGTTTTCAACTTGCCGGGTGTACAGATTTTTTATTATTTATCCCTAATTTTTGCCTGAACCGCCCTTTCGGGTTTTCGATTCACCGGGATGCCCATTTTTTCCCAAGTCGCCCTTTCGGGTTTTCAACTTATCGGGTCGTTTATGCGTAGTATCTTTTTACTATGTCTACGTTCGCAGGTTGTGGTAGGTCATCACCGTCCATGGTGGTCAGGATCATTACCCCACCTGAAAAGATGTTTTTGATCACAAATGGTCCTTCGTAAGTAGGAGTCCACTTTCCCCTGGGATCACTTTGCGGTAAGATGATCCGCTTGATTACAAGATCCCCGACTTGATATATCTGGCGTCTGACTTTCTTGTTGAATACCTTGATCATCCGTTTTTTATACGTCTGACCGTGGCAAACAGCAGTAAATCGCTTTTCATCAATCAAGTTAAGTTGATCAAGCCGGGTCTGAATCCAATCGTCTTCACTCAAACCATCATCCTTCATGATTCTCAAGGAGGGAATCTGAACCTCGATAGGTAAAACAGCTTTCACGTAGTATACCAAAGAATAGGGTGTTGCCCCAGTTGAAGTGTGTGCCGTGGTACGGTACCCGTGCAGAGCAAACAGTAACATCTTATGCCAGTCCTTGTAGGTGATTGTCATCTTTTGAATGATCTTCTTGATATTTTTGTTCGCAGCTTCGACAGCACCGTTCATCTTTGGCCGATAGGGAGATGAATTGTGATGTTGAATCTGGAACTGCTCGCATAGAGCAGTGATCATAGTATTGTTCAGGTTTGTATCGTTGTCAGTAATGATCCTGTTGGGGATACCATACCGGCAAATGAGGTTCTGCTTGATGAAGCGGGAAACAACATTCTTTGTGACGGATGCGAAGGAAGAAGCTTCGACCCACTTGGTGAAGTAATCGATGGCCACCAGGATGAAACGGTGTCCATTGGATGTTGTAGGCTTGATCTCTTCAATCATGTCGATTCCTCACATAGCGAATGGCCAAGGAGATGTTAAGACATTGAGAGGAACTGGAGGTATATGTACCTTGTCTGCATAGATTTGACATTTATGGCATGTTTGGGAATGTTGATGGCAGTTAGCTTCCATGGTAGACCAGTAGTAGCCTGCCCGTAGAATCTTCTTAGCCATCGTATGTCTGCTAGAATGAGTGCCAAAGGTACCATTGTGCAGTTCAGCCATGATCTGTTCAGCTTCAATCTTGTCCACACAATGGAGCAGAATGCAATCATGATTGCGCTTGTATAGGATACCATTGCTCAAGAAGAACTTAGCTGAGAACCTCCTCAGAAACTTTTTGTCATTGACTGAAGCTCCTTCAGGGTATTCTTGAGTCTCGAGATACCTTTTGACGTCATGAAACCGTGGTCGGTCCAATACTTCTTCAGTATTAATCTCGTGACAATGTGCAGGTTCGTCCATCCGTTCAATGGTGATTCGGGGAGCCTCATTATCCCAGTTAAGTTTAAACATGGATGACATTGTAGCTAGAGCATCTGCTAGCTGGTTCTCTTCTCGCGGGAAGTGCTCGAAAGTAACCTACTCGAAATGTGGTAACAATGTCAGGACATGTTCTTTGTAAGGTATGAGGTTTGGATGTTTAGTATCCCACTCTCCTTTGATCTGACTGATAACCAAAGCTGAGTTCCCAAACACAATCAGAGATTTGATTCCCATGTCTATTGCAGCCTTAAGACCAAAGATACAAGCTTCATACTCGGCCATGTTGTTGGTGCAGCTGAAGCAGAGTCTAGCAGTGAAAGGTGTATGGCAACCTTCCGGAGAAATGAGTATCGCGCCGATACCGTTGCCAAGTGCGTTGGAGGCACCATCAAAGTACAAGGTCCATCGGGATCCTTGTTTAGGTTCGTCCTACGGTCTGTTCTCTTCAATGTTGCTCAAAGTCATGATATCCTCATCGGGGAAGTCGAACCTCATGGATTGGTAATCTTCGACAGCTTGATGGGCCAGATGATCGGCTAGCACACTCCCCTTTATAGCTTTTTGGGTCGTGTACTGTATATCATACTCTGTGAGGATCATCTGACATCTAGCGATTCTTCCGGATAGAGAAGGCTTCTCAAAGGTGTACTTGATCGGATCCATCTTAGAGATCAGCAAAGTGGTATGAGTCAACATATACTGCCTTAGCCGGCGAGCAGCCCATACCAAAGTGCAACAAGTTTTCTCGAGCAGTGAGTATCGGGTCTCACAGTCGGTAAACTTTTTGCTAATGTAATAAATGACATGCTCTTTTCGGCCAGACTCGTCATGTTGGCCCAGTACGCACCCCATTGAATTCTCCAGGACAGTCAGATACATGATTAGAGGTCTTCCTTCGACGGGTGGCATCAAGATAGGAGGTTCTAGCAAATACTCCTTGATTTTATCGAAAGAAACTTGACAGTCATCATTCCATTTAACCACCTTATATTTCTTCAACAGCTTGAAGATTGGTTCACAGGTAGATGTTAGGTGAGAAATGAACCTTGCAATGTAGTTTAGGCGTCCCAAGAAACCTCTGACCTCCTTCTCAATGTGAGGGACAGGCATTTCTTGTATAGCTTTGACTTTGGCAGGATCAACCTCGATGCCTTTGTTACTAACAATGAAACCCAAGAGTTTATCGGACCTGACTCCAAAAGTGCACTTGTTAGGGTTCAGTCTGAGCTTGTACTCTTTCAACCTGACAAATAGCTTTTGTAGATGGTCGAGGTTTTCTTCTTCAGTTTGTGAATGGGCTATCATGTCGTCTACGTATACCTCTATCTCATGATGTATCATATCATGAAACAAAGCCACCATGGCGCGTTGATAGGTTACCCCGGCATTCTTCAGTCCGAATGGCATCACTTTATAACAGAACGTACCCCACTGTGTAACAAAAGTAGTTTTCTCCATGTCCTCAGGGGCCATTTTGATCTGGTTGTACCCTAAAAATCCGTCCATGAAAGAAAATACCTTGTGCTGAGCTGTATTGTCAACCAAGATGTTAATGTGCGGTAGTGGGAAGTCATCTTTAGGGCTAGCCCTGTTTAAGTCTCTGTAATCCACGCACATTCTGACTTTGCCGTCCTTCTTAGGCACGGGCACAATGTTAGCAACCCATTATGGATAGGAAGTAACAACAAGAAATCCAGCGTTAAACTGCTTCATAACTTCAGCTTTGATCTTTTCAGACATGTCGGGCCTCATGCGGCGAACTTTCTATTTAATTGGTGGACAATCTTCTCTTGTAGGGAGACGGTGAACCATAATATCTGTATCAAGTTCCAGCATGTCTTCGTAGGACCAGGCGGAGATCTCAACATATCCATTCAATAGATGAACTAAGCGCTCCTTGACACTTGGCTCTACGTTGGCACCCACTCTAACTTCTTTTATGTCTTCCTCTGTTCCCAAGTTGATTGTCTCTAACAACTCCCTGTGAGGTAGAATAGCCCTTTCTTCCTGTTGTAGCAGTCTAGCCAATTCTCCAGGCACTTCACAGTCTTCATCACCTTCGTATTCGGCATGGTAGACCAGATCTTCAGAGTCACTGAAGGCCATAGCAGAATTGTTACTCATGGAATCCGGAATGGATGGGTACCTACATTGGTGAGTTTGGGTGTGTGTAAGGGATAGCCACCTTTAAACAAATAAAATGTAAAAAGAAAGAAAATGAACACAAAATTTTATATGTGAAAACGTCCATGATTCATTAAAATGGCATATGAAGATGAAAAATCAAACCCTTACAAATGGACCTATGTGCCTCGGGTAAGGCACAAGGTTAAAAGTGTACGAATTGTTTAGGAATTATTACAAACCAACAGAAATGTTTGAAAGATAAATTACTGATTGATGAAAGTAATGGGAATAAAGTCCTTTGCTTCCTAATTGTTCAGCCCTCCGTCAATAGTAGGGAAAATCCAGTCTTCTAGATTGCTCTCCTCTTCACCATCCTCTAAAACATTGACTCCATGATGGGTGATCTTCACTGGTGGCCCTCCAGCCCGGGAGCGACGCACAGCCTTTTGAGCAGAAGCAGTGAAACCCAAGCCGAATTTATCAGATTTTAATGGAAAATCGGGAAGCTGCCCCCAGATTGTGCTTCCTCCTTCTTCAATCACAACCTTTGCATCTTTGAGTGACGACATCTGAGACATAGGTTTGGTAATCATGGGTACATAAGACACTGTCTTTGTTGCTGCAATCTCTTCAGAAACTTCCTCGAAGTGCTGAAAGGGGGTTTCGATGAATTCACCATCCAATTCCACATAGCGGAAAGAATTAAGATGGCTTATCATGTATTCCTCTTCGCCGAGAACAGTTACAATTTCCCCCTGGACAGGGTACTTGAGCTTTTGATGCAGAGTTGAAGTAACGGCTCCAGCATGATAAATCCAGGGTCTTCCCAATAAGCAAGAATAGGAGGGACGAATGTCCATGACATAGAATATGGAGTTGAAGGTTTCAGTTCCCACTTTAATCGGGATGTCCACCTCCCCGTGGACCATCCTTTTAGAACAATCAAAGGCTCTAACAATGATGTTGCTGGGCTTCAAGGTTAAACCTTCACAATCTAGCCTATCCAATACCTTCTTTGGTAGGACGTTCAGTGATGAACCAGTGTCTACCAGAACGTGTGCTAGAGTAGTCCCTCTGCATTCCACCGAGACATGCAAAGCGTCATTATGTTTTCTCCCTTTTGATGTTAAATCGGAATCGAAGAACCCTAGACCATTGTCTGCTGTTAGGCTAGCTACACATTCCTGGAACTGGTCCGCGGAGGTTTCCTGGGGCACATGGGCCGTCTTCAAGAATCTGATCAAAGCTTTGGCATGAGCTTCTGAATAAAGCAGCAGAGCCAACATAGAGATCTTTGAGGGGGTTTGCCCCAGTTGCTCAACAACATTATAATCTTTTCTTGATTATTTTCAAAATCTCTTCCATTTCTTTTTGAGAGGTTTCAGGGATGATCAACGGCTGAGCCCTCGTCCTGACGGGCTCTTCTTGGATCCCTTTCCCTCTATCATCAGCAACAGCAGAGGGGACAACCACAGGAGTCACAACTTCTTCAATAACTGGAGTTCTCGACGATATGTTGACTGGCACATGGGTAACCTTAGGAGCGGCTGAGGGTCCGAAGATTGTCTTGGAGGAGAAATCTATGGAGAGAAAATTCTTCCACTGCGGGTGATTTTACTCGGTCCGACAATGTTTCCAATGTCGGCAGTCTCTTCATCAGAACTTTCTTCAGTTGATTCAATTTGTTTAATACCGTGGTAAAAGATCTCTCCCCCATAGTTCCACGGTATCGATTTGTTGGACTTGTACGGGATAGGCCCCGGCATGGTTATCTTCAGAGGTACAATCTTTGAATCAGATGTAATCTTAACAAGTCTTTTGAAGACCTTGGAAAGATTGGCGGATATGGTAATTATCGAAATATCATTGACAGGAGTCGGTGTAACAGGAGTCTTCTCAAAAAGGATCTCTTGGTTATCCATTAGGTGCTGGATGCCTAACTTCAACAATGGACAGTCGGTTGGTAAGGAGGAACAAATGCAACAATCTTCTTCACACCCTGGGAAAATCCCAGCCTTCAGCAAATTCAACTTGATTATCAGTAACAGAGTCATCAAATCATCAATAGTAGCAACAAAAAGGTCTTCTTCAACATCATGGACATTGTGACCATGTTTTGGCATTAGAGCAAATATCACATTAGGCTTTTTAGGGGCGTCGAATTCAACTTCTTTAGCATCTATTAAATCTGGAATCTTATTTTCGAGGGCCCAACAATTGTTGGTGTCATGCCCCAGGTTGTCTGAATGATAAGCACACTTCGCATTTGAATGGTAGTAAGGAGAAGATGTATTCAGATTCTTCGGTGCCTCTTTCAAACTTGCAAGGTTTGACTTCAACAGATGAGGGAGAACCTGAGCAGGTGTCATGTTGATCCGAGTGAATTTCCGTGCAGGCCTTTCCACCCTTGTTTTGTTGGTTTTGGGTTGATTGTTTCGAGGTTGATCAGCTGCAGACTTCTGAATCATTGCGGCCCCGACCGCTGGCCGGCGCTCAACTCTTCCTTGACTTCTCTGGGAGTAGATAGTTGAGACCTCTTTCTTTGCTGGAAAGGTCTTTTTGATGGCAGCGGAAGCAGATGCATCCTTTTGAATTTTCCCGCTCTTGATTCCGGCTTCAACTCTCTCACCAGTCAGAATTAACTCGGTGAACCTCGTAGACGAACTTCTAATCAGGTGATTGAAAAAGGGGCTAGACAGTGTACCCAAGAACATATCTACCAGCTCCCTCTCAGATAGAGGTGGTTGCACTCGTCCCGCCAAGTCTTTCCATTTCTGGGCATACTCTTTGAAACCTTCATTTGAGACCATGTCCATACTCTGTAATTGAGTACGGGTTGGTGCTAAGTCCGCATTATGTTGATATTGTCTGTACAAGGCAGCAGCCAAATCCTCCCAATTGTGCATATCAGACCTCTCTAGCTAGTAGAACCAATCTGATTGTGTCCCCGAAAGACTATCCTAGAAGAAATGAACCCATAGATCCTTATCAGAATAATGAGGTTGGATTTTTCTGACGTAAGACCGCAAATGCATCATTGGACAAGACAGCCCATCGTATTTAGCAAAAAGAGGCACCTTAAACTTAGGGGGAATGACAATCCCAACAACCAACCCTAGCTCCTCAAAGTCCAGCCCAGGCACTCTTTGTACCTCCATAGCTGTCAGACACTCTTCCAGATTCTTGTATTTGTCGTCTGCAGGAGGATACTGCTGTTCTGAATAGTCTTCATCCTCTTCATCTTCTTCTTCCTCTGACTCAGATTGCACTGCAGTTCCTTTACCCTTTCCTACCCCTTCATCAGATGTTGAGGGGAAATTCAGGACCCTTCTGGTTTGACCTTCAAATCTTTTACCCAAAGTAGCCACACCAACCCTCTTCTTTTTCTTTTTCTCTTTTTCCTTTTCCAGTAGAGTTTTGAGCTCCTCCTGACCCTTTGCCAAGGTCATGAGTAGCTGTTAGAACTGTGAATTCTGTGCTTGTAAGTCTTTGACCGTCTGCTCTATATCCATCTTGCTGAAATAAACAGCAGAGAGATAAGGAAACCTGGTGTGAAGACCTGCTTATGCATATGATGAATGATGTGGTATTGATGTAATGCATTCAAGGATTCATAAATTCAAATTTGTTTGAAACAAAAAGGAACACACGTCATATTAATAAGAAGAATTTGTTAGTACATAAATGCCTCATGGGAAAAATAATACAAAATTCTAATGTAAAAAGACGTTGCGCATCCTCTTTGGTGCAATGTAGGTGTTGAGAATATGCTCTTCAAGAAGTTGGCGAGTAAGTTCCAAACCTTCTTCTCACTGGCGTAGAATTGGGCTTCAAAAGTATCGCGTTCTCCCTTGAGTTGTATCCAACTCCTTTGTAAATCTTCTAGTGATGTTGGCATGTCAGGATGTAGGAGGGTGTATGGAACCTCTCCTTCCATAACAGGCTCTTTGATCACAGGGAGAATATAGGGGTAAGGCATCATAAGACTTTTGGCGCGGGTTCGTACCCACTTGAGGTAAGGCTCAAGGGGGATGGAAATAAGAAATGTTGGGATTCAAGCAGAGTTTCTGTGTTGTAGACTCTATAGCCTTTTGAGCGTTCAGAGTATCCAAGCAGAAAACACTTTTGTGCTTTGGAATCAAATTTATTCAGTTTCTTTGGTGTTTATAATAAAACAAGTACATCCAAAAGGATGGAAATAAGAAATGTTGGGATTTCTGTTTTTCCACAATTCATAGGGAGTCTTTTCAAGAATAGGTCTTATAGAGATTCTATTCTGAATGTAACACGATGTATTCACAGCTTCTGCCCAAAAGTGCTTAGCCATATTTGTTTCATTGATCATAGTTCTGGCCATCTCTTATAATATTCTATTCTTTCTTTCTACAACTCCATTTTGCTGGGGAGTTCTAGGACAAGAAAAATAATGAACAATAGCATTTTCTTTAAAATATTTTTCAAAATAATGATTTTCAAATTCACCACCATGATCACTTCTAACTTTTGTGATTTTAAAATCTTTTTCATTTTGCACTTGAGTACAGAAGTCAATGAATACAGAATGTGACTCATCCTTGTGTTTTAAAAACTTTACCCATGTCCATCTGTTGAAATCATCAACAATGACCAATCCATACTTCTTGCCTCTGATGGATGCAGTTTTAACTGGCCCAAACAGATCAATATGAAGTAACTCTAATAGCTTAGAGGAAGAGACAACATTTTTAGATTTAAAGGAAGGTTTTGAAAATTTTCCTTTTTGACATGCTTCGCACATAGCATCTGAGTTGTACTTCAGATTGGGAAGTCCTATGACTAAATTTAATTTATTTAGTTGAGAGATTTTTCTAAAACTGACATGTCCCAATCTTCTGTGCCATACCCATTGCTCATTGCTAACAGACAAAAGGCATTTTACGTTTTGAGATTTAAGATCTGGTAAATCAATTTTGTAAATGTTGTTCTTTCTCTTGCCAGAAAAGAGGATTGATCCATCCTTTTGATTTACAGCTTTACAGGAGTTTTGATTGAAGATAATGTCATAGCCATTGTCACTTAATTGACTTATGGACAATAGATTATGAGCTAATCCTTCTACTAATAAAACATTAGAGATAGAAGGAAGGTTACCGTTTCCTATGGTTCCAGAACCAATAATCTTCCCTTTCTGATTACCTCCAAACTTCACATCTCCTCCAGCTTTAAGTTCCAGGCTTTGGAACATAGACCTTTTTCCCGTCATGTGTCGTGAGCACCCAGAGTCCAGGTACCATGACTGGTGTTTCAATTGAGCTGTTAAGGACATATGCAACAAATATTATTTTATCCTTAGGTACCCATATCTTTTTGGGTCCTTTTGGGTTAGAATAAGAGTTTCCAAAATGTGATTATATTTTATATCATGTGAGTGTCCAAACTTGAATTGCTTATTCAGAGGTTTGTAAGTGAAGGTCATTTTAGCAACAGGTTTTGGAATGTATGTCTCCTTCCCTTTGGGAGGTTCATATCCAATTCCTCTTCTATTTTTCCCACTAACTCCATAGATCATTGAAGCCATTTTGCTTCTGTATATGCTTTTATCAAGAAAAGATTGAAAGCTATAGTCATATTCTTTCAGAATATCTTTTGAACTAGATACAGACTCTGAACTAAAATTCTTTTGAACAATTTGAATTTCCTTTTCAAGTTTAAGATTGTTTTCTAAAAGTTCAGATTTTTCTGTTCAAGTTTCTTAAAATCAGATGCAAGACTCTTCTTGAGTTTCTTGTATTTGATTTTGAGCTTACTATAGTTTTCTAGAAGTTCTGATAAACTATCAACAATTTCTTCTCTAGAAAATTCAGAAAATACCTCTCTTTGTTCTGACTCACAGTCTGAGTCATTTTCTGTGATAGACATTAAAGCTAGGTTGGCATTTTCATCTTCAGAACCAGATTCATCTTCAGAAGAATCTGAGTCATCCCAGGTTGCCATCATTCCTTTCTTCTTTCCAAATCTCTTCTTTGGTCTTTCTTTTTGAAGCTTTGGACAATCACTTTTGAAGTGACCAGGTTCTTTGCATTCATAACAGATGATCTCTCTTCTGTTTGACTTTTTGTGTCCAGAAGATTCTGGTTTATCTTCTGACTTCTTGAAGTTCCTGAACTTCTTTTGTCTGTGCTTCCACAGATGATTGATCCTTTTGGAGAGCAAAGATAGTTCGTCTTCTTCTGAAGCTGATTCTTCAGAGCTTTCTTCTTCAGCTTGAAAAGAGTTAGTATCAAATTTCTTAATTGATTTAAGGGCTAGAGACTTACCTTTATTCTGAGGCTCATGCTCATCCAGTTCAATCTCATGACTTCTGAGAGCGCTGATGAGTTCCTCTAGAGACACATTATTCAGATCTTTCGACACCTTGAAAGCAGTGACCATTGGTGCCCATCTTCTGGGTAAGCTTCTAATGATCTTTTTCATGTGATCTGCTTTGGTATACCCTTTGTTCAAAACTCTCAGACCAGCGATCAGAGTTTGAAACCTAGAGAACATTGCTTCTATAGACTCACTCTCTTCAACTTTGAAGGCTTCATACTTCTGAACTAAAGCCAGAGCTTTAGACTCCTTAACTTGAGCGTTTCCTTCATGAGTCATTTTGAGAGACTCAAACATATCATGCGATGTATTTTTATTAGTGATTTTTTCATATTCTACTTTATAGATAGCATTTAAAAAAAATATTTCTAGCTCTGTGATGATTTTTAAAATCAGCTTTTTGTTGTCTATCCATATTTTTTCTATCCACTTTGTTTCCTTCTGAATCTGTAGGATGTTTGTAACCATCCAAGACTATATCCCAAAGATCACTATCAAGACCTAGAAAGAAACTTTCTAGTCTATCTTTCCAGTACTCAAAATCTTCTCCATCAAACACTGGAGGTTTGTTATAACTATTATTGTTTTGTTCAGCAGCCATTGTGTTTTCTTCTGGATCTTTTCCTGACACGGTTAAGTGTTGAGCTCAGAGTCAAGCTCTGATACCAATTGAAGGGGTAAGAAAACACTTAGAAGGGGGGTTGAATAAGTGACTCTTTTATGATTTCAAAACAAAGCTCAAACAATAATAGAATAACACAGTTATTTTTATCCTGGTTCGTTTGAACTCAAACTACTCCAGTCCACCCGCCAAGGTGATTTCGCCTTTCTCAACAAGGACTTAATCCACTATAATCAACTGATTACAATCACACAACAACTGTTGTGACTAACAATACACAAGTAAACTTACAAATGACTAACACCACTAAGACTTAAATCTAGTCCTAGTCTTCTTGAGAAATCTGACCAAACTTGGACTCTCAAGGAACAAATACAGAAGTATAATCTTTACAGATAATTGAAATAGAGTTTTCTTCTAATCAAGCTATATCACAACTGTGATTTTTCACTTAGAATATAATACACAAAATGTATGAACTATGAGTTTGTAAGCTTTTGAATCTTTCATGTAGTTTCTTGTTTTTAACGTTGTTGTTGGCTTGCAATAAATGTCCTTCTATTTATAGTAGGAATAATAAGACCGTTGCTGCCTTCAGAGGAAATGGAGAGCATTAAATGCTTTGCGTGTATCCTTGCAAAATTCCATTCTCCAAGAAACTAGTTATAGGCACTTGAGTGCTTTCAGCCGTCTTTGCATTAATTAGCAAACGCCAGAATGTAAGAACGTGTTTCCTTTGCTTTGACAAGACACGTTGATTTGGACGTTTGTTTCAGTATTTGCTTTAAGTCAGAACAAGCTTCATTCAACTTCTGGTCAGAGCGTTGCTTGCTAAGATCTTTGAACAGCACTTGCTTTCAAGTTATCTTCGGAATCAAGAAGCCTGCTAGAAGTTAGAAGATACAATTAAAAAGTAAAGGTTCTTACCAGAGTCAGCAGATGCGTTTGAATAAAAGGTTCTTCTATCAAAGAACTTCTTCATAATCTTTGCTTAGTACTTTAGAATGTTTCTTGTCAGAACATTAACTAAGACATTCAAACCACATTCATTAGAGCATAAATTATCTTAAATATAATTTAGTTATCATCAAAACACTTGGGATAGGTCAGAACTAATCTTGTTCTTTCACATTTCACCTCGGTCGAACACCCCAAAACTAACGGTCAGGCCGAGGCTGCAAATAGAGTCATCTTGCAAGGACTCAAATGTAGGATGGGCGAAGCCAAAAGGGGTTGGGTCGAGGAATTATACAGCGTCCTATGGGCTTATCGAACAACACCTCATTCAACGACTGGCGATACACCATTTCGACTAACCTACGGCACCGAGGTCGTCATCTCTGTAGAAATCATGGAGCCATGTAGGCAATCTGAAATGGCGCTCGACGAAGAGATGAACGACGAGGCCTTCAGATATGAGCTTGACCTGGTCGAAGAAATCCGATCAGGAGCAGCTCTTTGCGAGGCCACGCTTAAACAAGAGGTAGCCCTATGCCATGACAACAAAGTCATAAAGCACAAATTTCAGGTCGACAACCTAGTCTTGCGAAGAAACCAGAAGGATTCCCGCGAAGGGAAGCTGACCGCAAACTTGGAGGGGCCTTACTGCATCCAAGGAGCTACGGGAACCATAGTGTATTACCTCGAACAATTAAATGGAGAACCATTACCTTGACCCTGGAATGTTGTGAAGCTAAAACAATACTATAGCTAAGTCCTTCACCCGCTAAGGGCATTAGCAATCGACCAATCCTCTCTAACCGACGAGGGGACGCGCTCGACCATGTAGGCGTGTATAGGTACAGACATGGCCTCCAAACATAAGCAAAAGGTGAGATTTGTTCAGTTCACGAGCAAGATCTTAGCCCGACAGGGACACCTCAATCGAGCTCTGTTGTCGAAGTACCCAACCTGGCAGAACACCCAGCCGCGATGGGAAGTTCACACCACGGGTTTAAGATCTCGACCGCGGTCTTACACTCGTTCGGCGGATCCCTACTCCGCCTCCTCGACACATCCCAACATGTGCCGAACAATATGAGAGTCGAGCATACGTCTCCATAATATGGAAAAAGTGAACTTTTATCGACCACAACAAAGGTCGAACATACATCTCCACATGGAATATACAAATATTCATGGAATAAATAAGTCAAAAACAACGCCGAGCAAAAAATTAGCAAGCATCAACAAATACATAAAGGCATTGAAGCGAAGTAAAGCATTCATAAAGGTCGACTGCTAGAGTCGACGATGTCTGAATGTTACAAAAAATTACGGGCACGCAGGCCCAAATACAAATAGCTAAGTTATCCAAAAAATGCTAATCACTCCTCGGAGTGCCCACATCGACCTTGGTAGAGTCGGGAGGAGGAACCACCCGACCGTCAATCACCTGGGATAAAACCCCGACTCCTTCTATGTTGAGCCTCGGGTTCAACACAGACAGATGGTTCACGGCAGCCTCGAAACCGTCGGTCAAAGCATCGATGTAGTCCGACTCGAGGAGTTAAATCCGAGCAACAAAATCGACGCGAGTGCACAAATCAGTTACCCCCTCGGGTTCACCCTCCACGGGCATCATGGCAGCCTTCAGGTCAACGACTTCCCTCTCTAGTCGTTCCCTTTCACTCTTCCACAATTCTTTGTCGGACAGGAGACAATCCTTTTCCTCGAGGATAAACTCAATCAGTTCTAGGAAGATCATCGTCGGTCAAGAGGACCTCGAGGTCACCCTCTGATCCTCTCCCCGACCAAGATTGATCCCCTCACACGACCTCGTGTCTGACGGGAAGCATCCACGACGAGCAGAAGCACCTCACGAGCATCTTTTCGTAGGGCTGACTATCAACGTCTCCGAATATCGCGGAGTCTTCGTGGCCCCGAAAAGACCGCATCCATATCCTCCTAATCTTACAGAGGAAGTCATCCAGGTGGGGACCACGTGCGGGTCCCCACTACTCACGTAGGACCTGCCAGTCTTCATTTTGGGCCTACTTGACCTGTCCAATGAGGAGACCTTGACTCAGCACTGAGGGCTATAAATACCCTCTCTTTCTAGAGGGTCAGGTATTGAACATCTCTTACTCACTTACTTTCTTGCTCATTCTAAATCTCACTTTGACATCAGAGTGCCTTGCAGGTACCCCCACCTCACTCTCAAACTCTGCTCGACATAAGTTATGACGGTCCATTATAATCAGATATGATCAATATTCATAATTTTTTTTTTGCAATTTAATTTTGCACTCTTCAGTATATTCAAAATATTGTACGTATCTTTTCAAATGTTTGTTCAAAAATCTACTAAGAAAAATTGAAGCATAAATTTTACAAGGTTAAATTTTCAAAATCATGTAATCAATATAAAGTTAAAATTTACTTTAACAAATAATAAATTAATAGGAAATTCTCCGAACCAAATATATATATATATATATATATATATATATATATATATATATATATATATATATATATATATATATATATATATATATATATATATATATATATATATATATATATATATATATATATATATATATATATATATATATATATATATATCAATCAAAGAGTATTGTCGATGAAACTGATTCAGAAGAAAAGAAAAGAAATCCAAATTTCACAAAAGATTCAAGTAAATTGGAGAATACAAAGCTACAAAAACCTAAGTATAAATAGTTTGAGACAGTAATCAAAATCATTCAAATAAACCAAACGTAAAAATGTGCTTAAATATAACTTGAAATTAGTTTAATAATAAATTACACAAGACATGCTCTATATAATTGATTAAAAACTTTTGTGAATAAAACAACAAACCCAAAGCATGCTAGAAAGGTTAGAGAGAGGTAGTTGAGGCATGTAGTCGGTGTAGGGAGTGCGTCCCAGAAAGGGAAACCAACCAAAGAAGTAGTTTGCTGATTCAATGTTGAAAGCGATCTATCATTTTTTTTTAGCACACTGTGAATGATAGGACCAATAACATCCAAGTCCTAGTCCCAATCAATGTCACTATTACCCATTCTATGTGACCACAATATTTATTATTATAATGATGAGTTAATGTTATATTGTCAAAAATATATATTTAACATTAAAACTGAAGTTGCTCACAACAATTATTTACCAACCGTTCAAGAAATTCCATATATAGAAACACCCATCTTGAAGGGTAAAAATGAGCTGTCTCGATCCAACTCATTTGCTAGAGATGACTTTCTCTTTTGGATTTCCAATTTTTTTTTCACTTTCTTTCTACACCATGGTTGTCTCACTCTTTGCATTAATGTACCATGCATACTTTTTCTTGTCTTGCTTTCTTTCTATATATTTGCCTTAAACTCTAAACTTTCTAAACTATTGATTAATGAAATTCAATTAAACAGAATCGTTTCAAAGAAACTATGTTCAAATATTTGCTAGGATGTTCATAGGTTAGATTTTATGGACATCAATTAAAGTTGTTTGGATTCTTTGTGGGTTACATCACAAACTTTTAGTCGACTCAAATTTGTTTTTGTTGTAAAAAATGTAATAATAACATTAATTTCGTTAAAAAATTTAATCACACCAAGATATTTGATGTATGAGACCAAAAAACATAGACAACAATCAAATGATTTTAGTACAATTTAAAAATATTCACTTCAATTAAATTGATCTATTATAGAGAAAAGAATAATTTTTTGATTCGCTGTACTTTAAATTTGTTATAAGAGATTATAAGATGATTTATAAAAAAATATTTGTCAGTGTTTCAAATAATAAAATCTATTTTCTACTTAAGTGTTTTTTAATCTATTTAACTTTCAAAATATGAGTCACACAAACTCAAAGTGTTTAAAGTGTTTTCTAAACTCATTTGATAATTTCATAGGCTTCCAAACTCTAATAATAAAATCCTATGAAGTTATACCTTTTCTTTTCACTATGACTTATACATCTTGTGCAACTCATGCTAACAACAAGTGAAAGAGAATTATATTTATAACCATTGAAACCTTAAAGATCCAATTCAAGCGTAAAACATTACTCATTATCGAACAAATCTAAGAATTCAATTGTCTTGACTCGATACTCATAAATCGCTACTTGTCAAAAAAAATTAATAGTATTGTGAAACATGATTTTTCTCTTTTTTTCAGTAGAATTAAAGAAATATTATAACTATTCTCCATCTTGACTTTAATATGATGGTGATGCAAATTTAACCATAAGTCACCTTGTTGGTCTCTCCACATCTCAAATCACTCTTTACAAAATTTGATCAAGTCTAAGAAATGCTCGAACTTTAATATTGGAAATGGTTTGATGAACATATATGTTGGATTATCCTTTGAGTGCACCTTGCTAACCAAAATCTCATTTGACTAGACCATGTGTTTTATAAAGTGCAAACGAATGTCAACGTATTATGTTCTCTCATGATAAATTTAATGGTTTTCCAAATGAATGGAATTTTGAATATCACAATTTATCTTTACACATTTTACACTGATCCATAACTCTTCGATCATGCCTCTTAGCCATATGATTTCCTCGACCCCTTCAACAATGATCAATATAATATGCTTGAGTAGTAGATAATACGATCACTGATGGTTGATTTTTCTTCTAGCATATAGTTGTCCCAAACAACGTAAACACAAAATTTTATAGAGATTTTTTAGTGTCCACATTACCTACATAGTCTGAATATACAAAATTCTACAAACTATCTTCATTTTGAGTTGACGCTGTGTATTTTAATGAACCATTCAAATATCTCAACACCCACTTCAAAGCTTTCTAATAAACCTTACCGTGATTTTCCATAAACCGACTTACTCTGTTGACCGCATATATTAAGTCTGGTATACTACAAATCATATCATGCATAATTTTTCCAACCTCACTTAGATAGAGATTAATATCCATTATCTTCTTCTCTTTCTCTATTTTAAGGAATTTTTTAACCAAGTGATTTGTGTGATGACCCAAAAGGGTGTTGACGGTTTTAACATCTTGTATTTTAAATCAGTCAACCACTTTCTTCAAGTAACTAGATTAAGATAATAATAAGTCATTATTCTTGTGGCTTCACATTATAACTATATGCAATAATAGTTTAGCTTTACTAATATCATTCATCTCAAATTCATCATTCAAGATATCCTTAAGCTAATCTATCTCTATATTGGTAAAACATGACATATAAGTATTATCAACATACAAAAAAAGGTAGAGAATTACTTTTGCATCCCTATTCAATAAGTATACACAACTATTATAATTACTTTTTACAAAATCAGATTTAAGAAGAAATTCATCAAATCGGAGAAGCCACCGCCTTAGGTTTTGTTTTAACTCATACAAAGAATTTTTCAACAAACAGGTTGTAGGCTTATCTTCTACAAAACCTTCTATTTGCATTATATATATTGTCTCTTCTTGATCTCCACGTAAGAAATTTATTTGTATGCCCATATGTTACAACTCTAAATTATATTGATTCACAATAGCCATAAGTATCCTCATAGAATAATGGGTTACCACTGATAAAAATATTTCATTGTAATCAATCCCCTCTATATGAGTAAAAATCTTTGCTACAAGTCTTGCCTTAAACATTGATTCTTTAATTCATGAAATGCATTCCTTCTTCTTGAAGATTCACTTGTACCCAACAATGATTTGTTTCTTAGGTAGTCTCACAAGCTCCAAGCATGGTTTTTCATTGCCCTCAACCATCTTTGATTTTTTTTACAACTTCCCTAAAGGTTTTTCGTTTTGAGTCTTGCAATCCTCAACCATATTCAAAACATAATAGATAAGATCAACATAAATATATCTATGAGGTTGTATAATATCCCTCTTAACTCTATCATGAACCAAGTGATAATTAGGAGTCATTGTAGATTTCTCATCAATAGTATAAGAAATGAGAGTCTCAACTACCTCCTCATATCTAGCCTCACTAGTATGAATCTCCACTTTAAACTAAGTCTTCTTCATCATAATTTATGATTTTTTACCTCCATATCTTTTCATTTCATCTCTCTATGAGTTTCATCAAAAGTAGCATACTTATTTATGATAAATTTTGATCCTCTAAGAACCATCTTCTATAGTTTATAACCCTTTCATGATAAAATATGAAAACCCTAGATTCAATTTTGTTTTTCTTGTTATGCGCAAATGCTAACTCTCCAAATATCTCCAATTTTGAGTAGTCTATTGGTTTCCTACTCCAAACATTCACAGTTGTCTTGAATTTTATTCAGGTGGATGCGCATCAATTAATCAAGTAAGATGATTTCACCCCATAAACCTTTTGGTAATCCAACTCCCAACAACAAACACCTTACTCTCTCCAAAATGGTCATATTCATATGTTCTTCTAGGCCATTTTGTTGAGGTATGTTAGTAATGGTTTTATGTCTTTTGATACTTTGCTTCATGAAAAGTTCATTAAAATGGTATGAAAGCAAACTCTAGTCATTCTCACTTCTCAATACGTTTAGCTTAATTTCTAATTGATTTTCTTTAAGAACATATACCATTCATTAAAATTTTAAAATGTATCACTTTTACACTTTAAAATATAGACTTGTACTCTTTTATATAAATCATCAATAATAGAGAGGAAATTGAAACCACCCCCGTGAGTTGCCACCCTTGTTGAATCCCATAGATGTGAGTAAGCATACTCAAAAGATTTACTAGAATTATGCACACTACTCCCAAAATTAACCTTGTATAGTTTTCCTAATATGAAATTATAAATAAATTTCAGTTTATTCAATTTCTCACTTCTTATTAACCCTTTTATAGAAAGTTCAATTAAACATCTTTAACTGACATGTCCTAACTCAAATTTTATTGCTTAGTTTTGTCTTGAAATTCTTGACTAGCTAATGATATATGGTCAATAATAGCAGAACCATACAAAATATATAACCCATACAATATGGACCCTTTAGCTATTATTAAAGTACCATGCGAAATTTTTAACATTCCGTGTTCAATTCTAGTGTAGTAGCCTAGATCATCAAACTTGCTTATGGATAACAAATTTTTCTTAAACTCGAACATATACCTTTCATTATATAGAAGGAACTCTCGATCATCGAACATTTTCTATTTGACTATACCAATACTATGAACTTTGCAAGTCTTATTGTTTCCGAGTCGAAGCATTCCTATTTCTTTCAACTCCAAAGTCTCAAAATATTCTTCTTTAGACACATGTGATAAAATCATTCAAAGTCTATAACCAAACTTTTCTATATCTCGAAACTTGTTACCACTAGTTCCTTAAGCTTTCATCATTACCGTCAATCTTTAAATCTTTCATTTTTGATAACTCCTTTGATTTTACAAGCGACTGGAATTCATCCAAAGTGATAGTTACTTCCTTTCCATAAAGAAGGGTGTCCTTGAAGTGCTAAAATATTCTAGGAAACGAGTATAACAAAAGTAGAGTCTTGTCCTAATCATCAATTTTCACATCAATATTTTTCAAATCATCTATAATATTGAGAATTTTGTCAAGTGGTTCATAATAGGTTTATTCTCCATCTCACAAAAAATAATAAAGTTGTTGTTTTAGACACAATCTACGAGTCAAAGACTTTGTCATATATAATAATTCAAGTTTGACCCACATCTCAGTCATATTCTTCTCCCTTGCAACATCCTTTAGAACTTTATCTCTGATGCACAAGATAATGACACTTCTAATCTTATATACAATCTCAATCTTCTTTGTTTGTGTTAGACATGCAGACCTCAATGTCTCTCCTTTTAATTCTTCCACACACCTTTATTAAGTTAAATGTTTGCGTCTTCACCTTTTAAAACTCAAAAATAGTTGTCTCGGAATTATTATGACACCATTCTCATTGAAACTAAAATGTAAAATCTAAAAAAAATTAAAACATACCTTAAACATATTCTCTATCTAAAACTAAAAGGATGTGATAAGAGAGAGAAATTGAGAAAGATAAACGAGTGTATCTGACGTTGCACTTGCAATATCCTATATATAAGATGCAAATTAAAAGAAAAAGAAATCTAAGGTGAGAGAGATCTATTTTGACCTACTGAACACTGAATTGCAGAGTTTCACTTTGTACTCTCCCTTCCTTTACGTAGAATCAAGGACCATGGCATCAAATCTTTGGACCAACATTCATCTTCTTGTTAAAGTGTCTCTGATGATACTACCCAATTTTGATATTAATTAGCTTACACTCTGTTGGTAGATTGGTATATTATGTACAACTAAACAAAGGCTGTTTTTTTATTTTATAAGTTCATGTATGTTAAACAAATTTATTTCATTAAAAAATGATTATTTCACTGTCTCATTATGTCGCATTTCTATTTCTTTTAGTTAAAAAAAGTTTCCGTGTGTACTATTTTTTATATTTAATTTCAACCCAATCAATATGATAAACTCATATATAGTTAAGTTTGCATAAAATTAAAAGTGAAAAGGATAATACGCTGTGTTAGTTATTCTTTTTTAAATGATAAAATTAAAAAAAATTTAAATATATTTATACATTTAAGAGATACAATATTATTATATATAAAATTTTAAATTTTTTATTAAAAATTTATTATTTCTGGTGTTAGAAAATAAAAAATGTCAAAAATAAATGATATACAAATATGTTAATTGTCGAAATACATTTTCTAATGTTTGACCATAATCGAATTTGAGGATTACCTGTGTTACGATAAAATTTCTAGCCTTTAATTCTACTAACGAAAAAATTCATGTTAAGTTAATATCTGACGACTTAAATTTCAATTTTTTTTATGTTAAGTTAAAATTCATTTTTTCAAAAATATTCTAACTCTTGAAATATATCAAAAATGAGTTAAAAAATTACTGTGATAGACTTTAATTTGGTGATTAATATGTCAATTTTTTTTTATGTGAATTAGTCAAAAAATTCATTTTTTCAAAAATATTCTAACTCTTGAAATATATCAAAAATGAGTTAAAAAATTACTGTGATAAACTTTAATTTGGTGATTAATATTTATTAGTATGTTTTTTTGGTATAAATATAAGAGAAGTTATATTTTTTAAAATAATATTTAATAATTTTATTTAATAATAAGTCAGCATCCACATCCATCATACCCATTTGGATTCTTTAAATGGGATCCACATAATTTTTTATATTATTTCACACTTCTCAATTTTTTAAACAACCCATCTACAATTCTCAAATATCCATGTAACTCATCAAAAAATCTAAAATGGGTCCCACATTTAAAACAAATCAACTACATTCTTACAATTTTATTTATTAATTTATTATCATGACCCACTTAATTAGAGTGTAGAAACGTGCTTTAGTACGAGGACGTGCTTTAATTCAGGAACCTGAAAACAAGTGAAATATCTATTTATTATTGACACAATTTCTTTAATAAATGTGTAGGAACTCTTAAAGAACACCGATAATCATGCTCTTAGTTATCAGTTTCGATATTAAATCCCGCTGTTTTTCCACATGTCAGATAAAGAGTCTGTTTCTTTTAATTATTTTTACAGTGTTACATGTGTTTGTTTAAAAAAATTTATAACTTTTTAAATAAAGTTTTAAATGAAAATTAGTTTAAATGATTATTTTTTAAATATTATTTTAAATATATTATTATTTTATTATAATTTTTTTAGATATTAAAATTTCAAAACATAACTTAGTTTTAAAGTTACTTTAAATTATTTTTTATAAAAATTATTTTTGAAATATATTTTTTTTGTAAAAAAAATTTGATTTATATTTTAATCTTTAATAATATATGTTTATGTTATAGATGTCAAAATTATTCTTTCAATTTATAAAGAAATAAATTAAATTTTTTTTTTAAAGATTTTGAAAAATATATTTATAAAAGTTATTGTTAAAAATTAAAAAAAATCTATTTTTAAAAATAAAATAAACAGGCCTAAAACTGAAAAGAGGATTTTATGAGATGGAAGTGTACTTTTGTCTCTCTTCCTTACGAATTAGAGAGTTGTGAAAAAAAATGTTATCTATCAAAAAAGAATTTTTAAAAAGTTTCCAAACATAATCTAAGTCAGTACATCAATTTTTGTGTGGCTGCAAATGTTATTATTGTTGAATTAAACTTTTTTGGTATAAAGATTTGACCATTTTTAATATGTAATTTTCACCACTATTGTATTAAAATAATCGTTAATACCATTACACGTAGCTCAAGACGACTAAGATAGGAAGTGTTTCATATAATTTAGGGTTAATATTTGTTCCATTCAAGAAGTAGAGACAGTTGTTGGTAGAGTAAAATAAATTTAAGTGTGGTGGAACGTGTTCCTTAACTTTATAAATTCTTATTCAAATAAAATCATGCAAAAATATTTTTTATTCAGTAAAGAGTATCACATTTTTCTCATAAAACATCATTCTTTAAACTTTTAGAATAAAACAGCTGAAACTCAAAAATATTTTCAATTTAGATATCTCATAATTAACGTAACTTAATTTCAACTATACAGAAATTAATTCAATAATTCTATGAAAAACATAAAACAGATTATAATTTGTTTCAGTGTTATATATCATAGTAACAATCTAGTATACTAAAAATAATTCAAATCGACAAAATAAAGAAGAAGACATCTACGTCATTTCTCAATATAGCAACATCTAATGCCCCTCTATCTGAATATATGTAACATTAACATAACTAACACAAAAAATAAACAGGGGTGATAATAAATTCACAAATGCTATTTGTGTATAAAATAGCGAGGATAGTTCAATAACATTATTCTTCAATCACATCTATTAATTCACAATAATAAACAATCACAAATGCATGTATATAATACAATGCAATTCTCCTCTTCTACTTGTCGCGGCGAGAAAAATTTGAGAATAAGCTATTGATAAACTCATCTCAGTAAAAAGTAAGAGTCGCCACCGAACATTATTGTTTTCAAAGGAATGAGAAAAGATCGAATAAAACCCGTAAAAGCATGTAAAGAAAAAAAATAATGCAAAAAGCAAAGCACAAAGAGATAAGAGTACGGAGTTTGGTTATGCAAAGAGAATATATTAACACCCTTCACATCCATGGTATTCCATGGGAACCTTTTGAAAACACTTTTTTTGGCTAAAAGAGTTTGTATGCAAAGATTCGGGAGATGAGAATAGAAATTGTTTTTATTATTTTGATTAGGAAAAACTTCGAGAGCTCTGTGCCTATATATCTCCAATGTGCAATACAGAAATCAGAACCATGTAGTTCTTCTAAAAAAGAATAAAATGATGTTTGTTGATTGATTTTAATGAAGAAATATGTTGTCTTATATGAGTGAAAAACACAATATAATATCAACAAATATGGGAAAGTGAGCATTTGCATCATCTTGAGTATGAAGAATTTATAACTTGGGTTTAAAATCAACAAATCATATCTCAACATATCAATGGAAAATGTCTAACACTTTACCATGTTTGTAGAAGTAGGATGTTTTGCAATCACTTTTAAAACAAGACTAATATCTAACCTTTTGAGAAAAAGTTTTAAAATAAAGACCCAAGTGGCAATAGATTTGAATGAGGTTTATATTTTTTTAGTCTTTTGAAAAGAGTTTTGATATGCTTAAGTGTTTTGAAATATTTATTTAAGAAAAGAAGTTTGAAAATCACTTGACAAAGTCAAGGTTTATTGTGAAAGTGGTTTCAAGTTTGAAAACAAGAAGATTTTTAAAAAGGGAGAAGATTTTGAAAATTAAAGAAGGGTAGGAGATGAAGAGACAATCCTAAAACATAAAGTAAATGACAAGGAAATAAATAGTCTCATTGTAAGGTAGCTCAAGAGGAAGCTTTTGTATGTGCATGTGAACTAACCAAGATAAAATAAGCATTTGACATAAATCAAATAAATCATCTCATTCCTTTGGATTAAGCCACAAGACAACAAGTAAGCAAATGAATAACATAAAAACCAAATGAAAACCAAGGCATCAATTGAAATATCAGAGCATAGATGAAATTCCAAACATTAGATGAAAGCTCAAGGTCTCAGATAAAGGCAAAGTATTAGATGCATCATGGGGTAGAGATGAATTTTCATGCATCAGATGAAAAATCAAAGTCACATATAATGGTCCCTGCATCTGATAAAAACACACAAAAATAGATAGATAAAACCCATGGTATCTGATGAAATCTCCTTAAGGTCTTAGATGAAAGTTCCAAGGTCTCAGATGAATGATGTCAGATGATTTCTAAGTTCTCAAATCACAACTCCAAAGCATAGGATTAAGAACTTAAATTTAAATCCACAAGATCAACATCCATTAGAAAAGGATAGCAACCATAGTCCAAGTGATCAGGGCCAAGTTTTTTAAGTGTTTAACCTTTATTAATGTCTTTGAAAATAAAAATAAAAAGTCCAAGGGACAAAGAGAAAAAGACAATAAAAAAAGGCAATAAGGTAAAATGGCATGAATGATAAAAATTCTAAAAAATAAATTGCATAAAAGTAAATTGCACAAAAATAAATTGCAAAAATTTCAATGACATAAATATAAAGTGTGGAATTTAGATTGCATTAATGTAAAAGTGTGGAAAATTAAGTTAGCACAATTATTATTGTTAATGTTAGTAATTAGTATCCTGATTCGGGATATTTTGGCGTTATGTTAAGCAATCGTAAGTGAACTTATGTAGAAGTTGCACCTATTTGAGGCCGAGCCAAAATAATGTAGGTGTATTGCATATAATTCACACCATAGTTTAAAAGCAAGGTGATCAAGACAAAGTCAAGGAGATGAGATCATTACATCAACCAAGCCCTTCATGATACCTTGAGATAACCTTCTCACTAATGTAAAGTACTTTGAGTAATAAATTGATCACTTAAAGGTAGATTTGAAATGATGAAAGTTCATCAACCATAAATTTAAACTTAATTGAACAAGATGAATTCATCATCCAATTGATCAAAAGGAAAAAGAAGAAGAAAGAGATGAAGTAAGATGAAGATAGAAAGTAAATCTCAAATTGGATCAAGGCATTGATCAAGTTATCATCAAAATCAATCATCCATTTTAGAGGATTAGGGTTTTCACCTCATCAAGACCTAAGATCCATTGATGTTGATGAAACTTATGACTAAATGAGCCATGATCCAAGGCCAATGGAAATTTTAGCAGTTTTAAACCATGATAATATTGATGCTTCTGCATCAGGATATAATGTCAAGACAGATGTTGTGACATCTGCTGACAGACAGAACAACAATATTAAACCGTAACCTTTGCAAAAATAAATTGTAGAATGATAAATAACACAACATATTTTTAACCATGTCCAGTGCAATGTCATCTACTTTGGGGGATACCAAGCCAGGAAGGAAATAACTATGATAGTATTAGTTCAAAGTCTAAACAGTTCATGTTTACAACTTCTCGCCTAATCACTACCTTGTGCAACTTCTACCTAGAAATCACCATCTAGATATGAGACCCCTCTCTCACGTCCAATCACCGTTGTGATACCTACAGTCACAAACCTTGTGACTAGACCCAAAACCAAATAGAAGATTACACTTCAAATACAATACTTAGTTTTGCTTACAAGCTTCAACTAAGAACAATACTAAACTCTATGCTTAAAATCTTGAAGAGTCAAAACAATAACTTGATAAACAATCAAGTAATAATCAGTCTACCTCATTGTATTAAAAGATACATGGGTGACTTACAAAAACACAAGAGACTCTCAAAACCTAATACTTAAGACTTCCCTTAATTTTACAATTGTAAAAATTTAAATTACATTAGGTCTAGGTTTCTCTTTAAATACTCCTCAGTAATCCATGGGATTTGAAATCTTCACTCAGATATTTCTTGATCCACAAGCTAAGGGCTGCACCAATTATGCAAAAAAATCTCCTTAAATCTTGGAATAAAACATCAAGTTTCCTAAATTGTCTCAACATCCAATTTTAGAAATTTATGTACAGCTGGAGACTAGATCACTTGTTCCAGATTAAATATTATTGACCTGCGTAAATATCTGTAATATATCCAAAAGAAATATCATAAAATCAAATCAAATATGTCAAGATTTTAAAACAGCCTATACTAATGTTCTGGTTCAGCATGTCACAACATTTGTTAGAACATCTGTCTTCAATACAACATTCACAGTCGACTGTATTAGTTTGATTAAGATGTTATGACATCTTTCTCAGTATTAATTAAGAACCATATTTTAGCAAAATTTAGCCAATCATGAAACTGTGGATCTAACAATCTCCCCCTTTGACAAATTTAGGCTAAAACAACCTTAGCTCAATTAAACTGGAGAGAGGAATAACACCAAATTAACCAAAACACAAGATACATGTTAAAAAATGTAAACTTTATACAAACAGTTAAAAACAAATTGTATCAAAGACTACATGTTGTTTCAGATCTATCCAAGATCACTCCCTCTGTCACAAGGAATCAATTCTTGTCATAGAAAACAAATTCTCCCCCTCAAGAGGAAAATATAAATCACCAGAGGAAGAAGAAAATTCACCCGAAGTACAAGAAAACTAACTTGGAACTCAACCTTGAACTTTCCAAGTTCACACATTAGAAGAGTATGCAGCAAAAGCAGCACACATAACTCAAAACACCAAAGTATTGGACTACCATAAGATAACCAAGGTTCTTCATAAAACACAACAGGAAGGATGTTATAACATCTGATAAGACATCATGTACACAGATAACCAACATCAATAACAGTAATATCAACAATAGTAGCAGCAACAACAGAAGAAACATCACACTAGCATGACAGACAATCATGCTCCCCCTAAAATGTTGCATACAAAAAGCAAACATAAAGCAACAACACTAGGCAGCACAATGTTTAATCCACATGCCAAAACATGTGATATAACATCAGGACACACAAACACACACTAAACTTTATGCCCCCTTTTTAGCCAAAAATCAATAAAAATAGAGTAAAAAAATAGAAACAGAAAGAACAAAGGAAGGACACAAAGTAGAAACACACACTAGCAAAGGAAACCAACGAAACTCAAAAAGAAAATAGAGACACAACAATCAGACTCAGCATAAAAAAATAGAACAAAAAGAAACACACATTTTTTTATATATAAAAGAACAACAAAAGGGCCTAACCAATCATTCCTCACGAGTCAATGAAATTGACCCAATCTTCATCTTCATCTGAGTCAGAATCATGTTGTTGAACATGATTTTTCTTGAGAGACTTCATCTTTGTAACAGACTTTTTACATGTCACTAATGCTCCAGTAGATGATCCAACAGATGTTACAACATTAGACTCAACCTTCTTTGGATATGTACTATCTTCCTTCTTGACTTCCAAAATGTGAGCTCTTTTAGACTCAGCATTTTTAGCATATTTGCTCATGCTGAAAGGCAACTTGAGAGGAGGGAAGTCTAGTAACAAAGACTACCTTGCCTGTAACGACAAATTCTTAAAAGAGAAGAGTTACCTTGTTTGTAACAAAAGCTAGTCAATGAGAAAGTTTTTGAAGGAGGTGAAGTTATCCTTGACTATCAATGTACCACTCACCACAGGAGAGAGACACTCTCTTCTTCTTCTTCTTTTCTTCCCAAGCTTGACTACAAGGATATTCCCTTATCTAGACATAACCATATTATGCACCACTAAGTGGAGGAGAGAGAAACAATTGTTTTCAATCCTCTCAAAATATATTTGCTATAATTCTTTTAGAAGCATAAATCTCCAAACCACCCAGCAATAGTTCAAATAAACTTGCATCCAAGGACTTACTAAATATATCTTCTAGTACCTTCTCAGAGGTCCCAGGCTTAGGAGAACACTTTTGCCTCTAGCAAGACCATTGACAAAATTGTGACCAATATTAATGAGCTTTGTCCTACTATGCAAACTAACATCCTTGAAACTACCAACTTTTCACAGTACAATGTCATGATATCATGTTGGACATTGTATTATTTAAGCAGCCAAAACAAATGAGAATACCATCTTCCTTCAGCATTGTACTTATCCTTAAAGATAGACTAGGATTAACTTATTTTTGATCCAAGAGACAAGATTGTTTCTCAAACAAAAACCTCCTCCATTAATACTATCTGCATTAGGCATGGCCTATAACTTTACTCCAAGGTTCACCATAATTAGATATTTCATCTCTGAAATAAGTGGTGATACAAACTCTAAATAAAGAATTTCCTTTAAGAAAAAGAACTTTTTTAGCTTGATGGTTCTCTGATTCAGTTCCTGCTAGCTCTTTAGAATCAGCCTCAATATTTGTAGTGCCAGTCTGCTGAGATGATGTTCTAGCATCTGTTGGAACATCAGTCCCTTTCTCAATGAATAAATAATTAAATTTGGTTCTGAAGTTAACATCTCTATATGACATGCTCTTGGTAAAGTAACTCAGACATATCCATTCATCACGTTTGGAACTTATATTTTCCCTTTAAAGGAGATTAAAAAGACCTTTAAATACTTCATTGATATCTAGTTTTTCTTTGCTTGCATTGGCCTAATCAGATCCACAAAAGGAAGCTTTAGACTTTGTTAACAACCTGATGATGCAACTTCTGATGTGACATCTTGACCTCATCTTCCTTGAACAAAGAACATGAGCAAGTTAATATCAACTATTAATGAACCTAACTTCCACCTCATAACTTCATTCTCCTTATTAGTGACAAAAAATTCTCCATTGATGAGATTTACCTTCAGACCTTGATCACATAACTAACTTAGATTTTCATATTAGTCGCTAGAGTTTTAACAAGAAGACCATCATCAATCCAGTTCTCCAACACCCTTAATTTCACCTTTGGCACTATCAGCAAAGTAACATAGATGATAGGATGAGACGCAAGTTCCATGAGAAAGATCTTTACTCCAGTCATGTGTCTGGAACAACCACTGATAAACTTCCAATCTTCTTTGTTGAAGTTCCAAGAGAGAATGGGCAATAAAGAAAAATTCCTTAAGATTCCACATCTTCCTAGTTTTGACCACTGTATAGTCAACCTTAAGTTGAGTTGGACTTTAGAATAACCATTCATCATGAACCAAAGAGACCTAATATGATCAACTTTACCATAAAAAGAACATAATTAGTGCAGGAACATGCCTTTAGCTTGAATATTTTGATGTCTGATATGATGTTGAGACATTTTGAATGACATCATTAACTAAACCTTCCTTTTGATGAAACCAAGGTTTTGTCACAAGAGATATTCCTTGCTTGTTAGACCCTTAACAATCAAACCTCACCCCTTTAATGTTTATAGACATCATCTCATCTTGAAGAATCTCACTAACACACGGGAATCCCTTGTTCAACATCCTCACAACCTTGGTCATGATTTCAAATTTGGAGGTCAATAAAATCACCTCATCCTGCAGGTAAAAGATGGTAGGCAACCATTCTTCCTTATCATCCTATAGTTGAGAAGTAATTACCTTATGATTTTCTCCTTGTTGACATACATCACCATATATGATGCACAATTCTCTGAAATAAGCCGCCCATTCATCTAGAGATATTCCTTTAACAAGAATCTTCATCAGAAATCCACCTTCCAGATCATAACAATAAATGGAAAACACCTTCAAATCTATCTTGAGACAGTTAAGGCATTATGTTCTAAAAAAATCCAAAGCCTTCACATTCATTTTACTAAATCTAGCTTTTCTATGATCACAAAAGTGTTTGTGAAGTGTGTTTTTGAAAGTGATTTTGAAAATGTGTCTTTGTAATGGCTCTCGTTTTTATAAGAACGTGTACAAAGTGTTTGTCTTTTGAAAATGTTTCAAAATGAAAGTGTTGGTGTATAAAATGTTTTTGTTGTGAGCAAGCGAGCAACTAGAAGCAACCTACCTACTCAAAAGGTCTTAAATGTTCTTTTCCTCCTCCTTTAGATGTTGCTATCTTACCATTGACTTGGTAAGAAGCTCAATCGTTGGATGTGAAGGCACGAGCGTTGGACGTTTGTAGAGTCATAGAATGCAAACTATGAGACGTTTTAGCAATGTCGTTTAGGGACTAGATCGTTTATCGAAGACAACATTGAGGGTTATCGAGGGACTATGATCTTTTATCGAGGGTCTTTGCTAAAACGCCCATATTTGATGGGCATGACTTTTTTTCCAAGGCAATAAGTGGGATTACCCTAAGGGTGCATGTGTGAATAGTGTGTTTGATTTGCATGCATTTAGTCTTTGGTTAGGGGTTGTCTACTTGTTGTTTTTTTATCTTGCCATACATACCCTATTTTACTAGCAATCATATAAAATTAATAAAATGCAGAAAGATAAAATCCTACACTATTACAACCATATTGAATTGCATGAAAATATAAAGGCAAAAATAAAATAAAAGCAAGAAAAAGGGTCTTTTCGATTTAGGAAGAAAACCCTTCAATACTGCACTTTCTGGATATCTTCGATTTGGCATGAAAAGTGTGAAGGCATGACTTTCGATTGGGGCCTGGAGGCTAGCATGTTGAGCCTTTCGAATGGGCCTGGAGTCAGTGTAGGCGTGCCTTTCGTCTGGGCCTGGAAGTCAGCATGGTGTGCCTTCTGGCCTCCTCTTTCGTTTGACCTGGAGGTTAGTGTGGAAGCCAAAGGCTTCATTCCATACTTCATGTTTCCTGTTTCCTTCGTTTGAGATGTTAAATAGAAACATGGCCTAAGGCCATGCTAGCACTGCCTTAAGGCCAGGTTAGTTCTTAGAACATTTGCAAGAAACCAAAGAATCAAAATCGAAAGGAAAGGCAATAAAAATAAACTATCAAGGTGTAAATGAAAGGGGAATAAATGTTATGTATATATTTCAAACGAAAAGGAATTTTATTTACATGCTATGCTGGAAACGAAGGGTCCAAGGTTAAGAATGACTTACCTTGCTAGAGGCTGGAGCGTGTGCTAGACCTTGAAGTGGTTACCTTGAATGCTTCTGGATTCGATGGGAAGGACCAGGGGTTAGGCCTTTGACACTGGATTCAAAAGAGAAAAACAAGTGAAATGTATTTCTTGCTGGATTCGAAGGATAGCAAGATGTAAGGATGTTTCAGATTCAAAAGAGAGAAGTATTTGGATTCTGGGTTTGTGTTTTCACAAGTGTTTAAGTGTTTGAGAACTTTATGTCGTTTGAAAAATTTGAAGATTCGTTCCTCCGGCCCCTGATCTTTGCAAAGGATCTCTCTATTTATAGAGAAATGTTTTGGGAAGTTTGGGAGTAAAAATAATAAAATAAGGCTTAGCTGAAAAGCAAATGTCCACTTGTGTCATGATCCCAAGATGAGATAGTAAGATTAATGGTTTAGATGGATTGTTTTCTGCAGAAGGAAAACAGGCGCAAGTCTCAAGAAAGACTTTTCTAAAAGTAGTATTATACTATTAAGGGCAAGTTGCCTTGGACAACAAATGGGTAAAATCCTAATTTAACTGTATAAACAATTAAATATAGAGTGAGTCATAGGTTCGAGGCCTGAAAAGCAGAAACACGTAGCCTAGCGTATGGGTCTAATGTTCAACTTGATCCTTTAAATTGAATCCTCCATCCTTCCATAACTTTCGACCAGACTAAAATAACATTCATTCCCACCAGTTATATGTCCTTCGAATGGACCAAACATGTATTCTTCGAATGGGCCAAACATGTATTCTTCGAATGGGCCCTCTTCAGCTGAATATGCTACTTTGAGTCATTATGCTTTGACCACTTAGGTCTAAACCTTCGGCCAAACTCAAAAGCAGGAAAAACTAAATGTTCAACCATGGCAAGTCCTTCGAATGTGCCACCAAATTGTGTGCCATAGTGCAGAAGCTAGGCGTATTGAAGGGTTTGCAGATGGATTAGAAGGTGATATGAAGGTGATTCGAAGCAAACCTGTAGGTGGATTCGAAGCCAGTATGTAGGTATATTTGAAGCAAACTTAAAGGGAATCATTGCTTTGTGGGTATTAGCGTGAGAGAAACCCGTGCCTTGTGCATGCAAGCTTGTAGGAGGATTTGAAGGTTACGTGAAAATGGATTTGAAACAAGCCTGAAGATTAATTTGAAACCAATATGTAGGAGGCAACTTCTTTGTGAGACAAAAATTTAGGAGGCCGATGCTCTCTGAATCGAAGGTTGCATGTAGGAGGCAACTGCTTTGTGAGACAAACATTTAGGAGGCCCTTGCTCTCTGAATCGAAAGTTACATGCATGAGGAAACTTCTTTGTGAGACAAACATTTAGGAGGCCCTTGCTCTATGAATCAAAAGTTGCATGCAAGGTCCATTTAAGTGAATCAAAACAAACCTGCAGGAAGCCACATGCTTCGTGAATCAACGCATGCATATAGAAACCCAAATGAAGCTTGTGGACCAAAGCTTGTTAGAAGAGGCCAAATGCCCAAACGAAGGATGTAAATCAAGCTAGCTCGAAGAAAGCAATAATGTCCAATCGAAGGATGCAAACCAAGTTTGCGTAGACAGGCCAAATGCTCCATCGAAGCTTGTGAACCAAAGATTTCTCGAAGGAGCCAAATGCTTCATCGAAGCTTATGGATCAAAGCATACTTGTTCTTCTTCAATTTGATGATTGAGGGCCCAATTGTACTTTGTGCAAACATGAACTTTTGAAAATCCTTGTGAGAAAATGCCTTGAGGAATGAGAGGGAAAATTTTGGGGTACAACAATTGCCCCTGTTCAATCTTCTTAAACCTGAAGAGTTAGATTGGCGAACCCGCCATTCGTGACTTGAAGGTGGAAGATGATTGAACACTAGAGTGCCCAGAAATTTGCACTCAATGATGTGGTGGTTGATTGCATAGGGAATGGGCTTAAAGATGCCATTTGGAGAAATAATGAAAATTTGTTGGAGATGGGCTTTACAAATGCCATCCAGAGTGACTGCGGGAGGTATCAGGATAAATATTTTGGTTGATTTATACTGAAATAGTAGATGTCTTTTTCCTGTTTTTAACTGGAAGAGATAAATCTAACCAGAAGAGGTCTTCATTTGATGATTGATTTTTTTCCTGCAAGGAAGAGGATTAGTTGCATGCAGATGTATGCATGGTGTAATGATGTTCTCAAAATAAATGAGATTATGTTGTATGCATTTTTTATGTATGTGTCATGGTTTATGAATGTGATGTGTTTATTGCAGTGTGTCTTTGTCTAGGAAAATAATTCCTTGACAACATGCTGGGGAATCTTGGGAGGCTGAATCCCTAATTGTTGTTGGATAATAGATGTATCTTCAACTTTGTTTAGAATGTTTCCGCTAGGAATTCCTGTTTTATTGTTTGAGGAGAAACCTATTGGGGAATATTGACTTTGACTCTATGCATGAGGAAAATCTGGGGTATGTTGATTTCTTCTTGGAGGTATAAAGTTCAGGAATTTTGGTTGTCCATTGTTCTACTGGGGAGTTATCCCTGACTGGAGATAAATGAAAGTTAGTTGTTATCTGGTCGAAATCTAGGCTTGGCAGCAAATTATTAGGGATAATGAAGTTGACTGTTATCTGGTCGCATTCTAGGCTTCACAATGACTTACCGGGGGAGATTAAATTAACTGTTATCTGGTCGGATTCCATACTTCGCAGGAAATTACTTGAGAGAGTGAAGTTAGGCTGTTATCTGGTCGGATTCCAGGCTTCACAAAAACTTACTAACATTAAACTGCTATCTGGTCGGATTCCAGGTTTCAAAGAAAATTTCTGAGGTGGATGAAGTTAATTGTTATTTGGTCGAGCTCCAGGCTTCGTAATAACTTACTTGAAAGGATGAAGTTGAACTGATATCTGGTCGGGTCCAGGCTTTGCAGTAACTTGCTTGAAAGGATGAAGTTGAACTGATATCTGGTCGGGTCTAGGCTTTACAGTAACTTGCTTGAAAGGATGAAGTTGAACTAATATCTGGCCGGGTCCAGGCTTTACAGTAACTTGCTTAAAAGGATGAAGTTGAACTGATATCTGGTCGGGTCCAGACTTTGCAGTAACTTACTTGAGAGAATAAAGTTGAACTGATATCTGCTCGGGTCCAGGCTTTACATTAACTTGCTTGAAAGGATGAAGTTGAAATGATATTTGGTTGGGTCCAGGCTTTACAGTAACTTGCTTGAAAGGATGAATTTGAACTAATATCTGGTCGGGTCCATGCTTCACAGTAACTTGCTTGAAAGGATGAAGTTGAACTGATATCTGGTCGGGTCCAGGCTTCATAGTAACTTGCTTGAAAGGATGAAGTTGAACTGATATCTGTTCGGGTCCAGGTGTTGTACCCCAAAATTTGCCCTCACATTTATCAAATATTTTCTCACAAGATCTCCTCGGGTTCAAGACTGCACAAGGTTTGATCAGCTTAAGACACCTCCTTAAGCATTGATGACTGAAATTAGGGTTTGAGATTGCACAAGGATAATTGAACTTTTAATTCCTCATATGACTTTCATGGATCATTATGGACCCACAAGATTACTCATGTCAGGTTTCAAGCCTTGGATCACATTTTTGCTCAGTCAATTGAGCAGTTGACCTAAAAATCAGTTGTATTGGGAAAAAGTCAACTGTGGCCAATTTACAGTCAAACTTCATAATTTTTTAATCCATATCAACATTATAAACTCACATGTATCATTTGATCAAGTTTGGACCACAATTCCTCAAGAAATTTGATCAAATAATCAAAAGGGCAAAATGGTCAAAATTAGGGTTTTGACTGAGAAAGGGCAATTTCTAATTTTTGACCTAGAAAATGGTTAATTGGTTTGAGGCATGATCTTAAGAGTTCAATTGCATCATTTGACCTAATGGCATGACTCAAAACATTGCTCAAGATCAATTGGATTGATAGTTAATTTTCAGTCAACTGATAAAAAAGTCAACTGTATACTGAAAAGTCAAACTTTGACTCTTTGGTCAAAATCAAGTGTCAAAGATCACAATTCATCAAAAAATGTCAAAATATGAAACTTGTTCATCAAGAAATCAAAAAGTCAAGATTTTTTTTTGAAAAGTCAAAGTTTTCAAACTTAGAAGTTTTTCTAAGTGTTGAAAACTTCATATTTTTTCACAACTTTGAGCCAATTTTTCACCATGAGATATACAACATTGCTTTACACAACTTCTCCTAGAAATGCTTGTATCTCAAGTTATTAATCCATGAAGTCATGGTCATGAAACTAAACACTTAGTGAAATTTTGACCTAGTTTAGGCAGGATTTTGACCTAACTTCATGACATTTTTTTCATATAGTTCCAAGGGTAATTTTCAAAAGTTATTCAAAGAGGTGTTTTATACTACATTACAAGCTTTCTAAAATGTCCAAGAACTCCTTGAGATCATTCTTGAGCAAGGAGAATCGAAGAGAGGAAGTTAGGGTTTAAAACTAAA
The DNA here is from genome assembly GCA_948472305.1 of Vicia faba. NCBI lineage: Eukaryota > Viridiplantae > Streptophyta > Magnoliopsida > Fabales > Fabaceae > Vicia > Vicia faba. Next base: position 844,504,656 of record OX451739.1, read on the forward strand.
ATTATAGGTCATTTTCATGATGAACAAAAATGCAATTTCAATATTAGGCTGCATAATCTTGCTTTGCAGGCCTTCTAACTTGTGTATCTATCCATCATTAATGGATTACACAAACTTTTGAGCTTTAATCCAAGTGGTTTAAGTTTTATCTAATCCACATTTCCATTAATGGCACAAAGTGAACACTTCCATTTTAGAAAAGCAAGCTTTATGTGCAAAGTCAATTCTCAAGCCTCTAACTTGTGCCCTCTGATCACACTCCATCTTCAAAGTCAGAAGCAAGTATGTTTGAAGCATAACCACTCTATCTTATCCAGTACACAAAGCTTTGAAACATGGATTTCTCAAAAATCACATGTTATGCTTAACTTGTGATTTTGAATTCTGATCAATAACAAGCTTCCAAACATGTTGCTTATAAATAGAGGCACTATTTGTGAGCTAACACACGAGTTCAAGCACCCTGAAACTCTCCCAAACTCCCTCAAATCAGAATTTGCACCAAAACACCATTGATGCATAATTTCTGACTTTGAAATAAAAACTCATAATTCCCTCGTGCGTTTTCCTTCCTAATCAATCACAAAGCTCATATGCATCAAATATAGTACATCCCTGTCCTTATTCCAGAACTGTAACACCATCTTCATCATCTTCCAAACTCAAAAGCAGAGCACTGCAAGTTGACTTCTCCAAGCCATTTCAGCCACCCTCAACTCAAGCTAAGCATTGCATTAGCTTCCTAGAGACTCAAGGAAGCTAACCTGATCATTGTAGCACCTTGAATCAAGCTCATTTGCATTTCACGATTTCCAGTTTTGAGCAACTTTCATGTTTGCATCTTCAATTTTTGTTGAGAAATGGTGAAGTTACAGGTGGTCTGGCTGGAGGTTGAAGATGAAGTGTATTCAAGACTCGTTTTGCCTTATATATTTATCATTTCAGTTATATTAACGGATGTATAGTCACCTCAGTGGTAAGGCAGCGCACTGGTAATCAAGAGGTCATGGGTTCGAACCTCAGCGCGCTGCCTTTTGCATTTTTTCACATTTTCTCACATTTTTTGACTCTTGTAGCGCCTGGGCCTCCATTTATTTAGGCTTAACCTTTTTTGCTATTTTTTGTCCCCTGCCTTGTTGTTAACACCCCTGGCCCATTTATTTTTCTTTGTTATTTTCATTTCCATTCTTTTTTATTTTATTTTCATTTTATATTTTATTTATTATTACTATTATTATTAATATTATTATTATTATTATTATTATTATTATTATTATTATTATTATTATTATTATTATTATTATTATTTTCATTAATAAAAAATCCAAAAAAATATATTTATTTTATTATTTATTTTTATTTGGTTTATTTTTCATAAAAATAAAAGAACAAAAATATTTTCTTTAATAAATTAATTTCCTTTTAAAAAAATACTTAGATAATAAATTTTAAATTATTATTATATTATTTTGTAAATTAAAATAAATTTAGAATTTAAGATTTTTATTTAATTATTTTTATTTACTAATTTAATTAAATCCACGAAAACCCTAAGAACTTGTTTTTCTTTAATAAATTTATTTCTTTTATTTAAAATTAATCTTATTTTTTCTTTTTAGTTAATTATTTTTATTTTAGTTAATTAAGTCAAAAACCCTTTTCATGAAAAACCAAACAAAAAAAATCACATTTCTTCTTACATTTTATATTCTTGCATTTTATCTTTATTTTATACATTTAATCAAAATTCAATATGGTTGTAATAATTATTTAGATTTAATTTCTTGCAATTCTCCATTTGTAATTTGTATACCCCCACCCCTAAATGATGTAATAGAATAGTAATTTTAATTTCCACAATTTATTGCTTTATATACAAATGCTAGTAATTAAGGTTTTGTATGGAAATATTAAAACCAATAAATAGGAAACCCTAATCAAAGACAAATCAAGCATGAAAATCAATACACTTGCACACATACACCCCTAGGGTAAACCCACTTTGTTGCCTTACAAAATATCCATACTATGCATGTGAGGTATCTTAACAAAAACAAGCAAAATACAAGATCATAGTCTCTCGATGACGCTATCCATGTTACCTTTCAAAATGATCTTAGTCCCTAAAAAAAATGCTAAGATATCTTATAACATTTATAATCATGGATATACGATGATCCTTGCCCGTCCCTTTTACATCCAAAGATAGGGTTACTTACCAAGTCAATGGTAAGATAACAATGTCAAAGGAAAGAGGAAATGAACATTAAAGACATTTCAGTAGGTAGAATGTTCCTAGTTACTTGCTCAAGGTCAAAACAAAAACATCCTTGCTATTTTCAAAATAAACACTAACACTTTCAAACACATATTTCAAACTTGAAAACATTTTCAAAAGATCAAACACTTTGTATACATTCTTACGAACGAGAATCATTACAAAGTTTGCCTAAACAATAACATCTTTACAAAATACTTTCAAAAAACCAGACAAAGCACATTTTCAAACAAAAGCAAGTGATCTAGCAAGTAACTAAGAGCCCATGGAAAACCATGGATGAAAAGGGTTCTAATACCTTTACTTTTCATAATCTACCCCCCGGACTCAAGAAAACATCTCAAAGGTCTTTCCTGTGCTTTTTCATCTTTCCTTTTGGATAAAAGAAAAGTCGATGGTGACTCTTGCTAACCGCAACATTTGCAATCAAACGCAAAACAACCAAGTCAGTTCTCCCACCGTATCACAAAACTGGCGACTCTGCTGGGGAAAATCTTAAAAGTGGGGTTACCTCAGGGCTAGATCACATTTACTTGCTTTCATTGTTTGACTTATATGCTTTAAATTATGATTGTTTGTTTGGGTTTGAATCCTCTACCCGAATTTGGGATACCTTATAGGTAAGTAACAATACGTTGTGGAAACTGTGCGGGGTATACCTACATGGTCTAAGCAATAGCTACGTTAGTGTGACATATTTGTGGGTACCGGTAGCCCTTGAGTAGTCAAGGAGAATACGGGGCCGCTGAGTGATGTCAAGAAGCACTAACGAACTTTTAGAACCTTTACTTGACCAACTTGGCCATTAGGACATAGTGAGATGGCCGACTTTGGTGCAGTCCAAAGTTGGTAGATACTCGATACTACACTCATTGAGGTTTGGTTTTTTGGGATATTTTGGTCGCCATTAAAGAGGCTTGCGCCGAAACATTGTCCAAAGAAACAAACTAGTGATATTGAGCTCCTTAGAACCCGATTACTATTACTAGGACAGGTTTGAGCCAACTAAACTTCAAGAGGGTACTTACCTATGAGATTCCATGCAAGCCTAAACCTAAGGACTTATTTGTTTTGTTTGTATATATTTACTTGTACATAACATCATAAATATCATAACATCATACTCATACTCACTAACTATTTCAAGGATCTTGGGATTTATCTTTGTTCTGTTTTGTAGGACATGGATTCTATTCGCAGGAAAACCATTAAAGTCAATCTTGTAAGGATCCCTCCTCAACTTAAAGAGTTAGCATCAAGGATTCCTGAAAATTCTCCATTTACCGAAAGACATGGTCGCCTCTTAAACTTGGTTACCTCCAACACTGATGAGGACATGATGAAGGTGCTCTTCCAGCACTTTGATCCTCTACACCATTGCTTCACATTTCCCGATTATTAACTTGTGCCAACTTTGGAAGAATTCTCCCAACTCTTGAGGATTCCCATTCTCAATCAACTACCTTTCAACGGTACGGAAAGAGATCCAAAGCCAGAAGAGATTGCTCAAGCTCTACACTTGCAACCATCTGATATCACAACTAATTGGGAAATAAGGAGTGGTGTCAAAGGTTTCTTAGCAAAGTTCTTGTTTGAGAAAGCCCAAAACTGTTGGAACTCTTTGGACTTGCACCTTTTGAGGAAATTGTGGCTCTCCTCATCTATGGGATGGTTTTGTTTCCAAATCCTGACCAACTCATAGATGTGAACGCCATCAAAATCTTCATGTCTCGTAACCCGATACCTACTTTGTTAGGGGACATCCTACATTCTTTTCACTCGCACTATGAGGAAAAGAGGTATCCTTATGTGTTGTACTCGTCTCTTGGCAAGATGGTTTATTTTGCATCTTCCCCAATCTGTATTGAAGAACGAGCAAGGTTCAAGGTGGTCACATAGGTTGATGACACTTAAACATTCAAACATTTATTGGTGTTCCCGATCTATAGAGAATGTTACAATCGTCAACCGTTGTGGAGAATTCCCTAATGTCCCCTTACTTGGCATTAGAGGAGGTATTACATACAACCCCTACTTAGCCTTAAGACAGTTTGGTTACGCCTGAAGGGATGGTCCACATGAGATGCTTATTCAAGGTTTGGTATTCGACTACGAGAATGACGATCAAGGTCACCGCCAAAGGTTTATCCGAGCTTGGAGGATGTTGAACAAGGTAGATAGAAATACATCGGGGCATAAGAATTCCATCCCTCTTGAGCCTTACCTCAAATGGGTACGATCTCGTTCTCAAAGTCTTATGATGCCTTACCCTTCCATTCTCCCGATTATCATAGAGCCTGTTGTAGAAGGAGATGTTCCATACACTATCCTGCATCCTGACATGCCCACCTCTATCAAAGACTTACAAAGGGATTGGATACAACTTAAGGGAGAGAGAGACACTTTCGAGGCCCAATTCTACGCCAACGAGAAGAAGGTTTTGGAACTCACCAAACAACTTCATGAGGAGCGGAGCTTGAACGCCTACATCACACCAAAGAGGATGCGTATAAGTTTCTTATCTCAGAGTTTTTGTATTTCTTTGTAAGCCCAAAAGAGGCATGGCGTACTCAAACTTTGATTTATTAATATAACGTGTGTTCATTTTTGGTCTAAAGCAAATTTAAATCTCTAATTTCCTTGAAATCATTACATATGCATCTGCCATTTATCATAACATAAGCAGGTTTCTTACAATAAGTCTCCTCATCTTTCTACTATTTATTTCAGTAAGATGGATCCCGAGAAGACAGTAAAAGAACTCCAGGCGCAAAATGCTCAGTTTCAACAGATGTTCTTGACTCTAGCCAAAGGACAAGAGGATTTAAAAACTTTGCTGATTGAAAAAAAGAAGAAAGTAAAGAAAACAACCGGTGTTCTGAATCTAGGAAGAAGGTTCCCAGGGGCAGCCAGAAAGATCTTAGACTTCACAACATCATCTGGTGAAAAAGACAATCAAGAAGGGAAAGGCAAGGAAGCGACTGCCCGACCAGAATCTGAAGAGGAAGAAGAAGAGGATTACTCTAAAGAGCAATATCCCCCGGCTAACAAATACAAACATTTGGAAGAGCGTCTAAGTGCAATGGAGATTCAGAAAGTGCCCAGGCTGGACTTTGAAGAGCTGGGTTTGGTGTCTAGGATTGTTATTCCCCTAAAGTTCAAAGCACCAGTATTTTCTAAGTACGATGGAGTTTCGTGTCCTAAGATGCATCTCCGATCTTATGTGAGGAAGATACAGTCTCACACTGCTGACAGAGATTTGTGGGTCCACTTCTTTCAAGACAGTCTATCCAGGACTCAACTGGATTGGTTCTATCAATTGGAAAGGGCTAATATCCATAATTGGGAAGACCTTGCCGCTGATTTTTATAAACAGTATCAATATAACACATATCTTGCTCCCACCCGTACTCAACTCTAGAATATGGCTATGGTTTCAAGTGAAGGTTTCAAAGACTACGCTCAGAAATGGAGAGACTTAGCAGGAAGAGTTCAACCTCACCTGTCTGAAAGAGAGCTAGTAGATATGTTTCTGGGTACCCTGTCCTGCCCTTTCTTTAATCATCTAATTGGAAGCTCCTCAATAGGCTTCACTGAATTAATATTGACCGGGGAAAGAGTGGAATCTGGGATTAAGAGTGGAAAGTTCCAAAAAGAAGCATCCTCCATTGCTGTGAGAAATCCATTTATTGGGAAGAAAGAAGTTGGTGTTGTATACCCTCAAAGAAATCAAGATAGAGCTGAACACCGTCCAATGGTGGGGGCTGTCATGATCCCTAAGCCTGCACCCACTCAACAAAGGAGAAATCAGCCTAGAATAGAAAGATCGGTAAGACAATTTACCCGGATTAATACGAAACTATCTCAAGTCCTGCCACATTTATTGAGATCTATTCTAGTAACTTTGAAGGAAGCCCCAAAGAATCCCAACACCGCATCTCCTCATTACCATCCTAATGCTCGTTGTGCTTACCATTCAGAAAGCCCAAGCCATGATACCAACAACTGTTGGGCTTTGAAAAACAAGGTGCAAGACCTTCTCGAAGCAAAAGAAATTGAATTTGATGCTCCTGAAATCCAAAATGTTATCACCGCTCCTATACCTAAGCATGGCTGGGATGCTAACGTCGTTGAAGATGATATGTTTGTTACTGCTGTTGATGAACTTGTTACTCCTCTCCTGACGGTCAAGAGGAACCTGTTGAATGCAAGTTTATTTCCAGGATGTGATGAAAGCTGCCACCTCTGTTTATCCCTACCAACTGTCTGTCATTTACTAAAAGCAGGTGTTCAACGCCTGATGGATGACAAAGAGATTTTGTTTGAAAAGACTCCTGTTCCAACCATTTCTTACAATGATGTTTCAATAGTAACCATTTCCGCCAATTCTTCCAGGGTCTCCACCAAAAGACCCATTAGGATTACATCAGGTCCTAAAGTGACTCCACTGATAATTACTATGCATGGACCAATTCCGTACTCATCAGATAAAACTGTCCCATGGAACTATGGGGCGACGTCTACTATCACTGTGTCAAACAAGATTGGCTGGCTGATGAAGATTCAGTTTTTGAGAAGGCTGACCCCGACATCAGCAATATTGCGGGAACCAACAAGATAACCCGAAGTGGTAGAGTATTCTCTCTCGATATTGCTCTTTCGAAAGCTGTTATCGGTCCTGTGATCATCCCTGCTTCTGTTCCTGTTGACACTACTACTACTACTACAGTTCCTATAGTTACCCCTGCTGATACCCCTACCACCGAGTCAACCGAGACTCGGGGCAAAGGAATTTTGGTTGAGCCTGTCCGGATGAAGGCTCAATCAATATCTATCCTAGAGGCCTCCCAAAAAGGGATGGAGGAAATTCATAAAATTATAAAGAGAAGTGACTACAACGTAGTCGAACAGCTAGGGAAGACTCCGTCAAAGATTTCCATGCTGGCTTTATTGTTATGCTCCGAGGCTCATGCGAAGGGCTTGGTGAAATTCCTTAAAACTTGCCATGTGTCACAAGAAACCTCTGCTGATCAGTTCCAAGACTATGTGGCCAGTTTAACTGCTGACAATGGTTTAGGTTTTTCTGATGCTGACTTGACGCCTAGAAGGAGGAAGCACAACGAGGCATTGCATGTCTCTGTCGAATGCAGGGGGATAACTTTGGCCCATGTCTTGGTTGATACCGGTTCGTCTTTGAATGTGCTTCCTGAGAAGGCTCTTGATAGACTCGACTGTGAAGGTTTGACCTTAAAACCCAACAACATAGTGGTAAGGGCCTTCGACGGTTCAAAGAGAATGGTGCATAGGAAGGTGGACATCCCCATAAAAGTTGGAACCCAAACCTTTGATTCAACTTTTTACGTGATGGACATTCGCCCTTCCTATTCCTGTTTATTAGGCCAACCATGGATTCACAATGCTGGTGCCGTTACCTCTACATTACATAAGATGCTGAAATATCCAACTGAGGAGAAAATCATTATTGTCCGTGGAGAAGAGGAATATATGGTCAGTCACTTAAACTCCTTCAGGTACGTGGAATTGGATGGTGAATTCATTGAAACTCCATTCAGCATTTCGAGGAAGTCCCACAAACCGTGGCAGTAACCAAGATTGTTTCCTAAGTCCCGAAGATTACAAGACCTCCACTAAAGATATCTTCTCTGAAAGATACCAAGGCAATAATCGAAGAAGGTGGGTGTATTATTTGGGGCCAACTCCCGGATATCCCTTAAAAATCTAAAATTTTTGGTTTGGGTTTCACTTCAGGAGCCCAGAAAGTTGTACGTCGTACTCGTGCAGGGGAACCACCTTTGAAGATTAGCAATCACAGAGTCAACGCAGTGGAGGATGATGATGATGACAATTGTGACCTAGAAGATTGGATTTTTCCACCATAAATGGATGACTCATCAACTGAGAAGCTAAAGATTTTGTCCCAATTACTTTTATATAAAAGTAATTGTCTTCAAATTTTGTCGGACTTGTAATAAATAAACAATTCAGACTTTTAAAACCTTGTGTCTTACCCGAGGCACAGCGGTCCATTTGTAAGGGTTGTTACCTTATTTTCATATGTCATCAATGAATCATGGACGTTTTTGCATACAAACCTTTTGCTCTTTGTCATTATTTTTCTACATTTTTATTTCTTTCAAAATAGTTATACTCTTACACACACTCACATTCAAAATGAAGATATACATCCACTCGGGATCCCATGGGTAACGATTCTGCTATGGCCTTTTGTGACTCTGAAAATCTAATCTACCAAGCCGAAGATGAAGGTGAGGAAGATTGTGAAGTGCCATGGGAACTAGCCAGGTTACTACAACAGGAAGAGAGGACCATACAGCCCCACGAAGAACCAGTGGACACAGTTAACCTAGGTACCGAAGAGGACAAGAAAGAAGTCAAGGTGGGTGCCAATCTGGAATCTAGTGTCAAGAAGCGCTTAATTCAGTTGCTACATGACTATGTTGAGGTCTTTGCCTGGTCGTACAAAGACATGCCATGACTTGATGCTGATATCGTGGTCCACCGTCTACCAATAAAAGAAGACTGCCCTCTGGTAAAACAGGAAGTCCGTCGCATGCGACCAAACATGTCAAAGAAGATCAAGGCTGAAGTCATGAAACATTTCAATTCCGGATTCTTAGCCGTCACCTCCTATCCACAATGGGTCGCCAATGTTGTTCCAGTGCCTAAAAAGGACGACAAAGTACGCATGTGCATGTACTACATAGATTTGAATAGGGCAAGCCCTAAGGATGATTTCCCACTTCCCCACATCGATATTCTGGTTGACAATATTGTATAGCATAAAGTGTTTTCATTCATGGATGGTTTCTCAGGCTACAACCAGATCAAAATGGCATCTGAGGACATGGAGAAAACGACATTCGTCACACCGTGGAGCATATTATGTTACAAGGTTATGCCATTTGGGTTGAAGAACTATGGGGAAACCTATCAGCGTGCCATGGTAGCTCTATTTCACGACATGATACATCACGAAATAGAGGTCTATGTGGACGACATGATATCCAGATCTCAAACTGAAGAGGAACATCTTGACCATTTGCAGAAACTGTTTGAGAGACTAAAGAAATACAAGCTGGGGTTGAACCCGAATAAATGCACATTTGGGGTGAGATCCGATAAACTCCTAGGCTTCATCGTCAGCACTAAAGGTATTGAGGTGGACCCCACCAAGGTAAAAGCAATACAAGAAATTCCTGCTCCTCACACCGAGAAGGAAGTCAGAGGATTCTTGGGACGGTTAAACTACATTGCCAGATTCATTTCTCACTTGACCGCTACTTGTGAACCAATCTTCAAATTACTGAAGAAAGATCAAGTAGTCAGATGGAATTATGAATGTCAAGTTGCCTTCAACAAGATCAAAGAGTACCTACAAGAGCCTCCTGTTTTGATGCACCCAGTCGAGGGAAGACCTTTGATCATGTATCTAACTGTCTTAGAAAATTCAATGGGGTGTGTGCTGGGGAAGCATGATGAGTCTGGACGAAAAGAGCATGCTATTTACTATCTGAGCAAAAAGTTTACCGAATGTGAAACAAGATATTCACTTCTCGAGAAAACTTGATTCACTCTAGAATGGGCTGCTCGCCGGATAAGACAATATATGCTGACCCATACTACCTTATTGATATCCAAGATGGATCCAATTAAATACATATTCGAGAAGCCTGCTCTCTCTAGGAGAATAGAAAGATGGTAGATGATCCTGACAGAATATGACATTCAGTACACTACCCAAAAAGCAATAAAGGGCAGTGTGCTAGCCGATCACCTTGCTCATCAAGCTGTGGATGACTACCAGTCCATGAAATTCGAATTCCCAGACGAAGACATCATGATGATAAACAACTGTGAAGAACTCAGACCATATGACGGACCTGAACAAGGATCCCGAAGGACCCTGGTTTTTAACGGAGCATCCAACGCACTTGGCAATGGTATAGGTGCTGTACTCATATCCTCTAAAGGATGTCATACTCCCTTTACCATAAGACTTTGCTTCAACGGTACTAATAATATGGCAGAATACGAAGCGTGTATTTTTGGTCTCAAAGTTGCCATAGAGTTGGGAATCAAGTCCTTAAGTGTATTTGGAGATTCAGCCTTAGTCATCAGCCAGATCAAAGGAGAATGGGATACGAAGCACCCTAACCTCATCCCCTACAAAGAACATGTGTTGACATTAATCCCACACTTCAAGGAAATTACCTTTGAGCATTTTCCACGAGAGGAAAATCAGCTAGAAGACGCGCTAGCCACAATGTCATCCATGTTTAAACTCAAGTGGGGTAACGAGGCTCCCCAGATCACCATTGAACAGATGGACGAACTAGCTTACTGTCACGAGATCAATACTGAAGAAGTAGTGGACCAGCCTTGGTTCCAGAAGTTAGGAGGTACCTCGAGGCTCAAGAGTATCCGAAAGGAGCTTCAGTCAATGATAAGAAGTTCTTAAGGAGATTCTCTGCTAAGTTCTTCTTCAGTAATGGCATTCTCTACAAACGCAACCACAAATCTGTTTTGCTTCGTTACGTAGACAAGGCTGAGGCAGAAAAGATCATGTATGATCTACATGAAGGCACTTTTGGCACCCACTCTAGTGGGCATATGATGTCTAAGAAAATCCTACGGGAATGTTATTACTGGTCTACCATGGAAGCAGATTGCTATCAGCATTCACGGACCTATCACAAGTGTCAGATCTACGCTGACAAAGTGCATGTGCCTCCAGTCCCTCTAAATGTCCTGAATGTTCCCTGGAAATTCGCGATATGGGGCATCGGTATGATTAGAGAAATCAAACCTACAACTTCTAATGGGCACCGCTTCATCATTGTAGCCATTGACTATTTCACGAAGTGGGTTGAGGCAGCTTCTTTCACTTCCGTTACTAAGAATGTCGTGGCCTGTTTCATCAAATAAAATCTCATCTGTCGGTATGACATCCCAGAGAGAATCATCATAGACAATGGTACAAATTTCAACAATACTATGATCACCGCACTGTGCGTGCAACTCAAGATCCAACACCATAATTCTTCTCCTTACCAGCCAAAGATGAATGGTGTTGTCGAAGCCGAAAATAAGAACATCAAAAAGATCATACAAAAAATGACAGTAACCTACAAGGAATGGCATGAGGTGCTACCATTCGCTCTCCACAGTTACTGTACCACGGCGCAAACGTCAACATGGGCAACTACATTTTCCTTGGTAAACGGCATGGAAGTTGTTCTACCAATTGAAGTCCAAATACCTTCTCTGAGAATTATAAAGGATGCATGGCTGAGTGAAGATGACTGGATCCAAACTCTACTTGACCAGTTAAACCTAATTGATGAGAAGAGGCTTACGGCTATCTGTCACGGCCAAATGTACCAAAAACGTATGATCTAAGCGTTTAACAAAAAGGTCAGACGTCAGGTATATCAGGTTGGTGACTTGGTAATCAAGCGTATCATATTACCACAAGGTGATCCCAGGGGAAAATGGACTCCTACATATGAAGGACCATTTGTGATCAAAAGCATATTCTCTGGTGGAGCAATGATCTTAACCACTATGGATAGCGACGACCTTCCACACCCTGTGAATGCGGACATAGTCAAAAGATACTACGCATAAGAGACCCGCTAGGTTGACACACCTAGGCAAAATAAGGGCATCCCGATGAACCAAAAGGTTCGGGCAAAATTAGGGATAAAACAAAAAAATCTGTACACCTGGCAAGTTGAAAACCCGAAAGGGAGACTTGGGAAAAAAGGGTATCCCGGTGGACTGAAAACCCGAAAGGGCGGTCCAGGAAAAAGTTAGGGAATTACAACGTTTGACTATGTCCCGTTGGATCACCTTATAGACAACCTTTAACATCGACTGACAAACTCAAACGAGCCTAATTAATCCAATCAACTTTAGACAAGGCAGCAAGTGGACAAGACGCTCAGAGACACGAAGGCTATATCAGAATGGGAACCCCGTGGGATTATTTCACATAGCTATCTTTTCTTTGTATCAAACTTTCATTTTTCTACGACGACATTCTCTTACTAGGATGTCCGTCTCATTGTACAAAAATACTTATTCAAATTAATACAAAGATATCCCTTTAAAAGTGCAAAATTATCTATTTTTATTTTATTTTTCTGTATTTTGTTTACAAAAACGTCCAATGATTTATTTCTGAACATATGCATTTGAACGTAACTACTATTTACAAATGAATAAAAAAGGAACAGAAGATAGAAAGACAATCACTAATGGCTTTAAGAAATAGGATAATGTCTTTAAGATTATTCTATAAAATCCCCCACAGTGGGCATCTTAATGATATCAAGCTCTCTCACATCCCAGATGGAATAAAACTTCCAGTCACCGCTCCTAAGATTCCCCAGTGGAAGTCGCCAAATTTCTCAAGATTTCCCAACAGGATTTCACAGTAGTACACGGAGTTTCCCTTTCACAACAGAGTTTATTTCTCTAACAAATGGAAGCTCATCAACTCATCAGCACTTCAAAACATGAAGACTTACACTCTTTGTACCCAACGATGCTCGGGATTTATTTTCCCCGACTCCGGCAACACTACGGCATAACAATTAACATGTCCATACATCGTTCCCATACGTCATAACATTGACAGAATAGATACATACGACAAAATATCATTTATTTTGAGTACATCATTACACCATGCATTTCATACATCATGATATTGCATACAACTAACCGTTCATCTTTTTCAGGAAAGATCAATCAACATAAAATTATCACAATTTTTAGCAAGTCAATTACAGATCAATTCCCAAGGATGGATTGGATAACCATCTACACAATAGATGTTTCTTTCAAACTCATGCCGGTTCAGTTTAAATATCTCAACAATTTATTCTGATTCTTTTCCCGCATCTGTCTTCTCTGGTTCAGATAAATCTCTCAATGATTTGTTCTGATTCTTCTCCAGACCCCTTCTGGTTCAGATAAATCTCTCAACGATTTATTCTGATTCTTTCCCGCAGACGCTTTCTCTGGTTTAAATAAATCACACAAAGATTTACTCTGATCCTTTCCAGTTAAATAATATTTAAGATCTCTTTTGGTTCAGTTTAAACCCCTCAACGGTTTATCCTGATACTTTCCACAGGAACATTTCGGGTTCAGATAAATATCTCAACAATTTATTCTGATTCTTTCCCGCAGTCACTTTATCTGGTTCAGATAAATCGCACAAAGATTTATTCTGATTCTTCCCAGTCAAACAACATACAAGACTTCTTCTGGTTCAGATAAGTCACTTCAAAGATTTATTCTGATTCTTTTCCAGTTGAAATCAAGTTCAGACTTAGTACATTCTCTGTCAACAGTCACTTTTGGATGGCATCTACAAGCCCATCTCCCACAAATCTCCATCATTCCTCCAAATGGCATCTATAAGCCCATTCCCATTTCATCTTCGAGTGCAAATTTCTGGGCACTCTAGTGTCCAATCATCTTCCACCTTCAAGTCACGAATGACAGACTCGCCAATCTAACTCTTCAGGTTTACGAAGATTGAACAGGGGAAGCTGTTCTACCCCAAAATTTTCCCTCTCATTTATCAAATATTTTCTCACAAGATCTCCTTGGGTTAAAGACTACACAAGGTTTGATCAGCTCAAGACACCTCCTTAAGCATTGATGACTGAAATTAGGGTTTGAGATTTCCCAAGGATAATTAAAATTTTAATGCATAATATGACTTTCATGGATCATTATGGACCCCCAAGATTACTCATGTCAAGTTTCAAGCCTTGGATCATATTTTTGCTCAGTCAATTGAGTAGTTGACCTAAAAATCAACTATATTGGGGAAAAGTCAACTGTGGCCAATTTACAGTCAAACTTCACAATTTTTGATCCATATCAACATTATAAACTCATATGTATCATTTGATCAAGTTTGGACCATAATTCCTCAAGAAATTTGATCAAATCATCAAAAGGGCAAAATGGTCAAAATTAGGGTTTTGACTAAGAAAGGGTAATTTCTGATTTTTGACCTAGCAAATGGTTAATTGGTTTGAGGCGTGATATTAAGAGTTCAATTGCATCATTTTACCTAATGGCATGACTTAAAACATTGCTCAAGATCAATTGGATTGATAAATAATTTTCAGTCAACTGATAAAAAAGTCAACTTTATACTGAAAAATCAAACTTTGACTTTTTGGTTAAAATCAAGTGTCAAAGATCACAATTCATCAAAACATGTCAAAATATGAAACTTGTTCATCATGAAATCAAAAATTCAAGATTTCATTTTGAAAAGTCAAAGTTTTCAAACTTAGAAATTTTTCTAAGTGTTGAAAACTTCATATTTTTTCACAACTTTGAGCCAATTTTTCACCATGATGCAAGATGATTCAAAAGAAACTTTCAACATAAAAGTTGTGGATCTCCATGAGATCTATGACATTTATTTACACAACTTCTCTTAGAAATTTTTGGATCTCAAGTTATTAATCCATGAAGTCATGGTCATGAAACTAAACACTTAGTGAAATTTTGACCTAGTTTAGGCAGGATTTTGACCTAACTTCGTGGAATTTTTTCATATAGTTCAAAGGGGAATTTTCAAAAGTGATTCAAATAGGGGTTGTAGAGAACATTACAAGATTTCTAAAATGTCCAAGAACTCCTTGAGACCATTCTTGAGCAAGGAGAATCGAAGAGAGGAAGTTAGGGTTTCAAACTAAAATTATAGGTCATTTTCATGATGAACAAAAATGCAATTTCAATATCAGGCTGCATAATCTTTCTTTACAGGCCTTCTAACTTGTGCATCTATCCATCATTAATGGATTACAGGCCTGTTAACACCCCTGGCCCATTTATTTTTCTTTGTTATTTTCATTTCCTTTCTTTTTTATTTTATTTTCATTTTATATTTTCTTTATTATTATTATTATTATTATTATTATTATTATTATTATTATTATTATTATTATTATTATTATTATTATTATTATTATTATTATTATTATTATTATTATTATTATTTTCATTAATAAAAAATCCAAAACAATATTTATATTTTATTATTTATATTTATTTTGTTTATTTTTCATAAAAATAAAAGAACAAAAACATTTTCTTTAATAAATTAATTTCCTTTTTAAAAAATACTTAGATAATAAATTTTAAATTATTATGATATTATTTTGTAAATTAAAATCAATTTAGAATTTAAGATTTTTATTTAATTATTTTTATTTACTAATTTAATTAAATCCACAAAAACCCTAAGAACTTGTCTTTCTTTAATAAATTTATTTCTTTTATTTAAACTTAATCTTATTTTTTTCTCTTTTGTTAATTATTTTTATTTTAGTTAATTAAGTCAAAAACCCTTTTCATGTAAAACCAAACAAAAAAATCACATTTCTTCTTACATTTTATATTCTTGCATTTTATCTTTATTTTGTACATTTATTCAAAATTCAAAATGGTTGTAATAATTATTTAGATTTAATTTCTTGCAATTCCCCATTTGTAATTTGTATACCCCCTCCCCTAAATGATGTAATAGCATAGTAATTTTAATTTCCGCAATTTATTGCTTTATATACAAATTCTAGTAATTAGGGTTTTGTATGGAAAGATTAAAACCAATAAGTAGCAAACCCTAATCAAAGACAAATCAAGTATGAAAATTAATACACTTGCACACATACACCCCTAGAGTAAACCCACTTTGTTGCCTTACAAAATAGCCATACTATGCATGTGAGGTATCTTAGCAAAAACAAGTAAAATACAAGATCATAGTCCCTCGATGACGCTATCCTTGTTACCTTTCAAAATGATCTTAGTCCCTAAAGAAAATGCTAAAATATCTTATAACATTGCTAATCATGGCTATACGATGACCCTTTCCCATCCCTTTTACATCCAAAGATAGAGTTACTTACCAAGTCAATGGTAAGATAACAATGTCAAAGGAAAGAGGAAATGAACATGAATGACATTTGAGTAGGTAGAATGTTCCTAGTTACTTGCTCAAAATCAAAACAAAAACATCCTTGCTATTTTCAAAATAAACACTAACACTTTCAAACACATCTTTCAAACTTGAAAAGATTTTGAAAAGATCAAACACTTTGTATACATTCTTACGAACGAGAATCATTACAAAGTTTTCCTAAACAATGGCCTCTTTACAAATAACTTTCAAAAAACCACACAAAGCATATTTTCAAACAAAAGCAAGTGATCTAGCAAGTAACTAAGAGCCCATGGAAAACCATGGATGAAAAGGGTGCTAATACCTTCCCTTTTCATAATCTACCCCCCGAACTCAAGAAAACATCTCAAAGGTCTTTCCTATGATTTTTCACCTTTCCTTTTTGATAAAAGAAAAGTAGGCGATGACTCTTGCTAATCGCACCATTTGCGATTAAACGCAAAATAACCAAGTCAGTTCTCCCACCGTATCACACCAGGCTTCACAGTAAGTTGCTTGAACGAATGAAGTTGAACTGGTATCTGGTCGGGTCCAGGCTTCACAATAACTTGCTTGAACATATAAAGTTAAACTGATATCTGGTAAGGTCCAAGCTTCACAGTAACTTGCTTGAACGGATGAAGTTGAATTGATATCTGGCCGGGTCCAGGCTTCATAGTAACTTGCTTGAACGAATGAAGTTGAACTGATATCTGGTCGGGTCCAGGTTTCACAGTAACTTGCTTGAATGGATGAAGTTGAACTGATATCTGGTCGGGTCCAGGCTTCACAGTAACTTGCTTGAACGAATGAAGTTGAACTAATATCTGGTCGGGTCCAGGCTTCACAGTAACTTGTTAGGGGTAGAGGCAAACTCTATTTGGGAAAGAAGTTATGCCATTGTTTGGTTGGGTCCAGGCTTTACAATATCTCGAGAAGTTAGACTATTATTTGGTCAGGTCCAGGCTTCATAGTAACCGAAAATTGTTTGAATAGAAATGATTCTGTTGGGGGGGGGTGTATTGTTTTGTTGGGGAATAAACCCCGTTGAAGAGAATATTTGATGACCTGCTGGCAAGATGAATTCTTTAAGAAGAAATCCATAAGGCTTCTTCTTTTAAGACCAACTCAGCTGGGGAGAGGGCTGTCGAGAGATTGAAACTTTGACCGAGGTTTGCATCGACCCAACTTTGTGGACAACTCTGCTGGGGCAAAGGCTTATTGTAGCAGGCTTTGTGGGGATAATGCTAATGAGATAACTCTGTGGGGATATCTGAACTGCATTAAAGAGATGCTCGTTGCTTCTTGGCAACACATATTTGCTAAATAGTTTAATCATGTTCATATGCATATGTTCATTCAATTTTAGTTATTGGACGTTTTTGCACTCAAAATAAAAAACAAAAAGTTTGCACTTCAAAATATATTTGTATTGATGTTTTGCCCATGGATAGGCGTTTTTGTACAAAGAGATGGAGATCCTAGTAAGAGGAAATTTTCGAAAGGAAAACAAAATTGAAAACAAAAATAACAACCATGTGGAAGTGATCTCATTGTGTTCCAACTCTACTATTGCCCCAATGTCTTCGAACGTCCTTTGCCATTGACAGAAGTTGATTGGATTGATCTTGGACCGTTTGATCCTGAACCTCGATAATAAAGTTGACTATGGTGATTCCATCGGACATAGTCATACGCTTTTAATCCTTAACTTTTTCATGGACCGCCCTTTCAGGTTTCAGCCCATCAGGATACCCATTTTTGCCTAAGTCGTCCTTTTGGGTTTTCGACTTGCCGGGTGTACAATCTTTTGCATATATCCCTAATTTTTTCCCAAACCTTTGGTTCGCTGGGATTCCCTTATCTTGACTACGTGTATCAACCTAGCGGGTCTCTTATGCATAGTATTTTTTAACTATGTCCGCATTCACAGGGTGTGGGAAATCTTCACCATCCATAGTAGTCAGCATCATGGTTCCACCAGAGAAAACTTTTTTGACAACAAATGACCCTTCGTAAGTGGGAGTCCATTTTCCCCTAGGGTCTCCTTGTGGAAGAATGATGCGCTTTATTACCAAGTCAACAACTTGATATACTCGAGGCCTGGTCTTTTTGTTGAAAGCCTTAATCATACGTTTCTGGTACATCTGACCATAACAAACAACGGCCAGTTTCTTTTCATGGATCAAGGTCAACTGACCTAATCTTGTCTAAATCCATTTGTCTTCGCTTAGGCCTGCTTCATTCATAATCCTTAGTGAGGGAATATGAACTTCCACTGGCAGGACAACTTCCATGCCATAGACCAAAGAAAAAGGGAGTTGCCCCAGTCTATGTCTGAGTTGAAGTACAATATCCATGAAGAGCAAACAGTAACATCTCATGCCAGTCTTTATCGGTTACTACCATCTTTTGCATAATCTTCTTAATGTTTTTGTTGGCTGCTTCCACTGTGCCATTCATTTTAGGTCTATAAGGAGAAGAATTGTGATGCTTGATTTTGAACTGAGTGCAAAGTTCTGTAATCATAGCATTTTTGAGATTGGTTCCATTGTCAGTGATGATCCTTTTGGGGATACCATAGCGGCAGATGAGGTTATGCTTGATGAATCGGGCTACAACATTCTTTGTGACCGAGGCAAATGAGGCAGCTTCGACCCATTTTGTGAAATAATCGATAGCGACAAGAATGAAGCAATGTCCATTGGAAGCAGTAGGTTTAATCTCTCCAATCATGTCAATGCCCCATATTACAAATGGCCACGAAGCAGTCATGACATTTAGAGGAATAAGAGGCACATGGACTTGGCAGCATAGATTTTGCACTTATGGCAAGTCCTTGAGTGATGATGGCAATCAGTTTCCATTGTTGACCAATAGTAACCAGCTCTCAGGATTTTCTTTGCCATAATATGTCCACTAGAGTGAGTCCCAAAGAGACCATCATGCATGTCTTCCATAATTTTCTCTGCCTCCTTCTTTCCCATACATCGGTGTAATATAGAATCATGGTTACATTTGTACAGGGTTCCATTGCTTAGGAAGAATTTGGTTAAGAATCTTCGTAAGAATTTTTTATCATTGATGGAAGCTCCTTCGAGATTATCTTGTGCTTCAAGGTATCTCTTCACCTCATGGTACCATGGCTTCTCTATGTCAGTGTCAAGCTCATAGCAGTGCGCAGGTTCATTAAATCTCTCAATTGTAATCATAGGAGCTTTGTTGTCCCTTTTGACCTTGAAAATAGAAGAAATTATGGCCAAAGCATCGGCTAACTGGTTTTCTTCTCTAGGGAAGTGTTCAAAGGTGATTTCTTCGAAGTATGGAATCAGAGATAAGATAAGCTCCTTGTAAGGAATACGATTAGGATGCTTAGTGTCCCAATATCCCTTTATTTGGATAATCACTAAAGCAGAATCCACAAATACATTCAAATGCTTGATCCTTAAATCAATGGCATCCTTCAGACCCAAAATGCATGCCTCATATTCAGCCATGTTATTTGTACAATTGAAGTACAATCTAGAAGTGAAAGGGGTATGGCAACCCTCAGGAGAAACTATCAAAATACCAATTCCGTTATCCATAGCGTTGGAAGCCCCATTGAAAAGCATAGCCATTGGGATCCTTGTTCAGGTCCGTCATACGGTCCAGGTTTAGCACAGTCGGTCACTAACATGATATTCTCGTCTGGGAAGTCAAAGTTCATGGATTGATAATCATCAATAGCTTGATGGGCCAAATGATCTGCCAATACACTTCCTTTGATGGCCTTTTGTATGGTATATTGAATATCGTACTCAGTTAAAATCATTTGCCATCTAGCTACCTGTCCGGAAAGAGCAGGTTTCTCGAAGATGTACTTGATAGGGTCCATCTTAGAAATCAATAGAGTGGTATGAGTCAACATATACTTTCTTAACCGGCGAGCAACCCATTCCAGAGCACAACAATTTTTGTCGAGCAGTGAATATCTGGCGTCACCGTCGTTAAACTTTTTGCTCAGGTAGTAAATTGCATGCTCTTTTCGGCCAGACTCATCATGTTGGCCCAACACACACCCCATAGAATTCTCTAGCATTATTAAGTACATGATCAAGGGTCTTCCTTCAACTGGAGGCATGAGGATATGAGGTTCTTGCAAATATTCCTTGATTTTGTCGAAGGCAGCTTGGCATTCATCATTCCATCTGACTACTTGATATTTATTCAAGAGTTTGATGATTGGATCACAAGTAGTAGTTAAGTGAGATATGAAGCGAGCGATGTAGTTAAGACGAACCAAGAACCCTTTAACCTCCTTTTCAGAATGGGGAATTGGCATTTCTTGAATGGCTTTTATCTTTGCAGGATCAACTTCGATGCCTTTACCACTGACAATAAAACCTAGAAGTTTTCCAGATCTTACTCTGAATGTGCACTTATTAGGGTTCAACCTCAACTTGTACTTTTTCAACTTCTCGAATAGCTTGTATAAGTGATTGAGATGTTCTTCTTCAGTTTGTGACCTTGCAATCATATCATCCACATATACCTCTATTTCTTGATGGATCATATCATGAAACAAAGCTACCATAACCCTTTAATATGTTGCCCCTACGTTCTTCAATCCGAATGGCATGACCTTGTAACAAAAGGTGCCCCATTGCGTAACAAAGGTGGTCTTCTCCATGTCTTCGGGGGACATCTTAATTTGATTATAGCCATAGAAACCATCCATGAAAGAGAGGATTTATGTTGAGCGGTGTTATCGACCAAGACATCAATATGAGGTAGAGGGAAGTAGTCCTTGGGGCTTGCCCTATTCAAGTCCCTGTAATATACACACATACAAACTTTTCCGTCTTTCTTCGGCACCAGCACCACATTTGCAACCCATTGAGGATAAGATGTCACAACTAGGAATCCTGCATCAAATTGTTTCATCACTTCAGCTTTTATCTTTTCAGACATGTTAGGCCACATGCGACGAACTTTTTGCTTGACATGAGGACAATCTTACTTTGTTGAAAGACGATGAACTACAATATCAGTATCCAACCCTGGCATATCTTCATACGACCAAGAAAACACTTCCACATAGTCATGTAACTTCTGAACCAATCTGCTTTTGACACTTCTTCCTAGGTTGGCACTGATCTTGACCTCTTTCTTGTATGTCTCGGTACCTAGGTTGATAACTTCAACTAACTTTTCATGCGACTGAATAGCTTTTTCCTCTTGCATTAGAAGTCTGGCTAGTTCTCCTAGTAGTTCACAATCTTCCCCGCCTTCGTCTTCGGCTTGGTTAATTGGATGTTCGAAATCATAACTGGCAATAGTAGAGTCATTGGAAATGAGATTCGGAGGGGACGAGGATCTCCAAGAGTGTGTGTGTGTGTGTGCATGTAAGAGACATGGCTATTTGAAAAAGGTATTAAAGAAAGAGAAAGACAATGAGCACATAAATTTGAATGCAAAAAATCCAATGGTTTATATTGAATGGTCATATGATAAAATGAACATAAATAAAACCCTTAACAAATGGACCATAGTGCCCCGGGCCAGGCATATGGCTTAAAAGTCATTGTTTAATATTACAGATAAAAGGCTCTTGAATTGATAGAAAGTAATAAAAAAGTAATTACTCCTCAATGAAGGAGATGGGAACGAAGTCCTTTGCGTGCCAATTGTTGAGCTCTGTGGTAGTAGGGTATATCAATTCTTTGAAAGCACATTCATCATCAGAATCCTCTACATCGTTTACTTCATGATTTCCAATACGGAGAGGGGGCTTTCTCGCACGAGCGCGCTTAACTTCTTTCTGAGCCTTGATATTGAAACCCAACCCACATTTATCTGCTTTGAAAGAGATCTCGGGGGAGTTTCCCCTAGGTAACACAACTTCCATCTTCGACTGTGGCACGAGCATCCTTAAATGAAACCATCCTTGGCATGACCTTATCAGCTTTGGGCATATCGGATGAAATTTTGGCAGTAACAACCATAGGTGTAACAACTTCAAAAGCCTGGCACGAGTTTTCTATAAATTTTCCATCCATTTCCACATATTTGAAAGAATTGAGATGGCTTACCATGAATTCCTCCTCACCGTAAACAGTGAAGGTCCTCCCTTTGACTGGGTATTTTATCTTTTGGTAAGGGTAGACGTTATTGCCCCTACTCCATGAATCCAAGGGCGACCTAGCAAATAGGAGTAAGCAGGACAGATGTCCATGATATAGAAAGTAGAGTTGAAAATCTGTGATCTCACTTTAATTGGGAGATCCACCTCTCCATGAACCATCCTTTTGGACCCATCGAAAGCCCTCGAGATAATATCACTCGGCTTCAATACCAGTCCTTCACAATCTAACTGGTCCAAAGCTCCCTTGGGTAGCACATTTAAAGAAGAGCCAGTGTCAACCAAAACATGTGATAGGGTAGTCCCCTTACATTCAACAGAAACATGCAAAGCTTTGTTATGTTTCCTTCCAAGTGGTGTCAGATCAGCATCGGAGAACCCCAATCCATTATCGGCCGTCAAGCTTGCCACACAATTTTTAAACTGGTCAGTTATGGTCTCCTTAAACCAAGTTTGTAATCTTAATGATATGCTATGATGTAAATGGTATGGGATCTTATGGGTAAAAATTAGTGTATGAAAGCTGCCCCTATTTAAGTTTCTTATATCCGGAAATATGAAGGGTGAAACCTTCGTCTCGACGTGATTGAAGATACTTAATTACAAAAGACCTTATTTTTGGCCCTAAGATGCCATGTAATGCTTATGGTTATGTATCCAGACTCAAGGGATTCTGTGGGAACACATAACACACTGGAGATAACAATGCATAGATAAAATTACAACTTGAAACTATTGGAGAAAGATACCAAAGAAAGAGTTCACCAGGAAAATAGATCACTAGGGAACAACACAATAATGGGAATAACTGTATATGGGGAAAACCAAAATCATAATTAAGACAAAATAACAAAGCAATATTTTACTGGGGAAGAACACAACCTTGGGAATCTAGAAAGAAAGACACCACAGAAACTCCATTGGGGGAAAAAGCAACAAACCTCAATAAGAAACACTTAATAAGGAAAACCCTTGAGTTAAAGAACCATTGACTCTATTGGGAAAAGCATAATCTCAACTCTAATGGGGAATGAAATCCTGAGAGAGGAGAAAGGGGAATTACTAACTCTATTCGGAATGAAACCCTAAATAGGCAGTAAACAAAAGGAGAAAAAATTACTTACTACCAACCCTGTGGTAGCTTGTCAAGGTAACCAAAATCAAGGAGAAAATATTACCAACTACCAGCCTCGTGGCAGCTTTGTCAAGCTAATATATTTGAGAAAAAAGGATTACCTACTATTAGCCTTGTAATAGGTTAGTTAATATAATGAATTCAAGGAGAAAACATTATCAACTACCAGCCTCGTGGATACTTTGTCAAGCTAATATACCTAAGAAAAAGAAGATTAACTACTATCTGTTAGAACATAATTTGGTTCTACATCCCAGTAAGAGTTTTGATGATAACAAACACATGATATAAAGAACAAATATGCTCGCTAATAAAAGTATCTTTACATGCATGATGTTCTGGTGTGTAAAAGATGTTCTGATGCAACTGGAAGTTCTTCCATAACATCACCAGAAGTTCTGATTATGCGAGCACAGAATTTGAGAGTACCATGATAGATTCAGATGCATCAAATATGCATGACACGCTTATATGAAGAAGTTCTATTACAACTTCTGAATGAACCAGCGTTGCGAAACAGAATCTCTGATACTCTAATTTGCAAAGTTCCGATCAAGATGTAAAGGACTCTCAATAGTAACATTCATCCTTTGATGTAAGAAGTTCTGAAGCGTTACAATCTATCAATGTAAGATCATAAGTAACGACTACAAACAGACAAGGATCTCCTGATTTAGAAAGCTCATTAACTCGTGTTATGGACATACCAAACGTATCTTCTTATGTCACTAATGCAAGGCCTATATAAAGCAAACAAGAAGAAGATTTCAGGAGAATGAACAACTGCGCACAAAAATAAGAACTCATATGAAAAGTCAGTAACGCAGAATCACTCTTCATCCCTAACATTCAATATTAAATTGTGTAGAACATCAATGTTAGTGATACTGTTTATTAGAAACATCAATGTACACTTTTATTCAATTAAGTGTTTAGTGAATTTCATTGAGAAAACCGGGTTGTGGTTTTGGACTCAAGAAGACTTTGACAGTTGTCAAAGTAGATTTGTAATCAAGTTTGATAAGTGAATTAAGACCTCACTGGAGAGAGGCGAAATCACCTTGGCGGATGGACTAGAGTAGTTTGAGTTCAAACGAACCATGATAAAAATAAACGTGTTCTTTACTCCATTGATTTTTAAGATTCCAATTCAACCCCCCCTTCTTGTGTTTCTCACTTCTTCACTATCAGCCTTGTGATAGCTCAATTAAGTTAATGCACTCAAGGAGAAAATTTTACCAATTACCAGCCTCGTGGAAGCTTTGCCAAGGTAATATACACAAGGAAAGGATTATTGCCTACTAACAGACCTGTGATAGCTTAGTTAAGGTAATCAACTTAAGGAGAAAATACTACTCACTACCAGCCTCGCGGGAGCTTATCTTGGTAATATACCCGAAGAAAAGAAGATTACCTACTATAAGCTCTGTGATGGCTTAGTTAAGGTAACCAGACTAATGAAAAAATATTACTAACTACTAGCCTCATGGCAGATTTTTAAGGTAATATACCCAAGGAAAGGAAGATTTCCTACTATCAGCCCTATGATAGCTCTGTTAAGGTAATCAAACTAATGATAATAAGCTTCCTAAAACTTCTGGAATTCCACCTAGAAAGGGAAATAAACCTTCCAAAACTTTCGGTATTAAACTTGGATAGGGGACCACTTTATTTTTTTGACCAAGTAACTTCACCTGGAAAGGGAAATAAACCTTCTGAAATTTATGGTATTAAACCTAGATAGGGGACGAGTTTCTTTTTTTACCAAGTAACTTTACCAGTGAGGAATGAACTCAATTGGGGAGTTATTCCATCCAAGTAAGTGATATGGGAAGGAACACTGAAATGAAATATTCCACAAGGAACAAACTCAACGGGGATTTAAGGGATGCACACTTTGCAAAGGGAAAACATCATCAAAGAAAGTGGATCAGAAACATCAAGAAATGAAAATGAGTACAAATCTAAGTTTGATTATGCATGATGTATGTATGTATGAATGAATGTTATGTTATGTTATGTTATGTTATGTTATGTTATGTTATGTTATGTTATGTTATGTTATGTTATGTTATGTTATGTTATGTTATGTTATGTTATGTTATGTTATGCTGACAGACAAACATCACTGACTCAGTTGGGGAAGGCTGAACACCACAAACTCAGTTGGGGAAAGCACCACATTAAAACCAAATACTCGGCTAAAATCACAATAATATGGAGATCCGACTGCAAATAAAAGAAATCATGCTTTGGGAATGAAGATACTTCTTGGGAATAACCACCACACAATCTTCTGATAACAAGAATCCACCGAGGAAATACAAAACTGATGCATAAGTCCTTCCAAGAGGAAAGGATGGATCTGCTGGGATTAACACACCATGCATCCTTCAGACTCTTCTGAGGAAATTTTTTCATAAACTTTGTTGTAGAAGGAGGAAATTTATTAGGAATACACAAAGCAAAATCCAGAGGATTAACATCTCCAAGGGGAGGCACCACTTCCAATTGGCTACAAGACCCTAGTGGGGAATAACAATAATATCATGGCAAGAGGTTAGAGCAACTGTTGTACCCCAAAATTTGTCCTCTTTTCATACACGCATATTATTGGTTTTATGGTTATATAATAAAGGTATATTTATCAAGCTTCGTCAGGTTACAAGTGACATTTATTTTGCCAATGGATGTTCTCAGAGTATTTTCCGTGCTGAAGATCGGTTCGCCGTTTTGCAACGATTCGGGATTCAAAGATTCACAAGTCCAACCCGGCGCGTCATATTCAGGTGTTCTTTCACCAAGATATCTCTGATAACGTATTTTTAAATTCAGGTTCGGCTCAAGATTCAATTTTTTAAATAAGGTCTCAGAATGTGTGAGTTTTCTCGAAGAAATGTGGTGAAAGAGTGTGCTGAAAGTGCAGTTTTTACGCGCTAAAAAATTCATAACTTGAAGATCGTGGCTCTTTTTGAACCCATTCTGGTAGCCAAAATTCTGTCTTGATGTTATCTACGTTTTCATCTCTCACAGATGGAAGTCAATTTCGAACAGAAGGTCTTCAAAAATGCGAATTTATCAAGTATTTTCGTACAGAAAATTTGTGACAGAAGTTTATTTACGTCATGTTCAGAAAATCATAACTTGGTCGATTTTCATCGTATCAAGCTGGTTCCGGTGCCAAAATTTAAAAAATTGAGTTGATTACATTTTCACAAGAGGTATCGAGTTCAAAAAGTATCCAAAAGGCCTTCTTTGTTTGCTCAGAGTATACATGACGCGCCGAAAATCCTGAATGCTGAATATTATTTCATCTGGGTCGAAACTTCGAAAATTCATAACTCGGTCAATTTTTATTGGATCGGGCCCATCTTTTTACAAAAGGTCACTGACTCAGAGATCTACAACTTTGCTTCAAAAGTCGATACCGGATTATGCTCCGACCAATACCAGTTTTTTATTAAAGAACGTGTCAGAGTCGACACTAGAGTCCAAAATAAGTTTGTCTAAGCTGAAACTTCAAAAATTCATAACTAATTCACCGTTTATCCGATTGAGCCCATTTTCAGACAGGAGTTAGTTCTCGATATTGGCTACATTTTGTTTTCACATTTCAACTTCAAAAATTACACTTAAGCCCCTACGGTTTAGCCTTGAACGTGACGGACTCAAGTGAACATTGGAGGCCCAATTGCATATTCAAAGCCCATATCTTTGCTCTAATTTCCATTATATAATCTCATTCTTTTCACACAAATGGGAGGACAAAAAAAACCTTTGCCACAACCCTGTCAAAATATCAAATTCTTTCAAGAATCCTAAAACCTTAAAATCCTTATTACAAACCTCCATCTCACTACAAACAAGCCATCCTTGTTACAAATCCACATCTCACTACTTCTCCAGTAAGGGTAAGGCTGATTTGATCTCCATGATCAAAAGGGTATAATCATCCATACATGCCATATCGGTTTTAACATTAATTTTTTTTCATATATTTGCTTTATTTGTATTTCATGAAATAGTAATTTATTTAATGT
Organism: Vicia faba; assembly: GCA_948472305.1. NCBI lineage: Eukaryota > Viridiplantae > Streptophyta > Magnoliopsida > Fabales > Fabaceae > Vicia > Vicia faba. Next base: position 844,532,256 of record OX451739.1, read on the forward strand.
GTTCATGAGATTCAACACTGCAGATTTAGACAGATCCCATGTAGGGTTATTACAAAACACTGAGGCCAAAATAGAACAACCACCAATGCATGGCGAGGCAGACATCCTGAGAAGGTTAAGGGCGTGGGTTCAACAACCACCCCTATTGGTATTGGTTTTCTTACTTTCTATTTATCCTTTTACCTATTTTTATTCTTTCTGTTTAAAATCTTTTTCATAAAACTTAACATTTTTCACAAACCTTTGATTTTTCCTCCTAAACTCGAATAATTAATTTTAGGTCTTTTTTAAATTTAATTTTAGTTTTTAAATTAATTTTTGGTTCAACAACCACCCATGACATTTGCATTATCTTTATTTTCTAACCCTATTTTTCATTGATGTTTCTTCCCCTATCTATTTTTTGGCAAACTTAATTCTTTCTTATTAATCATTACACATAAATCTTTTTTTTTTCAAAACTAACTTTTTTTTATTAAAATTAGTTAGGTTTTAGGTTTTTTTTAATTAACCTTTTTTTCAAAATTAACCTTTTTTTATTAATTAAAATTAATTAGGTTTTAGGATCTTTGTAATTAACCCTTTAATTAACCTTTTTTTTAACAAATTAGAATTAGATTTTTGTTTTAGTTAGTAACTGAATTTTTGGCTTTTTTTTTTCATTTATTAATAAATTAAGTTAATTAACTTTATTTTTATTAAAATTAGTTAGAATTAGGTTTTTTAATTAACTTAAAATTTTTTTCTACAAAAAAAACACCAAAAATATTAACTTAGAATTTTAGGTTTTAATTCTTCCTTATTTTCTTTTTATTTATTCTTTTACATTTTAATTTCTAGAAAAATTGTATAGGTTGCATTATCAATGTAATAGCGTAGATTTATCTTTTCTCGCATTTTTTTTCTATTTATGTAATTGCTTCCGGGATGTAATAGTAATTAGAGTTTTAAATTCCGCATCTTTATTTTTAGTCCAAGATAATTATGTATCTGCAAAAGCCTTGTAATAGTTAGGACTTTAAACTTTCCGCATTTTATTTTTGCAAACTATAAACTGCTTAGATGTATGTTAATAGGATTGTATGGAAAGACAAACTGAAAATTAAAACAGTAGATCACCTTAATTGTGCAAAGATTAAATAACTGAAATCAAACACGTGCACATATTCACTCCTAGGGTACTCCTAACTTGGTTGCCTCGGAAAACAATGGTCATGTCCCTCGAACGTAGGGATATATTAGCAAAGACCCTCAATCTAGAAATCATCATAAAGATCATAGTCCCTCAATGTCCCTCGAGTTGCCTACGAGAAATGATCTTGTCCCTCGATGTTGTCTACGAATATATGATGACAATCCCTTCGAAATGCTAAGGTATCCTTACTTGTTGCCTTCAGAGACCATTTCGTCCCTTCGAATTGACCCTTACAACTCCAACGACGGTGCTTTCTATTTCTCAATAGTAGGATAGCATTGTCTAAAGGAAACAAGAATAAAAACGATCTTTTTTCGAGTAGGTAGATGCTAGTAGGTACTTGCTCAAAATCAAACTTTTCACACTTACACTTTTCAAATAAAGTTTTCAAAAACAACTTCGTAACACTCTTGAGGACAGAAACAAGGGTTAAAATGAAGTAAAACAAAACTTTTTTTCAAAATAAGCACACACAAGAAATTTTAAAAAATGAGCAAATACCTAAGAGCCCATAGAAAACCATGGATAGAAAGGGTGCTAACACCTTCCCTCTCTATAATCTACCCCCCGTACTCAGAAACATCTCGAAAAAGGTTTTTTCTGTTCTTTTTCTTTTTCCTGATTGAATAAAATAAAAGTTGGTGGCGACTCTTGCTTACCGAAACATTTTGCGAATATAAAACGCAAAACGCAAACCAGCATTTTCAAAACAGTCGGTTCTGCCATCGTATCACAACAACAATATCATATCAAGAGGTTAAAACTTTGTGGGGAAATCTTAAATCTCAATACAAAGTGAGAGAAGACCCACTAGCCTCTTGGGGATAGAGAATCTCACTCAGTTGGGGGAAACTGGATCAAAGCTTGATCATGCCTGATGTAAGATAATTACAAAAACGTGGCAAAGATAAAACTCGCTATCTACTCAACAAACTGCAAGGGAAACCCGAAGATGTCTGTAAGATCATAAAAACCAATTTTGCTGGAGAATGATTCTCTGCTTGGGGAAGCTTAGTTCCACACTTCGAGATTCGACCATCCTTAGAATGACTATTATAATTCCATTTAGTTTGATTTACAAGTCAAAGGAATCTGGTTTTGTAATTTTCATAAGATATTCTGTTATTTAAACCTTTTATTTCAAAATTATTATCAGTAAATGAAATTTTGCAAACTGAAATAAATAAGAATTGAAAGTAATTAGATAAAGGCTCAAATTTTTATTAATAGAATGGTAGTTCGCAAATGGCGTGACTCCATAGATGACTACAAAGTTTTGGAAAATGGTAAAAACATGGAAATGGCTACATTGAAATATAATGACAACTACTCTCCCTATTAACTTTGAATTCCCGTGTACAAGCTTATGTTGATAAATGATGAGAATTCTTGATGGATGACGTTACTTCACGCGATCAAGTCTTGTTTGATGCAATTACTTGCCATTAATCCCTAACTTTTTCCTAGATGGCCCTTTCGGGTTTTCAATCTATCGGGATGATTTTTTCTATTTATGTCTTTATTTTTTGCCTGGACGTCCCTTTCTAGTTTTCAGCCCACCAAGATGCCCATTTTTGCCTAAGCTGCCCTTTCGGGTTTTCAACTTAGCGAGTTGTTCTTTTATTTTTCTAGGAGAAGTATTTCTTGAATACATCAACATTCACAGAACGTGGGAGCTCCTCACCATCCATAGTTGTAAGAATCATAGCACGGCTAGAGAAGGCTTTCTTGACAAAATATGGGCCTCCATAATTTGGAGTTCACTTGCCCCTAGAATCAATGTGGAAAGATAAGATTTTTTGAGCACGAGGTCGCCTTCTCTTAGTTCACGAGGTCTAACGTTCTTATCAAATGTTTGCTTCATTCTCTTCTGATTTAATTGGCCATGACACAAGGTTGTCATTCTATTTTATTCTATCAAGTTTAGCAGGTCAAACCTATTCTGACACCATTCAGCCTCAGATAACTTGGTTTCTATTAATACTTGCAATGATGGTATCTCAACCTCGACGAGGAGCACTGCTTCCATGCCATAAACAAGAGAGAAAGGGGTTGCCCCTATTGAAGTGCGGATAGATGTACGATACCCATGCAAAGCAAAATATAGCTTCTCATGCCACTCCTTGTATGTAACAACCATCTTCTTGATGATCTTTTTGATATTCTTGTGTGCAGCTTCAACAACCCTATTCATCTTAGGCCTGTAGGGAGAAGAGTTGTGATGTTCAATCTTAAAGTTGTCACAAAGATCTTTAATCATCTTGTTATTAAAATTTGAGTCGTTGTCAGTGATAATCTTGCTCAAAACGCTATACCAACAAATAATCTGATTCTTTATGAAATTCTGGGACACACAATATAAATGTCAAGACTGATGTCTCAACACACAAGCACAATGTCATGAAATATGTTATGACATCTGCTGACAGAACATTAACTTTTACCAAAATTAAAACAATTTATAATTATAAAGTGAAAAAGGTAAAATAATACAGAGAGTTGTTAACCCAATTCGATGCAACTCTCCTACTCCGGGGGCTACCAAGTCAGGAAGGAAATTCACTATCAGCAATATTAATTTTAAGCTTAAACAATCCCAGTTTACAACTTATCACTTAATCACTACCCAATGTAACTTCTACCTAGGCACCTCCTAGATATGAGAACCCCTCTCACTTCCAATCACCTCAGTGACATAAGACTAGTCCCAACCCCAGTGATAGTCTACGATCAAGCCATAATCACAGTGACTCGAAACCAAAAACAAAACTGAAGTTTACACTTCAATCACAATACTCAAACTCTTGCTTAAAAGCTTTAGAGTTAGAATAACACTTCACAAACTGTCAAGTAACAATCAATCAACTCAAATGCATCAAAAGATACACGTGGACATATAAATAAAACATAAACTCCCTTGAAGAACCCTCATACCCTAAGACGGAGAAAATACAACTTTCCCTTATTTTTCAAAGTTCTTAAAGATATTAGGTCTATGTAGTTTCTTTAAATACTCCTCAGCCATCCTTGGGCCTTGCATATGTACCCAAATATTTCTTGTTGACCACGCTGAGGGTTGCACCAATCTGTGTAGGAAAATATCCTTAAATCTTGGAACAAAAACACAAGGTTTCCTAATTTGTCTCAATCAACCAATTATAGCAACTTGTGTATAACTGAAGATAAATGATTTGTTCTAGATTTTAATAACCTTGACCTGTGAAAAATCAGTGAGATAAAACTAAAAGGAATCTCAGAAAATCAATTTAAATCTATCAAGAATATGCCAAACAACAGTGCCTGATGTACCATACCAAGATGTCATGACATTGTCTTCGACATCTGAATGAAAAACACATAACAACAAATATGCTATGTCAAACCATGTTTTGTCAAAATTTAACTAATCACAAAACCATGGTATTAACAAAAGATCCAAGAGAGAGAAATAAAACCACAAATAAACAAGCTACATCCTAAAGATATATATTAGGTTACAATAGATACATATACAGATAAGTTAGCACTTCCCATGTTACACATAATAGGTTCTCCCTCTTAAGGAGAAACCCACAATAGAAGAGAAAACCAAGTGATTCTCAAAACACACCAGACAAGATGTTGAACATCTATTAAGACATCCTCATCCTGCATAAACTGGCTACATCAGTAGCAGCAGCAGAAGCACAAAGCTTGCCTGACTAACATGCTCAAAGAACTCCCCCTAAAAAGTTGCATAGGAAACCACAAACAATACACAAACAAAAAGAGAATAGATTAAATATACACATTTCCAGAGCATATATTGCACACAAACAATACATAAACAATGGAAACAAACAAAGCTAGATGGAAGCACACATAAGATCACACGTGGAAACAAAAATAAAACACAGATGGAAACAAAAACTAACCGATGGAAGCACACAATGTTTAGGAATTAGAGAAAAATAGCACAGAGTGTCAACATAAAGACAATGGGTCATAAGCCCTTAAATAATACACCACAAAAATATTTATACTAGAATAAAGAAGAACCAAACACCAAGTAGTCCTCAGAGTTTAACAACTTATCCTTCTTCCTCCTCATGAGTTCCTTCAACCTCATCATCGTCTTCTTGACCATTATCATTTGCAGCAGCAAGATTTGCTATTCTATCCTCTTCAATCAGGGCTTTAATTAAAATATCAAGATTTACCTTCCTTGAAGTGATAGCCTTGATAGACTCATCTAAACCTTTGCAGGTTGCCTTTAATTCAGCTAATATACTGGCCTTGGATGTAGAGACAACACTTCCTTTTCCAGATGTCATGACAATGTCAGGAACATGTGTTCCTTCAAACATCTTGTGATGAAAAGTCAAAGGCGAGTCTCTTTTGCACACCACATCTGAATCAGTTAAGATTCCTGGATGTTGAGCAAGGATGATTCCACAAATCATAGATGCAAAACCAATTAACATTTTTGCTGCACAAGAAGTTCCTTGCTTCATGTTTTTCTCAAAGATACTGTTTCCAAAATCATGCTCAATTTCAGTCCCAATAATGTAAATAAACCTTCCCGATCAGTAGCAATATAAGAGGTATGGTTGGTATCCACCCAATTTACAACTCAAATCTTGTGAAGAATAACATATTTTACACTTAGGCGACTAGCTGCCAATTTTTCCTTTTTAGGCCAGACCTTCACCTACTTTCCAATGATGACTTTACAAATTGTATCATCAAAAACTCTAACCTCAAGTTGTTCCCCATCACTTCTTCCTAGAAACTTGTTTATCAAGGTAGGAGAAAATTCTACACACTTACCTCTTAGAAACACTTTTCTGAACTCCTCGCTTGTCTTGTCACTGCACTCATAGCACTTACTCAAATTTGACACAGTCTTCATCAGACCCGCCCTTTTGATGAGATCAATAACTTCGTTACACTTTAAGATATCTTCACCCAACTCTCTTTCCATAGCAATACGTCTCTTACATATAACCTTTCATTTTCCAGCATTTTCTACAAGATGAAAAGACACATTATCCAGAGGAACCTCCAGAATTTCGGCAAGACTCCTTTTTGATATAATTTTCTTTTTGTCTCTATCCATGATGTCTTCAGCATCAGCTTCAGCATCAGACTCTGAGTCACTAGAAGGAACATCTTTCCTCTTTAGGTTCCTTTTTTTTATTCAGGTACCACAACCTTGCTCAATTTCTTTGTTGGACCTATCCTTACATATTTCCTTAGGGAAGGCTTCTTAGTCACATCATTACACTTTTCTTTCCTGTTCCTTTGTTTCTTGGCAACATCAGGGGCCAATCATTTATGGATGAGTTCATCATCAGAAGGAAGATCATCAAGGTTGACTCCCTTATCACCAACATCATCTCCCTCAATACCTGCTTCATTAAAATCTTCATTCCCAGTTTCACCCACATCTAGGTTTTCATGCACCTTATCATCCAAAGACCAATCTAATCATGTTCCAATATTAGGCTCATCATTTAGAGTAGTCTTACTCCCCAAAATATCAACCATTATCCTTCTTATGCTTTGGTGAACTTGAACTTCTTTCTGATTGGTTTTTCTGAGAACATTAGGTTTTGTTGAACCCTTTTTCTTACTCGCATGTGTGATTTCTTCATAAACCTTTTCTACAGGAATAGTATGATTACTTAAATTAATGGATTGAGGTCTTCTTCTTCCTGCAAGAAATTTTGTTCTTGTCTTTTTCATAGTTCCAGTAAGAATGATCGAAAGAGGAAAAAGATCAAGTATTTCATTTGTCATACCATTCACAGTTTCAGTAGTATGATAAGTGTGATTGGACATGTCTTATCTATTAGAAATATTGGGATTTTGAAATTCTAAGAGAGGAGTATTTAGAGTGCGATTTTGAAAAGAATTTTTGGGACTAACAGAGTGGTGGTTGCAGTCAGAAACTAAAGAAATATGGATTGTGAATTATGTAGTAGGCTATGGGGTTTAAGTAGCGTATCATCTTGGATAAATCAAAGTTTTGGAATAATGTCAATGATTTTTCATAATCCAAAAAATGATGGGAGACAAAACTATCCTTTGCATACCTCCATATTACCGATTGCCATAATCTCTTATCAATGCTTATTCCAACTCCTCTTACATTCTTGGCAATAAAATTACAAGATTTCTCACTGTGACCATACTTTGAACAACACTTTTTTGCCTTGACACCTCATTGATGAACTGATAGGTATTCTGACATTGTTTTGAGCTGTCATGTTGAGTAGTGCATTTTACTTTATTAGAGCCACTCAAATAATCATACTCCAGTTTCATGACACCTGTTATGACATTCATGTGATTTCCCTCAATCTGAAGCTTAACACATACTTTGTCAATTGGAGTTTTGTAATGGATTTGAGAAAATTCAACATGTTTAGGGTATCCATATAACTTGTAACAAAAGGGTCTTATATGACCATACCTCTTACAGTGATGAAACTTCAGAGCCTGATGATTAGGTCTGAGCCAAGATCTTTGATGTTTCCTAGAACATTCAAACTTCCTTTCTGACCTCATAGCATCCTTCCTTTTAATAGGGTTGGTGTCTTTTGGTTTAGAGTCCTTATCATATACATAAATTTTTGCATTCACAATACATATATCATCTAATGTTCCCTTGTTTGACATTCTGACAGACTTGGCCATGTTTTAAAGTTCAGCTGACAATAATAATATCTCTTTTTGGAGATCAGACACTTTGGAAAGAATCCTTTTTTATTTACTTATAGTTTTAGTAGGAATGCATCTTCATGAAAAAACTTAAATATGCTTGATAAATCCCTCTTCTGAATTTTCACAACCCCAAGAAGTAGATATCCCCTTTTTTTGTTTCTTAAAATGTGTTGGGCATTCTGCTCCACTGTTCCCAAAAACTTTACACAAAGCTTTCTTCTCTTGATTCAATGTCTTATCAATTTTGTTTTCCTTTTTAGACACAAAATTCTTACAGATGTCAGATGAGATGTTCCCAACATATTATATATATATTTTTGTCTAATCCTTCTAGGATTATTTTGAGTTGTTTCCCAAGAAACGCAATAATATTCGACACTCCATCATGAGTAGCCAGATTCACTTCATCTTCTTCATTTTCTGCATTGGATATGCTCTTGTTCTCATACACCGACTTGTATCTCAAGGCCAATTCAAAATTTTGAGGCGAACCAATAAGTTCATCAACTCTCAGGTTTTTGATGTCTTGATCTTCCTCAATGGCTGTTACCTTCATATTAAATTTCCAGGGTAAATACCTAATAATCTTCCTAATAAGTCTCTATTCTGACATCTTTTCTCCCAAGGAGCTTGATGCATTGGCAATATCAAGGATTTTCATCTGATATTCCTGAATGGTCTCATTATCACTCATCCTGAGATTTTCAAATTTGGAGGTGGAATCTTAAGCCTTTATTATTTTTACTTTGGCTGTAGCTTCATAAGTTGTATTGAAATTTTCCTAAGTGTCCTTGGCTATAGTACATGTATTGATCAACCTGAAGACATTTTTATCCACTCCATTAAATAGTGCATTAGAGCTCTGGAATTTCTAATAGCTGATTCATCATCATCTTCAGACCAACGCTCCTATGGCTTTAAGGACACATTTCCATCTTTGTCCTTCACACTAGGAGGATCCCATCCTTACAGAACAACTTTCATGCCTTCATATCCATTGATAACACGAAATTGTATCGTTTATTTTCCATGAAAATTACCCGTTCTGTATTATTTTGACCCGATTAATTCCCGAATATTTCGAGTTTGTCATCACTTTTTGCAGGTATTCATAACTCAGCTCAAAACAGAAGAAAACATGAAACAATGCAAGAAAGCATCAAAAGGACAGAAGAAAAAGATAAATTTGTCAAAGAATTGCATTTTTGTAGCTGTGACGGTCGTAATAGAGCTGCCACGACCGTAAGCCATATTGAAGCGTGTTACGACCGTAACACATTGGCCACGACCTTAACACGGGGAAAGACCAAAGCTGCTCGTAACGCCAAGCTAATGAACGTAACGCGTATATCAGTTATTTGGAAAATGCAGAACGTGGCAAAGTAAAATAGAAGGAGCTTCCAAACTCCTTATTTCTCTCCAGTCAAACTCCACGTTCACCATTTCTTCCTCAACTACTCACGTTCCTACATTTTTGGAGATTTTCAAGGAAGGCTTAGTTACAAGTTTTCAAGCCAACTGCCAAATTTATTTTTCTATAAATACCTCAACATTCAACGTTAGAAGTACAGAGTTTATTACAGTTTACTTGTGCGGAAGCTCTGCCGAAATCAAAACCAGTATTACTTCAGTTATTATTTTCTAGCATTTGTTTATTTCAATTCTTTTAATTCCACTGTCCAAATAATAATTTCCAACATCAGGGAATTATTATTATAGTTTAGGATTTATCATTCAAGCCTCAGAATTTGTCATATTACCGATACCAAGTCCGAGTTTCCGATTTCTGGAAGAAGGATTGAAGTATTGGATTTATTTCCAGGTTTTTATTTTGCAATTGTATTACATACCTTTTAATTAATTAATGCATGTTTAATTTATTATTTATGATGTCCAATTTATATTTATTTGTTTTTATTTCCAGTATGTTCATTATAATTTCTATGGCTAGCTAAACCTTTAGTGTCGGTATGGGATAGTAGGAGACATTAGGCATCTGATCAAACTTAGGCTAAAACTTTAATCAACTTAACTCTGGTTATAACTTTTTATGCTTAAAAATAAAATCTTTGTTACGAAAGTAAGAAGAGTAAATAGGTTAGATCGAGACCACGAAAGTGTGAGGTTTTTAACCGGATAGCTAAAGTTAGACATTTGATTTAAATACAGTGAAAGCGCTTTAAACCAAATTAGAATTAATTAAGTTTCCAAAAAATACTTCTAAACACTTATAGGCTAGCGAAAGCAGGTATAGGGCTTTAGACATATAATCCGAGATAAGACCATGAAAGTGTGAGTTGAGGGTTTTAAACTGATTAATTCTACAGATAAACCAAGTTGACCATCCTTATATGCCTAGGTCCGATTAGATCCTTTAGGTCGACTCTATTGCATACCGACCATTTCATTTTAGAATTACTTTAAAATCAATTAATTTACCTTCCTTAACCTTCCCAAAACCAACGTGACAATTTCCGCCTTAGCTAAACCAACCCGTTTTACAACACTAGAGTGATTACAAAGTCCCTGTGGATTCGACAATCTTTTATTACTACCGCGATAGGCTGTGCGCTTGCAGTTAAGATACCGTCAGACATTAAGTCGATCACAGACCCCATCATCCATTGATTTCAAGAAAACCACCATTCTAACCTTCCACCAGTCATAATTTGAACCATCCAGCAAGGGTGGCCTGTTGTAGTATCCTCCTTTCTTATCCATAGTACCACAAAATATTTTCCCTGGAGCTCACCCAAAAAGTAGAACATGGTTCCTACTCGGATACCAATTGAAATTATGGCACACATAATATAAATGTCAAGACTATTGTTTCAACACATAAGCACAATGTCAAGATAGATGTTATGACCTTCTTCTGGAAACGGTTCATCATAATGTTTGGCTTTCAAAAACATCACATCCTCGTTACAGAAATCAAACATGATGGAGTGGTAATCTTCAATTGGCTGGTGAGCCAAATGATATACTAACACACTTTTTTTTATTACTTTTTGAGTGCGGTATTCAATGTCATATTCAGATAAAAGCATCTGCCAATAGAAAATTCTTCTAGTAAGAGCCGACTATTCAAAGATGTACTTGATTGGATCCATTTTGGATATCAACCAGGTAGTATGATTTATCATATATTGCTGCAGACATTTAGCAGCCTAGGCTAAAGCACAACAAATATTTTCAAGTAGTGAATAGCGAGACTCACAATCTGTGAACTTCTTACTCAAGTAGTATATGGCACGCTCCTTTCAAGAAGTTTCATCTTGTTGTCTAAGGACACATCCCATGGAACCTTCTAGCACAATCAAATACATAATCAAAGGCCTTCTTTTAACTAGAGGAATCAAGATAGGAGGCTAAAGAAAATACTCCTTGATACTATCAAAAGCTCTTTGGAATATACAGTCCAAACACAACCCTGATCTTTGTGGAGTAATCTAAAGATAGGCTCACAAGTAGCAGTCATATGAGAAGTAAACTGGGAGATGTAATTCAGACATTCGAGGAACCCTCAAACTTGCTTCTCTATTTTGGGTGTAGACATTTCTTGAATCACTCTGACTTTATAAAGATCAAATTCAATTCCTCGCTGGCTGACAATGAAACCCAAAAGCTTTCCAGAACAGACACCAAAAGTGCATGTATTGGGATTCAAACAGAGTCTCAACATCCTCAAACGCTGAAACAACTTCAATAAATCTTCAAGATGACCTTCATCAGTTTGAGATTTAGCTATCATATCATCAATATAGACCTCTATTTCCTTGTGAATCATGTCATAAAATAGGGTAGTCATAGCCCTCTGGTACATAGTAATAACGTTCTTCAACCCGAAGGGCATCACTCTATAGAAGAATGTTCCCCGGGGTGTGATAAACATTGTTTTTTCATGTCCTCAGAAGCCATTTTGATTTGATTATAATCATAAAATCCTTCCATAAAGGAAAAACATTTAATTTTGTTGTGTTGTCCACAACATATTAATATGTGGTAGAGGAAAATCATCTTTTGTACTGGGCTTATTCAGGTCTCTGTAATCAACACACATTTGTAATTTTCTGCCTTTCTTTGGAATGGGAACAATATTAGAAATCCATTTAGCATAAACAGACCTAACTAGGAAACTTACATCAATCTGCTTCAAAACTTCCTCATTGATTTTGAAGGCCATGTCAGAGTGAGTTATTCTCAACTTTTGCTTCACAGGAGGACATTCCGGCTTCAACAGTAATCTATGCTCCACAATATCAATATCCAGGCTTGGCATGTCTTGATAGGACCAAGAAAATACATTTACATACTCTATAAGAAACTCTATCAACCTGCTCTTGACATTCTGATCTAGCATTTCCCCGATCTTGTTCTCTTAAGAACCAAAGTTGACCAACTCTAACGGCTCTTTGTATGGCTGAATGGTCTTCTCCTCGTGCTCAAACCGAGTGACTTCTTCTGGGATTTCAATCAATTCCTCTTCTTCAGCTTCATACACAGGATGTTCAATGTTGGGAGAGGGTGTGGAGTCATTTTTTTAATGAGTTTATTAATTAATTTGCACATATGATAGATGCTTGATTTTAGAAAATAGACAAATTTGACTGTGATATGCATATATTGAAGTTATTTTAAAGGTTTTTTAGGTTACTATTTTTTCCAGAAAAAGCAAAAAGTAAAAAACACATATATGAATAACAAAATAACTTGTATTAATGATTTTAATAATTGAAACAAAAGGTTAGCCCTAACAATTCTCTTTCACCTTGGACAGAGTGAAAGGATTTTGAAAAAACAAAACAAATTAATTTCAAAAGTGAACACAACTAGGAATATCAACAGAAGTCCAATTCTTTCTAATCCTTCCATGCATCACGATGCTTGGCCTTTCCGACTATGAATCATCTTCAAGAACAACATCAACCTCAGGATGAACTGGATGAGTGAAGCCTTCACCATGGAACACCTCTTCAATTGGGCGAATAACAACCTTTTGCTTCACAACTTCATCAAACCTGGGAGAAAACCCTAGACTAGTGCGATTCTTGTTATCCGGGAGTTGAGTAACTTGCTCTCAACTTTCAATAGAACCACATTACACTATCTGATGTGCATCTTTCAGGGAAAAGATGGATTCCCCATTCTTCTTGCCACAATCATCAATAAATAAAGCTTGGAACATATTTCCCACAATTGCATCATCAACACCAATAAAGCTAAAAATGAAAAATGACTAACCGGTAATGCTTGTTCTCCATGCACAATCACAAACTTGCCATTTCTGATAAATTTAAGCCTCTAGTGAAGGGTTGAGGTTACTTCCCCTTTCTTGTGTATCCATGGATGTCCTAACAAACAACTGTAGGCTGGGAAGATATCCATGACCTGGAAGGTTATTTGAAACACATGAGGACCAATACTCATTGGGAGACGAACTTCTCCAATCATTGACTACTTATAACCATCAAAGGACTTTACAACAACACCACTATACTGCATAAGGCTACCTTCGTAAACCATCTTGGCCAATGTTAACATGGGTGTTGTACCCCAAAATTTTCTCTCTCATGTTTTCAAATGTCTTCCCTTACATGGTTGGTCATAAACGCTTGCCTAACGAAAATAAAGTTTTTTGAAGATGAACAAAGTGTCTTTCGATTGGCATATGGGAAAAGTCTTCGATTGGGTATCCAAAATCCTTCGATAAAGGCTTGACTCACCAGTCTTCGATTAGGCATTTGGCACTCTTCGATCGGGCTTTGATTAGTAAGCTTCGATTAGGTGTTTGGAACCCTTCGATCAAGCTTTGGTCCTCAAGTCTTCGATTGAGCGTTGGACCCCCTTCGATCAAGTCAATTTCACAATGCTTCGACTACGCATTAACTACTTCAGGATTACCTTCGACTCACGAGGCAAGAATCTCCTACAAGTTTGTTTCGATTCACAAAGGAAAAGACCCCTCAACTTGCCAACACACCAGGAAAGAAGCTCATTCGAAGAACATGTAAAGGTCCATTCGAAGAAGCATTCAAAGGGTCCATTCGAAGAACATGTAAAGGTCCATTCGAAGAAGCATTCAAAGGGTCCATTCGAAGAAAATGTAAAGGTCCATTCGATGAAGTATTCAAAAGGTCCATTTGAAGAAGCATTCAGAAGGCCCATTCGAAGGGTACATAAGAAGTCCATTCGAAGGAGGCAACTCAAGACCAATCGAAGAGCATGGCCTGAAGGCATTCGAAAATCAAAGGTGTCCAGGTTCATTCAAGATTCCAAAGAGACATGAATATTTCAAAAAGGAAATATTTTAATATGTCTGATTCTTGTCTCATGGCTTTAAAGGCCTGGTTAAATGACTGTCCCTTGCCATTTTCATGCACCCTCACACTCCCATAAATACGAGGCCAATGACACATTACAGGAGGACGAGGACATTTTTGAGATACGCTGCCCACAAACCCACCAAAGGTTGTCAACATTTTCATAAGTAATCCAAGCCAAAGCAACCCTTCAACAAAAGTATCCACGCCCAGAAATCCCAGATCGAAGGTACCCACATCCAGAAAGTGCCAAATCGAAGGTTCCAACTACTGGTAAAAGAGGGTAAAATGTCAAACTTTGTATTTACATAACACATCCATATTTTTCGTTTCATTTGATTTGTCATTCTAGACAGAATCAAAGGGCTTGGGTTTGGCACCCAGGTCATGTTTTTTGTTGCTAACACTTGCTACAGATAGCCTGAAAAGACCCAGCGGGCAGGATCGAAGGACCTGGGTTTCGATACCCAGGTCATGCGTTTTATTTTGCTAACATATTTTTGCAGATGCAGTGCCTCCACAGGTGATCCTTCAGGCCTTTCCAGTAACACCCTTCATAGAATCTAAAGGCAGCCTTCTTCCTCTGAATCGAAGCCCCCCTTTCTCCCTACAATCGAAGTTTACCCATATCCTTCTCAAACCCAATCGAAGGAGGCAGGAAAGGGTGCAAATCGAAGCTTGCCCCGCCATTTCTCAAGCCCAATCGAAGGCTACTCACACCCATTCCCTAGCTCAATCGAAAGAAGGCCAAAGAAGGGCGAATCGAACGAGTCCATGGCATGGATCGAAGAAGTCTTTTCTCTTCTTTATTTTTACTTTTTATTTGTCTTTCAATTTAGTTGTAATAGTTATGTGTTAACCTATTGCTGGTCCATCCCTAAGTGGGTTGAGCTTATCTTTGTTTATCTGTATATGTGTTAATACCTGTTGTATATTATGTGTTGTATATATGTTTGTCTGGATTTTCCTGGTTTTTAGGGTGCTTGGTGATTTCTCATAAGTCCTATACCCGAAATTGGGAAAGCTTAAGATAGGACGGGTGGTATAGTAATGTTAACTTTGAGGGAGTAATCCCAAAAAAGGAGGCATGAGATCCCCCACTTCGTGGAGGCCCCTTTGATTGTAGTGTTATTTACCGAGTAATCGAGAAGACATACTGCTTTTGACCTGGGAGCCTGCTGAAACTGAGGACCGTAGAATACCTAACCTATCTTGTCCTTTTAGGTGTAGTGCGGATGCTATGACAGAGTAATCCAGAAATAGTTGTCATGCGATACTACGCTCGGACGAGTGTTTCTTGAGAATATTACTAATTAACGAGTTAATCGAAAAGTTGGTAATATCCGAAAGAAGGATGTAGACTCTGGGAACCTCTAGAACCTTGTTTGGCAGGTGATAACTTTTAGTCCACCTCTTATGGGTAGTACCTTCAACCTCATGCTCGTTACGTTGAACCAATGAACCCTATGTTTGTGATCTTGTGTGTGATTGTTGCATCATGCATTCATGCACCCATGAGCATTTCTTAAAGACATTTTATTTAAAGGGACTTAAAATTTGACTCTGAATATCTCAGGTACTTTTTGACTATGGATTCTGGAAAAAGAAAGATCGGAAAGTACAGTTTTAAAGATCCCAAGATAGATGAGTTGATGAGTCTGATTCCCTAGATTGAGTGTTTTGCAGATTTTTGGAGGAAGTGTGGGTCCATCATTTCTCTCATGAAGCTCATGATGAAGGAGGGTATTCTCTCGACTTTGGTCTAGTTCTATGATCCTATGTATCAATGCTCTACTTTCCCTGATTATCAGTTGATTCCTACAATAGAGGAGTATTCTTATCTGCTAGGTTTGCCTATTACCAATCGTGTTCCTTTTACTGATTTGGAGGGGGAGCCAAAATCCCATGAGATTGCTGCTTTCATCCATTTGGGAAAGTCTGAGGTTAAAGCCCACACGACTACCAAAGGAGGGATTAGAGGATTACCAGCTCAGTTCTTATTAGAGAAAGCTTTCTACTTTGCTAGGATGAAGAGTATATTGGCTTTTGAGGCCATCTTTGCTCTACTTGCTTATGGGTTGTTCTTATTTCTCAATGGCACCAGGATCTTTATGATTGGAAACCAGGTTCCTATATTATTAGGTGATGCTTATTACTCTATTCATCTTCGGGATTATTATCATGGAGAGATGATCATCTGCTGCATGCCTTTATTGTATCAGTGGTTTACTTCTCATTTGCCTCGGTCTGATGCTTTCTAGGATGTCAGGAATGAACCTCGTTGGGATCCAAAGATCATGGGACTTACTCATTCAGATATTGTTTGGTATCATCAGACTTACCGTGATGTAGAGATTGTCGACAGTTGTGGTAGTTTCCCTAATGTACCCCTTCTTGGTACAAAGGGAGGAATTAACTACAACCCTATTCTTGCACGACGACAGCTTGGATATTCGATAAGGGATAAGCCAAATAGTATTCATTTAAGTAGTTTCTTCCTGAAAGAGGGATAAGACCATAAGGAAACTAGAGAGCAAATTGTGAAGGCCTGGCGTCACATTTACAGAAAGAGTAGGAAGGACTTTGGACCTAAGGGGACTGTTTCCTTGGAGCCTTATCTTCAGTGGGTACAAGCAAGAGCCATTTAATTAAATATGCCATATTCTCGGGAAGCACCTATGCCTAATATGTTTGTGAAGACCAATCCTCCCCTATTGGATGATATAGAAGAGCTTCAGCTTGCTTTAGTCAAGATGCAACAGGAAAAGGAAGCTTGGAAGAATAAGTGACAGATTCTAGAGGTTTCCTACCGAGCAGACCTGAAGGAGAAAGTCGACTTGATTGAGATTCTTGAGAGGCGTGTTGTAGAGACGATGGAGAGGCAAGGGGATTTATTTTCCTCTAAAACTCAATCAAGCCCTAGTTGCTCACTTCCTGATTCTGATGATTGGAAGGAGGTCGCCACCAGATATGTAGAAGAAAACCAGAGGTTGATGGCTCAGATTTCCAGACTTACAAGGAATCGTCAATGTATAGAGTGATCTCTATCAGCTTTGCTTCTTAGGGTTTTAGACTTTAATTTCATCTTGTACTTGGGATTCTTGAAACTTGTAATCTATTATGAAGTTATCATAATAAAAATTTTCAGTATTTCGAATGTGTTATTACTTTGATATATGCAAAATTGTCTAAAAATATTTAAGCCCCTTTAAATAGTAATAATAAAATAAATCATGTGCATTGCACATCACGCATCATATTGTACACACTTCTTGCATTTTTTTTTCATATCCAGGTGTTTTACTGAGTTTCTTTACTTTGTTCAGCAAACTGTCTCACCAGTATAATACCCGAGCTAATTTCAGAAGGAAGACAAATAGCCTAGAACAAGAGAATCGCAAGCTGCGCGAGAAATTTTCTGCTCTGAAGGCCGGTATGGAAAATCTCATTGCTCTGATGGAATCTCTGGTGGCTGCTCATAATCAGCCACCAATTGTTCAGCCTCAATAGAAAAATGGTTACTACTGAGGCTCCGACTGTTCCTGTTTCTGATACTCCAACTACTGTTCAGAATCATATGCCTCCAGGATATCCTCGGGGAATGCCAGAGAAATTTATGCTAGAAGGTTTTAATCAGGATCCTCAGATTGCCCGGCTTACTCAGATTGTTCCTGCTCCCGCACCTCTTGTGGTGCACGTTACCCCTGCTGCTAGAAATGAGGTTCACTATGCTGCACCTCCCTCAGTGAATATGGCCCCGTTTTCTAATGATGAAGTGTATTGCCCTATTCCTCCACCAAGTGAAAGCTTGGGTTTCTATGATAGAATGGACAATTTTCAAGATCAGTTTGATAAGATGTAGAAAGAGTTGAAGGCCTTCAGAGGAAAAGAGTTGTTTGGGAAAAATGTGAATGATATGTGCTTGGTTCCAAATGTGAAAATACCTACAAATTTCAAAGTACCGGAGTTTGAAAAGTACAAGGGCAACACTTGCCCTAATTCTAATTTGGTGATGTATGTAAGGAGAATGTCTACTCATGCAGATGATCAACACCTATTAATTCATTTCTTTCAAGACAATTTAACCAGTGCAACATTGAAATGGTACATGAGCCCGGACAATGCTAGTATTCATTCTTTTAACGACTTAGAACAAGCGTTTATCAGACAGTACAAATACAATATGGACATGGCACCTGACCGTGATCAACTCAGGGCCATGGTCCAGAAGGACAAGGAATCATTTAAAGAATATGCACAGAGATGGCGTGAGGTAGCCACCCAAGTGATTCCCCCAATGGAAGAAAAAGAGATGACAAATATTTTTCTGAAGACACTAGGTGCATTCTACTATGAAAGAATGGTGGCGAGTGCACCCAGTGATTTTACTAAAATGGTGGGAATGGGCGTCTGTTTGGAAGAGTCTGTAAGAGAAGGTCGTCTGACAAAAAGTGAAGGTTCCAGCAATGTGAAGAAGCCATCATATGGATTTGTTAAGAAGAAAGAGGGGGAGACGAATGTTGTTATTCAAGAGAGAAGGGTTAATCCTTCTAGAAGAAATCATCAGCACCAACAACAGGTTACCTCGGTAACTCTAGTTATAAATGCGGCTCCGACTACATTTGCTTATCAAAGACCAGCCCTTCAGGGAAGTCAAGGGTAGAATCAGAGGAGAGAGCCTTTTGACTCTATCCCTATGAGTTATGTAGAGCTACTCCCAACATTGATCTAAAAAAAGTTGGTCTAGACTAGGCCACCTCCTGCTATACCATCCCCTTTCCCTTGGTACTACAAGGCAGATCAGATGTGCACTTTCCATCAGGGTGCACCAGGGTATAATGTAGAAAATTGTTATCCTTTGAAGTCTGAGGTACAAAAATGGTTAGATATGGCCTTTTGTCCTTCAAAGATGTCATGCCTAATGTAAAAGATAATCCTCTCCCAAAATACGGAGGAGCGAATACTGTTAACATGGTAGCTGGTTGTCCAGGGGACTTTCGCATTTATGATATTAAGTTGGTTAGAGGAGACTTGGTAAAGATGCATGCAGACCTTTGCGAGTTTAGTTACTATACTCTAACCATGCTGGTTGTGGTATCTGTAGTACTAATATACAAGGTTGCAATAAGATAAAGGCTGGTTTGTAGGAGATGATGGATGAGGGCCTCATCCATATAATCAAGCCTGGGGCAGAGTATGGGGAGGAAGTGAACATGGTCTTTGGATGTTCTGGAGAATTCAGGATCTTTGATGTGGAACATATGAATGATGATATCATACAATTGCATGCTACTTTCTGCCACATGGCTGGTCAGGTAGAACACCACTATGGATCTTGCCGGGTTTGCTGCAGGGACTCCCGGGGATGTTCAATTGTGAGAAAAGGTATTTAGTTATTGTTGGATAATGGAACTATCAAGGTTTCAAGATAAAGAGATGATTACCACGAGGTTGATTAGATTGAGGTTTGTTTGGCTGAGGAAGAATCAGATGATGAATATGCTTTCGCATATGAATTCTTTTCCTCATATGAGGGTATGTTCTATGGCGATGATTCTTTAATGTCCAATTTTTTTGAAGAAGGTGTGAATGTGATTGTGCCGTGTTTTAGTGATTCTTCCCCTGTTGAAATTGAATACTGTAGCAAGCCAGTTGTTGCCCCTGTGGTGATTTGCTTGCGAGGGCCCGTTCCTTACAAATCAGACAAAGTTGTACCATATAAATACAATGCTACAATTTTAGAGGATGGTATGGAAGTTCCCATCCAGCATTTGTCTAGTGTTGGAAATATTGCTGAGACTAGTAGAGTGACCCGCAATGGTCGTGTATTTTCACCGGTTGTTCGAGGAAATGATAATATTGGTAAGAAGGTTGTGGAAAATGTTAAAGATAAAAAGGCTGCAGGGCAATCCAGTGGTACTACCCCGGAGAAGGACGTAGATGACATTTTGAAGATAATCATAATGAGCGACTACCAAAGTATGGACCAGTTATTGCAGACTCCTTCAAAGATATCTATCTTGGCATTGTTAATGAATTCTGCTGCCCATAGAGAATATTTAATGAGGTTGTTGGACCAGGCCTTCATGGAGTATGACATGCCATTAGATTAATTCAACAGTGTGGTAGGTAATATTACATCATGTAATAACCTAATCTTTTGCGATGATAAATTGCCTGACGAGGGGATGAATCACAATTTGGCTCTCCACATATCCATGAACTATAAAAGTGATTCACTATCAAATGTGTTGATTGATAACGAATCCGCCTTGAATGTGGTACCGAGGAGTACGTTGATGAAGTTGAAATATCAAGGGCCTCCTATGCGCCCAAGTGGTATTATTGTTAAAGCTTTCGATGGGTCAAGGAGGTCGGTTATTGGGGAGGTCGATATGCCTATTCACATAGGACTATATCTGTTCCAGATCACTTTCAAAGTCATGGATATTGTACCTGTATATAGTTGTCTACTGGGAAGACCATGGATACATGAAGCAGGGGCCGTCACCTCCACTTTACACCAAAAGCTGAAATTTGTGCGTGAAGACAAAGTGGTTATTATAAGTGGAGAGTAAGCATTGCTGATATCTCATCTATCATCTTTCAGTATTGTAGAAGAAGATGAAGCTACTGTGGGGACGCAGTTCCATGCTGTTAGAACAAAGTTTGAATCTACTACCCTGAGTTTAAGTTTTGATGATAACAAAATGCTAAGATATATTAATTGTATGATTCATGTAAGACACATATGCTATCTAAAAATTACATTCTGTTTTACAGAAACTCTGATGGGTATCAACAGGAGAACATCCTCATCAGCATCAGAAGATGTTATATCAGATACCAGAATCAGAAGATCAACTTGCGCTTATGCTGAAGCTTGATGAACAGATCTGCGCTTAACCATCTGAACTCTGATAAAGACAACAACAGTTCATCAGCACCTAAGCAGCGTCAGAATGAGCCAAAGCCAGAACACGCTTAAGTGGCAACGGTACTGTGCATTCAAGATGATTTATTACCAACGGCATCATTCCAGACAAGATCTGCTTAATAAGGAAAGAATGTTATTGGCATTGAAACAAAATTATTACTCCAACGTACACTATTTCCAATGCTATATAAACAAGTCAATGAAGATTGAATTGGCTAATGCTCTACAACAATCTACACGCCAAAAGCTATTCATCATCTTCCCCACTCTTAGTTTTCTAAAATCTCTCAAATTCCTTACTCAATTATTTTAGCAATCTAGTTCTCATAAGCTTAAATTGTGTAGTATCACAGTTGTGATAAACAGTTTTGTAGAAAACATTCACACACCTAGATTTCAATTCTTTGTAAGAAAGTAATTCCTTGAGAAACCGGTTTGTGGTTTGCATCAAGAAGGCTTTAGCAGTTGTTAAAGCATATTGTAATATTCAGTTGAATATAGTGGATTAAGACCTCGTTGGAGAGAGGCGAAATCACCTTGACGGGTGGACTGGAGTAGTTTGAGATCAAACGAACCAGGATAAAAATATCGTGTTGATTGCAATTGATTTCCAGTTTTTACAATTCAACCCCCCTTCTTGTGTTTTTCACTTCTTCAATTGGCATCAGAGCGCCTGGTTCTGAGCTAAAACACTTAACCGTGTCAGTACAAGATCCAGCGTCAGAAAAACACAATGGCAGGAACTTATCAACACACCAGCAATGACAACAATGAAGACAGAGACAGATTCAGCGGCAAACCTCCAGTCTTTGATGGAGAAAATTTTGATTACTGGAAAGACAGAATTGAAAGCTTCTTTCTGGCACATGATGCTGATCTGTGGGACATGGTGACAGATGGATACACGCACCCAGTGAATGCAAGCGGTCAGAAGATTGACAGGAAAGCAATGTCTGACCAACAAAAGCGTGACTTCAAAAATCACCACAAGGCCAAAACCATTCTTCTCAGCGCCATCTCTCATGCTGAATATGAAAAGATCTCCAACAGAGAGACAGCAAAGAACATGTTTGACTCACTCAGAATGACGCATGAAGGCAACATTCAGGTCAAAGAAACTAAAGCTCTTGCGCTCATTCAGAAGTATGAGGTATTTAAAATGGAAGAAAGTGCATCCATTGAAACAATGTTCTCAAGATTCCAAATTCTGGTGGCTGGTCTCAAGGTTCTGGACAAAGGATACTCTACTGCTGATCACGTCAAGAAGATCATCAGAAGCTTACCAAAGCAGTGGAGGCCAATGCTTACAGCTCTAAAGCTAGCAAAAGATCTCAACAAAATTTATCTGGAGGAACTTATCAGCTCCCTCAGAAGTCATGAGATAGAGCTAGAAGCTGATGAACCTCAAAAGCAAGGTAAGCCTTTAGCATTAAAATCTAACAAAAAATCTGAGTCTAAAGTTTTGCAGGCAGTTGAAGAAACATCTGATGGATCCTCATCAGAAGAAGACGAACTTTCTCTCCTCTCCAGAAGAGTGAACCAACTGTGGAAGCAGAGGTAAAGGAAGTTCAGGAATCCCAGAAGATCTGATCAGAACGAGTCTTCTTCCAGATACAGAAGGACAGATTCTTCCTCTGGATACAGAAGATCTGAAGGCTCCTCAGGAAGCAGAAAGCCAAACACCAAGGACATCATCTGCTATGAGTGCAATAAGCAAGGACACTACAAGAGTGACTGCCCAAAGCTTCAGAGGGAAAAGCCCAAAAAGAAGTTTGGAAGAGAAAAGAAGAAAAGTCTCATGGCTACATGGGATGACTCTGACTCATCTGAAGCTGACTCAGAATCAGATGATGAGAGATCAAACATAGCTCTCATGGCCAATATTTCAGAAGACAGTGAAGCTTCTGAATCAGACTCAGAATCAGATAATGAAGAGGTATTTCCTGACTTTGCAATTAATTTTACTAAGGCTGAACTTGCTGAAAGCCTTATTGAAATTCTGGAAAGGTACCAGCAGATTAGAGTTAAATTCAGAAACCTGAAAAGGAATCTTGAATCTGACTCTGATAAGACTGAGAGTCTTAAATTGGAAAATTCTGAGCTGAGAAATAAAATTTCAAAATTAGAAAATGTTTTACAAAACTCTCAGAAGGAACCAATTTCTGAAACTCCCAGCAGCGCTGATGAGATCATCAAGGAGTATGATCACAGTTTCCAGAAGTTCCTTGCTAAAAGCATAGATAGAAGCAAAATGGCTTCACTGATCTATGGAGTTAGCAGAAACGGCAGGAAGGGAATAGGATACCAAGGTAAGGTTCCTACACCAAAGAATGCTATGGATTTAACCATTAAACACACTCCTCTGAACTCTCATTTTGTGTATGGTCACACACATGATATTAAATACACTAGCAGTAAGTATTCTGTGAAAACCAAAATTCAACCAGAGTTTTGGTAAATCTAACAAATCAGGACCCAAGAAAATCTGGGTACCTAAGGATAAAATAATACATGTTGCAGATATCTTTAGCAGCAAATCAGAAACACCAGTCATGGTACCTGGACTCTGGCTGCTCGCGACACATGACGGGAAGAAGGCATATGTTCCAAATCCTGGAACTTAAGCCTGGAGGCCACGTTGGCTTTGGAGGCAATCAAAGGGGAAAGATCATTGGCTCTGGAACTGTAGGTAATGGAAATCTTCCCTCTATAAAGAATGTTCTGCTAGTAGATGGATTAATGCATAATCTGTTATCCATAAGTCAATTAAGTGATAACGGTTATGATATAATCTTTAATTAAAAATCATGTAAAGTTGTTAGTCAGAAAGATGGGACTATCCTGTTTAATGGAAAGAGGAAAAACAACATCTATAAAATCAAACTTTCTGAACTGAAAAGTCAGAATGTAAAGTGTCTTCTGTCTGTTAACAACGAGCAGTGGATCTGGCACAGAAGATTGGGGCATGTTAGTATGAGAAGAATATCTCAGATTAACAAACTCAATCTGGTCAGAGGAATTCCTAATTTGAAGTTCAATTCAGATGCTCTGTGTGAAGCATGTCAGAAAGGCAAGTTTGCAAAACCTTCTTTCAAATCTAAAAATGTTGTTTCTACCTCTAAGCCATTAGAACTTCTGCACATTGACTTATTTGGACCAGTTAAAACTGCTTCAGTCAGTGGCAAGAAGTATGGGTTAGTAATCGTAGATGACTATAGCAGATGGGCATGGGTAAAGTTCTTAAGACACAAGGACGAGTCACACTCTGTGTTTGTTACCTTCTGTAACCAAGTTCAGAATGAAAAAGATCTCAGAATCGTTAAAGTCAGAAGTGATCATGGTGGAGAATTTGAAAACAAAGATTTTGAGTCATTCTTTAATGACAGAGGCATTCTGCATGATTTCTCTTGTCCTAGAACTCCCCAACAAAATGGAGTTGTAGAACGAAAGAACAGAACATTGCAAGAAATGGCCAGAACCATGATCAATGAGACAAACGTTGCTAAGATCTTCTGGGCAGAGGCAATAAACACACCGTGCTACATTCAGAATAGAATCTCAATAAGACCTATTCTGGAAAAGACTCCATATGAATTGTGGAAGAACAGAAAGCCCAACATTTCATATTTGCATCCATTTGGATGTACTTGTTTTATGTTAAATACAAAAAATTATTTGAACAAGTTTGACTCTAAAGCACAGAAGTGTATTATGTTAGGATACTCTGAACGCTCAAGAGGGTACAAAGTATACAATACAGAAACACAGATTATGGAAGAATCAATCAGTGTTCGTTTTGATGATAAGCTTGACTCTGAAAAGTCAAAGCAATATGAAGTTTTTGCAGGTATGGAAATTGAATTTACAGGTTCTGAAGACAAGTCATCAGCAGCTCTCAACAAAGACACTCCTTCAACATCTGAAAGGAGCACTGCTAGCAATCCTACAACAGCTGCTGATCAACCTCAGAAGAGACTACCCAGAAGCAGCTTGGATCACCCAGAAGAAACTATCCTAGGAAGAAAGGAAGATCCAATCAGAACAAGAGCAAGCTTCAGAAACTCTGAAGAATCCCTCATGGGACTTGTGTCTCTGATTGAACCTTCTTCTATTGATGAAGCACTTCTGGACAACGACTGGATTCTAGCAATGCAAGAAGAGCTGAATCAATTCACCAGAAATGACGTATGGGATCTTGTTCCCAGACCAAAAGGATTTAACGTCATTGGAACAAGATGGGTGTTCAGAAACAAGCTGAATGAACAAGGTGAAGTCATCAGAAACAAAGCACGACTGGTAGCACAAGGTTATAGTCAGCAAGAGGGAATAGACTATACAGAAACCTTTGCTCCAGTCGCCAGGTTAGAATCTATCAGACTTTTAATTTCATTTGCTGTTAATAGAGGCATCACTCTGTATCAGATGGATGTCAAGAGTGCATTCTTAAATGGTTATATAGAAGAAGAGGTTTATGTGCACCAACCCCCTAGTTTTGAAAGTACAAAACATCCAGAACATGTTTTCAAACTAAAGAAGTCACTATATGGTCTGAAACAAGATCCCAGAGCTTGGTATGAAAGACTAAGTAACTTTCTGTTAGAAAATGAATTCACCAGAGGGAAGGTGGACACTACCTTATTCTGTAAATCAGTTAAGAATAACATCTTAGTCTGTCAAATTTATGTTGATGATATTATTTTTGGATCTACTAATCCTTCTCTTGGAAGAAAATTTGCTAAGTGTATGCAGGCAGAATTTGAGATGAGCCTCATGGGGGAACTGAAATTCTTTCTAGGAATTCAGATCAATCAAACTCCAGAGGGAACTTACATTCATCAGAGCAAATATGTCAGAGATCTTCTGAAGAAATTTGACCTCTCAGAATGTAAGCCATCAAAGATTCCAATGCACCCCACGTGCATTCTGGAAAGAGAAGAGGTAAGCAAAAAGGTAGAACAGAAGGTCTACAGATGTATGATTGGTTCTCTCCTTTATCTGACGGCTTCAAGGCCTGACATTTTATTCAGCGTATGTATTTGTGCTAGATTCCAATCAGATCCTAGAGAATCTCACTTAACAGCTGTTAAGAGAATTTTCAAGTATCTGAAAGGTACTACTAATCTGGGTTTATTTTATAGAAAATCTAGTGATTACAGCTTAGTAGTCTACTGCGATGCTGACTTTGCTGGAGACAGAGTAGAGCGTAAAAGTACTTCTGGAAGCTGCCAGTTTCTGGGAGAAAATCTGATCTCTTGGTCCAGCAAAAGGCAATCCACAATTGCGCTATCAACAGCAGAAGCTGAGTACATAGCAGCAGTAGGATGTAGCACACAAATGCTCTGGATGAAAAGTCAGCTTGAAGACTTCCAGATTTTTGAGAGTAACATCCCTATACTCTGTGACAATACTTCTGCTATTTGCTTAAGTAAGAATCCCATTTTACATTCTAGGGCTAAGCATATAGAAATAAAACATCACTTCATTAAGGACTATATTCAGAAAGGAATTTTGAACTTAAAATTTATTGATACAGACCATCAATGGGCTGATATCTTCACTAAACCCCTTTCTGAAGATAGGTTCAATTTCATTCTGAAACATCTCAGCATGAAACTATGCCCAGAGTGAAAATGTTTTAATTTTATATACTAACCTTCAGAATGTGTTTTCTGTTTACTGTGAACTTCTGATCAATCTCCTTTCAGAAAGATAGACATGCAGATTGCATCAGATTCTATTCTTAAAGATCTGAGCGTTTCAGCTCAAGGATAGACGTGCTGCTCACTAAATCAAACAAGTGTCATCCAATCATCAGCAAATCTCTGAAGAAGAACGCGTGCACGCTTCTGAGAAGGAAAAATGCTGATTGGGTGCATTGAGACACATGTCTGGTAACCGTTTCAAGTATCTTTCTCAAATCCCCCAAAATCAGCAAGCATTAAATGCACGTAATCATGTTTTAAAATGTAATCATGAATTATTTCTCTTTCTTAAAACCGTTTACGCTTTCAAAACATATTTTGAAATCTATTTAAGCATATTAACATCATTCATTAATCTTTTACCGTTTCTTACAATCATCCAAAGATTTTTCTGCATTCTTACTTGTATTCATCTCTCTCAAAAGAAACCCATTTTTCAAGTTTTCTCAGAAAACCCTAAGTGTGAACATGGAAACCTCCAGCAATGTTTCTGCAGGCTCTCAGAAGGAGGCTTCATTTGAACAATACCAAGTTCCCTTCAGAACACTCCTTACACCAGTGAAGAATTTGGAATTGCTGTCTGAACTAATTGTTGATTTCTCCAGTCTGAAAGAAAATGGATTCGATTTGACAGAAGAAGTTAGGGCACATGGATGGGAGAGATATTTTGATAGGTTGGTGGGACCAACGTTCCCAGTCTTGGTCAAGGAGTTCTGGATTCATGCGTACTCATCAACACATAAAGTTACCTCCTACATAATGGGAAAGAAGATTGTGATCACTGAGGATCACATTGCTAGATTGATTGGATACAGTGGTGGCGGTATCCGCTGTATCGACATGGCTGAAAGATGCTCTGACGTTGCTGTCATTGCAAGGCAGATTTTCACCCATGGGGTTCCCAGCAGCAAAATCAGAGACTTAAAGGATCAGGACAGAATATGGGCGAAGATTATTCTGGGGTGCTTTAATCACAGGAAGCCCACAAGCTCTCCTGATTATATAAATATAGATCAGTAGTTTCTGATCTATTTTATTAATCAGAAGGTAAAGATTAACTTGGCTCATCTTCTGTTTAATCACCTCAGGACCAGCGTCAAGGAGACAAGGGAAGAAGAAAGGAGAAAAAGGGATTGGATACCCTTTGGCAGGTTAATATCAGATATTCTGACTGAGAATAGGCTGATAGATCACCTTACAGAAGCACAGGAATTAAGTTCTATTGAACCTACTGTTGGCAAGCCTCTGAACGCCAAGAATCTGAAGAAAATGAAACTGATAGAGAATATCAGAAAGGAGCCCAGCGTCACTCCTCTGGCTGACATCACCAGCAGAAGAGTCCCTCTGGACGACTTTCCACTATTTTCTGAGATTGAATCAAAACCAGTAGTTGTTCTCAGATACTTGGACGCTTGCAAGGCTGATGGTACAGATCCCAAACTGAATATTAAAGATCTGCACCAACAACATCCAGAAGTTATTGTGAAGAAGACGAAGAAAAGAAAGGCCACTTCAGAAGGACCATCCCAGCAGACCCCTAAGAAGAGAGGTAATCTATCTGCTGCTAATGTTTTAAATTCTTCTGCTATTCCAACATCAATCCCAACCCCAACTTCACATGAACTTCCAATCCCCATACCATCTATTGATGAAACCGAACCAGAGGATGACCCTTCTGAGTCACTGACTCTCAGGAGATCCCGCACCAAATCCCAAACTCCAAAACCCACACCATCAACAGAATCAGAACTTGACAAAGTTCTTTCTGAAATTGATCAACGTGTTTCCGCTCACCTCTCAGAAAATCCAAACACTCAACCATAGATTGTCCACTCTCCTCAACCAGAACATACTCTCTCACCCATACCAGAAGAACCACAAATTCCATAACAACCAGAAATTCCACCTCCCTCTCCACAACCAGCAATTCCTCCTCCCTCTCCATAACCAGAACTTCATCCACCATCACCTCAACCATCACCTCCACAACCTGAGTTTCATCATTCTGAAACTCCATCACCTGAACCTCATTCTCCTCAATCCTCTGAGCCACAACCTTTGGCAATTCAGCTGCCATGTGGTACAACTATAAACATACCCCAGCTGCCATCCTCACCAGAAACTACCCCTCCAAACACTCCAAACAGTCCAATTATCATTTCTGATTCTCCCACTCCATCTCCCAAACAAAATACTGAAGACCACAGCAAGACCTTCATTGATTTAACAATCCTTGACCGTCTTGCTGACCTTAAACACAAAATAGCCATCCCCAAACACAAACCATTAGATGTTGGTGCTGGCATTGTGAATTTTGAAACAGGCTTGCAACAGTGGATTGCTTCTCTAAAGCAAGTTTGCCCTGGAATGATTGATCCTGCTGCCTCAGACCAACTCTGGACACGTTTCAGAATGTGGGTACACGCTGAAGCCCTCAAGTTGCAAGACATCAATTATGAGCAGGAACAACAGAACTTCAGCAAGCTGCTGAAGGAAGTTGAAAGTCAGCTGCCACATGACGAAGTGCTCTTTCTGGATAGTGAGCCATGGTCTGAGAAGCGTCCAGCTTCAAAAGTTCAGCAAGCAGAAGATCAGACTATTCAAGCTGAAGAGGTCAGTCAAGCTGAAGATGTTGCATAAAGCTCTCAGAAGTATCCTGCTTCTGATGTTTCTCAAGCTGCCTTGGACAGGCAGACTCTAGAAGAGCTGAAGCTGAATGATATTCGTGTGCAGCAAAGAATGGATGAAAATGATCAGAAGATAAAAGAAAGGATGGATGTGCAAGATAGCAAGATATATACAGTAGTCAGCATGGTGCACAAGCAGAATGAAACTGCTGATCAGATTAAGACAATGCTGGAGACTCCGTTCACACGCTTTCCACCCCAACCTTAGTTTTTCATTCATGATATTTTCATTGTTTTCTTTGCATATCATCTGTACTGTTTGTCTGGCTCTGAATTTAATATAACAAGTTTTTCTGCTCTGATCGTTTTAGCTTATATCACTTACACTTTTTGATTGCTGACAAAAAGGGGGAGAACAAGAATGATATTTTTCAATAACGGATTACTGAGATGAAAAGTCTCAAACATTCTAACACTCTGATATACTTGAATGTTTTCTGTTTTTGCATAAGTCTACAGGTACAGAAGTTAATCACCTCTGATACACTGAAGCTCTGATATTCTGATCTGAAGCTCTGATATTCTGATGTTCAAAGAAAGGCAATAAAGATCTGATCCTGAAGAACTCTTGGAATTAAAAAGGGAAGTAATAAATTCAGGGGGAGTATCTCCGATCTAAACTCTGATATCTCTTTATCCCTTATATTTGATAACTTCCTAGTTAATTCTGATACAACTTATTATTTAGTTATCTCTGATACTTTTCACGCTAATTTTCAATTAAAAATATCTAGTTTTTGTCATCATCAAAAAGGGGGAGATTCTTAGAACAAAGTTTGAATCTACTACCCTGAGTTTAAGTTTTGATGATAACAAAATGCTAAGATACATTAATTGTATGATTCATGTAAGACACATATGCTATCTAAAAATTACATTCTGTTTTACAGAAACTCTGATGGGTATCAGCAGGAGAACATCCTCATCAGCATCAGAAAATTGGATATCAACATCAGCATCAGAAGATGTTATATCAGATACCAGAATCAGAAGATCAACTTGCGCTTATGCTGAAGCTTGATGAACAGATCTGCGCTTAACCATCTGAACTCTGATAAAGACAACAACAGTTCATCAGCACCTAAGCAGCATCAGAATGAGCCAAAGCCAGAACACGCTTAAGTGGCAACGGTACTGTGCATTCAAGATGATTTATTACCAACGAAATCATTCCAGACAAGATCTGCTTAATAAGGAAAGAATGTTATTGGCATTGAAACAGAATTATTACTCCAACGTACACTATTTCCAATGCTATATAAACAAGTCAATGAAGATTGAATTGGCTAATGCTCTGCAATAATCTACACGCCAAAAGCTATTCATCATCTTCCTCACTCTCAGTTTGCTAAAAGCTCTCAAATTCCTTACTCAATTATTTTAGCAATCTAGTTCTCATAAGCTTAAATTGTGTAGTATCACAGTTGTGATAAACAGTTTTGTAGAAAACATTCACACACCTAGATTTCAATTCTTTGTAAGAAAGTAATTCCTTGAGAAACCGGTTTGTGGTTTGCATCAAGAAGGCTTTAGCAGTTGTTAAAGAAGATTGTAATATTCAGTTGAATATAGTGGATTAAGACCTCGTTGGAGAGAGGCGAAATCACCTTGACGGGTGGACTGGAGTAGTTTGAGATCAAACGAACCGGAATAAAAATATCGTGTTGATTGCAATTGATTTCCAGTTTTTACAATTCAACCCCCCTTCTTGTGTTTTTCACTTCTTCACATGCTCTATTTGTTGATAATGTAAGAGGGAATGAGAACTCTGTGCCTTCATTCAAGGATGCTCAGCAGGTTTTGTGCAATGGTCCAAGTAAAGTATGGGGACAGGTCGTTGATCCTCCAATGAATATGAACCGGGCTGGTTTAGGATTCCCTGCCAAGAATGGCAAAGGCGAAAGTTTGAAGTCAAAGTCTACTATGAGCAGCTATCATGATGTTTTCCGCAACGGAGGCTACCTCTATCTAACTGTTTATGAAGTTAATGCTATTGAGGAGGATGAAAAATATTAGGAAATGCCGAATTATGTGACGCCTAGAGTCAGAATCCAGAACTGGGTCACTTATGATGTTCCCTCTTGCATCCATGTCTCAAAGTAATTTGTTTTTTATTTTTAAATAGCTTTCATTCTTCCCAAGATGAAAGTTAATATTGTATGGGATTATCTATTTTCTTTGATCATTAAAATCATAAATAAAAGTTGTCTTTGATTCTCAAAATTGTGTCTTTTATTTTTCTTCTTTTTCATGGAAAATGGTAATAATAAAAAACCTTTTGAGTAAAATAATAATTGAAAATAAATCTGCATAATCACTTGACATATGTGTCAGTTTCTAAAAGAAATCACAAATCACATGTGCAGATTAACTAATAAACCTGTTGAATACAATGACCCTGTACCATCTCCCAACTTTGAATATCCTGTGTTTGAGACAGAAGAAGAAGAATATGATGAGATTCCAGAAGAGGTTTCACGTTTTCTCGAGCATGAGGAAAATGCCATTCAACCATATAAAGAGTCATTAGAAACCATCAATTTGGGTTCAAAAGAGGAGCCAAAGGACGTCAAGATTGGAGCACCGTTGCATCCTGATATGAAGAACATGTTGACTGAACTATTGAAAGAGTATGTGGACATCTTTTCTTGGTCTTACCAAGATATGTCGGGTCTAGATACTGATATTGTGGAACATCATTTGATGTTGAAGCCAGAGTGCCCGCCCGTCAAACAAAAGTTGAGAAGAACTCACCCTGATATGGCAGTAAAAATCAAAGAAGAAGTCTTAAAGAAGATAAATGCCGGTTTTCTTGTGACATCAGTGTATCCTCAATGGATAGCCAACATTGTTCCCATACCGAAGAAATATGGAAAAGTCTGCATGTGCATAGATTATAGAGATCTAAATAAAACTAGTCTGAAAGATGATTTCCCATTGTCTCACATTGACAAGCTGGTTGATAGCACAACAAAATTTAAAGTATTCTCGTTCATGGACGGATTTTACGGATATTATCAAATAAGAATGGCTACTGAGGACATGGAAAAAATAACATTTATCACACCCTGGGGGACATTCTGTTACAGAATGATGCCCTTCAAGTTGAAGAACGCTGGTGCAACGTACCAGAGGGCTATGACAACCGTATTTCATGATCTGATGCAGAAGGAAATTGAGGTATATGTTGATGACATGATTTCCAAATCACAGACCGAAGAAGGGCATGTGGATGATTTATTGAAGTTATTCCAGCGTTTGAGGAAGTATCATCTCTGCTTGAATCCAAATAAATGCACCTTCGGTGTCGGATCAGGGAAGTTGTTGGGTTTTATTGTCAGTCAGAAAGGGATTAAAGTTGACCCAGATAAGGTCAAAGCGATCCAAGAAATTCCTGTGCCAAGGAATGAGAAGCAAGTTAGAGGCTTCCTTGGGCGTCTGAATTATATTTCCAGATTCATCTCCCACATGACTGCAACATGTGAACCAATATTTAAGTTGCTAAAGAAAGACCAGGGATGTGTGTGGATAGAGGATTTCCAAAGGGTATTTGAAAGTATCAAAGATTATCTGCTTGAACCTCCTATCTTGCTCCCTCCCGTTGAAGGAAGACCCTTGATCATGTATCTGACTGTGTTGGATAGTTCTATGGGTTGTATTTTTTGACAACAAGATAAAACAAGAAAGAAAGAATATTCCATATACTATCTTAGTAATAAATTTACTGATTGTGAGTCACAATATTCTATGTTGGAGAAGACATGTTATGCTCTATCCTGAGAGGCAAAGCGGTTGCGATAATATATGTTGAATAATACTACTTGGTTTATTTCCAAAATGGATCCAATTAAGTATATTTTTGAAAATCCTGCTCTCACCTGGAGAATTGCCCGCTGACAAATGTTATTTTCCGAATACGACAT
The DNA here is from genome assembly GCA_948472305.1 of Vicia faba. Lineage (NCBI taxonomy): Eukaryota > Viridiplantae > Streptophyta > Magnoliopsida > Fabales > Fabaceae > Vicia > Vicia faba. The sequence continues at coordinate 844,565,731 of OX451739.1, forward strand.
TGAGTACCACACTCAGAAGGCTATAAAAAGCAGTGTGCTGGCAGATTATCTTGCTCACAAACTGGTAGATGACTATCAATTCGTCCAATTTGACTTTCCCGATGAGGATGTGATGTTCTTGAAAGTAAAAGATTATGATGAACCTTTTTCCTGGGGAAGGTCCAGATCTTGAATCTCGTTGGGGCATGATATTTGAAGGAGTAGTGAATGCTTACAGAAAAGGAATTGGTGCAATGATCATCACTCTGTATGGATCACACATTCCTTTTACTGTAAAGCTAACATTTGATTGTACTAATAATATGGCATAATATGAGGCTTGCATTATGGTTCTCGAGGAGGCCATTGATCTCAGAATCAAGGTTCTAGATGTGTATGGTGATTCGGCTTTGGTTGTTAATCAGATTAAAGGAGAATGTGATACTCACCATCCTGGCTTGATCCCTTACAAAGATTATGCTAGAAGACTATTACCCTTCTTTAACAAAGTTGAATTCCACCATATTCCAAGAGATGAAAATCAGATGGCGGACGCTTTGGAAACTCTGGCTTCTATGTATCAAGTTAATACTTTGAATGACGTGCCTCATATTACGGTACGCCATTTGGATAGGCCGGATCATGTTTTTACAACAAAGGATGTGGTAGATGAAAAACCTTGGTATTCTAATATCAAGCATTTTCTTCAGACTCAAGAATACCCGGTTGGTGCATCAAATAAGGATATAAAGACATTGAGAAGGTTGGCGGGCAGTTTTTTCCTTAATGAACATGTACTGTATAAAAGAAATCCTGACATGGTCTTGCTAAGATGCGTGGATAGACACGAAGAAGACATGTTGATGCATGAGGTTCATGAAGGTTCATTTGGTACCCATGCCAATGGACATTCAATAGCGAAAAAGATGCTTAAGGCATGTTACTATTGGTTGACAATGGAATCTGACTATTACAAATTTGCAAAGAAGTTCCATAAATGCCAGATTTATGCTGATAAAATTCATATACCTCCGATGCTTCTCAATGTTATTTCTTCCCCATGGCATTTCTCTATGTGGGGTATTGACATGATTGGAATGATTTAACCAAAGGCGTCAAATGGGCATCGATTTATCTTGGTGGCAATTGATTATTTTACTAAATGGGTGGAGGAAGCTTCATATGCTAATGTCACTAAACAGGTAGTAGTGCATTTTATCAAGAACAACCTCATATATCGGTATGGTATGCCTAGAAAGATTATTACCGACAATGGCTCAAATCTGAATAACAAAATGATGTCTGAACTTTGTGAGGAGTTCAAGATTGTCTATCACAATTCATCTCCCTATAGGCCAAAAATGAATGGGGCTGTTGAAGCGGCCAATAAGAACATCAACAAGATCATCCATAAAATGGTTGTTACTTATAAATACTGGCATGAAATGCTCCCTTTTGCTCTGCATGTGTATCGAACATCTATGCACACTTCAACAGGGTCAACCTGTTCTCTATTGTATATGGCATGGAAGCAGTTCTCCCCATTGAAGTCTAGATTCCCTCGTTGCGTATAATAATGGAAGCCAAGTTTTCAGAAGCTGAATGGGTCAAGAACATGTTTAACCAGCTGAATTTAATATAAGAGAAAAGAATGATGGCTTTGTGTCATGGTCAATCATACCAAAAGAGAATGAAGAAAGATTTTGATAAGAAGGTCAAACCTCGTAAATTCAGAGAAGGCGACCTCATACTCATGAAGATCCTATCTTTTAATGCTGATTCTAGATACAAGTGGACTCCCAATTTTGAAGGCCCGTATGTTGTCAAGAAAGCCTTCTCTGGTGATGCAATGATTCTTGAAACAATGGATGAAGAGGAGTTCTCACGTCCTGTGAATGCTGATGCAGTCAAGAAATACTTCGCCTAGAAAAAATAAAATAATAGCTCGCTAAGATGAAAACCCGAAAGGGCGGCTTAGGCAAAAAAGAGCGTCTCGGTAGGCCGAAAACCCGAAGGGCGATCTAGGAAAAAATTAGGGACATAAACAAAATAAATTTTCCCGGTAGGTTGAAAACCCGAAAGGGAAACCTAGGAAAAAGTTAGGGATTTTCTGGCAAGTAACTGCATCAGACAAGACTTGATCAATGGAGCAACAATCTGTTTGGATGTTACTACTCTTCAACCGAAGTTTCGACTCAGGAATTCGAAGTTGTTAGGGAGAATAGTTGTCATTGTAATTCAATGTATCTTTTCCAATATATATTACCATGTTCCAAACTTTGTGATTATCTATGGAGTCTTGCCATTCATATACTACCATTCTATTAATAAAGTTTGAGCCTTTTATCCAATTCTTCGCAATTTTTATTTTATTCAGCCTATCAAGATTGCATTTATTATTGATAATAATGATCAAAGCAAACCGATTAAATAACAAAAATTATTTTTGAAAAGAATTTACAAATTACCTATTGCTTTAGATTTTGTGATACGAGGAGAACAAAATTAGTGGCTTCAAGGACGGACAAACTCAAAGGTTTACATGATATGAAGACTTTGTCCAAGATTCCCTAGTGAAGGCTTCACTCATATAAATAAAAGTCTTTTCTCCCCGTGCATGCTGAGTTGGACTCATTAGTAAAGCATCTCCTTTCGACAGTACTAGCATTTTATTTGTTTGCCTGGAAGTCAGTTAAGGACAATGTCTTGTTTAAGAAGTTATGAAACAGTTATCAACTTTTTGGGTTTTCTCCCGCCAAGTTCCGGATTAGATTTAAAATCCCCATAAGTTTTCTTACTATAGTGTTTGATTTTTGGAGTTCCCCAGGTGAAGTTGAGATGATATACTTCTTTTAAATTGTTGTCCCCATGAGTTTTCATACTTTCTCCCCAGAGAAGTTGGTGCAATTAAGACTCTCAGTATTAAAGAATGTACCTCGATGTCTCCTTCGCCGATATAGTATTACCCTCCCCAATGAAGTCAGTATGTCATCCCCAACTGATGTCTCAATGATGTAATATTGTTTTCCCTAGTAAAATCAACCATGGCAGAAGTGTGAACTTCAAACATTTTGTTTCCCTGTTGAAGTCTTTGTGGTTTCCCCGGTGAAACTTGGAGGAAGATGTTATATTTCCATGTTTGTGTTAATTTACTATTATTGATTTTTTTCCTTCCTAGTGAATTTAAGATTTGAAATAAGAGTTTGTTTCCTCGATTGGTGCTTATTATCTTATTGAATTTCCATCCTGTTTGTGAGTTAGCCAAGTATTGATTGTACCCATTTTTGGTCTTGTGTGTACCCCCAGTGTCATATGTCTATTTTGTCCACATATACATGGTAACATTCATACTTTCATACCAACATCATGCATAATCATTAATCATTTAAATTTTCAATATCTTGTTGGTATATTACCCTGTTTTACAGAGTTGTGTTACCCTCTCTCTAATAAAGTGTCTATCTTAAGAAGAAAGTGTATATTCTTTCATCTTCCCCACTGAGTTATCTCTTGTGGAAGAATTTTGTTTCAGCCTTCTTTTCAGCTCGTTGTCTAGATGGAATGGGTTTCCCTCTTGAGTTTATTTCTCAGGAGATGTATTTTGGTTGATTGCTTCATTTCGGTTTATTTCTGTTTGGAGTGGGTACCCTCAACAATACTCTTATTTGGATTTCTTCAAGCTTTGAGCTTTAGTTTGAGAATATGCATTTATTTTGCACAGGAAGCATTTATCTCCTCAGCATGAGTTTATTGGCATTTCTCCAAGAGTTCCATCTCTTTTCCCAAGAAGCCATATTTTCTTTCTTCAGGAAGTCTTTATTGCAATTCCTTCTCATAGCAGCAAGTGGCAGGTCTTTTTATTTGAGCAACATGTACTTCCCCTAGTGAATCTGATGGCTCCCATAGAAGATTCATATTTGTTACTCCAATGGATGGTAGCCTTGTCATTATGGAAGGTAGTTCGTTGTTGAGATTTTGTTACTCCAATGGATGGTACCCTTGTCATTTTGGAAGGTAGTTCGTTGTTGAGATTTGTTACTCCAATGAATGGTATCCTTGTCATTATGGAAGGAAGTTCATTGTCGATATTTTGTTACTTCAATGAATGGTAGACTTGTCATTATGGAAGGTAGTTCGTTTTTTAGATTTTGTTACTCCAATGAACGGTAGCCTTGTCATTATGGAAGGTAGTTCTTTGTTGAGATTTTGTTACTCCAATGGATGGTAGCCTTGTCATTATGGAAGGTAGTTCGTTATTGAGATTTTGTTACTCCAATGGATGGTAGCCTTGTCATTATGGATGGTAGTCCGTTGTTGAGATCTTTTTCCGATGAATGGTAGCTTTGTCATTATGGAAGGTAGTTCGTCGTTGAGATTCTGTTGCTCAATAGAAGTTCATTTGTTCACAGTCATGAGTACTGAATACATATTGAAATTTATTGGTATCATCTTACAATTCCTTTCCCCGGTGGGTTGACGTTACTTTTTTTCTATTCCCTCTGTGAGTTGGTAGTTCACAGTTATCTGTCGGTCACCAATATCCTTCACCCTCTCTCCTCAATTTTTGAGTTTACGATGCTTTAGATCCTATCTTGGGCATTACCCCAACAGAGTCTTGTCTTTTCTTCACCAGTGATTTATTTTTCCTGGTCAAGTTTTCCTTTTGTTTCCTCTTTTACTTTTTACATCCCCAGTAGTGTCTTGCGTCCCTTTAGATTTGTTCATCTGGATTCATAATCATAAGCATTGCATGGTATCTTAGGGCCAAAAATATGGTTTGTTTTATATTTAATTATCTTCAATCGCATCGACACGAAGATTTTAACCTTCGTATCTCTGGATAAAAGATAATTAAATAAGAGCAATTGTTGTACCCCAATTATTGTCCCTAACATCCCTTCATCATATCATATCAATTCAATCGCAACAAGATCACATTAGGGTTTGGTTCTTCTCCCTATCTTTAACTTTTTCTCTAGGAGGAATCACCAAGAACCTTGACTTTTATTTTATGATCATCTATGTTTTGTATTAATTATCCTATAACTAATAAATACAATGTGTTTGCCCCAATTGTTGATGTTGTAGGTAAAAGCACAATACATTCCGTCAAGATTGATCTAGGGATTCATGCGTTCATTTATGTGCCTTCCTCAACAAAACTTCATTGATACTCAAGCCTCATTGTGATCGGTGGATCTGGAACTGACTGTTTAACGCTGGTTCGCGAAATGTCGCAGAAGCAAGAGTCGCCACCGTCTTTTATTTTCTCCAACATGGACAGGACAAAAGCACAGCAAAATTTCTTATGAGATAGTTTCTCGGTTCGGGAGGTAGATTTATAGAAATGGAAGGTGTTAGAACCCTTTCTATCCATGGTTATCCTAGGGCTATTAGATACTTGCTCATTTGTGTTTTCAAAATGTTTGCTTTTCAATTGTGAGTGGGTTTGAAAAATTTTCTTTGAAAGATTTCAGATCGACTCTTGTATCAGTCCTCAAGAGTGTTTGAAAAATTGTTTTGAAAGCTTTTTGAAGAGTGTCGGTGTGAAAAGAGTTTTGATTTGTTTTGAATTAGAGCAAGTATCTATGAGTCATCCACCTACCCTAAGGAATTAGGCTGTGTAAATGTACTTAAGGTAGTGCCATCCCACCATTGAGAGGTAGGTAGCACCACCGTTGGAGGTGTTCGGGTCAATTTGTTTGTAGGGACATTGTGGTCACCAGAGCAACAGTATGACACCTTGGAAGCTACCCTTATGCCATTGATCCATTTTAATTCGAGGCAACTTTTCTGAGGCAACTTGTTTTGAGGCATGTGGATCAACGGACATAAGGACTTACTAAGACGTCCTATACTCGACGACCACGTTTCGAGGGCAAGGCAACAGTGAGGCGTACCCTAAGAGTGGTGTGTGAACTTGTGTGTTGTTTTCATATTAATATTTGTCTTTGATCATGCATTTGGTGAGCTACACATTGCTTTTAATTTAGGCCATTCATTCTTTCATGCGAAGTTTAGAATTTAAAAGTGCGGAAATTAAAGTGCGGAAAATAAAGTCCTACGCTATTACAAGGCGCGGGTCTATACATCGCCAAATTAACAAAGACCCGTTTTGAATAAAAATGCGAAAAATAAATAAATTCCTAATTATTATTACAAGGCTTGAGCAATTATATAATATTCACAATAGAAAATAAGATAAACGCGCGAAAAGAATAAAGCTAGAACATTCGAGGGCGTTGGACCCTTTTGAGAAATTAAATGAAATTAAAAAGCTAATTAATTATTTAATTAAGAAAAGAAATTGTTTTTTATGTTTTTTTTGTATTTAATGAAAGTAAAGAAAATTAATTAAAATTAGAAGTTAAATAAAACCCTAGTTCTAAGTTGTTTTTAATCATTTATGAAAGATATTCAAGTTTAACCTAATTTACCCTAATTAATTAATTACATGTTTATTTACAAAATTAATTAATAATTAATAATAATGATAATAAGGAAAAAAAAATTATTTATTAAGAAAAAGATAAAAAGGTGAGAATGTTAAAAACCCTAATTTCTACATGTTTTAGTTATTTAAGAAAAGATTAAAATTGAAAACCCTAAATTAAACTAAATTGATTATTAGAATTTATTTACAAAATAAATAATGAATTAGATAATAATTAAACATATTTTTGATTTTTTCTGTATTTTATACTGTAAGAAAAAATTAATTTATGAAATTACAGAAAATAATTAAAAAGAATAATTGAGAAGAATAAAAGAAAAGAAAATTAAAAGAAGAAATACAAACAAGGAGGGGTGTCTGGCCCTTTTGGAGGTTTATTGAGAAGTTCAGGCCCATTAGAAACCAAGGCCTTTTTGACTTTCTGGAATTACATATGGCATGGTTGACCAGCGTACATGGTGGACCTCCATTCATAGCCTTCAGATGGACCATCATGCGTAGGTGGCAAGCTTGGGCGTTGGGACATATGGTAGGACGTTTTGAATGAAACTGCACATGAACATGTTATCACAAAAATTATTGAGAATATGGGGGACCTGGGAATCGAACCCAGGTCCTAATGCCCGTAGGACAGCACACCAACCAACTGAGCCATTGAGTCTCTTTGTCAATTAAATGGAACATGAATAACATATATGAAAAAACAATATTACGCTGAACCAAAACAAAAACGCGCTAACATTCAAACTGTCCAATCACGTTCAACCACCTCAGCGTCTTCTTCCTTTTGTCCCTGTAATATAATTAAATAGCGGGGGTTTTAAACCCCCACTAACTGCAATTCAGAAAAAATAGCGATTAGCATATGGTTTATCATAAATTGAGCGCGAGGTGTGGATTAGTCTCGTTTGGAGGTCACGATTTCAATGGTACCAGTTTGGTGGCCCAATTTTTCCATATATGTAAAGCCCTAATTCAAAGCTTCTGCAACCCTAGAAAGCGTCAAAGGTGAATCATGATACAGGGCTTGATAATTCAATTGAGTTATGTAATTAGCTTCAGAATATCCATATTAGTGTAAATCAACAATTAAAATGCATGAACAATGCCTGGAAATTAAAACACGATAATGAAAATATTTAGGAAAAGTGTGATGTAGTTCTACCACTTCTGGAGGTCTGGAGACTTGGTTTCGATTGCAAAAGCTTCCTGGATCCCTTGGCAATGTGTTGGAATGCGTTTGGAGCTTTGAATAGTGCTCTATATATGAAAACAGTTTCAAGGTTTTTTGGCAAAAATTTGCAATGTTGTTCTTGGTTTTCAGCGCAGCTTCTGTGTCTGTATGCATTAGGTCATGTTGTGTATATGTATTTGAATAGAATTAGGTTAAAAAACCAGCCCATAATCCATGCATTGATGATTTGGAGATTTGATTTTCAATGATATCAATTTCAATCTTTTTTCCATGAAACTATTTCCAATCATGAGAGATATTGCCTTTTTGAATGTGAAACGAAATCCTTAGCACATAATGAATGAATTCTCTGCACAAAAAGATTTGAAAGATATTATTTGATATTTTTTCATATTTAAATTTAATTAAGTGAATTAATAATAATAAAAATTCAAATAATTAATCAAAAATAAGAAAATACATCCCTTTGAGGTCAATGGGTCGTGCATAGCCTTTGGGTAATGATTCATGAAAGAAATTGAGGCCCATTAGCATTTTTGAGGCCTTTTGTAGCAAAGTTGACTTTTCAAAATTCCCAAAACTTTCCCAACTTCTACAAGGAATATCTTGCTTAATTTTTAAGCTTTGATCATGTTCTTGGACATTTTGGAAAGTTCTTGAAGTCCTCTAACCAATGTATTTGGTCCCATGTCATTTTGATTTACCAATCTCAAGTTATGGTCTTTGACTCAAAGTGCCTTTTTGTTGACTTTTGAAAATGACCTATAATGTTGAAAATGATAACTTTTTGTGAGAGCATTTCTTGGACTTGAAGTGTGAAGATGAGTTGTAGGAAATGTCATTATCTTCAAAATGAGCTTTGGATGGGATTTTTCTGATAAACCATGAAGAAGTTATGCCCTGGTCAATTTGCAGTTGACTTTTTCAATTGTCCAAAAATAGAAACTTTTGCATCTTGAGACTTTTTGAGCCATGCTTTGAGAATCATGATCAAGAATTGATCAAATGATGTTTGTGGCTTCAAAATAATATGTTGACCAAAACTTTTGACTTTTGACTGTCAAATGACCATTTTGCCCCTGCAGTTGACTGTGAAGCATTTAGGGTTTTTGACTGTGCAATTTGATGCTGTGAGTCTTGAAACTTGGCATATGGATGCTTGACAATGTTTATAGGCATGTGGGACTTGATTGGACATTTGGAAACCTCAATTTCTTTGCCAGAACCAAAACCCTAATTTTGACTGTTAGGAGACGATTGGACTGTGCAACCCTTGAGAGATTTTGAATCATCTAGAGATTGATCTTTGGCAAATCTTGAAGAATATGGGAGGGCAAATTTTGGGGTACAACAGTTGCCCCTGTTCAATCTTCTTAGACCTGAGGATGTAGATTGGCTGGCGTGCCTTTCGTAATCCGAAGGTGGAAGATGATTGGACACTAGAGTGCCTAGAAATTTGCACTCACATAGTAGAATGTCAGCGGTGTGATGACAGGAATGGGCTTACAGATGCCATTTGGAGACTGATGGATAGGGAGATGGGCTTATAGATGCCATCTGGAGGTGTGACAGAACCTTGTCGGGAATGGGCTTATAGATGCCATTTGGAACTGTTGGTACGTGGAGAGATGGGCTTATAGATGCCATCGGGGGATGTCGATCGCGTAAGAGATTCCTTAGCGAGAACTTGCGTACCTGAGAAAGAAAAATAATTACCTGGCCTGTTACAGGAGTTGATCTTCAAACCCTTTATGTAGATGTGCCCTGGCTGGATACAGGAATCAAATCTTTGAACTCTTCGGACGTGCCCTGGCAAGATACAGGAATCGAGTCCGGAGAATATAGTCGTCAACAGATACACCCTGGAGAGATACACGAATCGGATCTTCGAACTCTTCAGATGTGCCCTGGCAAGATACAGGAATCGAGTCTGGTAATGTTAGTCGTCAACAGATACACCCTGGCAAGATACAGGAATCGGATCTTCGAACTCTTCAGACGTGCCCTGGAAGGATACAGGAATCGAGTCTGGAACTTCAAAAGGTTTCGTCTCAGAGAAATCTTTAGGAATCGATTTAGCTGGACTAGAGGAGGTCTTGGAATAACTTTTACGGGAGCGGCATCAGAAAAATCTTTAGGAATTGATTTCACTGGATTTGGATTAGCATCAGAAAAATCTTTAGGAATCGATTTAACTGGCTTTGTCTTCTTTCACTGGGTTAGCATCAGAAAAATCTTTAGGAATCGATTTAACTGGCTTTGTCTTCTTTCACTGGGTTAGCATCAGAAAAATCTTTAGGAATCGATTTAACTGGACCAGAGGAGGTCTTGGCGTCATCAAAAAAATCTTTAGGAATCGATTTTAGCTGGATTTAGACAAGATCTTGGAATCTTCAACTGGATCGGCTTCAGAAAAATCTTTAGGAGTTGATTTAACTGGACCAGGCGAGGTCTTCGAATCTTCAACTGGATCGGCTTCAGGAAAATCTTTAGGAATTGATTTAACTGGACCAGAGAAGGCCTTTGACTGGATCGACATCAGAAAAATCTTTAGGAGTCGATTTAACTGGACCAGGCAAGGTCTTGGAATCTTCAACTGGGTCTTCATCAGGAAAATCTTTAGGAATCGATTTAACTGGACCAGAGAAGGCCTTTGACTGGATCGACATCAGAAAAATCTTTAGGAGTCGATTTAACTGGACCAGGCAAGGTCTTGGAATCTTCAACTGGGTCTTCATCAGGAAAATCTTTAGGAATCGATTTAACTGGACCAGAGAAGGCCTTTGACTGGATCGGCATCAGAAAAATCTTTAGGAGTCGATTTAACTGGACCAGGCAAGGTCTTGGAATCTTCAACTGGGTCTTCATCAGGAAAATCTTTAGGAATCGATTTAACTGGACCAGAGAAGGCCTTTGACTGGATCGGCATCAGAAAAATCTTTAGGAGTCGATTTAACTGGACCAGGCAAGGTCTTGGAATCTTCAACTGGTTCTTCATCAAGAAAATCTTTAGGAATCGATTTAACTGGACCAGAGAAGGCCTTTGACTGGATCAGCATCAGAAAAATCTTTAGGAGTTGATTTAACTGGACCAGGCAAGGTCTTGGAATAGCTGAGAACTTAACTGGATCTTTCCTGAAATGTAAAAGTCAGTCGTATGCAATGCATGCCATGGATCAAGCAATGATGTTCTCAACATAAATGAGATTGTAAGATATGATGCGTTTATGCATGTATCATGATGTATGACAATGTGATGTTTTTGAACGTATTTTCGTCTAGGAAAATATATCCTTGACGAATGCCGGGAGTTAAATCCTGGGCTGATGGTTGAAGAGAGTTCTTCGTTTCCGCTGGGGATGAAGATTGCAAGAATGAACCGGTAGGAGAAGATGACTCCGTTGGGGAATAAACTTGATGAAGATATTACTCTGCGGGGAATAACTACTCTAGCGATCTTGCTGGGGGACAATACTCGGTGGGAAGAGAGGTGCTTCGCTGAGATGAATGAGAACTCCATTGGGGATACCATTGTTGAGTTTTGTTGAAGAATATGATGAACTCCGGTGGGGGATAGGAAGACTTCGTCGGGGACGATCTTTATCTGGTTATTGGCTAAGGATAACCCAGTTATATCCTGGTGGGGAATTAACCTTCTGAATAAAGCCGGGAGACGCGTTCGTGCTATGCAGGGGATAAGCTTCCAGAATCTACTGGGGATAAGCTTCCTACTGAGGAGATTGATTCAACTTTCCTGGGGAGGCTTTTGGACTGGACTTTCCTGGGGAAATTTTTGATATGCACTAGGAAAGTGGCTCCACTGAATGTCTGGTATACCGCCGGGGAACAATCTTAGATCAAGACTGCCGGGGATGCTTGTTAAGAATGTTTGTATACTCCGCTAAGGAATGTTGAGATTTGCTGGGGATACTCCAACTTCCTTAAGGCTGACTGAATAGGCTAACTCTGCTTGGGGAGAGTATGGCTGACTTGCTGGAGATATGATGCCTTCTCGGGGAAGAGTAATGTTGAACCTTGTCTCGCTTTGTGGGGAATTAAGGTTTATGGGTTACATTCTTCAGGCATATTTATCTTGGGACCTTGATGGCAGAGCAACTAGATGGCTTAGGCGACTCATTATTGCCCCAGTTTCAGTGGGAGAAGGCACCTGTGGGGGTAATTGACAAATCTTCTGGTAGACAGGTGACAAGATGTCAGGACATAGTCGTATGCTTTGATCCCTAATTTTTGCCTGGACCGCCCTTTCGGGTTTTCAGTCCACCGGGATACCCATTTTTGCCCAAGCCGCCTTTTCAGGTTTTCGACTTGCCGGGTGTACAGATTTTTTTTCATTTCATCCCTTATTTTTGCCCGAACCCTTTTGGTTCGTCGGGAAGCCCTTATTTTTTCCTAGGTATGTCAACCTAGCGAGTCTTTGATTATGCGCAGTATTTTTTCGACTATGTCCATGCTCTCAGGATGTAGGGAGATGCCCCTGTTATTGATATTGTGTTGTCATGCTGCCAGAAGATCTTCGTTTGATCGTTCGATGCCCCAAGTGATCCGGATGGAGATTTGCCCCAAGCTGGTTGGCCTTTTGCGAGATTCTCCGAATCTTGACTGGATTGCCCCAGATGATGGACAATGCTCGTGTCGTGCCCCTTGATTGGGAATGCTTTTGTTCATCAGATATTCATCGTGCGAACTTCTATGTTGTTCAAACAAAAAGTCATATGCAAACAAAGTTATGTTAAAAATGCAAAGCTTATGTCTGTCTTGAAATTTTGAAAAATGCATTTTTTGTAAAACAAGCAAAATTTTTTGTAAACTGTGATGTCAACTTATTATTTTACCGCAAGCCTTAAGGAGTCAGGATACCTTTGTTACAGTATGCTTTCGAATTAACCCATGCTTCAGCTAGGACTTTTGAGGGTTATAATGTGGCCTGGTTCATGGTTTTAAGAAACAAAGGATAAAGGCTCAAATTTATTTGTACCCACCCGTTCTTCGTGATGTTCTTCAAACCTAAACTCAGCTAATCGTGCGTTAGACCTTGTTTAAGTCTTTGCTTGGGTATTCCAATGATGGTTCGGATGCTGACAGTTTATTTTGAATAGGCAGTCATTTCCTTTTGTCGAGGGTTTGTTGGACCTCTTTCTTTTGAGTTTATTATCCCTGATTTTTTCCTGAACTGTTTCTTTTGTAATTACAGTCAGCGGGATGCCCCAGTTTTGTAAATCCCCTTCATAGGTTTTGACTTTTTGGGCTTTTCATTAATTTTTTTGATAATGAATGCCCGTCCTTATGATTATTCTGAACCATCACTGTCTTTTGTTTTTGGAAGGACTCCTTTGGTGTCATTCGTTGTGCACCTAGATCAACTAAGAGAACTACCCTGCCCCAGGTTATGATTAAGGGTTTAAAAGATTTTTTGAAAAGAAAAACTCCTACTTCTTTGGCTCAAAGGGGTTGACGAGGGATTATCATCCTTATAACTCCAGTGTTTAGGAATTGAAACAATGCCTGTACCTCATCAGCGGGGTCCGTTCAAAAGCATACTGTAAAGATCGTGGTATCGTTTTCGTCATCCTCCCTCAAGAGGCTTAGAGTTTTCAATCAAGAGTTGATCATCACAAAAATATGAAAGCAGTTTGCATATAGTGAACACGAAATAATTACTTCAAAACAGACATGTGTAATGCATTAATGAAATAACAACGTTTGACATGAATATTATTGTTTGAATAAACAAAGAAAAATACAACTTGAATTCAAATGAACAAAAAGTGCTTTCTATCCTAGCCATGTTTTGGCAAGGGAGCAGTGATCACATTGGGAGCCTCGGGCGCCTCGAACTCAATCTCCTTTGCGTCAATCAAGTCCTGGATCTTATTTTTCAAGCTCCAACAATCATCTGTAGTATGCCCCGGGCTGTCAGAGTGATAAGCGTAGCGGGCGTTGGGATTATACTTGGGTGACGTTGTATTTTGATTCTTTGGAGCTTCTTTTAGAGTCACCAGCTTGGTCTCCAGCAACTGTGGCAACATCTGGGACAAGGTCATGCTGAGCCGAGTGAACTGCCTTCTCTCGCTCTTTTGTTGATTGTGATGCTGAGGAGCACCATCAGGTTTTGAGATCACCACTGCATTGACAGCTTGGCGGCGTTCTGGTCTATTCTGTCTCCTTGAACCATAGACATCACTGGATTCCTTCTTAAAAGGTTTTTTATCGGTGCTCGATGAAGCATCCTTCTGTATCTTCCCAGACTTGATACCAACTTCAATCCTTTCCCCAGTCAAGATCAGATCTGTAAACCCATCAGAAGAATTCCCAATCAGATGGTTGTAGAATGGACCAGACAGGGTCCCCAAGAACATATCAACGAGCTCCCGGTCAGTCAAAGGTGGTTGTACCCTCCCAGCAAGGTCTCTCCATTTCTGCGCATACTCTTTAAAACCTTCTCCCGATCCTAGTGACATACCCTGGAGTTGGGTACGTGTAGGAGCGAGGTCGGCATTGTACTGATACTGCTTGTAAAAAGCAGTAGCCAAATCCTCCCAGTTACGAATGGTGGTTCCATCCAGCTGATAGAACCATTCGAGATGAGTCCCTGAAAGACTCTCCTGGAAGAAATGGATCCATAAGCTCTTGTCTGCAGTATACGGCTGAATCTTCCACACATAAGACCTGAGATGCAGCCTGGGACATGATGCCCCATCATACTTAGCAAAAGAAGGAGCCTTGAATTTGTGTGGGATCACCACACCAGAAGATAGACCCAGGTCTCTGAAATCCAACCCAGAGACTTGTTGAATTTCCATGGAATTCAGACGATCCTCTAGTTGCTTGTACCGGTCCTCAGCTGGAGGGTACTGCTCATCATTAAAATCAGTCTCGTTGTCGGAGACCACTGGACTAGGAACCTCTCTCCCTTGGGGACTGTCTTTCCCAACAGAGGAAGCAGCTTGACCAACATCATTTTGTAATACATTCCCAGATTTGCGCCTAGGGTTGAACAACACAGTCCTCTTCTTCTTCTTTTTCAAAAGCAGAGTCTTCAAATCTTGCTGGCCCTGGGCTAAACTCATGATCAACTCTTGGAACTGGGCGTTCTGAGCCTGGAGGGCCTTGATGGATTGCTCGGTAGATGATTCAGGATTCATGACGATCGACTGAAATAAACAGCGAAGAAGGTAAGTGACCTGTCAAAAGGGTACCTGTAGTGCAATGATATGTATGATATGCATGCAATGTTTTCAAGGACCTCGCAGGGTAAACAAGAAGATTGTTAGCATTTGAATCTTGTAGCTTGATTGAAGAAACTGCATATTGTTGAGAGTCCTTCTTCAAGGGTCAAGGCTCACCATATCGAGTGGGTCATAGCCCCTGACAACCTTGGCTAGAGGAAAATAAATCCCCTTTGCCCCTTGCTGGACAGTTGGTTCATCATGACCTGCATCACAAACCTTTGAGATCCTTGAAATGGGTTAGTCCTTATGTAGGATGCATGCAATGGTATGATGTTATGCTATGCATGGAGTAAAGTAGGTAAACCCTGTTATGAGTCCCAATTAAGGACTGTAAACAAAACCTGCACGAAACTCAAGTGTCAGATAACAAGCATGCAAATAGTCAAGTTGGAAGGCACATAAGTCACACAAGAGAGCCCTTAGAGTTTAGGCCAGCATGGGGTCTAGGTATTACCCTCTTTCAGTTTGTTGGTTAAGACCTGTCCTATCAGAAGTAACCGGGTTCTAGAGGATCCCCATATCACTGACTACCCTCAATCGGTCATAACTCCAGCATCGCAATCTTTTCTTGCGGCCAGAACCATCGCGAGAGTTTAGCCTCAATGGGTGTAGCATACTGCTACTGTTCTATAGGCCAAGTTGGGTCATTTAAGGTTCTAAGGTCGGTTGGTGCTTAACGACTCCTCAGAAGACCCATATTCTCCTCGTTGCGACACAAGGGATATCGGTACAGACCAAGGTGCCACACCAATGTAGCCACTGCTTCACCCGTGTCGGTCTACGCCTGACAGGTCCCTCACAGCTTATGCTACCTAACAGGGTATCCCCAGATCCGGGTTAGGATCTATGAAACTCCGATGCAGCCCACAATAATAAAGCAAACAAGCACAACAATTGAAAACACAAGTGATCTTAGTCCTAAGGTACACCTCACTTTATAAAGATTTCCCCAGCAGAGTCGCCAGTTCTGTGATCGGTGGATCTGGAACTGACTGTTTAACGCTGGTTCGCGAAATGTCGCGGAAGCAAGAGTCGCCACCGTCTTTTATTTTCTCCAACATGGACAGGACAAAAGCACAGCAAAATTCCTTTTGTCCCTGTAATATAATTAAATAGCGGGGGTTTTAAACCCCCACTAACTGCAATTCAGAAAAAATAGCGATTAGCATATGGTTTATCATAAATTGAGCGCGAGGTGTGGATTAGTCTCGTTTGGAGGTCACGATTTCAATGGTACCAGTTTGGTGGCCCAATTTTTCCATATATGTAAAGCCCTAATTCAAATCTTCTGCAACCCTAGAAAGCGTCAATGGTGAATCATGATACAGGGCTTGATAATTCAATTGAGTTATGTCATTAGCTTCAGAATATCCATATTAGTGTAAATCAACAATTAAAATGCATGAACAATGCCTGGAAATTAAAACACGATAATGAAAATATTTAGGAAAAGTGTGATGTCGTTCTACCACTTCTGGAGGTCTGGAGACTTGGTTTCGATTGCAAAAGCTTCCTGGATCCCTTGGCAATGTGTTGGAATGCGTTTGGAGCTTTGAATCGTGCTCTAGATATGAAAACAATTTCAAGGTCTTTTGGCAAAAATTTGCAATGTCGTTCTTGGTTTTCAGCGCAGCTTCTGTGTCTGTATGCATTAGGTCATGTTGTGTATATGTATTTGAATAGAATTAGGTTAAAAAACCAGCCCATAATCCATGCATTGATGATTTGGAGATTTGATTTTCAATGATATCAATTTCAATCTTTTTGCCATGAAACTATTGCCAATCATGAGAGATATTGCCTTTTTGAATGTGAAACGAAATCCTTAGCACATAATGAATGAATTCTCTGCACAAAAAGATTTGAAAGATATTATTTGATATTTTTTCATATTTAAATTTAATTAAGTGAATTAATAATAATAAAAATTCAAATAATTAATCAAAAATAAGAAAATACATCCCTTTGAGGTCAATGGGTCGTGCATAGCCTTTGGGTAATGATTCATGAAAGAAATTGAGGCCCATTAGCATTTTTGAGGCCTTTTGTAGCAAAGTTGACTTTTCAAAATTCCCAAAAATTTCCCAACTTCTACAAGGCATATCTTGCTCAATTTTTAAGCTTTGATCATGTTCTTGGACATTTTGGAAAGGTCTTGCAGTCCTCTAACCAATGTATTTGGTCCCATGTCATTTTGATTTACCAATCTCAAGTTATGGTCTTTGACTCAAAGTGCCTTTTTGTTGACTTTTGAAAATGACCTATAATGTTGAAATTGATAACTTTTTGTGAGAGAATTTCTTGGACTTGAAGTGTGAAGATGAGTTGTAGGAAATGTCATTATATTCAAAATGAGCTTTGGATGGGATTTTTCTGATAAACCATGAAGAAGTTATGCCCTGGTCAATTTGCAGTTGACTTTTTCAACTGTCCAAAAATAGAAACTTTTGCATCTTCAGACTTTTTGAGCCATGCTTTGAGAATCATGATCAAGAATTGATCAAATGATGTTTGTGGCTTCAAAATAAGATGTTGACCAAATTTTTTGACTTTTGACTGTCAAATGACCATTTTGCCCCTGCAGTTGACTGTGTAGCATTTAGGGTTTTTGACTATGCAATTTGATGCTGTGAGTCTTGAAACTTGTCATATGGATGCTTGACAATGTTTATAGGCATGTGGGACTTGATTGGACCTTTGGAAACCTCAATTTCTTTGCCAGAACCAAAACCCTAATTTTGACTGTTAGGAGACGATTGGACTGTGCAACCCTTGAGAGATTTTGAATCATCTGGAGATTGATCTTTGGCAAATCTTGAAGAATATGGGAGGGAAAATTTTGGGGTACAACACTCATCATTAAAGATGTATTGAAGTAATGCCATAATAAAGTATTTAATGATTCATCATGCCTCAAGTTGTCGAATTTAGTTCAAAGGTACAATGGTTGATTGAAGAAGTTTGACTCAATTGGACAAGTCTTTGATTTCAATGATCACAAGTACATATCTCCTTCAATTCTCAATATTTAGAAGTTGTTTTTGTTGCTTTGTTTTATCCTTATCATCCTAAAAAACTTATATTCACATGACAAGGGTATTTGTGCAAGAAGGTTGGTCAAAATTGCAAAGGTTTCCCAAGGAACTTTCTTGCTCTATGAGTTAGGGTTTTGAACTTCAAAGGGGTATATCTTGCTCATCTTTTGGTATTTTTTAATGATTCCAAAGAAATCCTTCTCTTTAAAGGATCATTAACAAATCACTTCCAAAGTTTCAAATAAATTTTGTGTGGAAGAAACTTGATGATGAAGAAAGATTACAGGTCCTCCAGATGAACCCTCAATTTCCCTTATGTGACTTCAAATGATCATAACTTGATCAATTTTTATCACCTTTAACTCATTCATTCTCCATAATGATCTTTAATATGTGAACTTTAACCTTTCTTTTATTTTCAAAGTGTGAAAATGGATGGAAGATGCCGTAAGGATGCAAAAGATTATATGTCATTTCATGAATTTTTTCCAACTTCAACAAGTCATAAATCTCTCAATTTTTGGATATTTTGAATGGTTCAAGTTTCAAAATTCCATTCAAGAGATATAATTCATGCCAACTTTTTTGGTAAAGAGAAAATTTCAAGTGTAAATCCTTGTTTGGATGCAAGACATTACAAGTCATTTTTGAAGAAAAACTTAGAAATTCTCTAAGTATAAAAATTCAACCTTTTTTTCTCAACTTTGACTCATTAAATTTTTTAACTCAAGAATCCATTTGATCCCATTATTTACACATTGTAAAGTTTGTAATCATTAAATTTTGTAATCCCACTATTTCTCAACATTGTAAATTTTTTAACACAAGTCAGAATTTGAAGTTCATGCTGTAGCTTCTAAACATCAAATTAGCATGCATTTTTGGTCTAAACATGTTTAACCAACTTGCCAAAATGGATTAGAGCCTTAAAACGCAAGGATTGGATGAGTTTTAATGCAAAACAAATCACACATTGCTCGTGTATCAGGTTCACACGATTTCCATCCAAACTTCATCATTTCACATGCTTAAGCATCCCATTTAATTCCCTATAAATAGAGGTTCACCCCTCATTCATTTCCTCAAGCTTAGAAATCCTGAATCACCATGCCAAACTCTCTCTTGAACTCAATTTTCTGTAACTTCGAATTTGTTCTTACAGCTTTACTCAATCATTTTTCTTTGTCATATCACCTTCCTTAAACCCCACTGAAGCTAATAGAGGAAGAATAAATCTCTAAAACTCTCTGAATCATGCTAGCCAAGTCCAGTTTCAGAGCTCTGTAACTTAACTTCAATAGGTATATTCCTTCACCAATTCTCTCAAACTTTGATAATATTGTGAAGCTCTCATCATCCTGGTCCTAGTCGCACCACTTGTTTTTAACTGGCAGCACATTTTGACCACGAAATTTCAAATCCATTTTCAAAACTTCTCTTCCAAATTGTTTGAGCTACAATTTCTATAAATTTTTCGCGAAGGTGTGGTTGTCTTCGTCTTGATGAGACAGAGCGAATAACATAGGTCTGAGCTTCTGATTTTACAGTTTGAGGGACTTATGTTTCACGTTGGCTGGAGGTTGAAGATGACCAACATGTCATCTTCCAACCAATGATGGCATGCCTTTTTTTTTTGTTTGAAAATCTTATTTTATATGTGATTCAGTGCGTTATTTCATAATGACCATGATATGCACAGTGCGTCTGATCCATTTGATTAGCTTACTAATGCGTTTTGACTGTCATCCATTGGTCCACATTTTTTTGACTCTATTTTATTTTCTGATTTTTATATTTAAATTGTTTTAAACTTCAAAAATTCATAGAAAATTCATTTTTACTCCAAAAAATATAAAAAAATTATGGAAAATACTTTTGATTTTTCTCTTTCTGTTTCTTATTCTTTCATAATTTTATTTTGTGTTTTGTTTTTTTTAATAACTTTTCACTTTATTTGAGTTGTTTTAAATGTTTAAAAATACTTTTCTTCATTTTTAAATTTTGAAAAAATTAGGGAAGGTTCCAATGACATTTTGACAAATGTTGGTGATCTCATTTATTTTTTATTTCTGACTTTGTTATTTTTTAATCATTTTTGGTTTATTTTACCTACTTATTTTAATTTTAAAAATAGTTTCTGACTTTAAAAAATTACCAAAGATTTTATTTAAATATTTGAATTCATTCCCGATTTTTCTATGGTCTTACTTATTTTTTCTTGATTAATTTGAATATAGTTGCTAATTTTCTCTCTTATTTCCATTTTATATTCATTTTAAAAACCTTTTTTCTTTTATTTTAAACATAATTTTATTTTGTATATATTATGGCTGGTGTTGGATTTAAATTTTAATCATGAACTTTATTAACATCATTGGATCCATGGTGTTGAGTCTAACTCCATAGAAATGGATGAATGATTTTAATAGTAGTTTGATTAAATTTTTGGTTCAAATATGGTTTATTCATTTCCCCTTCCCTCTTCATCTTATCACATTCTTATTGTACCAAATGTTATTGGAGCATGATTTACATACCATGTCTCAAAACATGAGGTACATAGATTGCTATTGACCGGCCTCAAAATAGGTGCAACTTCTATATAAGTCCACTTACGATTGCTTAACATAACGCTAAATTTCGTCCCGATCTGAGAAAATGATCATTCGTGGGCCAACCCTATGTTTGCAAGCCCAATTTTTTTAATTTGAACCCTTTGATCCAATAACCTTGAGATCCATAGTTAGGAGGCTTTGGTTCTACCAATCCTCTAGTGGAACTTCATCAATTTTGGTTAAAGTGGATCACTTAAACATCATTGATCATTAAGTGTTATCTTAAGAATTCTTAAATAGATGATATACTTGACAAAAAGAAAATGCAACTTATTGTTGAGTGCCTTTGGTTCTACCAATCCTCTAATGAGTTCCAAAATGCAAGTTTCAATATGGTCATCCAACTAACTACTAATTCCTAACAATTTACTCTATTTTTATGCTTTTATTTTATGCTTTTAGTTTATGTACTGTGATATGGTGGGAGAACTGACTTGAGGTTTTGCGTCTGTGTTTGCAAATGTTGCGGTTTAGCAAGAGTCGCCACCGGCTTTTCTTTTATCCAAAAGGAAAGGTGAAAAAGCACAAGAAATACCTTTAGAGATGTTTTCTTGAGTTCGGGGGGTAGATTATGAAAAGGGAAGGTATTAGCACCCTTTTCATCCATGGTTTTCCATGGGCTCTTAGTTACTTGCTAGATCACTTGCTTTTGTTTGAATGTGCCTGTGGTGTGGTTTTTGAAAGTATTTTGAAAATGTGCCATCGTTTAGGAAAACTTTGTAATAGTTCTCGTTCGTAAGAACATATACAAGGTGTTGATCCTTTGAAAAATGTTTTCAAGTTTGAAAGATGTTTTGAAAGTGTTGGTGTTTGTTTTGAAAATAGCAAGGATATTTGTTTTTAAATGGAGCAAGTAACTAGAAGCAATCTACCTACTCAAAAGGTCTTAGGGGTTCTTTTTCCTCCTCCTTTAAACGTTTCTATCTTACCATTATTTTGGTAAGAAGCCCCATCTTGGGATGTGAAGGGACGGGCGTTGAGACGTTTGTGTAGTCATAGAAGGAAACCCATGGGACATTTTAGCAATGTCGTTTTAGGGACTAGATCGTTTATCGAAGGAAACATTGAGGGTCAGCGAGGGACTGCGATCTTTTATCGAGGGTCTTTTTCTAAAACGCCCATGTTCAAGGGACATGACTATTTTTCCGATAGGCAACAAAGTGAGATTACCCAAAGGGTACGTGTGTGCAAAGTGTGTTTAATTGCATGCATTTTGTCTTGTATTTGAAAGTCATCTATTTGTTGATTTTATCTTGCCATACATCCTATTTACTAGCAATATATTTTAAAGCGATAAGTTGCAGGAATGTAAAGTCCTACGCTATTACAATATTTAGGGGATGGGGGTACATATTTATGAATGGGGGTTGCAAGGAATTTAAGTCCTAATTATCTATTACAACCATATTGAAATGCATAATATAAAAAAGAAATGGACTTGTTTAGAAAATGTTTTTGTCTTAAGAAAATAAATTCAAAGGAAAATATTTTTATGTTTTTTATGTTAATAAAAAAAAAGAGTTAATATTAAAAATGATGAAAAAGAAAATAAATGAAAGATAGAAACAGTGCTGCTGCAAGCAAAACAACAAGGATCAAAAGTTCTGAAGCTAGGCGCAAGATGACTCAGAAAGGAACGTCAGTGGAATCATAAGTTCTGGATTGGTAAACTCTGAGGTCCTGCAAGAGACGTTAGAGAGAAAACACAGAAGTTCTGGGTGGTATTCAGACATTGGGCCACAAGTCAGAAGTTTTGTATTACACTAAAACAGTGAGTAAACGTCAGCAGTTCAGTGCGTTATCAGCATGTTAAAATCAGAAACTTTGAGTGTTTGAAAACAACAAGTGGAAACATCATAAGTTCAGTGTATTTGACATGTAAGGAGAACTCAGAAGTTCTGTGTTGTGTTAGAACAATGAGTGAATCATCAGAAGATCTGAATTGTGCTGAGCCAGTGAGTGAACATTATCAGTTCAGTGCGTTATCAGCATGTAAGAATCAAAAGTTCAGTGTGTGTTAACAGTGATAAAAAATCATAGAAGTTATGTGTGTTAAAACAGTGAAGAGAACTCAGAAGTTCTGCATGCTTAAACAGTGAGAAAATCCTAGAAGTTCTGTGTGTTAAAATGCTGAGTGAAAAACAGAAGTTCTGTGTTACATTTTGACTTTTAATCAGCACACCAACAATTCATTCAGTTCTTATTAAACAACAAATCAGAAGGATAACAACACAACAACTTATAGAAGTTCTAATCCTAAATCTGAGTCTAGCCCTAATCAAGAAACCCTGATCCACAATTTTTTCTACTTATGAAATGATATGAACAACATCAATACTATGATATTTACATGTTTAATGATGTTCTGAATGAAAAAGATGCAAAGTCAGAAAGACTTACCTTGAACCTGGAACGTGGGCTTGGAGCTTTGAGCTGCTACCTTTGGATTTTCTGGAATTAGCAAGAGTAACGGAATAGGAAGTGCCAAGCTCTTTGATTCAAAAGGAAGAACAAAGGTTTGGTTTTCTGTTTGGGATTTCTGGATTTTTTAAGAAGGTTTCAACTTCCTTTTCTCTCCCTTTTTTACCAATCTCTCTTCCAAAGTCAGCCTCTCCCTCAGAACCCAACCCTTTGAACGTGTGATGGAGCAAAGTATTTATAGGTGAATTTTTTGTGATTTTGGGGGGAAAAACAAATGGGATTTGAACCTTTTTGGCATCCTGTTCCCTTGCTTTTTCATCATTGTTTTCGTATGCTAGTTTGGTGCAATTATGGGATGCAGGCGTATGCCGAACTAGCTGCTGATTAGCCACTTTTAACCATGCTTAAGTTGGAGTTGTCAGCAGGATTTAAGGAAAACAAAAATAAAGCTTGGGCCTAGTACCAAAGTTTTCTATCCCAAGACAGTAGAGGTCCAGGTGGTGGACATCCTTTAGATAAAGACTCAAAAGTGGTTGTGAGCATTAAATGATGATGAGACTTATTACAACCAGAAATCCTGTAACGTGAGATTCTACACCATGGCTTAGTTATGGATCAGAAGTTATGCTTCAGTGTAGCATCCAACCTCTGATCTTCTTATATTCTGGCTCCAGCATGTTCTGAAGGAGCATTCAGACTTTCTAGAAAGCTTGCAACACTCTTCTTAACCTTCTTTGAATTACCCTCGCATACTCTGACTGAAGCTTTTGTGAAAACTTGCCCAGAAGTTCTGACCAAACTCTTCCTTGAGAGTGTCCAGAATTTGCTGAGTGTTATGGTGATAATCTGGTCAGAAGTTCTGAAATTGTCATAATTCTTAAAACTTAGAAAAATTCGAAGTATTTAGAAATTTGACTTTTCCAAAGTAAAATTTGACTTTTGAATTTCTTGATGAAACAAACTTCATATTTCAACATGTCTTGATGAAATATGATTCTTGAAATTTGATTTTGATCCAAAAGTCAAAGTTTGACTTTTCAGAGTGCAAATGACCATTTTGCCCTTGCGGATGACTTTCTTTAAAAATTGATAATTCAAGGCTTGGAAATAGATGGAAGCAAACCTGGGATCCAGGGTGATCCCTTGTGAAATGAGAGGGAAAATTTTGGGGTACAACAGTTTCCCCTGTTCAATCTTCTTACACCTGAAGAGTTAGATTGGTAATTCAGCCATTTGTGACTTGAAGGTGGAAGATGATTGAAACTAGAATGCCCAGAAAATTTGCACTCGAAGATGTGTTAGTTGGTTATGTAGGGAATGGGCTTAAAGATTCCATTTGGAGAGGTAATGGATAGTTGTTAGAGATGGGCTTAAAGATTCCATCTGAAGGTGATTGTATCTGGACTCAACAGGATGATGAAGGAATCTTTGACGATTACTACCTCAACAGGATGATGAAGGAATCTTGGACGATTACTACCTCAGTAGGATGATGAAGGAATCTTTGGGCGATTTCTACCTCAGCAGGATGATAAATGAATCTTGGATGACTACTACGTCAGCAGGATGATGAAGGAATCTTGGATGACTATTACCTCAAAAGATGATGACCTTTATCTGTTGATTGATCTTTCCTTAAAAGGCAAAAATTTAGTTGTATTCAATTCCATGATGTATGCATTATTTAATGATGTTCTCAAAATAAATGAGATTTGTGTTATATGTATTTTGTATGCATATGCTATGAATGTTATTGAGATGTAAGTGTGTCTTCAAACTTTGCTCAGAATGTTTTCACTAGGGATTCCTGTTTTTTGTTTGAGGAGAACTCCGCTGGGAGACGTTGAAAGATCTTTATAGAGTGTTGATTCCTGCTTGGGGAAAAAGAGTTAAGGAGTCTTAGTCGTCTATTTCTCTACTGGGGAGTCGAAGTTGAACTGATATCTGGTCGGGTCCAGGTTTCACAGTAACTTACTGAGGATTGTAGAGTAGTCTACTGGGGAAGAGGAGTTGTGGTCCTTTGATTTGTAGTAGTCGGAGAGGCCACCTCAAGCTGGGGAATCCTGCCGTTTGTTGGGGGAAATAGACCATGTTGCCGATCTGCTAGAGAGGTGATGACTTCGTTGGGGAAAGTCCTCGAGGATTCTTGAGGTTGTCTCGGCTGGGGAAAGGTTTTCAGAGATTAAACTCTTGCTGGGAAATTATCCTATGAGAAGGACTTTGGGGATACTTGTCATTGCCCCTAGCAACAAATGTTTGTGGTATTGCCAAAAATGTTTGATTATACGTAACCCTTTGCTGAGATTGACGTTCAATGCCCCAAGTGACGGAGATGGAGACCCGCCCCTGGTTATTCTGTACTTCTTGAGATATTTCTTGGAATCTTGACTGTACTTCCCCAGGTGTGCTGGATAGTGACATGTCATGTCCCCCTGTTGGTAGGAGTTTTGACAATGGAAGTGTCATCCCACTTGAAGTTATTTTGTTCACTAAAAGAGCTTTCATTCACTCGATATTCGTTGTGTGAATTTCTCAGCTGTCAAACAAATAGCCGTATGCAAACAATGATATTCAATTAATGCAAAGTTTATGTTTGTCTTGGAATTTTAAAAAATGTGTTTTTAGCAAGTAAAGAAATTTTGCAAGAAAAATTCAACTCTGGATTTCGAGTAAAGCCTTATATAGTCAGGATACCTTTTGTAACAGTATGCTTTCGAACTAACCCATGCTTCAATTAGGACTTTTGAAGGATTGTAATGTGGCTTGGTTCACGGTTTAAGAAACAAAGGATAAAGGCTCAAAGTGTATTTGTATCCGCCCGTTCTTCGTGATGTTCTTCAGTCCTAAACTCAGTTAATTATACGTTCAAACTCCAATTGGGTCTGGAATGACATTTTGGTGATGGTTCAAACAAATTAAGTTTGTTGGAAAGCAGTCATTTCTTGCAACATTTTTTTTCATGTTGTTGAGGATTTGTAGTGACCTCTTTTTACTTGATTTGTTATCCCTAATTTTTTCCTGACTGTTCTTATTTTGAGATTACAGTCAGCGGGATGCCCCAGTTTTTCTTAAGTCTCCTTTGTAGGTTTTGACTTAGTGGGCTTTTCTCTTTGAGAGATAATGACTTCCTATGCGACAGGGAGCCATCACTGTCTTTTGATTCCAGAGGAATGTTTTTGATGTCATTCGTTGCATTACGAGATGAGAGTTTGCGGCTTAAAGAGCGTTTGAATTAACTAAGAGACTACCCTGCCCCAGGTTTTGATTGAAGGTTTCAATTTGTGTAAAAAGGAAAACTTCTACTTCTTTGGCTCGAAGGGGTTGAATAGGGATTATCTTCCTTATAACTCCAGTGTTTAGGATTTGAAAGAACGCTTGTACATTGTCAGCAAGGTCTGTCCAAAAGCATACTGTATGAGATTATGGCATCGTTTTTGTCATCCTCCCTCTAAAGGCTTGTAAATATAGTGAAAACGAATGGATGAATTCAAGACAAACATATGCAATGCATTAATGAAACAAAGTTTGACATTAATAGATAATTGTTTGAATAAAAACATAAATTACAACTGAAAATTCAAAATGAACAAGACGCTCTCAATGATTTGGCATAGGAGCAGTGATCACGTTTGGAGTCTCCGGAGGGTCAAACTCGATCTCCTTGGCATCAATCAAGTCTTGAATCTTGTTCTTCAAAGTCCAACAGTCGTCGGTGTCATGTCCGAGACTGTCAGAATGATAGGCACATCTTACGCTTGAATTGTACTTAGAAGAGGAGGTGTCGGGATTTTGAGGAGGATCCTTTAGCGTGATCAGTTTTAACTTTAGTAAATGTTGTAACGCTTGAGACAAAGGCATGTTGATGTTAGTGTACTTTCTTTCTTGATATCTTACCCTACGCATATTGCCTTGTCTTTGCTGAACATATGTAGGATTAGAGATCAGGACTGCCCCTACATGTTGATCATGATGACTCTTTTGTCTGTACACAACATTGGATTCTTTCTTTCCACTGTATGGCTTTTTCTGAACGTCAGAGGGTGTAACTCCTTGGATCTTTCAACTTTTGATGCCGGCTTCGACCCTTTCTCCAGCCAGTATTAGCTCGGTGAACCCGGCTGAGGAGCTTCCGATCAAGTGTTTGAAGAAAGGCCCTGTCAAAGTTCCCATAAAGATGTCAATCAGCTCCCTGTCAGTTAAAAGGGGCTGCACTTTACCAGCCAGATCTCTCCACTTTTGGACGTATCCTTTGAAGCTCTCGTTGGAACCCATGGTTATGTTCTGCAATTGCACACGAGTTGGTGCAAGATCAGCATTGTACTGATACTGTTTGTAGAAAGCAGCAGCTAAATCCTCCCAGGTGTGGATGCGAGAACTCTCCAATTGATAGAACCATTCGAGTTGAGTCCCTACTAGGCTTTCTTAGAAGAAATGGATCCAAAGATTTGGATCAGTTGTGTATGGTTGAATCTTGCGGACATAAGACTTTAAGTGTATCTTAGGGCAAGAGACTCCATCGTACAGGGCAAAGGTAGGGATTTTGAACTTTGGGGGGATAACCACTCCAGAAACCAAACCCATGTCTCCTAAATCCAAGCCAGGTATCTGTTGAATCTACATAGCACTGAGGTGATCCTCCAAATGTTTTTACTTGTGAATAGTGGGAGGATATTGTTCCTCAGAATAGTCAGCTCCGGCTTCACCAATCTCCAGACTGTTGTCTTCTTCATGACTATCCCCCATGTTGGATGGAGTTTAAATATCTAGAGCTCTCTTGACTGGTCCTTCAGGCCTTGTTCTCGAGTTCAGGACACCTACTGACTTCTTGGACTTCTTTCTCTTGTCTTTGAGAAGGAGAGTTTTCAGGTCCTTCTGCCCCTTAGCCATAGCCAGGAACATTTGTTGGAATTGACCGTTTTGAACTTGGAGATCTTTCAACGTTTGTTCCATATCCATCTTACTGAAATAAACAGTAGGAAGATAAGGATACCTGTATGGGAGAAACCTGTCATGATATGATGCATGATATGTGGATGCATGTTTTCAAGGATCTCATGGGGTTAGTAGTCACTTACAATTTTGGATTTGGAGAACTTTGTATCAGTGGATGTCCTTCCACGAGAATTAAGTTCACCATGTCAAGTGGGTTGCAGCCTTTGACTCTGGTTTGTTGTACTTGATTTTTGACGGCTTTTGGTTAAAGGAAAATAAATTCTCTTGCCCCTTGATAGACGTCTGGTTCAACGTGACCCTGCATCAAAGGCCCTTGAGATCCTTGAAACGGCTATTGAAAATGCTATGGTATGATGTTATGATGTTATGTACATATATGCGGGGTAAGCAAGTTTATATACAAATAATCATATTCACACAAAGCAAACAAATCCTTAGTTTTAGGCTTGCATAGAGTTTGTAGGTAAGTGTCTTCTTGAAGTTTAGTTGGCTCATCTTGTCCTAGTTAATAGTAACTGGGTTCTAGGGGATCTCAATATCAATGATCTTTCTCCCAGCTTCATTCAATAGGCGATTGACTCGCAACCAAACAAAGCTCAAGAGTCCAACCTCAATGAGTGTAGCATCGAGTATCTGTCGACCTTAGGAATACATCAAGGCTGGCCACCTCGCGACGTCCTACTGGCCAAGTTGTGCAATTAAAGGTTCTAAGGTCAGTTGATGCTTCACGACACCATGTGGCGGCCTCGTACTCTATGATACGGTGGGAGAACTGACTTGAGGTTTTGCGTCTATGTTCGCAAATGTTGCGGTTTAGCAAGAGTTTCCACCGACTTTTCTTTTATCCAAAAGGAAAGGTGAAAAAGCACAAGAAAGATCTTTAGAGATGTTTTCTTGAGTTCGGGGGGTAGATTATGAAAAGGGAAGGTATTAGCACCCTTTTCATCCATGGTTTTCCATGAGCTCTTAGTTACTTTCTATATCACTTGCTTTTGTTTGAATGTGCTTGTGGTGTGGTTTTTGAAAGTATTTTGAAAAGGTGCCATCGTTTAGGAAAACTTTGTAATAGTTCTCGTTCGTAAGAACATATACAAAGTGTTGATCCTTTGAAAAATGTTTTCAAGTTTGAAAGATGCTTTGAAAGTGTTGGTGTTTGTTTTAAAAATATCAAGGATATTTGTTTTGAAATGGAGCAATTAACTAGAAGAAATCTACCTACTCAAAAGGTCTTAGGTGTTCTTTTTCCTCCTCCTTTAGACATTGCTATCTTACCATTGTTTTGGTTAGAAGCCCCTTCGTTGGATGTGAAGGAACGGGCGTTGGGAAGTTTGTGTAGTCATAGAAGGCAACCCATGGGACGTTTTAGCAATTTCGTTTTAGGGACTAGATCGTTTACCGAAGGCAACATTGAGGGTCATTGAGGGACTGCGATCTTTTATCGAGGGTCTTTTGCTAAAACACCCTTGTTTGAGGGACATGACTACTTTTCCGATAGGCAACAAAGTGAGATTACCCTAAGGGTGCGTGTGTGCAAAGTGTGTTTGATTTCATGAATTTTGTCTTGTATTTGAAAGTCATCTATTTGTTGATTTTATCTTGCCATACATCCTATTTACTAGCAATATATTTTAAAGCGATAAGTTGCAGAAATGTAAAGTCCTACGCTATTACAATATTTAGGGGATGGGGGTACATATTTATGAATAGGGGTTGCAAGGAATTTAAGTCCTAATTATCTATTACAACCATATTGAAATCGATAATATAAGAAAGAAATTAACTTGTTTAGAAAAATTTTTTGTCTTAAGGAAATAAATTAAAAGGAAAATATTTTTATGTTAATAAAAAAAAGCAGTTAATATTAAAAATGATGAAAAAGAAAATAAATGAAAGATAGAAACAATGCTGCTGCAAGCAAAACAACAAGGATCAGAAGTTCTGAAGCCAGGCGCGTGATGACTCAGAAAGGAACATCAGTGGAATAAAGAGTTCTGGATTGGTAAACTCTGAGGTCCTGCAAGACATGTTAGAGGGAAAACACAGAAGTTATGGGTGGTATTCAGACAGTGGGCCACAAGTCAGAAGTTCTATATTACACTAAAACAGTGAGTAAACGTCAGTAGTTCAATGCGTTATCAGCATGTAAAAATCAGAAACTCGGAGTGTTTGAAAATAGCTAGTGGAAACATCAGAAGCTCAGAGTATTTGACATGTAAGGAGAACTCATAAGTTATGTGCTGTGTTAGAACAGTGAGTGAATCATCAGAAGATCTTAATTATGCTGAGCCAGTGAGTGAACATTAACAGTTCAGTGCGTTATCAGCTTGTAAGAATCAAAAGTTCAGTGTGTGTTAACAGTTATAAAAAATCATAGAAGTTCTGTGTGTTAAAATAGTGAAGAGAAATCAGAAGTTCTGTGTGCTTAAACAGTGAGAAAATCCTAGAATTTATGTGTTAAAATGGTGAGTGAAAAACAGAAGTTCTGTATTACATTTTGACTTTTAATTAGCACACCAGGAATTCATTCAATTCTTGTTAAACAACAAATCAGAAGGATAACAACACAACAAATTATAGAAGTTCTAATCCTAAATTTGAGTATAGCCCTAATCAAGAAACTCTAATCCACAGTTTTTTCTACTTATGCAATGATATAAACAACATCAATACTATGATATTTACATGTTTAATGATGTTCTGAATGAAAAAGATGCAAAGTTAGAAAGACTTACCTTGAACATGGAACGTGGGCTTGGAGATTTGAGCTGCTACCTTTGGATGTTTTGGAATCAGCAAGAGTAACGGAAGAGGAAGTGCCAAGCTCTTTGATTCAAAAGGAAGATCAAAGGTTTGGTTTTCTGTTTGGGATTTCTGGATTTTTTATGAAGGTTTCAACTTCCTTTTCTCTCCCTTTTTTTCCCCCAATATCTCTTCCAAAGTCAGCCTCTCCCTCAAAACCCATCCCTTTGAACGTGTGATGGAGAAAAGTATTTTTAGGTGAATTTGTTGTGATTTTTGTGGGAAAAACAAATGGGATTTGAACCCTTTTGGAATCCTTTTTCCTTGCTTTTTCATCATTGTTTTCGTATGCTAGTTTGGTGCAATTATGGGATGCAGGCGTAGGCCGAACTAGCTGCTGATTAGCAGCTTTTAACCATGCTTAAGCTGGAGTTGTCAGCAGGATTTAAGGAAAAGAAAAACAAAGCATGGGCCTAGTACCAACGTTTGCTATCCCAAGACAGTAGAGGTACACGTGGTGGACATCCTTTGGATAAAGACTCAAAAGTGGTTGTGAGCATTAAATGATGATGAGACTCACACAACCATAAATCCTGTGACGTGAGATTCTACACCATGGCTTAGTTCTAGATCAGAAGTTCTACTTCAGCGTAGCATCCAACCTCTGATCTTCTTATCTTCTGGCTCCAACATGTTTTGAAGGAGCTTTCAGACTTTCTAGAAAGCTTGCAGCATGCTTCTTAACCTTCTTTGAATTATCCTGGAAAACTCTGACTGAAGCTTTTGTGAAAACTTGCCCAGAAGTTCTGACCAAACTCTGCCTTGAGAGTGTCCAGAATTTGCTGAGTGTTATGGTGATAATCTGGTCAGAAGTTCTGAAATTGTCATAATTCTTAAACACTTAGAAAAATTCGAAGTATTTAGAAATTTGACTTTTCCAAAGTAAAATTTGACTTTTGAATTTCTTGATGAAACAAACTTCATATTTCAACATGTCTTGATGAAATATGATTCTTGAAATTTGATTTTGATCCAAAAGTCAAAGTTTGACTTTTCAGTGTGCAAATGACCATTTTTCCCTTGCGGATGACTTTATTTGAAAATTGATAATTCAAGGCTTGGTAATAGATGGAAGAAAACTTGGGATCCAAGGTGATCCCTTGTGAAATGAGAGGAAAAATTTTGGGGTACAACATGTACCATTTACTTTAGCATTTACATTTCATGCTATTTTTATATTTGCTCACTTGGGCCTTTATCTTCATGTCATATTTATTTTTCTCACTTGAGTTTCACATTTTATTTTTGAAGATACCTAATAATCAACTTGAACGCTAAAATCTTTAATGTTACTTGGACTACTTGGTTACTATCCTTGGCATTATGGAGTGGTGGACTTCTTGGACTTAGGATTAGAATTTGTGGCCAACCTTGAGCCTTTGAGACCTTGATTGTTATTTTTTATGGAGTTATTGGAGTTTACCCCAGGGTATTGCGTTGTTTGTTTGCTTTGGGTGCAGGTTATTATGATTACACACTTTGCCTATAATCTGGAATTCATCTGTGTACAACTGTTACTCTGCCCAATTTTTATGAAGACTTAATGCAGTTAAAGCTTAGTATTATTAAGAGGTTTATCAATTGTTTGCTTGGTTTTAAATCCAAAGGATGGAATTTAATGTTGACTCATTGTGTCAAGTGTTGGCTTCTTGTTTGGTTAGATGACTCTTCTACTTAGCTTTTACCTTATGCTTTAGGGTAGTCTCTTCATCTCCTCCCATCCTCTTTAATTTCAAAAATCTTCCCCCCCATTTTGAAAAATCTTCTTGTTTTAAAACTTGAACCACATTCACAGTAAACTTGGACTTATGTCCATGTATTTTAAAAAATTATTTCTTAATCAAATTTCAATTAACTTAACAATACCTTGACATTTTTGTGAGAAGACTAAAAGTCAATAAATCTCATTCAAACTATTTTCCATTTTGGCTCTTACCTTTAAAAACTTTTCTCAAAAGATTGGACTCTTGTCAATCCTTGTAGTGATGAAAACAACTATACTTCTACAATATGTAGTGAAGTGAGATATTTTCCACTTGGGTGTTGAGTGAGGCATTGCTGATTTTAAAATCCAAGCCATATCCTACACTTTGAGATGATGCAAATTGTTCATTATCATAATTGTGAGTAGTAAGTATGTTTTCCACACGGACAATGACAATGATGTCTTGTCTCTTAAACTTAACCAACACACTTTTTTTTAAACTTTTAAAGAGGAACTACATGTACCCTGATCCCCTATTGCACGGAAGGTGGCACATAGGCACTAAAGGTTCGCAACCGCGGGGGGTGAAAAAATCATAAAAAAATATTTCTTTTCTTATCCCCACAATCTATTTTCATACATCATTTTATAGCCAAAACATACAGATTTTACAAAGAGATTCCTTCGGAGTACCGTAGATGTTTAGGATGCTAATACCATCCCTTTGCATAACCAACCCCCTTACCTAGAATCTTTCCCCTCTCTTTTGGGTTATTCGCTCTTTTCCCATATCTTTGGAAACAATAAAGCGCTGTGGCGATTTTTACTTTGATCTGTGTGAGTGAAGTCAATCCGATGGCTTATTCTCAACATTTCTACCGCTACACTGAGCAAACCCACTGGACTAACCTTCAACGACCTTCGGTTAAGACTTCAACAGATTCTTTCCCCTGAGTCTTCTTACCATTTGCAACCTTATATGGTGTATGAGAAAAAACTCGACCGCTACTGGTAACACCACTTATATCAACAATATTCACAATGGAAGGAAGATGCTTGATCTATACTTCTTTACCATCTTCAAGAATAATAGCTTTATACTTGTAAGGCACAACTCTGTTGGACTTGTAAGGAACGTGTCCAGGTAAACAAATCACCAATGGAGTAACATCAGAATTATTGCTACAGTAAGTGATCTTAATTGGTTCGGGAATTTCAAAATGAGGAACCACCACATCCACTTCACCATTATGTCTTGGTTTACTAATCTGAACAACTCCATGATCCATCATCCTCTGGATATCCTCTTTGACCAAAGTACAACCATGAGGATTAATTGTACAAATGCGACATTCATCATGGTTATGTTGACAATATTTAAGTTCAGACAAAGCCATATGAATAGGAACCAAAGGAGCTCTGACTAGGTTGACATCAAATATATAACCGCCTAGACACCCATCAACCATATTAACACCAGCTTCCCCATGCTTTGGCAAGAGATTAGTTTAACATTAGGACCAATATCCTTAAACAACAAAATACCACTTTTAATTAACCTTTGCACTTCATTCTTTCAAGAAATACAATTCTCCAAATCATGCCCAGGAGCACCCTGATGAAAAGCACATAAAGCACCAACTTTGTACCACCACTTTAGTTTCTCTGAAATTTCTTGTGGAGATCTAGTTTGAACCAAATTTCTCTACACTAAAGCTGGATAAAGCTATGTATAGGTCATGGTAATCAGATCAAACTGATTTCTTCTTTGATTATGAACTTGTTGATGACATTGCTGATGAGTGTATTATTGTTGATGATAAACTGAAGCTGCAGGAGCTGGATTAACCACATGAGTTATAAACGTAACTTGCTGATTTTGATAATCATTTCTTTCACCGGAATTCCTTTTCTTTCCATGAGACACAACATTGGAATCCTGCTTTTATTTTTTAAAAAACTACCACCAAATGTCTTGGTACCACTGGAAGAACCTTTCATCTTTGGTTAAACGTCCTTCCCATACTCCCTCTTCTAAGCAGATCCCCATGCTCACCATTTTAGTGAAGTTACTAGGTGCGATAGCAACCATCATGTAAACATTATACTTATATTGTCTAACAAAGGCTTCACCAAGGTCGTTGTGAATACAAATCTAGGTGCTATCGAAACCCATGTACCACTTCAAAGCAGCACTAATAAGACTGTCTTGGAAGTAATGGATCAACAAACGCTAATCACCTGTATGGGTTACCATTTTCCTAACATACATTATCAAATAATCTTAAGGACGAGAATTACCCTTGTATTTCTCGAATTCAGGTACTTTGAACTTAGTAAGAACCTTGACATTAGGAAGAAGATAGAGGTCATGAACATTCTTTCCAAACAACTCTTTCCAACGCAAAGCCTTCATCTCTTTCTGGAGTTCCTGGAATTGATCCTGAAAATCATCCATCATAAATACCAAGGTTTTCACTTGGAGAAGCAGAATGATAAATTGGTTATTTAATATTACGAGTAGTATGCACAACAGATGGTGCAGTAACCATGACTGGTTGAACCAGAGGAGGCACCTTAATAGTTGGATGATAACCTTCAACATTGAAATTCAAAGGCATTCCCCAGAGATATCCTACATGCATCTGATGTTGAGCAGCATTAGTGACTGGAACAAAAGGAATTGGAGTAGAAATAACTTTAGGAATCATAATGGCTTGAGGTTGAGTCTGAGCTTGAGGATGAAAGGGAGGAGGAGGAGGAGCTTGAGCATGAGCTTGGGAAGCAACTAAGGCTTCAATAAGAGTAGTGAGACGCTCCATACCAGTTCTGAGGGTAGTGATCTCTTCATGAGGTTCTCTGTTTTCCTGTTCAAATTCGCCATTCTTCTCTTGTAGTTAGCCCGAGTGTTATACTGGTGCGACAACTTTTCTGAACGAAGAGAAAAGGATAAGACTCCAGTAAACTTCTGAAAGCAAGATCAAGATGCGGAATGACGCATGATATGCAATGCAAATGATTTTTTATTTTATTCAAGTTTCAAGGAACTTTAAGAGAGTTATAAACAAATTGGAAACATTATAAAGAACACATTTGGGCATATCTTAAAAATCTCATTTCATTAATAATGAAAGGATTACAATTGAAGTACATAGTCTCAAGAATCCTATACAAAAGAAAGAAAAAGCTAAATCCTAGGGTCCAAAAGAACTACATCTGAAAAAGACCCATCACTAGGTTGCAAAATCCTCTTAAGCTTCCTGATCTTGACTTCATAGTCCTTCTGCATCTGGGCTTTGTCTATTACCCGCTTATCAACAATACTCTTCCAGGCACCAGACATGGGAGGAATATTTGAATACTCGTGAGATGGCACAATGTTAGAGGAAAATAAATCCTCTTGCACTATTCTCTTCTTCCTTGTTTGCTCTTCTTATCCTTTTTGACGTAGTAGCTCATTTTTCTCCTTTAAGTATTTGTGCAGCTCTGAATTCTCCATGTATGAAACCTGATACTTGTTCTTCCAAGCATCCCTTTATTGATTCATCTTGGACAAAGCAAATTGAAGTTCTTATACATCATTTAAAGGAATGAGAGAAGGCTCTATAAAAGATAAAATTAATGGTTCTTGACATTGATAAGGCATTTTGAGAGTAATTTCTCTAGCTTGAACCCATTGAAGATAAGGTTCTAAAGAAACACAATCTTTATTTCCTAACTCTCTTCTTCCTTTTCTATGAATGTTATGCCAAGCATGGATGATCTTATCCTTGAGAAATTTGTTATCATCACTTTCTTTGAAAAAAAAACCACTCAACAGAATGTTGTTTGGTTTGTCTCTCATGGGATACCCAAGTTGACAACATACTAAAACCGGATTGTAGTTAATGCCTCCCTTTGTACTTAGAATAGGTGCATTAGGAAACTCACCACAAATATCAATGATCTCCACACCATCCTAAACATGGTTATACCAAACAAAATTAGCATGAGTGAGAAACATAATCTTCTTTGACCATCTTAATCCATCTGTAAGATCCCAAAAAGAAATAGACTATTGCAAGTGAGAAATAAATCACTTGTATAACAAAGGTGCACAATAGACAATCATTCCTCCACTCTTAGAATTCCTATGATAAATAGAATGATAAGCAACTCCTAGCTAAGTTGAAACTGGATTTCCAATCAAAAAATGTGGATGGCATTAATGTTAACAAGATTGTCAACATTAAGGAATAAGACAAATCCATAAAGCAACAATGTTTTCACGATTATTCATTCAACAATTGCTACAGTCAAAGGGGCCTCCACTGAGCGAGGAATCTAAAATTATCTTATTAAGGATTAACTTCATGTATGTTAAAGTGACTATACCACCCCCCTAAACATAAGTGAATCTCAAGTCCGAGTATTTTACTTATCACCACACAGAGATCACCAAGCACCCTGAAAACAGAAAAATCCATACATCAAACAAACAAATAATAACACAAAAATAGATAAACAAAATAGGCTCAACCCACTTAGGGATATTCTCCCCAGCAGAGCCTCCAGTCTATCATGGCAGGAAAATTTTGGGAATAAGCTATTGATTAACTCATCTCAACAAAAAGAAAGAGTCACCACCGAACTTTATTATTTCCAAAAGAATGAGAAAAGATCAAATAAAAGCTACAAAATCACGCAAAGAAAAAATCAAGGAAAAAAGCAAAGTAAAAAGCAAAGCAAAAAGAGATAAGGGTACAGGGGTTGGTTATGCAAAGAGAAGGTATTACCAACTTTCACATCCATGGTACTCCATGGGATCCTTTTGAAAATTTGTGTTTGACTAAAAGAGTTTGTTTGCAAGGATTGGGGAGATGAGAAAAGAATTTTTTATTATTATTTTGATTCGTCAAAACTTCGAGAGCTCTGTGCCTACGTACCTCCAATGTGAAATGGAGAAACCAGAACCACATAGTTCTTCTAAAAAAGAACAAAATGATATTTGTTGATTGATTTTAATGAAGATATATGTTGTCTTATTGTAGCGGTAGAAGTGTTGAGACTAAGCCATTCGATTGACTTAACTCGCAAAAATCAAAATAAAAATCGCCACTACGCTTTATTGTTTCCAAATGAATGTGAAAAGAGCGAATAACCCAAAAAGGGGGAGATAATATAAGTTCGGGGGTTGGTTATGCAAAGGGAAGGAATTAGAACCCTAAACGTCTATGGTACTCCACATGTACCTCTTTGAAAATCTTTGTATTTTGGCTATAAAAGTTGGATACAAAAAATAGATTACAGGGATGATGGAAGAAGTATTATTTTTTTAATAATTTTTGCACCTGTCGTGGTTGCTAACCTTTAGTGCCTAAGTACCACCTGTCATGCAATAGGGGATCATGGTACTCGTAGTGCACCTTTAAAATTTTTAAAACACAAGTGTGTTGGTTAATTTTAAGATATGAGACATCACCGTCTTATCAGAGTGGAAAAAATTACATACTACCCATGATTATGAGAAAGGAGAATTTGCGTCATCTCAAAGTGGAGAATATGGATTAGATTTTAAAATCAATAAAGCCTCGCTCAACACCAAAGTGAAAAATATCTCACTTCACTATATATCGTAGAAGTATAGTAGCTCGTATCACTACACAGATTGACAAGAGTCTATCTTTTGAGAAAAAAGTTTTAAAGTAAAAAGAAAAAGTGGAAAAATGGTTTGAATGAGATTGATTGACTTTTAGTCTTCTCCCAAAAAATGTCAAAGTATTTTTAAGTTATTTAAATTTTGATTAAGAAAAGATTTTTTGAAAGTGCATGGACCTAAGTCCATGTTTATTATGAAAGTGGTTCGGGTTTGGAAAACAAGAATAGTTTTGAAAAAGAGGGAGAATGTTTTTGAAATTAAAGAAGGTGCGAGGAGATGAAGGGACAATCCTAAAGCATAAGGTAAAATCTAAAGAAAAGAGTTGTCTTACCAACAAGAAGCTAACACTTGACACAATGACTCAATGTAGAATTCTCATCCTTTGGATTTGAAACAAACCAAGCAAAGATAATAAAATCTCTTAAGAAACCCAAGCTTCAAAGGCAATAAGTCTTCATAAAAATTGGGCAGAGTAACGGCTGTATACAGATGAATTCCCAATCACAGACAAAACACAGAATCAGAATAACATGCACACAAAGAAAACAAACAACCCAATGTTTTGCGGTAAACCCCAAGAACTCCAGACAAAATAGCAATAGAAGTCACAAGGTCTAAAGGTAGGTCAAGGTCTCTAATCCTAAGTCCAAGAAGTCCATAACTCCAAAATGCCAAGGATAGTAACCAAATAGTCCAAGTAACATTAAAGCTTTTTATTGTTCAAGTTGGTTATTAGGTATATTTGAAAAGAAAATGAGAAGCTCAAGTGAGCAAAATAAAAAGGCATAAAGATAAATTCTCAAGTGAGCAAAGATGAAAATATCATGAAATGAAAATGCTAAAATGAATGTGCGTAAAGTAAAAATCATAAAGTAAAAGCATAAAATAAAGTCAATTATTAGAAATTAGAGGTTAGTTGAATGAACATCTTGAAACTTGCATTTGAAAACTAATTAGAAGATTTATAAAATCAAAGCCTCTCAACAACAAGTCTCATTTGATTTTTGTCAAGTATATCATTCATTTCAAAATCTCAAGGCAACAATAAATGATCAACGATGTTTAAATGATTCACTTAGTTCCAAAATTTATGAAGATTCATTAGAGGATTAATAAGACCAAAGCCTCTTAACAATGGACCTCAAGGTTATTGGATCAAAGGTTTCAAATTAAACATACTTTGGCTTGTAAACATAGGTTTGTGCCACAAATGATCATTTCTCGAATCGGGAAAAATTTTAGCATTATGTTAAGCAATCGTAAGTGGACTTATATAGAAGTCACACCTATTTTGAGGCTGGTAAATAGCAATCTATGTGCCATATGTTTGGAGTGATGATATGTAGATCATCCTATAACAACATGTAGCACAAAAGAGAAGAGGATGAGATGAAGAGGGAGGGGATACATTTGAATTAAAGATTTTAATCAAACTATCATTAAAATCATTCATCCATTTTGGTGATGTTAATGAAGTTCATGATCAAAAATCATATGGCCAGAATATATTCAAAAAATAAATTGTAATTAATAAACAAGATAAAAAAAGAAAATGATTTTTAAATTGTTTTTTTTAAATGAAAACAAAAGGAAAATAGAAAATTATATTCAAAGTATCAAAGAAAAATTAAAAGAGACCTTAGAAAAGTCAGAAGTGGTCTCACATATTTTATAAGTTTTTTGGTAATTTTTTAAAACAGAAAAATATTTTCAAACTAATTAAAATCACTCAAATAAGTGAAAAAAGATCAAATATAGTAAAAGTCAAAATAAAATTCTAGAAAATCTCAGAAAGTCAGAAATAAAGAAAATGATCTTGATAAATTTTTTTATAATTTTAAAATGTAAAGAAGTATTTTTAAAACAATTAAAATAAGGAAAACAATACAAAAAATTATGAAAAATAACAAACATTAAAATAAAAATATGAAAATATGATCACAAAGTCAGAAATAATTCATAATATTTTTAAGAATTTTATCAGATTTTTTGAGTCAGAAATGAATTTGTTATGAATTTTTGAAGTTTAAATCAATTAAAATATAAATAAAATAAAATTAAAATAAACCAAAAAGATATAGACCATTGGATCAATGTCAAAACACGTTAGTAATCAAATCCAAGGGATCTGGCGCGCTGTGCATATCATGGTCATTAGTGAATAAACCACTAGATCAAATATTTAAAACATATTTGAAAAATGCGTGGAAAATTCTCATTGGTTGAAGACGCCAACATGGTTGTCTTCAACCTCCAGCCAACCTCAAAAACAGATTCCTCAAACTATAAAATTAGAGGGTCAGACTAATGCTATTCTCTTCATCTCATCAAGACGAAGAAAACTGTACCCTCACGAAAAATTTATATAAGCTGTAGCTCAGTCGATTTGAAGAAAACCAGAAGAAAAAAGTTGAATAGGGATTTGGAAATTCATGATGAAAACTCACTTCCAGTTGAAAACAAATGACGCGACTAGTATCAGAATGATGAGAGCTTCATTGTGGTAACAAATTTTGAGAGAATTTAGGAAGGAATCTACCTATTGAAGTTCAAATTCAGAGCTCGAAAACATGACTTGGCTAGCACGACTTAGGAGGCTTTAGGGCTTAGTTCTTCTCCTGTTAGCTTCAGTAAAGTTCAAGGATGAAGAATTGACAAAGAAAATGGATTGAGGAAGCTGTAAAACCAAATTCGAAGTTGCAGAAATATGGGTTAAGGAAAGAGTTGCGCAGGGTGATTATGGTTGTTCAAGCTTGAGGAAATGAATGCAATATGTCCCTCTATTTATAGAGAAGCAAATGGGACGCTCAAGCGTGTGGAATGATGAAGTTTGGAGGGAATTCGTGTGAAGTTGCAAGCATGAAAAGTGTGACTCGTATTTTGCTCAAAGCTCAACTAAAACTTGCGTTTCAAGGTGCTAATCACATCTGGAAGATTGTTAAACATAATTGGAAGTAAAAACACGCAAAAATTTAGTGATTACAAGATGAATTGTACATTTCAAAATTTGACTTGGAGGAAAGAGTCAGTTTCAACGTAACGACTTTGAATCAATGGTATTCACAACTCAAGGAGTCTTAGGGCATGATTATTGAAGCAATTGAAAGATAAGGTCACAAACTTTACAATGTGAAAATAATGGGATCAAATGGATAACTGAGCTAGGAGTTATAATGAGTCAAAGTTGAGAAAAAGATGCTGACATTTTGTAGTTATAAAAATTCTAAGTTTTTTTCTCAGAAAATGTCCTATAATGTTTTGACTCCAAACAAGGCCTTCCTCCAAAATTGAGCTTTGATCAATAATATTAGCTTAAAGTATGCTTCCAAAATAGAATTGTGAAACTTGAATCACTCAAACATACCAAGTATTGTAAAAGTTACGGTCTTGCAAAATTGGTGAAAATTAATGAGATGACCTATAAACTCTTGCATTCTTAGGGAATTTTCCATCCATTTCCAAGCTTTACACATAAATAAGAGTTGAAGTTCATATCCTTAAGATCATTTTGGAAAAATAATGGGCTCAAGGAGATAAAAATTGACAAGGTTATAATTTTTTGAAGTCACATAAGGGAATTTGATGGCCTATCTAGAGGACTTGTAATCTTTATTCATCATTAGGCATCTTCCACATAAAATTTTATTGAAAATTTTGAAGTGATTGGTTGTAACTCTTTAAAGAGAATCATGTCTTTGGAATAACTCAAAAACGCCAAAGGATGAGAAAGATATAGCCCTTAGGAGTTCAAAACCCTAGCTCCTAGAGCACCAAAATGACTTGGAAAACCCTTTCAATTTTGACAACCTTACTTGCACAATAACTCTTGCAATGTGAATATAAGTTGTTGTGGATGATAATAAGAACCCATAGAAACAAAAAACCAACTCCAAATATTTATAATTAAGAGTGTTATGCACTTATGATCAAGAAATCAATAATTTGTCCAATTAGGTCAAACTTCTTCAATCAACTCTTGCATCTTTTGATTTTCTTTGACAAATTGAAGTATGATAAATCATAGTAGACCTTGTCATGATATTAATTCAAAGTATCTTCAATGATGAAGCTTGAATCTCAATGAAAATTTGTTGAAGAAGGAATGGAAATAAACTCATGAACCTATAAATCAAACAAATGAAATATGTTGTGCCCTTACCTATAATATCATCAATTAGATCAAACATTCATTGTATTTATTGGTTAAAAAATTAATCAATATAAAACATAGATGATCATAATATATAAATAAATGTGCTTGGTGATTCCTCATGAGCAAACCTTAATATAGGGAGAAGAACCAAAGCCTAGTGTGACCTTGTTGTGATTGAGTTGATATAAGATGATAGAGGAATCTTAGGGGGGGAAATTGGGGTACAACAAC
This sequence comes from Vicia faba, assembly GCA_948472305.1. Taxonomy (NCBI): domain Eukaryota; kingdom Viridiplantae; phylum Streptophyta; class Magnoliopsida; order Fabales; family Fabaceae; genus Vicia; species Vicia faba. Next base: position 844,608,159 of record OX451739.1, read on the forward strand.
TGCCCTTATTTAAGTATCTTCTATCTGGAGATACGAAGGTTAAAATCCTCGTGTCAAAGCGATTGAAGATACTTAAATACAAAACAAGCCCTATTTTTGGTCCAAAGAGGCCATGCAATGCTTATAATTGTACATGCGAATAAACAAATCCAAAGGTGACATGTGATACCACTGGGGAAACAAAAAATACAAGACCAAAAGAAAAAAGACCAGGGAAATAAATCACTGGTGAACAAAAGACTCGACTGTATTACGGTAAATACCAAGAAGAAGACAAAGAAACATCAACTCAAACATTGAGGAGAGAAAATAAAGGATAACAATGATCGACAGATAACCGCAAACTACCCATTCACTAAGAAGATAGAAAAAAGGTAATGTTGACACACAGGGGGGAAAGAAATGGTAGGATAATGCCAGAAAACATCAATATTAGGGTAAGCCATAAATGACCAGCATCAGTACTTATGATTGGAAGCAAACAAACTTCTTCAGAGAAAAGTGAATCTCAACAATGGACTATCTCCCATAATGACGAGACTACCATTCATCGGAGTAACAAATCTCAACAACGAACTATCTCCCATAATGATGAGACTACCATTCATCGGAGTAACAAATCTCAACAACAAACTAACTCCCATAATGACGAGACTACCATTAATTGGAGTAAACAAATCTTAACAATGAACTATCTCCCACAATGACGAGACTACCATTCATCAGAGTAAAAAATATCAACAATGAACTATCTCCCATAATGTCGATACTACCATCCATTGGAGTAACAAATATTAACAATTAACTATCTCCCATAATGAAGAGACTACCATCCATTGGAGTAACAAAATCTCAACAACAAACTATCTCTCATAATAACGAGACTACCATTCATTGGAGTAACAAATCTCAACAACGAACCATCTCCCATAATGACGAGACTCTCATTCACCAGAGTAACAAATCTCAACAACCAACTATCTCTCATAATGACGAGACTACCATTCATTGGAGTAAATAAATCTCAATAATGAACTATCTCCCATAATGACGAGACTACCATTCATCAGAGTAACAAATCTCAACTACGAACTATCTCCCATAATGACGAGACTAACATCCATTAGAGTAACAAATATCAACAACAAACTATCTCCCATAATGACGAGACTACCATCCATTCGAGTAACAAAATCTCAACAATGAACTATCTCCTATAATGACAAGACTACCTTTCATCGGAGTAAAAAAATTTCAACAACGAACCATCTCCCATAATGATGAGACTACCATCAATTGGAGTAATAAATATCAACAACGAACTATCTGCCATAATGACCTACCATCCATTGAAGTAACAAAATCTCAACAACGAACTATCTCCCATAATGATGAGACTACCATTCATCGGAGTAATAAATATCAACAACGAACCATCTCTTATAATGACGAGACTGCCATCCATTGGAGTAACAAATCTCAAAAACGAACTATCTCCCATAATGATGAGACTACCTTTCATTGGAGTACAAAATCTCAACAACAAACTATCTCCCATAATGACGAGACTACCATCCATTGGAGTAACAAATCTCAACAACGAACTATCTCCCATAATGAAGAGACTACCATCCATTGGAGTAACAAAAACTCAACAACAAACTATCTCTCATAATGACAAGACTACCATTCATTGGAGTACAAAATCTCAACAATAAACTATCTCCCATAATGACGAGACTACCATACATTGGAGTAAAATTCATGAATCTTCTTTAGGAACTAACAGACTTAATGGGGAAGTATAGGCAGCTAAAATAAAGAGACCTGCCACTTGTTGTTATCAGAAAGAGTTGCAATAATGCCTTCCTAGGGAAATGCCAATATATTCTAGCTGAGGAAGTAAAGTCTTCTCGTTCAAACTAAATGCACATTCTCAAACTCGAGCCTAAAGCCTGTAGAAATCAGAATAACAATGTTGCCACAGACCACAAATTCAAACCAGAAATAAACCGAAACAAAATAGTCAACCAAGATAGCACCTGATGAGGACTAAACTCAAAAGGGAAACACGTTCCATCCAGATAATGAGATGAAAAAGAAGGATATAACAAAATTCTTCCACGAGGGGTAACTTAGTGGGGAAATTGAAAGGATATACACTTTCTGCTTAAGGTTGACAATTTATTGGAGAGAGGGTAACATAACTCTACAAATAGAGTAATATGCCAACAAAAGCAAAAATGAATGCAAATGAGCAAATAATGTTAAATTCAGCCATGCATGATGTATGTATGAATGTATGAATCTCATCATGTATATGCTGACAAAACATACATACAACACTGGGAATAACCAGATAAAACCTGCTTGGGTAAAGTCAACACTCGGCTAAATCACATCCAGGATGAAAATTTCATAAGAAAGTAAGCACCAGCTGAGGAAACAAGTTCCTATTTCATGGCTTAACTTCACTGGGAAGAAACATAATCCGAAAATAATCAAGTCAAAACAATAAATCAAAATAGATATAGGGATGTAACCTCCTCCTTCAAGCTTTTTCGGGGACTATCACACAGACTTCAATAGGGAAAACAAATGTTTCAATGTCTAAATCTTCATTGGAGATTATGATAGTGACTTCATTAGGGAAGATGAAAACCACATCGCCGAGATATCAACTGGGGATCTCATGATGGCTTCGTTGGGAAGGACAATACCGCATTATCGTAGGGAACCCCAAAATACATTTTTCAATGCCAAGAGCAAAAATTACACAAAATATTCTGGGGAGAATTAATGAAACCACACGTGGATAACAACTTTCAAAAAGAAAAATTATCTCAGCTTTACTTGGGGATTTAAGAAGTCAATCAATATAGCAAGAAGTCAAAATTATGAGGGTTTTAAATCAAACCCAACACTTGGCGGGAGAAAACCCAAAAAGTTGACAACTGTTTCAACACCTCTTAGATAAGATACTCCCCTTGTCTAGTTGCCTGGGAAACAAACAACAACAATAATTCCACCACTGCAAAGGGCGGAATTTTGCAAATGAATCTACCTTAGCACATAAAGGGAGAAAGAACTTCCGTCATATGAGGAAAAACCTTATTGGGGAATCTGGGATAGAGGCTTCAGACCATGCAAACTAGAAATCAAAATGAACCAATACTTGACTGGGGAAAATAGGATCACAAACCCAACACCGCACCATACATCAATTGGTATCACCGCTAACTATCTGAGAAACACAAGAAGATCATACGCATACCAGCAAAAGTGACCCGAGAGAACTTTCTTGGGGAATACATACTTCCAAAATTTTAGAGTTTGTCCATCCTTGGAATCACCATTTTTGTTTTTCTTGAATCACAAAATCTAAAGTAAAAAGTAATTTGTAAATTCTTTTCAAAAAACAATTTTGTTATTTAATCTTTTTGTTTTGAAATTACTATCAATAATAAACGGAGTCTTTGTAAGCAGAATAAAATAAGAATTACAAAGAATTGGATAAAAGCTCAAACTTTATTAATAGAATGGTAGTCTGAGAATGGCGAGACCCCGTAGATGATTACAAAGTTTGGAAAATGGTAATACATTGGAAAATATACATTGAAATTCAATAACCACTATTCTCCCTTGAAATTCTGGTATCAGATATGAGATGCCGAAGGAGATGTCACGACACAAATATCTCAAGACAGTATAAAATGCAACAATATTAAAAGCAGTAAAAACACAAGGGATCGTTAACCCAGTTCAGTGTTCAATAACACCTACTCTAGGGGATACCAAGCCAGGGACAAGTACACTAAGTAGTATCAATTCATAGACCCTCAGTAAACAACCAGTTTATGATCTAATCACGTAATCACTACCCGTGCTATACTTCTACCTAAGACACACCTAGGTATGAGGCCCTCCTCAAATCCCTTCAATCACTAATAGTGAAGAACAACAGAAATATTAAGTTTTAAGGACTTCAATCATTCAATACTTAAAAGCTTATGAATGATCCAATACTTAGAGTGTATTACAACTAAAAAGACTTAGACTTCTAAAACAGAAAGAGTATGTTCTTCTTTTTAAAATTTGCAGCGTGATGAATAAGGATGCAAGTCCTTATAAAGGCATAGAAGTGGGCTTGGGCTGAAAAACAAATATTCCAATCCCTTGAATATTTCCATGAAAACAAACCAAGATATAATCCATAAGGATAATGCAAATAGAAAAATATTCCTCCATATTTTTCGCAAACTATGAGTCACAAATCCTGAATAATGGCGCGCATAAAAGCAGGAAAAAAATATGAAGTCACGTTTGAATCAGGAGGCAGATGTCAAGACATTTGTTTGACATCATTCAAAACCAGTTTGCTTCAAATGTCAAGACATTTAGCAAAACATTATCAAGTCAGTGTTTTACCAAAATTGCTGCCAACAAACACTTACAAACTCCCCCTTTGGTAAATTTTGGCTAAAACATTATTTGAGCACATTATCAGAGCAACGACACAAGTAAAAAAAAAACTCAGTTAACAGTTAGCAAAAGTAACTAAGTTAGATATTAGTAGAGGAAGATGTCAGAACATCTTCAGAGACATGAGGCTCCCCCTCAAACATTAAGCTCCCACTCAGCCAGTGGTCAGTCAGTCAGAGGTCAGTCACCCTCAGTCAATGGTCAGTCAGTCAGTTTCTCTCCCCCTCTTTAGATATAATATGCCAAATAAAACATGCATTTAAGAGAATAACAATAATAGAATATGCCAAATAAGTACAGACCATAAGAACAAAAGAGACATAACATATAAACAGCAAATGGTCTAACTGTCTTCAGGACCAGTAGACTTGGCAGAGTCATAACTTCCTTCATCATCAGAATCTCCTCCTTCAGTGCTCACTCTATCATCAAAATTGTTGTCCTTCTGCAACTCCTTGGTCATCTTTTCAAAAATTAGCTTTCTTGTTGAGCTAACTCTGATCACATTATCAAGTTCTTTGCAGGCTTCCCTTAATTCAGTAATTATGTCATCCTTAGTCGAGGTCTTGTTTTCAGAAGATGCAGATGTCAAAACAATGTCTGAGACATATTTTCCTGAAAACAGCTTGAAGTGAAGGGTCAGAGCAGATTACCTCTTGCAAACTACATCATAACCACTAAGAATTCCAAGATGTAGATTAAGAATAATTCCACAAATAAGAGATGGAAAGGCAATAGGAATTTTGATAGCACATGTTCCTGCATGCTTAATAGTCTTATAAAAATGTAAGCACCATAATCAAACAGTTTCTTATTTCCAATAGCATAGATAAACTTTCCTAAGACGATTGTAATGGTTGAGGTATGATTGGTAGGAACCCAATTAGCAGCTCTAATTCTATGCAAGATAGCATATATCACACTTAGCTTACTAACAGGAAGCTTATTCTTCATGGGCCACTCACTCACTTGGTTTGCAGTGATGGCTTTGTACACTTGATTATCAGTTACTTCCAGCTTACAATAATCATCTTCAGACCTATCCAGAAATCTATTGATGATAGCAGGAGAAAATTCTACACACCTACCTCTAACAAACTCCTTCCTATACTCCTTACTTTTATAATTAGCACAATTAATATGAATTTTAACAATAAATTCCTTAACAAGAGTCTCATAACATTTTGCAAACCTGGTGACAGTCTTCATCAATCCAGCAGAAGAAATCAACTCCATAATCTCTTTGCACTCTAGTGCAGCAGCTCCCAACTCTCTTTCCAAGGCAATTCTTCTTTGAAATACATATTTCCACTTTTCAACATTTCTAATAGAATGAAAGGAAATGTTTTCAAGAGGAGCATCAGGAACCCTAACAGAAAGCTTCTTGCTTGCAGATTTCTTCACAAGAGAGATGTCTTGGAACTCTTCCCCGACATCATAATCAGAGTCAGCTTCTTCTACTAATGCAACTTTCCTCTTACTTCTGGATCTCTTCATAGGTGAGATGTTCTCGACAGCATCAGCATCATCATCATCATCATCATCATCATCATCATCATCATTTGTGGAGCTATCAGGTATAGCTTTTCTTTTGTCAGAGGGAAGAACCACTTTACTCCAGAGCTTTGTGGGACCATACATAGTCTTCTTCTTGATGCTCTTGGCAGTGGGTGTGACATCCACATTTTTTATTTTTCCAGTCTTGAGCCTTTTAGAAATTCTAGGAACCACATTAGAAATGAGCTCATTGTCAGATAACTCATCATCATTAACCATATTCTAGTATTTTGATTCTTTGCAGCTTTGGAGCCAGCAGCATCTTCCTTATCAGGAGAGTCCTTCTCAACATCTTGTTCAACATCAGCTTCCACCTCTTCTAGAGAAGAAGTAGCAAGCTTGCCATGTTTGCTTCCAGCAACACCTTTCTTGAAGGTGGATGATTCAACAGCATTTTTAGGATCATTTCTTTGTCAGCCGGAGCAGGCATTCGGGCAAGAGGAATTGAAATTCCAGGAACATCAAAACCTTTATTTAACACCCTATCTACCAGCCTTCTAATACTTATATCAACATTAACAATGTCTTCTTCTGTTCTATCATCAGTAGAAGTAGAAGCATTACCTTTAGAAGTGTCAAACTCGTCTTTGGATTTCTTTGCAGGTGACGATCTGGGTTTCTTAACCTTCCTCTCAAGAGGTGGAATTGTTGTTAGAGGAGTAACATCGAGTAATTTGTCAAGGGAGACCTCCTCAGGATGGTCAACAGATTTTGAGGGAGACGATGCATGATGTTGAGACATCTTTGAAGATTTTTGAGAAAAGAGATGAAGAATGACAAGGGTTCTTTTTCTGTAAAGGAAAATGAAGAGTTTGTGAAAATAGAAGGAACTGATTTCATAGCGTGTGGGAATAACTTTGAAACAGTCTTGAAATGATTGCTTTCGAAATTTGATTTGTTAGAAACATAAATAATATAATATGACTTTAATGATATTCCCACACGCCCTTAATTGCTACAAACCCTCATATATGCAGATCCCTAATTTTTCTCTTAAGTTCTCAAACTGATTTGCATCCAAAGCCTTAGTGAAAATGTCAGGCAGTTGTAATTTAGTAGCTACATGTTCTAAGGCAACAATCTTTTCTTCTACAAGCTCTCTTATGAAGTGATGATGGATATCAATGTGTTTGGTCCTGCTCTGTTAAATAGGATTTTTTGATATATTTATGGCACTTATATTGTCACAAAATAATGTCATGACATCTTGTTTGACATTATATTCTGTTAACATTTGTTTCATCCAAACCAACTGAGAACAATTACTTCCTGCATCAATATACTCAGCCTCAGCAGTGGATAGAGACACAATTTTTCTTCTTACTGAACCAAAATATGAGGTTATTTCTCAGAAAGAAACATCCTCTTGATGCACTTCCTACCCAATCGACATCACAATAACAAGTTAAAGAAAAATTAGATCCATGAAAATATAGTATACCATAGTCACTTGTCCCATTCACATATTTAAGAATTCTCTTCACATGGTTGGCATGGATAAATTTAGGATCAACTTGATATCTAGCACATACCCCTACAACAAAGGAAATGTCAGGTCTGTTAGCTGTGAGGTATAGAAGACTGCCTATCATACATCTGTAAAGACTTTGATCCACACTTACTCCTTTTATATCTTTAGACAACTTCAGTGTGTGGGAGCAGGAGTTCTTTTGTGACTGGAATTTTCCATCCCAAATTGTTTTACTATATTCTTATCTTACTTGCTTTGAGATAAAAATATGGAATCTTCCATTTGTTTAACTTGCAGACCAAGAAAGTATGTTAACTCACCAACAAGGCTCATCTCAAATTCTGACTGCATTTGCTTGACAAAATGTTGAACCATCTCATTTGACATTCCACCAAACACAATATCATCAACATAAATATGTGCAATCATGATCATCCCTTCTTTTTCCTTGACAAAAAGAGTTTTGTCTATTCCACCTTTCCTATATACATTCTCACCAAGAAATTATGTCAATCTCTCATACCAAGCTCTTGGAGCCTGCTTTAATCCATACAGAGCTTTCTTCAGTTTGTAAACATGTTTAGGAAAACTTGGATCAACAAATCCCTTAGGTTGTTCCATATAAACTTCCTTATTCGGATAGCCATTTAATAAGGTACTCTTTACATCCATTTGAAACAATTTAAATTTCAGAATGCATGCAACTCCCAAGAGTAGTCTGATTTATTCAAGTCCGGCCACATGGGCAAACGTTTCATCAAAGTAAACTCCTTCAATTTTAGTGTATCCTGGTGCAACTAATCTTGCCTTATTTCTAGTGACCATCCCTTTTTTATCATATTTATTCTTGTACACCTATTTAGTGTCAATCACATTTGTCCCTTTAGGCCTTGGAACTAGATCCCAAACTTTATTTCTACTAAATTGTTCTAGCTCTTCTTGCATAAAATTAATCTAGAACTCATCAGTTAAAGCCTCTTTGACATTCTTAGGCTCAATTTTTGAAACAAAGCAAGAGTTTGATATCCCTTCTCTTGATCTAGTAGTAACTCCTTTATTTAGATCTCTTATGATAAGCTCCTTAGGATGATATCTCTGAGTTATAATTGAAGGCCCTTAATTGAGATAAATATGCTCAGGCTCTTCTTGAGGTGGATTATAATCAATACTTCTATCATTTAATTCTGTTGGAATATCAGACAAAGATGTTCCAACATTGTGATCGGTGGAAATAAAACTGACTGTTTTTAAGCTGGTTCGCGAAATGTCGCGGTAAGCAAGAGTAGCCACCGTCTTTTATGTTCTCCAACATGGAAAGGACAAAAGCACAGCAAAATTCCTTCTTTGAGATTGTTTCTCGGTTCGGGAGGTAGATTTATAGAAAGGGAAGGTGTTAGCACCCTTTCTATCCGTGGTTATCCACGGGCTCTTAGGTACTTGCTCTTATGTTTTCAAAAATTGTTTGCTTTTCAAGTGTGTGTGGGTTTTGAAAATGTTTCGTTTGAAAAATTTCTAAGTAACCCTTGTATCTGTCCTCAAGAGTGTATGAAAAATTTGTTTGAAAACTTTTAGAAAGTGTCTGTGTGAAAAGTTGTTTTTGTTTGTTTGAGAGAGCAAGTACCCAGGAGAAATCTACCTACTCTAAGGAATTAGGCTGTGTAAGAGTCCTTTAGATAGTGCTATCCCACCATTGAGAGGTAGGTAGCATCGTCGTTGGAGTTATTCGGGTCAATTCGATTATTAGGGACAATGTGGTCACCAAAGCAATAGTAGGACACCTTAGAAGTAACCCTAATGTCCTAGATCCTTTTTTATCCGAGGCAACCGTTTTGAGGCAACTGGATCTTAGACAAAAGGGCGACCTCTAAGACACCCTATACTTGATGACCACGTTCGAGGCAACCAGTGAGGCGTACCCTAGGAGTGGCATGTGCATGTGTGTTGTTTTTTTAGTTAAATTGTCTTTGCATGTTATTTGTGAGCTACAGATTGGTTTTTATTTGTCATACAAGTCTTTCATGCATTTTTTAACAGTTAAGAGTGCGGAAAATAAATTGCGGAAAAGGTAAATCTAGCTATTACAAGGCGCGGGTCTATACATCACCAAAAAACAGAAACCCATTTTGAAAATAAGAATGCGGGAAATAGTAAATAAAGATATAAACCTAATTAACTATTACATTCCCGGAGCAAATACAAAATAATGAATTAAAAAAAATATACGCGCGAAAGAATGAATCGGGACGTCCTGAGGGTTTTGACCCTTTTGAGAAAGAAATTGAATTTTGTCCTTTTTTGCAATTAATTAAAATTAAAACTAATAACTAATTAATTAATTTATTAAAAAATGTTTTTTTTTGTATTTTTATGTTTTAATGAAATAAAATAAAAAGGAATTAAAAATGTCAAAAGAAAAGCCTAAGTATAAATTTATTTTTTATTTATTGTAAAAAGAAGATTAAAATTAAACCTAATTTAAACTAGATCAATTTATTAGTATTTTATTTACAAAAATAATTAATAGTGAATAATAAAAAATATTTACATTTTTAGTTTTTTTTTGAATTTTTATGAAAAATATTAATTATGTTAATTTTGGTGGTAATAATGATAATTAAAAAAATAATTAATAACTAAATTAGAAAATATAAAACAAAAAGAAAAAGAATGAACCAAGGGGGGTTTGGGCCAGATTGGAGGTGTTAGGCAGCAATTTCAGGCCCACCAAGCTTTCAGCCACGTTTGACTTTTGTAATCAGATGCACAAGCTTTGACTGAGGATCATGATGGTTATCCTCTCTTGGCCTTCAGATTTGACTTTTGAGACACTTGGCGCCCTGATTTGTGAGAGTCCATGGTGGAATGCTCTTCAGCGCCTACACATGATTATATGGGGGAAAAATAGAAACAAGGAAATTGGGGGACCTGGGAATCGAACCCAGGTCCCAATGATGAACAAACACCTCACCAACCACTAGGCCACACGCGTGTATCTGTTATAATATTAACAATTGAAAATAATATAAGAACCAATCATATGCTGGAGAGAGAAAACAAAAAAAGCGCGCGCCATTTGAATCCTCCAGCCATATGTGAACACGTAATCATCTTCTTCTTCGTGCCTGCAAAAAAACAAATGATTAGCGGGGGTTTTTAACCCCCACAAAATAACATGAGAAAAAAATAACGAATAGCCCTACAGGCTATATAAATTGGGCGCGAGGGTTGGGATTGGTTCGTCCTGATTTCCTGAGTTCAACCATGTGCGTGAGATAGTCCAATTTTGTCTGAGAAGCAAAGCCCTAATTCACAAACTCAAAAACCCTAAAAGTTGTTAATGGCAAATCACAATCCTGTACATGATAATCCAATTAATTGATATGAATAGCTTTGTATGGTTGCAAACAATATAAAACAAGCTTTAAATCACACCAAATGTTCATGAATTGGGAGTTTCGATTTTGAAAAATATTGACAAACCGTGATTTTGTTTGGCGTGATTTCTCAAGCTTCAGCCCTTGACTTTGAATCCAAAAGACTCCTGAGAGTTCCAGCAAAGTGTTAGAAATGAAAAAAGGCTTGGAATTACGTTGGAAGGTGGATTTCAGTTTTGAATTTTCTTGAGTTTTATTTCAAAATGGCATAAGGGTTTGCAGCAGCTTTTTTCATGTGTAATGTATTAGGTTTTGGTTCAGCATATGTATGGGAATGCATTTAGGTCAGCAGCTGAGCCAATGATCCATTGTATTGATGTCTTGAGATTTTGGTTTATCACCATTAAAGGACTTTCCAAACTTGGTTCAAAACCATGATTTTGTGCACAAAATAGCCTAGCACGAATTTGGTAGTTGGCATATGCTGTATGAAAGCCATTCAAACCATAAAGATGCCATTTAATTAATTTTTTGATTTTACTTGAATTATTATGGATTAAAATGAATTAAATCCATAAAAATTAAATAAAAATGAAAAAAAAAATAAATGTTTGGTCTTGAAATTAATCATGGGACACGTGGGTGGCATGACAAGGCTGAATTAAGTGGAAGAAGGTGGGCCCTTTTTTCAAAAATTGAAGTTTTAAGGATAGTTGACCTTTGCCATTTCACAAAGATTTCCCAACTTCTCAAATGCATATCTTGCTCAATTTTGATCATATGAACATGTTCTTGGACATTTTGGAAAGCTCTTGAAGTCTTCTAACCAATGCCTTTGGTCCCATGTTATTTTGATTTACCAATCCCAAGTTATGGTCTTTGACTTAAAGTGCCTTTTTGTTGACTTTTGAAATTGACCTATAATGTTGAAATTGATAACTTTTTGTGAGAGCATTTCTTGGACTTGGAATGTGAGGATGAGTTATAGGAAATGTCATCCCCATCAAAATGAGCATTGGATGGGATTTTTCTGATGAACCATGAAAAAGTTATGCCTTGGTCAAGTTACAGTTGACTTTTCAGCTGTCCAAAAATGGAAACTTTTGCATCTTGATGATTTTTGAGCCATTCTTGTGGAATCATGATCAAATGATGATTGTGGCTTCAAAATAAGATGTTGACCAATTTTTTTGACTTTTGACTGCCAAATGACCATTTTACCCCTACAGTTGATTGTGGAGCAACTAGGGCTTTTGACTGTGCAACTTGATGCTGTGAGACTTGAAACTTGGCATGTAGATGCTTGACAATGTGTATAGGCATATGTGATTTGATTGAGCCCTTGAAAACCTCAACTTCCTTGCAAGAACCAAAACCCTAATTTTGACAGGCTTAGGAGGATGGTTTGACTGTGCAACCCTTGAGTAGACTTGAGCAAATTGAGATGATGCTTGTCAAAACTTTGAAGAATATGGGAGGGCAAATTTTGGGGTACAACAGTTACCCCTGTTCAATTTTCTTAGACCTGAGGATGTAGATTGGCTTGCGTGCCTTTCGTGATCCGAAGGTGGAAGATGATTGAACACTAAAGTGCCTAGAAATTTGCACTCACACAGTGGAGTATCAACAATGTGATGGCGGGAATGGGCTTACAGATGCCATTTGGAGAGATGATGGATAGGAGGATGGGCTTATAGATGCCATCTGGAGATGCGACAGAATCTCGTCGGGAATGGGCTTATAGATGCCATTTGGAGACGTGACGGAATCTTGTCGGGAATGGGCTTATAGATGCCATTTGGAAATGTGATGGATAGTTGCGGAGATGGGCTTATAGATGCCATCGGGGGTGTCAATCGCGTAAGAGATTCCTTAGTGAGAACTTGCGTACTTGAGAAAGGAAGATGGTTTCCTGGCCTATTACAGGTGTTGATCTTCAAACTCTTCATGCAGATATGCCCAGGCTAGATACAGGTATCGAATCTATAATTAATCGCTCACAGATATGCCCTGGCTAGATACAGGTATCGAATCCGGAACTTCAAAAGGTTGCTTACAGACGTGCCCTGGCTGGATACAGGTGTCGAATCTCTAAACTTGGTTATGTTCAGCTGAACTTACCTTGGTACCTTGGTGGACAGAGCAACTAGATCGCTTAGATAACTCATTATTGCCCCTGTTTCTGATGTCACCTGTAATTAGTCCTTTGTTTCGCATGCAAGTATTTATGAGTTAGGAATTAATGTCAAATGCATATATAAAAAATGAACATTGGACGTTCTTCGCAAGACAAAACAGAAAAAGGAAAAACAATTGGCAATTTGTCTGAACAGGTGGATTTGTATTGATTTTGAAATTTGCCTGTAAATAGGCGTTTATGTACAAGAGGCTGACGTCCTAGTAAGAGAACGCCGCCGAACAACATAGAGTTTATACAATTTTGTTAAAAGGAAAACAAAACAGCTATGTGAAAAAAATAATCCCACTGGGTTCCAACTCTGCTATCGCCTTTATGTCTTCAAGCGTCTCATCACTTGGCTGCTTAGTTGAAGATGAAGCCGGTTGCTCGATGCCGTCTGAACCTGATAGTTGATGCCGAATTCTGGATGCAAGGTGATCCAATGAGACATAGTATTACACTTTATCCCTAACTTTTCCCTGGACCTCCCTTTCGGGTTTTCAGTCCACCGGGATACCCATTTTTGCCCAAGCCTCCTTTTCAGGTTTTCGACTTGCCGGGTGTACAGATTTTTTCCATTTCATCCCTTATTTTTTCCCGAACCCTTTTGGTTCACCGGGAAGCTCTTATTTTTGCCTAGGTGTGTCAACCTAGCGGGTCTTTTATCATGCGTAGTATCTTTTTACTATGTCTGCATTGGCGGGGTGAGGAAGGTCGTCACCATCCATGGTGGTTAGAATCATAGCTCCTCCTGAGAAGATATGTTTAACCACAAATGGCCCTTCGTACGTAGGGGTCCATTTGCCCCTGGGATCACTTTGAGGAAGTATGATGCGCTTGATTACCAGGTCTCCGACTTGATACTCTTGTCGTCTGACTTTCTTGTTAAATGCCCTGATCATCCGTTTTTGGTACGTCTGACCATGACAAATAGCGGTGAGTCTCTTTTCATTGATTAAATTTAATTGATCAAGTCGAGTCTGGGTCCAGTCATCTTCGCTCAAACCTGCGTCCTTCATTATCTGGAGAAAGGGTATCTGGACTTCAATAGGCAAGACTGCCTCCATGCCATAGACCAAGGAAAAGGGAGTTGCCCCTGTTGACGTCCGTGCTGAGGTACGGTACCCATGAAGAGCAAACGGTAACATCTCGTGCCAATATTTGTAGGTCACTGTCATCTTCTGCACAATCTTCTTGATATTCTTATTCGCCGCTTCTACAGCTCCATTCATCTTTGGCCGGTAAGGAGAAGAGTTATGGTGCTGTATCTTGAATTGCTCGCAGAGCTCAGTGATTATCTTGTTGTTAAGATTGGTACCATTGTCCGTAATGATCCTCTCAGGTACACCGTATCGACAGATCAGGTTGTGCCGAATGAACCGTGCCACGACGTTCTTTGTTACCGTAGCATATGAGGCTGCTTCGACCCACTTCGTGAAGTAATCAATCGCTACCATGATGAAGCGATGCATGTTAGATGCCGTAGGTCTGATCTCGCCGATCATATCAATGCCCCACATTGCAAAAGGCCAAGGTGTTGTCAAGACGTTCAGAGGCACCGGAGGAATGTGCACCTTATCAGTGTAAGTGCCCTGGCTGGAGAGTTGGCTTCATTTGTAAAACAAATAAGAAAGCAAGTTTACCTAGATCCCCTCTGTTGTTTTAATATGTGGTGTTGAAGAAGTTCAACATCTGGACCAACATGTTATGTAAGATGTCACAACATCAGCATGTGACATCGCGCCTGAAACTAAGGACTGATTAAGTAACTATGTTATATGTTGAATGTTTGTAACAGCTGTGACTTATAACCTAACTATTCTAAGTGATCTAAATTATGGAAGAGGTTATTTGTTGTGTTGAAAAAGTTCAACATCTAGGAAAACATGTTAGATGTAATGTCATGACATCTGACCTGACATCACGTCAACAGAATTGATAATTTAGTTACAGTTCTGGTACTTAAATACTCTATGTGGCGTTTCTTGTGGAGAATCTGAAGATCAATCAAGAATCAATCAGAATATTTGAAGAAAATACTGTTTCTAAATATGGAGATATTTTAGGAACTAGAAGATTGAAGACCTTGATTATAGGAGAAGTTTGCTGCTGAGTTGTAACAGCAAGGAGAAAAACTTGTTGAGTTAGGTAATAGGTTATAAATAGCAGATTGTAACCTAGGGTTTGATAGAAAAATAATGTAACATTGGGGGTGTTTTGTTAGGAAAACCTGTCGGTCTGTGGCAAGGTTACCATGTATGTAACTCGAAACCTGTAGGTAAGAGTTTGAGTGTTCTTGGATGAAGCTGTGAAGCAAGTCTAAGTATTTCTGCATTACTTCATATTCATTGTAATGTAGTAAACCAAGTGGGAGGGCACTGCTTCTTGAGTAGGAGTAAGACTTCTGTTGTTGCGACAATAGGAATGGAAACTGGTAGGTTTCTATCTAGGAGTTCCTATGTATAGGTTGCACTGGGTAGATGATTAAGTGAAGGATGGGAACTTGTGAAGTTTAGTCCTGAATTAATATTGCTAATAGTGGATCTTCTTCCTGGCTTGGTATGCCCCCAGAGTAGGTGTATTTCACCGAACTGGGTCAACAACTGATTTGTGTTTTTACCTTCAACACTTTATAATTCTGTCTGTTATATATCAAGGTAAAACTGTAATGTTGTAACAGATGATGTCTCAGAACTTGTTAAGACTTCATGCTGATATCTGTGCAGAAGAAACAGAACTGCAAAGACTGTTTGCTCTCTGCTGATCATGTACCACAGATGAGCAGAACTAGGCACATCAGTGTTCTATCCTCTGGATCTTCAAATTAGATCTGGTACAGCTTGGTTAAACTGTGCTTCTGTTACTCTTCAGTACCAAATCATAAAAATTGGGTATCTACCTTGCAGTGTATTTATTATGTCATATCAGATGTTTAGACATTGAGTATAACATCTGAAGACTGGCATACACCAGAATTTCAATTGGTATCAGAGCAGGTATCCTGGTCTGTTTCTGGATGAGATCCATGGGTGATACTTTCTGGTATTTGCAAGGTCAATTTTAGTACTGAAGATTGTAACCTGGAATGGTTTGTTATTTCCCTGAATGGTCCCTTGAAGTGGGAGGATGGACTATTCTTGACAGGAACTGTGTGTACCTGTCTGTGGTGATTGGCATTTGGCCTGGCTGTGTGGTAACTGCTCTAGGTTTGATTTATGTTCAAACCCAGGATGTGTGTACGCCTGAAGTTGTGTATAGGAGTCATGCTAGGTTTATACCATAGTCTAAATTGATCTATTTTTGAAGACTAGTATGGTGGAGTGTGTGTGCAAAGATTGAGTTGTATTATGTTCTTCCGCTGCATAATACTTGGCAAAACTCAAGCTCTGATGTGTTTCCCCTCTTATGTATTGAAGACTACTGTATTCAAGATAATCTATTGAAGATGTCACAGATACTTGAGTCCTCTCAAGCCCACTCATGAAGACAGTCTTCGTTCAGGATGGTAAGAATCACATAATCACGGATTAGTGTTACACGAAGACCTTGAAGAATTTCAAAGAAGGCCTTGTTCCAAGGTGATGGAACTGATGTTCTATGTGATGGTGGAACAAGGATGCAGCTACTAGCTGAAGAGCATATGTTTTGGGTGTCAAACAAAGGGATACCTTTGTTTGGAACCTACTCCTGACCTGGAAGAGGAGACATCTGTGTGTGCAAAGTTGACAATGGTAAAGTCAACTATGTCTGTGTACTCCCGAAGGTTACTTTAGAAGTCAGAACTCTAGAAGTAAAGCTGGTTGAGATATGACTTTGATCAGGGCTGAGCAGTTGTTCCCTGGAGTACTATGGTGTGAAGTAAAGACCAGCTCATTGGTTAATAAAAGCCAATGATGGTACATCATTATTGCTTCTTCATAGTAGTAGATTGGGATCATGAGTCTTGTCATTTAACCATCGTGATTAGAGGTGGAAGACCTTTCAAGAATATGAAGACTCAGAGTTTGGTTAAGGTATAACTCTTGGAGTTAGTAAAATCTGGTAGGGAAGTCATATGTCATGTCGAGACATTTGTGCACAATGCATGGATATTCTGTGTGGAGCTTCCATGTCTGATAGCTTGAGGGGAAGATTTGGTTCACCTACTCACATTAGTTCAGCCTGGTGTTTAGCTGGCTGTTGACCTATGTCACATGGGTTCTGGGTGACATATTTGCAAGAAAAGATTCATCTCTCTCATTCCTAAGGATGAATCTGATCTGGTAGGAGTCTCAAATCGGTTGAAGTAAGTAGAGTTTGTTCAGAGAAAATTCTATTTACTTGAGTCAAGGGTGGCAACCTAGATATCTCAACTCTTTGGTCTCTCAAAGAAAGAGCTTGCAAGAAGAAGATATTAACACACGAAGAGTATGTTAAAGTATTCAAATGGGAAAGTATCTTACTGGATAATGGGAAGGATTTATGATCAATTGCTATTTGTGACAAGTACAAGTATTTAATTGACTATCCTTGGAGTTCAAGATAACTGATGTTCTTAAAGATGTGGGAACATTCCTTCTTCTAGACCCTGTGAAGAATCACAGGAAGAGTGATACCTTAGAGCTATCTCCTTGGTGACAGCAAAATCATTTGATCCTTGAAAAGGTTTCCTGGAAACATGTTCAGACTTAAAGCCACAAGAAGAAGAAGACATCATAATCTTGATGAGGGTCACTTGGATCAGTCTGGAGCTGAATTCAACAACTAGATGTTATAACATAATGCTGTGACATTTGGTTCAACATCAGATTCTTGGTTGGTAAAGTGGCACATCAACTTAAGATAGGATGATCTACGAAGTTGAAAATTAGATCCTTCAAAAAGATCGTCTCTTTGCAGCTCTTTGGAGTTGTTACATGTTCCTGACTCGGTGTATCTAAGCCTTTTGTGATAACTTGTAGCTTGAAGTTCAAATTTCAATTGGAAGATCAGAATATCTTTGGGAAAAGTCTGATAAACATGGAGAAGTCAAAAGGTGGCAATTGATTTTTTATTCAGGAGATAATCAAGCAGTGGCATTTGGTCTATCTCAGCAGTGGACTCTAAGAATCAAGATAATCAACATATGACAGCTGATTATTATCGAGAAAGTTTGATTCACAGTATGAATGCGTTCAACCAATATTATTGAACAGAGGGTGCGCTCTTGAAGACATGAAGATGCGTCTTATGTTTTCCATTCATCAAGGGGTCCTATTTACCTTGAATCAGAAACCACCTTGAAGGTCCAACTGAGTATTGAATGTGTCCTACTTGTTTCCATGAGGAGAAGTGATTGTCCCTAATAGGGGGAGTATTGAGTTGTACAAAAGGTCTCCATCAAACTCGTAGGATATAAAGTGTGGCACCTTATTAACTATTGGAATGATGTGTTCAAAACTGAAAAGGACTATGTCTGACCGAATGTCATCACATTGGTAATGACCTTGTTCCTAATTTCCTCTAAAACTACAGACAGGAGGAAAATTGGATGAAGTGTGGATTATTATTAATAAATCCATGTGTGTACAGCTGTATGACTCAGAGGGAGTAACCATCCTCTTTGTGAAAATAGAATGGTTTCAAATTAGCTGAATGTATGGCGACATAGGATTTGAGCATGTTTTCATCTGCTAAGAAAACAGGGTTGTTGTGTCTCATTATGGAGCTGTTTAGTGAGCTGGAATGTTTCGATGATAACTTGTCAGAGTACTTAAAAGGTGTAGTCGGTTCTAAAAGACAAATGTCTGACAATGGTCAAAGGGTCAAACCCAAGGAGGGTTTCAGCAATATGAAGTTTGTTAGCATCTGGGAAAATTGTGCATGGGTATGGATCTGTATGGGCAGTCTTTGTCAAATTCTGGCCAAAAAGGGGGAGAAAGATAGGGACCCAGTAGTCTCAGGCGAGACTCAGGTGAAAGCAACACACGGCAATGTCCAGCAAGACTCAGGTGAAAGCAACATGATCCTTAAGTAAGTAACTTTGTTTGTGTCATGTGTTCTGAGTTAAGAGGATAGTTGTGACTTGTGATCTGAGTTACATGATCACAAGTAATAATCTTGAGAAAAGAAATCCTCTTGGGGCATCGATGGTTTGGAGTTGCTCACAGTTGAAGATAGAGGTTTGTTGTTTGCTCAAAGGACATCAGCCTCTACAAAAGAAGATGTTAGACAAGATGTTGTAACATCTCAACTGTGTTGTGGCCTGGTCCCAAAATACAACTTGCACTTATTTGTTTTAGCCAAAATTTGCCAAAGGGGGAGATTGTAAGTGCCCTGGCTGGAGAGTTGACTTCATTTGTAAAACAAATAAGAAAGCAAGTTTACCCAGATCCCCTCTGTTGTTTTAATATGTGGTGTTGAAGAAGTTCAACATCTGGACCAACATGTTATGTAAGATGTCACAACATCAGCATGTGACATCGCGCCTGAAACTAAGGACTGATTAAGTAACTATGTTATATGTTGAATGTTTGTAACAGCTGTGACTTATAACCTAACTATTCTAAGTGATCTAAATTATGGAAGAGGTTATTTGTTGTGTTGAAAAAGTTCAACATCTAGGAAAACATGTTAGATGTAATGTCATGACATCTGACCTGACATCACGTCAACAAAATTGATAATTCAGTTACAGTTCTGGTACTTAAATACTCTGAGAATATATGTGGCGTTTCTTGTGGAGAATCTGAAGATCAATCAAGAATCAATCAGAATATTTGAAGAAAATATTGTTTCTAAATATGGAGATATTTTAGGAACTAGAAGATTGAAGACCTTGATTATAGGAGAAGTTTGCTGCTGAGTTGTAACAGCAAGGAGAAAAACTTGCTGAGTTAGGTAATAGGTTATAAATAGCAGATTGTAACCTAGGGTTTGATAGAAAAATAATGTAACATTGGGGGTGTTTTGTTAGGAAAACCTGTCGGTCTGTGGCAAGGTTACCATGTATGTAACTCGAAACCTGTAGGTAAGAGTTTGAGTGTTCTTGGATGAAGCTGTGAAGCAAGTCTAAGTATTTCTGCATTACTTCATATTCATTGTAATGTAGTAAACCAAGTGGGAGGGCACTGCTTCTTGAGTAGGAGTAAGACTTCTGTTGTTGCGACAATAGGAATGGAAACTGGTAGGTTTCTATCTAGGAGTTCCTATGTATAGGTTGCACTGGGTAGATGATTAAGTGAAGGATGGGAACTTGTGAAGTTTAGTCCTGAATTAATATTGCTAATAGTGGATCTTCTTCCTGGCTTGGTATGCCCCCAGAGTAGGTGTATTTCACCGAACTGGGTCAACAACTGATTTGTGTTTTTACCTTCAACACTTTATAATTCTGTCTGTTATATATCAAGGTAAAACTGTAATGTTGTAACAGATGATGTCTCAGAACTTGTTAAGACTTCATGCTGATATCTGTGCAGAAGAAACAGAACTGCAAAGACTGTTTGCTCTCTGCTGATCATGTACCACAGATGAGCAGAACTAGGCACATCAGTGTTCTATCCTCTGGATCTTCAAAGTAGATCTGGTACAACTTGGTTAAACTGTGCTTCTGTTACTCTTCAGTACCAAATCATAAAAATTGGGTATCTACCTTGCAGTGTATTTATTATGTCATATCAGATGTTTAGACATTGAGTATAACATCTGAAGACTGGCATACACCAGAATTTCAATCAGCATAGATCTGGCATTTGTGACACGTCCGAGAATGTTGGTAGTAGTCGACTTCCATTGTGGACCAGAAATATCCTGCCCGAAGGGTTTTCTTCGCCATGGTATGTCTACTAGAATGTGTTCCGAAGGTACCTTCATGTAACTCTGCCATGATCTTTTCTGCTTCAGTTTTATCCACACAACGCGGTAAGGTTGAATCATGGTTTCGCTTGTATAAAATGCCGTTGCTGAGGAAGAACTTTGCCGCGAACCTTCTCAGAAACTTCTTGTCGTTAACAGAAGCACCGTCGGGGTATTCTTGAGCTTCCAAGTACCTTTTAACTTCATGATACCAAGGTTTTTCAGTTACCTCTTCAGTCTCAAGATTGCAGCAATGTGCAGGTTCATCCAACTTCCAGATAATGATCCGGGGAGCCTCGTTGTCCCATTTGACTTTGAACATAGAAGACATCGTAGCCAGCACGTCCGCCAACTGATTCTCCTCTCTTGGGAAGTGTTCAAAAGTTATCTCCTCGAAGTGGGGAATCAATGTCAACACATACTCCTTGTAAGGAATGAGATTTGGGTGTTTCGTATCCCACTCACTTTTGATCTGGCTGATCACGAAAGCAGAATCTCCGAAGACCCTCAGAAACTTGATCCTTAAGTCAATTGCAGCTTGAAGACCCATGATGCACGCCTCATACTCCGCCATGTTATTGGTGCAGTTGAAACATAGCCGGGCAGTGAGTGGAGTATGAGTGCCTTTAGGGGATATGATCACGGCGCCAATACCGTTACCCAAAGCGTTTGAGGCTCCATCAAAGTGCATAGACCATCGGGATCCTTCCTCAGGTCCTTCATCCGGTCCAGGTACTTCACAATCAGTCACAACCATGATATCCTCGTCTAGAAATTCAAAGTTCATAGATTGGTAATCATCCACTGCCTGGTGTGCCAAATGGTCTGCCAATATACTTCCCTTGATTGCTTTCTGAGTCGTGTACTGGATATCATATTCAGTCAAGATCATTTGCCATCTTGCTATTCTTCCGGATAAGGAAGGCTTTTCGAATATGTACTTGATTGGATCCATTTTTGAAATCAATAGAGTAGTGTGAGTCAACATATACTGTCTCGGCCGGCGAGCAGCCCATACCAAAGTGCATCAAGTTTTCTCGAGCAGTGAGTATCGGGTCTCACAGTCGGTAAACTTTTTGCTAAGGTAATAAATAGCGTGCTCTTTTCGGCCAGACTCGTCATGCTGCCCCAGCACACACCCCATTGAGTTGTCCAGTACTGTCAAGTATAGTATTAGAGGTCTCCCTTCAACCGGTGGCATAAGAATGGGTGGCTCTTGGAGATACTCTTTGATTCTGTCGAAAGCGGCCTGACATTCATCGTTCCAACGTACTACTTGATCTTTCTTCAGCAGCTTGAAGATTGGTTCACAGGTAGCAGTTAGATGTGAGATGAATCGGGCAATATAGTTCAGCCGTCCTAGAAAGCCTCTGACCTCTTTTTCTGTCTTGGGAGTTGGCATCTCTTGTATGGATTTAACCTTGGCAGGGTCCACTTGAATACCTTTGTCACTTACGACGAAGCCTAGCAATTTTCCAGATCTCACCCCGAAGGTGCACTTGTTCGGGTTCAACCTCAGTTTGTACAACTTCAGACGGTCAAACAGCTTCTGCAGATGGTCAAGGTGTTCCTCTTCAGTTTGGGACCTTGCAATCATATCGTCGACGTATACTTCTATTTCGTGGTGGATCATATAATGAAACAAAGCAACCATGGCACATTGGTAGGTTGCCCCAGCATTTTTCAACCCGAAAGGCATGACCTTGTAGCAAAAGGTGCCCCACTGGGTAACAAAAGTGGTCTTCTCCATGTCTTCAGGGGCCATCTTGATTTGATTATATCCGGAGAAACCGTCCATGAAGGAGAACACCTTGTGCTGAGCAGTATTGTCAACCAGGACGTCGATGTAAGGCAGAGGGAAATCATCCTTGGGGCTTGCCCTGTTCAAATCCCTGTAATCAACACACATTCAGACCTTACCATCTTTCTTCGGCACTGGAACCACGTTGGCAACCCACTGAGGGTAAGAAGTCACTGCTAGAAAACCGGCGTCAAATTGTTTCATAACCTCAGCCTTGATTTTCTCGGACATCTCTGGACGCATACGGCGAACCTTCTGTTTAACCGGAGGGCAGTCTTCCTTGGTAGGCAGGTGATGAACCATAATGTCGGTATCCAACCCAGGCATGTCTTCGTAAGACTAGGGAAAAATTTCCACGTAATCATGCAGCATCTGAATCAAACGTTGTTTCACAATAGCCTCCAGATTGGCACCAATCTTGACTTCCTTTCTGTCTGTCTCAGTACCCAGATTTACCGTTTCCACTGGCTCTTCATGTGGCTGAATGGCCCTCTCTTCCTGGAGTAACAGTCTTGCAAGCTCACCAGGAACTTCGCAATCATCTTCACCTTCGTCTTCGGCTAAGTTGATCGGATTTTCAAAGTCATAACTGATAGTAGCAGAGTCGTTACCAGTGAGATCCAGAGTGGATTGGAACCTGTATAGGTGAGTGTGTGTAAATATAGCTGTTTTGCAATATATAATAAAGAAAGACAAGGAGCGCAAGATTTGAAATGTAAAAAACGTCCAATGCTTTTATTAATGATATATGAAAGAGACACACAAAAGCCCTCACAAATGAAGCCACGGTGCCCCGGGTAAGACACCGGGCCATAAAGTTTAGTAATATTGTTTGTTACAAATTCAAAACAAAGGAGTTCATTACTGAGTGACAAAAGTAATAGGTGTGAAGTCTTTGGCAGTCCAGTTGATTGGTCCACCGTTGGTCGTTGGGTAGATCCAGCTGTCAAATTCGGATTCCTCCACGTCGTCTTCAATAGCATTTACTCCTGGGTTGGTGATGAATACAGGAGGTCTTCCAATCCTTGCCTTACGCACCGCCCTCTGAGCCTCTGCAGTGAAACCCAAGCCAAATTTGTCAGTCTTTGGAGTGAAATCAGGAAGTCGGCCCCAGTTTGCGCACTCACCCTTCTCAATCACAGCCCGGGCATCCTTTAAGGAAGCCATATTCAAAGGAGAGTCTTCTTCAGTCACAGCCTCTGCTGCTGCCAATGTCTGAGGCACCTCTTCAAAGTGTTGAAAGGGGGTCTCAATGAACTCCCCATCCATTTCTACATACCGGAATGAGTTGAGGTGGCTGACCATGTATTCCTCCTCCCCTTGCACTGTTACGATCTTCCCTCTGACCGGGTACTTAAGCTTTTGATGTAATGTGGAGGTCACAGCTCCAGCCTTGTGGATCCATGGACGACCCAGTAAATAAGAATAGGATGGTCGGATGTCCATCACATAGAAGGTAGAATCAAAAACTTGAGAACCAACCCTTATTGGAATGTCAACTTCCCCATGTACCATCCTTTTGGACCCGTCAAAGGCCCGGACAATAATGTTACTAGGCTTGAGCTCTAAACCCTCACAATCCAGCCTGTCTAGAGCTTTCTTGGGCAATACGTTCAACGAAGAACCGGTGTCTACCAACACATGGGCAAGAGTAGTGCCCCTAATGGAGACATGCAGGGCATCGTTATGGTTCTTTCCCTTGGCAGTCAGATCGGCGTCAGAGAAACCCAACCCATTATCAGCAGTCAAGTTGGCCACACAATCGGTAAATTGATCAACAGGCGTTTCTTGTGGCACATGGGCCGTCTTCAGGAAGGAAAGCAGGGCCTTCGCATGGGCCTCTGAATACAACAACAGTGATAACATAGAGATCTTAGAGGGGGTGTGCCCCAGCTGCTCAACTACATTGAAATCAATCTTCTTGATAATTTTGAGAATCTCTTCCATCTCTTGCTTGGAAGCTTCAACATTGGTCTTCGGTGCCTCTGTCTGGGCAGGCACATCAGTAGCAATCCCTCTGCCCCGAGTGTCAGATGACTCGACAGCAGGGGTAGAAACAGGAACTTGGTCAGGCAGGGGAGCAGGCACACTTGTAGGTGTGATGACAAGAGGCCTCTGGATAGCTGGTGGCGCAATATCTGGTGAGAACAGCCTACCACTGCGAGTGACTTTAGCAGGCCCGGTGATGTTACTGACGCCGGTACTTGCATCAAACTCTTGCTTTACTCTGAGCACATAAACATCTGCCCCATAGTGCCAAGGGACAGCTTTGTCAGATTTATAGGGGATGGGCCCCAGAACAGTAATGATGATAGGAGCAATCTTTGGTGTAGACATAATTTTGACAGGCTTCTTTGAGGGAGCCTTAGGAGGGTTATTGAAAATAGTGACAATTGAAACTTCTTCAACAGGGACAGCAGGAACAACAATCTTCTTGAACAAGATCTCTTTGTTATCCATCAGGTTTTGGACGCCTGACTTCAGCAAAGGACAACCAGCAGGTGAAACAGCACAAAGAAGGCAACCTTTACTACATCCCGGAAATAAACCGGCTAGCAACAGGTTCCTCTTGTCAGTCAACAACGGAGTAACAATATCATTCACGGAGGCTACATACAGGTCTTCCTCAACAACATTAACTCCATGCTGGGGAATGGGAGCAGTCACAACATTGGGCCTTTCGGGCGCCTCGAACTGTATTTCCTTAGCATCAATAAGGTCCTGAACCTTATTCCTTAGAGCCCAACAATCATCGGTAGAATGCCCCGGGCTATCAGAGTGATAAGCACAACGGGCGTTGGGGTTGTACTTTGGAGAGGTCGTGTTCACTACCTTCGGAGCTTCCTTGACATCACCAGATTGGTTGACAGCAGTTGCGGCAAGATCTGAGAGAGGGTCATGCTGAGCCGAGTGTACTGCCTTTTGGGTCTCTCACCCCTTGGCTAGTTGTATTGCTGAGGAGCAGCAGCAGGCTTTGAAATTACCACCGCGTTGACAGCTTGGCGGCGTTCTGGTTTGTTTTGTCTTCTGGGACCATAAACAACACTAGCTTCCTTCTTGAAGGGCTTCTTTTCAGTACTTGAGGAGGCACCTTTCTGTATCTTCCCCGATTTGATACCAACTTCAATCCTCTCACCAGTCAGGATCAGGTCTGTAAACCCAGCAGAAGAATTACCAATCAGATGGTTGAAGAATGGACCAGACAGGGTCCCCAAGAACATGTCCACGAGTTCACAGTCAGTCAACGGTGGCTGCACCCTGCCAGCCAGGTCTCTCCACTTCTGCGCGTACTCCTTAAAACCTTCACCCGTCCCAAGTGACATACCCTGGAGTTGGGTACGCGTGGGAGCGAGGTCGGAATTGTACTGATATTACTTATAAAATGCAGTAGCCAAATCCTCCTAGTTTCGAATACTGGTTCCATCCAGCTGATAGAACCATTCGAGTTGAGCCCCTGAAAGGCTATCCTAGAAGAAATGGATCCATAGGTTCTTATCTGCAGTGTAA
This sequence comes from Vicia faba, assembly GCA_948472305.1. Taxonomy (NCBI): domain Eukaryota; kingdom Viridiplantae; phylum Streptophyta; class Magnoliopsida; order Fabales; family Fabaceae; genus Vicia; species Vicia faba. The sequence continues at coordinate 844,634,342 of OX451739.1, forward strand.
GGTTGGATCTTCCTTACATAAGAATGGAGGTGCAGCTTAGGACAGGAAGCCCCGTCGTACTTCGCAAAGGCAGGTGCCTTGAACTTGTGTGGGATCACCACCCCAGAAGATAACCCTAAGTCTCCAAAATCCAACCCAGGCACACGTTGAATCTCCATAGCATTTAACCGGTCCTCCAGCTGTTTGTACCTGTCCTCAGCAGGAGGGTACTGTTCATCATTGAAATCTGTCTCGCTGTCGGAGACCACGGGACTAGGAACCTCTCTTCCTTGGGGACTGTCTTCCCTAACAGATAGAGTAGCCTGATCAGCCTCATTCTGCAGTGTATTCCCGAGTCTGCGTCCAGTGTTGAACAGTACAGTCCTCTTCTTCTTCTTCTTCAGGAGAAAAGCCTTCAACTCCTGTTGTCCTTGGGCTAAGCTCATGACCAGCTCTTGAAACTGGGCGTTCTGGGCCTGGAGGGCCTTGATAGCTTGTTCGGTAGTAGGCTCGGAAGACATGACGATTGAGTGCTGAAATAAACAGCGAAGAAGATTAAGCAACCTATAGAAAAAGGGTACCTGTTATGCACATGATGCATGATATGCTATTTATGCAATGCATTCAAGGGTTCGAAAGTTCAAATTCGTTGTAGACAAAAAGGAACACACTTTATATCAAGGAATAATATGTTCAGTACATCAAGGCCTCATGGGCAAAACATTCAAAAATAATTAATCCCAAAAGACATTGCGCATCCTCTTTGGAGCGATGTAGGTGTTGAGAGTCTTTTCCTCGTGAAGTAGACGGGTGAGCTCCAGGACCTTCTTCTCGCTAGCGTGCAGACTGGTTTTAAGAGAATTCCGTTCTTCCTTGAGTTGGATCCAGCTCTTATGCATTTCTTCCCAAGACGTTGGCATGTCAGGATGTTGAATGGTGTAGGGCACCTCTCCTTCCAAAACTGGCTCTTTGATCACAGGGAGAACATGAGGGTATGGCATTACCAGCTTCTGGGAGCGGGCTCGTACCCACTTGAGATAAGGCTCCAGGGGAATGGAGTTCTTGTGCCCCAGTGTCTTGCTGTCCACCTTGTTGGGCATCCTCCAAGCTCGGATAAATTTCTGGCGAAGTCCTTGTGCATCATTGTCGAAGTCAAAAACTATGTCAGGCATCAACATGTCATGAGGGCCATCCCTCCGAGCATATCCAAACTGTCTCAAAGCCAGACATGGGTTGTAAGTAATGCCCCCTCTAATTCCAAGTAAAGGAACATTAGGAAACTCTCCGCAACAATCAATGATAGTGACATTTTCTCTGGACCGAGAACACCAATGTATATGAGCATGTGTAAGAGTCATTAACCGTTGTGACCATATTAAACCCCGCTAGTTCTTCAAAACTGATTGTGGAAGGTGTGAAATTAACCAACTTGCCAGGAGAGGAGTGCAGCACATGAGAACACCTCTTTTTGTCATGGTTCGAGTGTAACATGAGTGGAGGATGTCCCCAAGCAATGTAGGTATAGGATTCCTAGACATGAAGATCTTGACAGCATTGATATCTGTAAGCTGATCTGGATTCGGGAACAATACCAACCCATAGACAAGGAGTGCCACAACTTCTTCAAAGGCTTGTAGGTCAAGGGAGTTCCAACATTCTTGGGCCTTCTCAAACAGGAACTTTTCCAAGAATCCTTTGATGCCACTTCTAACTTCCCAATGTCCCTTGATGTCAGATGGTTGTAGGAATAATGCTTTAGCAACCTCTTCAAGTTTTGGTTCCTTTTCCGTACCGTTGTAGGGTAGTTGACTGAGAATGGGAACCTTCAGAAGCTGAGAAAACTCTTCCAAAGTAGGTACTAACTGGTAATCCGGGAAAGTAAAACAGTGGTGCAAAGGGTCAAAGAACTGGAACAACACTTTCACCATATCCTCTTCAATGTTGGTATTGACCAAGCTGATGAGTCTACCATGCCTTTCACTGAAGGAAGAGTTCTCGAGAATCCTGGATGTAAGCTCCTTAAGCTGAGGAGGGATCCTCACAAGGTTGACCTGAATTGTCTTTCTGCGGATAGTTTCCATGTCCTACAAAACAAGAACAAAGATGAAGATTCGAACCCCTGAAGTGGTTAGTGGATGCATATGATGATGTATGATGCTATGATGTTATGATAAGGACACACCACAAGTATTCACAAAAAGCAAACATGATAAGGCACACAAGTCACACCAGACAACCCTTAGAGTTTAGGCCAGCATGAAGTTTGGGTACTACCCTCTTGAAGTTGGTGGGCTCAAAACCTGTCCTATCAAAAGTAACCGGGTTCTAAAGAGCTCAATATCATTGGGTTGTTTTCTATGTTCATTGTTTTGATTTAGCCACTGAACTGGTGATCAAAATATTCCAAGAAAACAACCCTCAGTGAGTGTAGTATCGAGTATCAACCAACTTCGGACTGCACCAAAGTCAGTCATCTCACTACCCCTAAAGAGGCCAGGATGGTCAAGTAAGGTTCCTAAGGTTAGTTGATGCTTCACGACACCACGCGGCGGCCCCGTACTCTCCTTGACTTGACTCAAGGGTTACCGGTACTCACCAAAGTGCCACATCAACGTAGCAAACTGCTTCAACCGTGTTGGTATACCCCGCACAATTCCCTCACAGTTTATTGCTACTTTCTAAAAGGTATCCCCCAGATCCGGGTTAGGATCTATGAAACTCCCAAAGCAGGCCCACAATTTTAGAGCAATCAAAGTAAGCAATTTGAAAACATGATGATGAACTATTCCTAAGGTACACCTCACTTTAAATATATATTCCCCAGCAGAGTCGCCAGTTCTATGATCGGTGGAAATAGAACTGACTGTTTTTAAGCTGGTTCGCGAAATGTCGCGGTAAGCAAGAGTCGCCACCGTCTTTTATGTTCTCCAACATGGAAAGGACAAAATCACAGCAAAATTCCTTCTTTGAGAATGTTTCTCGGTTCGGGAGGTAGATTTATAGAAAGGGAAGGTGTTAGCACCCTTTCTATCCGTGGTTATCCACGGGCTCTTAGGTACTTGCTCTTATGTTTTCAAAAATTGTTTGCTTTTCAAGTGTGTGTGGGTTTTGAAAAAGTTTCGTTTGAAAAATTTCTAAGTAACCCTTGTATCTGTCCTCAAGAGTGTATGAAAAATTTGTTTGAAAACTTTTAGAAAGTGTTTGTGTGAAAAGTTGTTTTTGTTTGTTTGAGAGAGCAAGTACCCAGGAGAAATCTACCTACTCTAAGGAATTAGGCTGTGTAAGAGTCCTTTAGATAGTGCTATCCCACCATTGAGAGGTAGGTAGCACCGTCGTTGGAGTTATTCGGGTCAATTCGATTATTAGGGACAGTGTGGTCACCAAAGCAATAGTAGGACACCTTAGAAGTAACCCTAATGTCCTAGATCCTTTTTTATCCGAGGCAACCGTTTTGAGGCAACTGGATCTTAGACAAAAGGGCGACCTCTAAGACACCCTATACTTGATGACCACGTTCGAGGCAACCAGTGAGGCGTACCCTAGGAGTGGCATGTGCATGTGTGTTGTTTTTTCAGTTAAATTGTCTTTGCATGTTATTTGTGAGCTACAGATTGGTTTTTATTTGTCATACAAGTCTTTCATGCATTTTTTAACAGTTAAGAGTGCGGAAAATAAATTGCGGAAAAGGTAAATCTAGCTATTACAAGGCGCGGGTCTATACATCGCCAAAAAACAGAAACCCATTTTGAAAATAAGAATGCGGGAAATAGTAAATAAAGATATAAACCTAATTAACTATTACATTCCCGGAGCAAATACAAAATAATGAATTAAAAAAAATATACGCGCGAAAGAATGAATCGGGACGTCCTGAGGGTTTTGACCCTTTTGAGAAAGAAATTGAATTTTGTCCTTTTTGCAATTAATTAAAATTAAAACTAATAACTAATTAATTAATTTATTAAAAAATGTTTTTTTTTGTATTTTTATGTTTTAATGAAATAAAATAAAAAGGAATTAAAAATGTCAAAAGAAAAGCCTAAGTCTAAATTTGTTTTTTATTTATTGTAAAAAGAAGATTAAAATTAAACCTAATTTAAACTAGATCAATTTATTAGTATTTTATTTACAAAAATAATTAATAGTGAATAATAAAAAATATTTACATTTTTAGTTTTTTTTTGAATTTTTATGAAAAATATTAATTATGTTAATTTTGGTGGTAATAATGATAATTAAAAAAATAATTAATAACTAAATTAGAAAATATAAAACAAAAAGAAAAAGAATGAACCAAGGGGGGTTTGGGCCAGATTGGAGGTGTTAGGCAGCAATTTCAGGCCCACCAAGCTTTCAGCCACGTTTGACTTTTGTAATCAGATGCACAAGCTTTGACTGAGGATCATGGTGGTTATCCTCTCTTGGCCTTCAGATCTGACTTTTGAGACACTTGGCGCCCTGATTTGTGAGAGTCCATGGTGGAATGCTCTTCAGCGCCTACACATGATTATATGGGAAAAAAATAGAAACAAGGAAATTGGGGGACCTAGGAATCGAACCCAGGTCCCAATGATGAACAAACACCTCACCAACCACTAGGCCACGCGCGTGTATCTGTTATAATATTAACAATTGAAAATAATATAAGAAACAATCATATGCTGGAGAGAGAAAACAAAAAAAGCGCGCGCCATTTGAATCCTCCAGCCATATGTGAACACGTAATCATCTTCTTCTTCGTGCCTGCAAAAAAACAAATGATTAGCGGGGGTTTTTAACCCCCACAAAATAACATGAGAAAAAATAACGAATAGCCCTACAGGCTATATAAATTGGGCGCGAGGGTTGGGATTGGTTCGTCCTGATTTCCTTAGTTCAACCATGTGCGTGAGATAGTCCAATTTTGTCTGGGCAGCAAAGCCCTAATTCACAAACTCAAAAACCCTAAAAGTTGTTAATGGCAAATCACAATCCTGTACATGATAATCCAATTAATTGATATGAATAGCTTTGTATGGTTGCAAACAATATAAAACAAGCTTCAAATCACACCAAATGTTCATGAATTGGGAGTTTCGATTTTGAAAAATATTGACAAACCGTGATTTTGTTTGGCGTGATTTCTCAAGCTTCAGCCATTGACTTTGATTCCAAAAGACTCCTGAGAGTTCTAGCAAAGTGTTAGAAATGAAAAAAGGCTTGGAATTACGTTGGAAGGTGGATTTCAATTTTGAATTTTCTTGAGTTTTATTTCAAAATGGCATAAGGGTTTGCAGCAACTTATTTCACGTGTAATGTATTAGGTTTTGGTTCAGCATATGTATGGGAATGCATTTAGGTCAGCAGCTGAGCCAATGATCCATTGTATTGATGTCTTGAGATTTTGGTTTATCACCATTAAAGGACTTTCCAAACTTGGTTCAAAACCATGATTTTGTGCACAAAATAGCCTAGCACGAATTTGGTAGTTGGCATATGCTGTATGAAAGCCATTCAAACCATAAAGATGCCATTTAATTAATTTTTTGATTTTACTTGAATTATTATGGATTAAAATGAATTAAATCCATAAAAATTAAATAAAAATGAAAAAAATAAATGTTTGGTCTTGAAATTAATCATGGGACACGTGGGTGGCATGACAAGGCTGAATTAAGTGGAAGAAGGTGGGCCCTTTTGTCAAAAATTGAAGTTTTAAGGATAGTTGACCTTTGCCATTTCACAAAAATTTCCCACCTTCTCCAATGCATATCTTGCTCAATTTTGATCATATGAACTTGTTCTTGGACATTTTGGAAAGGTATTGAAGTCTTCTAACCAATGCATTTGGTCCCATGTCATTTTGATTTACCAATCCCAAGTTATGGTCTTTGACTTAAAGTGCCTTTTTGTTGACTTTTGAAATTGACCTATAATGTTGAAATTGATAACTTTTTGTGAGAGCATTTCTTGGACTTGTAATGTGAAGATGAGTTGTAGGAAATTTCACCCCCTTCAAAATGAGAATTGGATGAGATTTTTCTGATGAAACATGAAAAAGTTATGCCTTGGTCAAGTTACAGTTGACTTTTCAGCTGTCCAAAAATGGAAACTTTTGCATCTTGATGATTTTTGAGCCATTCTTGTGGAATCATGATCAAGACTTGATCAAATGATGATTGTGGCTTAAAAATAAGATGTTGACCAAATTTTTTTACTTTTGACTGCCAAATGACCATTTTACCCCTACAGTTGATTGTGGAGCAACTAGGGCTTTTGACTGTGCAACTTGATGCTGTGAGACTTGAAACTTGGCATGTAGATGCTTGACAATGTGTATAGGCATATGTGACTTGATTGAGCCCTTGAAAACCTCAACTTCCTTGCAAGAACCAAAACCTTAATTTTGACTGGCTTAGGAGGATGGTTTGACTGTGCAACCCTTGAGTAGACTTGAGCAAATTGAGATGATGCTTGTCAAAACTTTGAAGAATATGGGAGGGCAAATTTTGGGGTACAACAAACATCTTCTAAGGCATCTTCTTTATCATTCAATCCTATATCGTCAATAATAACATTTATGGATTCTATCATAACCTTGGTTCTAGAGTTAAAGACTTTGTAAGCTCTTCTACTTGTAGAGTAACCAAGGAATATTCCTTCATCACTCTTGGGATCCATCTTCCTCCTTTGTTCATGATCAGCTAAGATGTAACATTTACTTCCCAAAACATGAAAGTATTTAACAACAAGTTTTCTTCCCTTCCATATTTCATACAATGTGGATGAGGTGTCTTTCCTTAGAGTGACTCTATTATGGATATAGCATGCAGTATTCATAGATTCAGTCCAAAAATGGTAGGGTAACTTCTTAGTATGAATCATAGCTCTAGCAGATTCTTGAAGGGTTCTGTTTTTGCATTCCAAAATCCCATTTTGCTGAGGAGTAATAGGTGAGGAAAATTCATGATTGATTCCTTCAAAAGAGAAAAAATTAGCAAATTTATTGTTCTCAAATTCCTTTCCATGATCACTTTTGATTCTGATGACATGACTATCTTTTTCCCTTTGATGTTTTTGACAGAGATCTTTAAACACTTCAATTTTTTTTTTGATTTTTCTCTGATAAAACTTATCCAGTTGTACCTATAGAAGTCATCTACAACAACATAGGCATAATTCTTTCCCCAAGACTTTCAACCTGCAAAGGTTCCATCAAGTCCATGTGAAGAAGTTCCAAAACATTTGATGTAGTAAGATGTTGGATCTTCTGATGTGACATCTTAGTTTGCTTTCTAATATGGCAGTCACCACAAACTTTCCCTTCTTCTATTTTGAGCTTAGGAATCCCTCTCACGACTTCAATATATATGATTCTTTTCATTCCTTTTAGATGCAAGTGTCCCAGTTTTTAATGTCACAATTTAACTTAATTTTCTTTGGCTAAAGCACATGTTGAGTAGAGGCTCAACTCTTGGGGAACCCATAAATAACAGTTGTCTTTAGATCTGATTTCTTTCATAATAACTTCATTCTTCTCATTGCAAACGAGACATTCTGCCTTGGTGAAGTTAACTTTGAATCCTTGATCACATAGTTGGATTATACTTATTAGGTTAGTTGTTAACCCTTTAACAAGTAACACATTGTCAAGTTTTAGGACTCCTAAACATTCTAACTTTCCAACTCCTTTGATTTCACCTTTGGATCCATCATCAAAAGTCACATAACTGGTAGAATGAGATTTGATATCTACCAATAGATTCTTGACACCTGTCATGTGTCTAAAATAGCCACTGCCAAAGTACCAGTCATCTTTGGTTGATACTCTAAGAGAGGTAAGAGTTATGAAACTAGCAACGTTTGACTTGGGAACCCACTATTTCTTCTTTTTTGCTATTTTGAGAGATATGAATAGTCTTGGGAAGAGGAGTAGTTTTAGGATACCCATATAACTTGAAACAGAAAGGTCTTATGTGACCAAACCTTCAACAATGATGACACCTCTAGGGCTGGGATTTCTCTCTGACGTGAGTACATTTTTTCTTACCCTGATGTTTTCCATGATGTCTTTTCTTGCCATGATGTTAAGACATTTGATTCGACATCTTTGGTTTAGACTTGGCATGAGTGGAAATTGATGAAGGTTCTTCTGAAACAGGTTCCTTTTACTCAATAACCCTAGGCCACTCTCGTGTCCTGTCACTCTTCCCACTTGAAGAATTTCATCTAATGTGTCAGACCCATTATTCAGCATCTTGAGAGATTTGACCATTCTATCAAGATTTGAATTCAGAGAAGCCACTTCACTTTCCAGATTGGAAATAGTTTTTAGACGCTCTTTCCTTCCTGCCTTCAGCTGGGTTATGAGTGCTTTATGTTTCTCCCCTTCTAGGAAAACTTCTACACTTCTGAGACATAGTTCTTTGTATAAGGTATCTAGCTCATCAAATGTTAGTTCTCCATCACTAGAATCTTCATCGGACACATATTTGCCTCTCAATGCTTTAACATACTTTGCAGATTCTTCTTCAAGATCACTCTCAAAATCCTCTTCAGACCAAGTAACAAATAAATTCTTCTTCTGTTTTTAAGATATGTAGGACATTCAACTCTAATGTGACCAAAACCTTCACACCCATGACACTGTATTCCTTTCCCTTGATTGGATTTTTCTTCATCCCTTTTTCTTCCAAACTCATTTGGCTTAAGGATGTCAGATGAGATGTTCTTGACATTTGATCTTGGGTTTCTATCCATACTTTTTATTACTTTGTTAAGCTGTCTTCCAAGCATAACTAAAGCATTTTATATTCCTTCATTTGTATCTAGATCACAATCCTCCTCTTCATCTTCATCATTGGTAACAAAAGCTATGCTTTTTTTCTTCTTTTCATATCTTTCATTGATGCTTAATTTAAATGTCTGAAGTGATCCAACAAGTTCACCCACTTTCATCTTTTCAATGTCTTGTGCTTCTTCTATGGCAATCACTTTCATATCAAATCTCTTGGAAAGTGACCTAAGCATCTTTCTCACCAATTTGTCTTCTGGAATTTTTTCTCCTAAACCACTGACAACATTAGAAATCTCAAGAATGTTCATATGGAAGTCATTAATACTTTCATCATCCTTCATTCTGGAATTGGTCTTCTTGACATCTTCACTTTGGATGTGCCTTCATGGGTAGATTGAAGAATCCCCCAGGCATCCTTAGCTACTTCACATGTGTTCACTAATCTAAAAATGTTCTTTTTAATTCCATTGAATATAGCATTCAAGGCTTTAGAATTTCCAAAACCAATTTCATCCTCTTCTTTAGACCAATCTTCTTCTGGCTTTAACTTAGAAGTAGGTTCTCCATTTTCTCCCAATTCGACAAGGTGTTTCCATCCTTATAAGACAACTTTCCAAGCCCTGTTGTCCAAAGAATTTAGAAAGGCCACCATACGTGGTTTCTAATAGTCATAATTGCTTCCATCCATGATGGGTGGTCTGCTCACAAATCCTCCTTCCTTGTCCATAGTACCAGAAAATATCTTCCTTAAATCTCACCCAGATATAGAGCAGGATGCCTGCTCTGATACCAATTGAAATTCTGATATCATATATGAGATGTCGAAGGAGATGCCACGACACAAATATCTGAGGACAATATAAAATGCAACTATATTAAAAGCAGTAAAAACACAAGGGATTGTTAACCCAGTTCGGTGTATAACAACACCTACTCCAGGGGCTACTAAGCCAGGGGCAAGTCCACTAAATAATATCAATTCCTAGACCCTCAGTAAACAACCAGTTTACGACCTAATCACTTAATCACTATACGTGCTATACTTCTACCTAAAACACACCTAGGTATGAGGCCCTCCTCGAATCCCTTCAATCACTAACAGTGAAGAACAACAAAAATATTAAGTTTTAAGGACTTCAATCATTCAATACTTAAAAGCTTATGAATGATCCATAATTAACAACTCAAATTAAAACTCAAGTATTAAACCAATACTTAGAGTGTATTACAATTAAAAAGACTTAGACTTCTAAAACAGAAATAGTATGTTCTTCGTTTTAAAAGTTGCAGCGTGATGAATAAGGATGCAAGTCCTTAAAAAGGTGAAAAAGTGGGCTTGGGATGAAAAACAAATATTCCAATCCCTTAATATTTCCATGAAAACATGCCAGGATATAATCCATAAGGATAATGCAAATAGAAAAATATTCCTCCATATTTTTTTGTAAACTATGAGTCTCAAATCCTGAATAATGGCACGCATAAAAATAGGAATCAAATATGAAGTCACGTTCAGATTAAGAGGCATATGTCAAGACATCTTCTTTGACATCATTCAAAACCAGTGTACTTCAAATGTCAAGACCCAACAACTTTGAATTAAGAGGCAGATTCCAATAAACACTTAAATCCCTAACAAATTTGAATTCCTGAGCAGCCACTTCTGTTGAAGTGTGGTGAGGACCCAAGGAGATCGTTGCCTCAATGATCAAGTCTTGTCCGACGCAGTTACTTGCAAAGAAGTCCATAACTTTTTCCTAGGTTTCCCTTGTGGGTTTTCAACCTAGAGGGAAGATTTATTTTGTTTGTGTCTCTTATTTTTGCCTAGATCTCCCTTTTGGGTTTTCAACCTAACGAGACACTCCTTTTTTCCTAAGCCTCCCTTTTGAGTTTTCAACTTAGCGAGCTATTCTTTTATTTCTTTAGGCGAAGTATTTCTTGACTGCGTCATCATTCATAGGACGTGGGAACTCCTCACCATCCATAGTTTCAAGAATCAGTGCACCACCAGAGAAGGCTTTCTTGACAACATATGGGCCTTCGAAATTGGGAGTCTACTTTCACTTAGAATAAGCGTTGAAAGACATGATCTTCCTGAGCACAAGGTTGCCTTCTCTGAATTCACGAGGCTTGACCTTCTTATAAAAAAATTTCTTCATTCTCTTATGGTATAACTGACCATGATACAAGGGCATCATTCTCTTTTCTTCAATCAAATTCAATTGGGCAAACCTATTTTGGACCTATTCAGCCTCTGACAACTTGGTTTCCATGTCACACGTAAAGAGGGAATCTCAGCCTCGACGGGGAGCACTGCTTCCATACCATACACAAGAGAGAATAGGGTTGCCCCTGTTGAAGTGCGGACATATGTATGATATCCATGTAAAGAAAAAGGGAGCATCTCATGCCAATCTTTATAGGTAACAACGATTTTCTGGATGATCTTCTTGATGTTTTTAAGAGCAGCTTCAACAACCACATTCATCTTTGGCCTGTTAGGAGATGAATTGTGTTGGGCAATCTTTAATTCTTCACAAAGTTTTGTCATCATCTTATTATTCAGATTCGAGCCATTGTCAGTGAGAATCCTGCTTGGCACACCATACCGACATATAAGATTATTCTTGATAAAGTGTACTACCACCTGCTTAGTAACATTAGCAGAGGAAGTTTATTTAGCCCATTTGGTGAAGTAGTCTATTTCTACCAAGATGAAATAATGTCCATTCGATGCCTCGGGTTTAATCATTCCAATCATGTCAATACCCCACATAGAGAAATGCCACTGGGAAGAAATAACATTGAGAAGCGTCGGAGGCACATGAATTTTGACAACATAAATCTGGCATTTATGGCACTTCTTTGCAAATTTGTAACAGTCAGATTCCATTGTCAGCCAATATTAACCTGCCCTAAGCATCTTCTTTGCCATCGAATGTCCATTAGCATGAGTGCCAAAGGAACATTCATGGATCTCATGCATCAACATGTATGCTTCGTGTCTATCCACGCATCTGAACAAGACCATGTCATAATTTATTTTGTATAACACATCTTCATTGAGGAAAAAGCTGCTTGCAGACCTTCTCAGTGTCTTTTTATCTTTGTTTAACGCCCCAAACATGTATTCCTGAGTCAGGAGAAAATGCTTGATATCATAATACCAAGGTTTTTCATATGATGTTTCCTCTGTTGCAAATACATGAGTTGGCCTATCCAGATGTCAAACTCTAATACGAGGCACATCGTTCCAAGTATTCACTTGATACATAAAAGCCATAGTGGCCAAAGCATCTGGCATCTGATTTTCATCTCTAGGAATATGATGGAATTCAACTTTAATAAAGAAGGGTAATAATCTTCTAGCATATTCTTTGCAGGGAATCAAGCCAGGGTGACGAGTATCCCATTCTCCTTTAATCTGATTTATTACCAAAGCTGAATCACCATACACATCTAGAATTTTGATTCTGAGATCAATAGCCTTTTCGAGTCCCATGATACAAATGTTATTGGTGCAATCAAATTCCGACCTTGCAGTAAATGGGATATGCGATCCATGAGGAGTGATAATCACGACACTAATTACTTTCCCATAAGAATTCACAGCTTCATCAAATACCATGCCCCACCGGGATTCAGGATCAGGACCTTGCCCAGGCAAAGGTTAATCATAATCTTTTATCTTCAAAAACATCACACCCTCATTAGGGAAATCATATTTAACAGACTGATAATCATCAACCGGTTGATGAGCAAGATAATCTGCCAACACACTGCTTTTTATAGCCTTCTGAGTACGGTATTCAATATCATATTCAAACAACAACATTTGCCAACGGCAAATTCTCCCAGTAAGAGCAGGCTTTTCAAAAACATACTTAATCAGATCCATTTTGGAAATCAACCAAGTAGTATGATTCAACATATATTACCGCAACTGTTTTGCCACCCAAGCCAGAGCACAACATGCTTTTTCCAGCATAGAACACCGCAACTCACAGTCAGTAAACTTCTTGCTGAGATAATAAATGGCATATTCCTTCTTCCCTGTTTCATCTTGTTGTCCCAAAACACATCCTGTAGAATTATTTAACATTGTCAGATACATGACTAATGGTCTTCCTTCAACATGAGGGAGCAAGATAGGAGGTTCAAGCAAATACCCTTTGGCAATCATATGTCCACACACAACCTTGATCTTTCTTTAACAACTTAAAGATCGGCTCACATGTTGCATTCATATGGGAGATAAACCTGGAAATGTAATTCAACCACCCAAGGAAGCCTTTATCTTTCTTTTCAGTTCTTGGTGCAGGCATTTCTTGAATTTCTTTGACTTTATCAGGGTCAACTTCAATCCCTTTTTGGCTGACAATGAAACCTAACAATTCCCTAGATCGGACACTAAAGGTGCATTTATTTGAATTCAATAGGAGACAATATTTCCTCAAACACTGAAACAATTTTAACAAATCTTCTATATTCCCTTCTTCAGTCCGAGACTTAGCAATCATATCATCTACATATACCTCAATTTCCCTGTGCAACAGATCATGGAATAGGGTTGTCATAGCCCTCTGGTACGTTCCACCAGTGTTCTTCAACCCGAAGGGCATCACTCTGTAACAAAATGTTCCCCAAGGTGTGATAAATGTTGTTTTTTCCATGTCCTCAAGAGCCATTCTGATTTGATTATAGTCGAAAAATCCGTCCATGAACGAGAATACTTTAAATTTTTCTGTACTATCAACCAATATATCAATATGTGGCAATGGAAAGTCATCTTTTGGACTAGCTTTGTTTAAGTCTCTATAATCATTGCACATGCGAACTTTTTCGTCTTTATTTGGTACTGGGACAATATTGGCAATCCACTGAGGGTACACTGATGTCACAAGAAAACCAACACTAATCTGCGTTAAAACTTCTTCTTTTTTTCACGCCATATCAGGGTGAGTTCTTTGCAATTTCTGCTTCATTGGTGGGCATTTTGGCTTTAGCTCAAATGATGTTCCCCAATATCAGTATCTAACCCCGACATATCTTGGTAAGACCAAGCAAATATATCCACACACTCTTTCAAAAATTCAATCAACCTGCTCTTCACGTCAGGATGAAGCAATGCTCAAATCTTGACTTCCTTTGGATCTTCCTCTAAAACTAAATTGATTGTCTGTAACGACTCTTTATATGGTTGAATGGTACTTTCCTCGTGTTCAAGCAACCTTGAAACCTCTTCTGGTATTTCATCATATTCTTCTTCTTCAGCCACATACGTATGATATTCAAAGTTGGAAGAGGGTGCATGGTCATTGTATTTAATGGGTTTTTTAATTAATTTGCACATATGATTTATGATTGCTTTTAGAAACTGACACATATAGCAAGTGATTATGCAGATTTATTTACAGTTATTATTTATTTTGAAGTGATTTTTATGATTACCATTTTCCAAGAAAAAGCAGGAAATAAAGACACTATTTGGGAATCAAAGACAACTTTTATTATTGATTTTAAAGATCAAAGCAACAGATAAGCCCATACAACACCAATATTTTCACCTTGGGCAGAGTGAAAGAATTTTGAAAAGATTAACAAAAAAAAATTAATTTTAAATATGAAATCAAGAGGGAACATCGATAGTGATCCAATTTTGGACTCTATTTCCATGCGTCACATAGTTCAGCATCTCCTGCTCTGCATCACCTTCCACAATAGAATTGATCCTAGGAACAATTGGATGAAGATAACCTCCGTTATGAAAGATATCCTAATATTTGCCCAAAGCAGACTTTAGCTTCATGTTCTCACCTTTATCATTCTTCACAGAGAATCCCAAACCAGCTATATTCTTATTCATAGGTGGATCCACAATCTGCCTCCATACTTTACTAGGGCCATTATGCACTACCTGATGAGCATCCTTAAACGAAGTTACAGAATTCTCATTTTCCCTTATATTATCAATGTATAAAGCGTGTAACCGAGTTCCAATGGCAACTTCATCTGCTTCCATAACACTGAAAGAGTATAAATGAGATATTAACAAAGCATGTTCGCCATTTATGATGACCACCTTTCCTTCCCGAACAAACTTCAGCTTCTGGTGCAAAGTTGAAGTGACAGCCCCAACCTCGTGTATCCATGGTCGTCCCAGTAAACAGCTGTAGGCGGGAACTATATCCATAACTTGGAAAGTAATCTGAAATAAGTGCGGGCCTATATGAATAGGAAAATCTACTTCCCCGATGACAGACTTCCTTGATCCATCGAAAGCTTTCACAATTATGCCACTTGGGCGCATGGGAGTTCCTTGGTACTTTAAATTCATAAGTGTGCTCCTTGGTATGACATTTAAAGAGGATCCATTGTCAATAAACCCATTTAACAATGAATCGTTCTTACAGTTCATAGAGATATGGAGAGCCAAGTTATGATTCCTTCCTTCATCGAACAGCTCGTCACCATAGAAACTCAGGTTATTACACGAGGTAATATTCCCAACAACATTACTGAATTGGTCCAAAGGCATATCACTTTTCATGAAATATTGATCCAATACTCTTATCAAAGATTCCCTGTGGGCAGAAGAGTTCATTAGCAAGGCTAGAATAGATATCTTTGATGGGTTCTGTAACAATTGATCTACGATCCTGTAGTCGCTCGTCTTGATAAAATTCAATATATCATCCACATATTTTTCCAGAGTAGTACCACTAGATTCCCCCACTGATTTCTTGGGTTCAATACTTTCAACAACCTTTTTATCAGTATGAACACTTCCTAGAATGACAGGTGCAAAAAACAGTGTTGTACCCCAATTTTTTCTCCTAAGATCCCTTCATCATACGATGTTGATTCCATTACAATAAGATCACACTAGGATTCTTGGTTCACCTTCCTATATTTAGCTTTGCACTTTGAGGAATCACCAAGCACCTTGACTTATGTTCTTTTATGATCATGAATATTATTTTTTGTCTTGATTTCTTCTTTTAATTAATAAGATGCAATGTTGGTTTGTCTTGTTTGTTATCCATGTAGGTAAAGGCAATGAGATTTAACAAGTTGCCCCATGGGTTCATGAGTTTATTTCCATGCCCTAGTCAATAAAGCTTGAGAATTTCAAGCCTCACCATTGAAGTTGTTTTGGAGGAAATGGCATGGCAAGCTTATTTTGGTTCACCATATTTCAAGATTATCAAATTTGATCCAAAAAGTACAAGGGGTTGATTGAAAAAATAGTCATGTTTGGACAAGATTTTATTCCTTTTGGTCACAAGTGCATGTTCCTATCAATTATCAAGATATGGAAGTGGTTGTGGTTGCTATGAGTTCTCATTATCATCCTCAACAACTTATATTTACAAAGCATTTGTTTTGGTACAAGAATTTTGTTCAAAATTGTCAAAGTTCCTCAAGGCATGTTCCTTAATCTAGGAGCTAGGGTTTTGAACTTTAAAGGAGTATATCTTGCTCATCTTTTGGTATTTTTTAGTGATTCAAAATACATCATTCTCTTCAAAGGGTTATTAACAAATCACTTCAAAAGTTCCAAGGAGTTTTCATGTGGAAGAAACTTGATGAGGAAGAAAGATTACAAGTCCTCCAAATGAATCCCCAATTTTCCATGTGTGACTTTAAATGATCATAACTTGGTCAATTTTTATCACCTTGAGGCTATTATTTTTCCATAATGATCTTGAAGATGTGAACTTTATGCCTTCTTTTATGTGCAAAGTGAGAAAATGGATAGAAGTTACCTTAAGGATACAAAAGATTATAGGTCATTTTATGAAACTTTTCCAACTTCAACAAGTCATAACTTTCTCAATTTTGGAGGTTTTGAATGATTATAGTTTCAAAATGTCATTAAATAGACCTACTTCATGCCATATTTTTGGTCAATATCAAATTCCAAGTGGAAGGCCGTGTTTGGATGCAAGACATTATAGGTCACTTTTGAAGAAAAACTTGAAAATTTTCTAAGTATGGAAAGTCAACCCTTTTTCCTCAACTTTGACTCAATGCAACTTTCAGCTCAAGCATCCATTTAACTCCATTCTTTTTCCATTGCAAAGATTGTAACCTCATCTTTCTAAAGCATCAAGAATTATGCCCTAAGACACCTTGAGTTGAAAATGCCATTGTTTTGAAATTGGTAACTTGGAACTGAATTTCTCACCAAGTCAGAATTTTGAAATCCATAATGTCGCCTCTAATCACAAGATTTATACGCGTTTTTGATTTAAATTTTATTAACAAACTTTCCAGAAGCGTTTAACACCTCAAAACACAAGGATTGGATTAGTTTTGGTGAAAATAAGATCACACTTCACTCGTGCATCAGGTTTGCACGAATTCCCTCCAAAATGTGTCATTCACTCTTCCTTTTGATACCATTTGCTTCTACTATAAATACATGAACTATCTCATTCATTTTATAGAACTTGGATAGCCAGAATCACCTTGCCAAACTTGTTCCATAACTCAGAATTCAGCAACTTCAAAATCCATACACAAGCCTTTTTCAATCCAATTTCTTCATCAATTCACCTTCCTTGATCTTCCCTGAAGCTAACTATATAATTACATTCAAGAATCGTTCCCTATATTACTCCATAGAAGTCCAGTTTCAGAGCTCTGCAACTCAACTTCAATAGGTAGATTCCTTCATCAATTCTTCAAAACTTTGATATCATTGTGATGCTCTCATTGCCCTGGTTCTAGTCACAACACTTGGTTTTTACTGGAAACACGTTTTGACCATGAAATTTCAAATTCCTTTTCAAAACTTTCCTTCGAAATTGCTTGAGCTACAGTTTATCTAAATTTGGCGCGAGAGTATGGTTGTCTTCATCTTGAAGAGACGAAGCGGATGACATAGGTATGAGCTTCTGATTTTACAGTTTGAGTGACCTGTAATTCACGTAGGCTGGAGGTTGAAGATGACCAACATGTCATCTTCAAACCAATGATGGCGTGCCACTCGTTATTTTTGAATTCTGATTTAATAATTGATTCAGTGCTTTATTCACTAATAACCATGATATGCACAGCGCGCCAGATCCCTTGGATTTGATTACTAACGCGTCTTGACTCTCATCCAATGGTCCACATATTTTTGAATTTTATTTTCTTTTCTGATTTTTATATTTAATTGTTTTAAACTTCAAAAAACCATAGAAAATTCATTTTAAGTCCAAAAAATCTGAAAAAATTATGAAATTTTTTTTTGATTATTCTCTTTCTCATTTTTATTTTTTCACAATTTAATTTTGAGTTTTGGTATTTTATATAAATTTAGGCTTTATTTGAATTATTTTAAATGTTTAAAAATACTTTTATGCACTTTTAAATTATGAAAAAATTATGGAATGATCCATTGATATTGTGACAAATATTGGTGACCTTATTTTATTTTTGTTTCTGACTTTGTCATTTTTTATCATTTTTTGTTTATTTTACCCCTTTCTTTTAATTTAAAAAATAGTTTCTGACTTTAAAAAATTACCAAAAAATTTATAAAATCATTTGAGTCCTTTTCTGATTTTTCTATGATCTTACTTTTTATTACTTTTTATAAAATCATTTGGGAGTATTTCCTGGCTGATCTTGGGTTAAATTTTTGATCATGAACTTTGTTAACATCATTGGATCGATGGTGTTGAGACTAACTCCACAAAAATGGGTGAATGATTTTAATAATATTTTGATTAAATTTAATCCAAAAGTGGTTTGTATATTCTCTCCCACCCTCTTCATCTCATCCCCTTCTTATTGCACTAAATGTTGTTGGAGCATGATCTCTATATCATGTTTCAAAATAAGTGGTGCATAGATTGCTATTGACCAGCCTCAAAATAGGTGCGACTTCTATATAAGTCCATTTACGATTGCTTAACATAGTGCTAAATTTTGTCCCGATTCGAATAAATGATCATTCGTGGCCCAAACCTATGTTTGCAAGCCCATGTATGTTAATTTGATCTCTTTGATCCAATAACCTTGAGATTCATTGTGAGGAGGCTTTGGTTCTACCAATCCTCTAATGGATCTACAACACTTTTGGTCAATTCTAATCACTTAAACATCTTTGATCATTAAATGATACTCATAAGGATTCCAAATGGATGATATACTTGACAAAAAGCAAATGCAACTTGTTGTGTGGAGGCTTTGGTTTTACAAATCCTCTAATGAGTTCCAAATGCAAGTTTCAATATGATCATCCAACTAACCACTAATCACTAATAATTGACTTTATCCTTTATTCTTTTATTATATGCCCCTTTTATTTTTATGCACTATTTACTTTTAGCATTTACATTTCATGCCATTTTCATCTTTGCTCATTTGAGTATTTACTTTCTTGTCATTTTTATTTTTGCTCACTTGAGTTTTATTTTTCTTTTTAAAACACCTAATAATCAACACAAACCCTAAAAATCTTTAATGATACTTGGACTATTTGGTTACTATCCTTGGCATTATGGAGCATTGGACTTTTTGGACTTAGGATTAGAAACCTTGGCATATGATTGGAGACCTTGTGATCTTATATGATTATTTTGTCTGGAGGTCTTAAGGTTTACCTCAAGACATTGGGTTGTTTGTTTGTTTTGTGTGAAGGTTATTATGATTACACCCTTTGTTTGTAATATGGAATTCACCCGTATACAACCGTTACTCTGCCCAATTTTTGTGAAGACTTAATACACTTGAAGTTTGGTTCTCTCAAGAGGTCTAGTATTTATGCTTGTTTGGTTTCAATCCAAAGAATGAGAATTCTATCTTGGTTCATAGTGTCATGTATTGGCTTCTTATTGGTTAGATGGTTCTTATCCCTAGCTTTTACCGTATGCTTTAGGATAGCCTCTTCTTCTCCTCCCATCTTCTTTAATTTCAAAAATCTTCTCCCTCCTTTTGAAAACTCTTCTTGTTTTAAACTTGAAGCACTTTCATAATAAACTTGGACTAAGGTCCATGCATTTTCAAACATTTTCATAAATAAACTTCAATAAACTTAATAATACTTTGACATTTTTGTGAGAAGACTAAAAGTCAATCAATCTCATTTCAAACCATTTTGCCACTTTGGCTTTTATCTTTAAAGTTTTCTCAAAAGATTGAACTCTTGTAAATCCTTGTAGTGATGCAAACAACTATACTTCTACAATATGTAGTGAAGAGATATATTTTCCACTTGGGTGTTGAGTGAGGCATTGTTGATTTTAAAATACAAGCCATATCCTCCACTTTGAGATGATGCAAATTCTCCTTTCTCATGATTGTGGATAGTAGGTATGTTTTCCACACGGACAATGACGATGATGTTTTATCTCATAAAATTAACCAACACATTTGTGTTTTAAAATTTTTTAAAAAGAGGAACTACGTGCACCCTGATCCCCTATTGCACGAAAAGGTGGTACGTAGGCACTAAAGGTTCGCAACCGCGGCGGGTGAAAAAACCATAAAATAAATATATTTAATTTCTCACCTCCACCATCCATTTTTTATACAACATTTTTTATAGCCAAAATATACAGATTTTTCAAAGAGGTTCCTGCGGAGTACCATAGATGTTTAGAGTGCTAATACCTTCCCTTTGCATAACTAACCCCCTTACCTTGAATATTTCCCCCTCTTTTTGGGTTATTCGCTCTTTTCTCATTCCTTTGGAAATAATAAAGCGTGGTGGTGATTTTTATTTTGATTTGTATAAGTCTAGTCAATCCAATGGCTTAGTCTTAAACATTTCTACCGCTACACACAGCAACTGCGGCTCACCCGGCTGGCTTCAGAAATATTCTTGACATCAGACAAAGGTTGGATGGGAACTTCCACACCATCCTCTAGGATTGTAGAATTGTATTTATATGGCACTGCTTTGTCTGATTCGTAAGGAACAGGACCCGACAAGCAAATTACTACTGGAGCAACAACTGGCTTGCTATGGTACTTAATCTCTATAGGGGCAGGAACACTGAAACAAGGCACAATAACATTCACCCCTTCTTCAAAATACTTAGACATCACAAAATCATTGATGGAGAACATATCTTCATCTGAGGAAAAGAATTCATCTGTAGAAGCATACTCATCATCCAACACAGTCTGAACCAAGCAATCTTCAATCACATTAATCCTATTATAATCATCTCTATTGCCTGAAACTTTGATAGTACCATTTTCCAACAACAACTGAACACCCTTTATCACTATGTAACAACCACAAGAATCTCTACAGCAGATATGGCAAGACCCATAATGGTGTTCTTCTTGACCATCCATGCGACAGAAGGTAGCATGCAACTACACCAAATCATCATTCATATGATTCACATTAAAAAATCTGGAATTCACCGGGACATCCGTATAACATAATCACATCTTCTTCATACTCTAACCTAGGCCTGATTATATGAATGAGGCCTTCTTCCATCATTTCCTGAAGATCAATGTTTATCTTATCACATCCCTGGATATCTATACTGCAAACACCGCAACCAGCATGGTCATGCGTATAATAGCTGAATTCGCAGAGGTCAGCATGCATCTTTACCAGATCCCCTTTAACCAGGTTGATATAAAAAATCTAGAAGTCCCCTGGACAACCAACAACTATGTTTACAACATTTTCTCCTCTCATGCTTAGGAAATGGATTATCTTTCACGTTAGGGCTAACATCTTTAAAGGATAAAAGGCCAGATCTCACCATCTTTTGTACTTTAGATTTCAAAGGATAACAATTCTTAATACTGTGCCCTGGTGCTCCCTGATGAAATATGCATGTTTGGTCTACCTTATAATACCAGGGTAAAGGTTATGGTACAACATGGTGAGGCCTGGATTGAACCAACTTCATCTAAATCAAAGCCGAAAGTAACTCTACATAGCTCATTGGAATTGAGTCAAAGGCTTCACTCTTCTGACTTTGCCCTTGATTCCTCTGAGGAGATGGTCTCTGATAGGCAACTGTGGCTGGAGCTATATTGACAACAGGAGTCACAGAAGCAACCTATTGTTGGTACCATTGATGCCTTCTAGGTGGCCTAGACTTTCTTTCCCCAATAACAACATTCATTTAACTTTCTTTCTTTCAAGAGAACCCGTATGATGACTTATTTTTCCCTTCATCTCTTGTCAAACACCCTTCTCTGACAGCCTCCTCCAAACGAACACCCATGCTTACCATTTTGGTAAAATCACTAGGCGCACTGGTGACCATCCTTTCATAATAAAATCATACAAGGGTTTTGAGGAAGACCTTGGTCATTTCTTGTTCTCCCATAGGTGGTACCACATGGGCAGCTATCTCGCGCCAATGTTGTGCATATTCTTTGAACGACTCTTTGTCTCTCTGAGCCATTGCCCTTAACTGGTCACGGTCAGGCGCCATGAACATATTATACTTATACTGCTTGATAAAGGCTTATCCCAGATCATTGAAGGTACAAATACTACTACTGTCCATACTCATATATCACTTCAGAGCAGCACTAGTTAAACTATCTTGGAAGAAATGAATGAGCAAACGCTGATCATCAATATGGGTAGACATTTTCCCGATATACATCACGAGGTGGTCACGAGGACAAGAGTTTCCCATGTACCTCTCAAATTCCTGAACTTTAAACTTGGCTGGCACTTTTACATTGGGAACGAGGTAGAGTTCACTGACGTTCTGTCCAAACAATTCTTTTCCTTGAAGGACCTTCATTTCTTTCTACATCTCATTGAACTGGTCTTGAAAATCATGTAACCAGTCATAGAAACCCACACTTTCACTTGGAGGAGGGACACGACAATAAACTTCATCATTAACAAACGACATGGCATTCACTAAAGGAGGTCCAACATAGTGGATCTCATTTCTAAGAGCAGGGGTAATATGTATCACATGAGATGTGAGAGTAGCAGCAACTTGCACAACTGGAGCAGCTTGAGTGTCAAAATTAAAACCTTCTGGCATGAAGTTTTCTAGCATTCCCCATGGATAACCATGAGGCGTACAGTTTTGAGCAATAGTTGTTGGGGTAACAAAAACGGGAATTGATGGACCTTCAAAAGCATTTGTTGTTTGTTGAGGCTGAGCAAGTGGTGGTTGATTCTGAGTAGCCACCAATGATTCCATCAAAGCAGTCAGATTGGCCATACCGGCCTTCAAATTTGTAACCTCTTCGCGTAGCTTGCGATTCTCTTTTTCAAGATTCTCCATTTTCTTCCTGGAATTAGCTCGAGTATTGTACCTGTGAGACAACTTGCTAAACAAAGTAGAGAAATTTAGTAAGACACCTGGGTATGAAAAAAAATGCTAGAAATATGTACCAGATGATGCATGATATGAAATGCATATTATTTATTTTATTAATATTTCAAGGGACTCAAAGAATTATAGACAATTTGCAAATATCAAAGTACTAACACGATTTTGAAATACTGAAAATCTCATTATAACGGATTACAACTTTTTAGTACAAGTTTCAACAATCCTAAGTACAAGAAGAGAAGAGATAGAATCTAAAATCCTAAAAAAGCAAAGTTGATGAAGATCACTCCATACACTGACGTTTTCCTGTGAGTCTTGCAATTTGAGCCTTCAACTAGTTGTTCTCTTCTACATACCTGTTGACAATCACTTTCCAATCACAAGAGACAGGAAGTGAATGACTAAGTACCAACTGAGCTCTAGAGGAAATAAATCCTCTTGCCTCTCTATCATCTCTACAACACGACTCTCAAGAATCTCAATTAGGTCATCATTCTCTTTCAAGTCTTCTCGGTAGGACATCTCTAAAGTCTGACACCGACATATGCTCTTCACAAACATATCAGGCATAGGCTCTTCGCGGGAATATGGTATCTTCAACTGAATTTCCCTTGCTTGTACTCACCAGTGATAAGGTTCCAAAGAAACAACTCCTCTAGGTCCCAAGTCCTTTCTACTATTCCTGTGAATATGACGCCAAGCCTTTGCAATCTCCTCCTTAGCTTCCCTATGATTCTCTCCCTCTTTAAGGAAGAAACCACTCAAATGAATACTATTTGACTTATCTCTTATCGGATATCCAAGCTGTCGTCGTGCAAGAATGGGATTGTAGTTAATTCCTCCCTTTGTACCAAGAAGAGGTACATTGGGGAAACTACCACAACTATCGACAATATCTACATCATGGTAAGCCTGATGATACCAAACAATACATGAATGAGTGAGGGCCATAATATTTGGAGCCCAACGAGGTTCCTTCTTGACATCCCAGAAAGCATCGTACCGAGGTATGTGATAAATAAACCACTGATACAAGAAAGACATACATCAAATGATCCTCCCTCCATGATAAGAATTCCGAAGATGAATAGAGTAATAAGCATCTCCTAATAATGTAGGGGTTGGATTCCCTATCAAAAAGATCCTGATGGCATTGATATCCATAAAGTTATCAACATTCAGAAATAAGAACAACCCATAAGCAAGAAGAGCAAAGATGGCCTCAAAAATAACTGTACTCTTCATCCTAGCAAAGTAACGAGTTTTCTCCAATAAAAACTGAGTGGATAATCCTCAAATTCCTCCTTTGGTATTCATGTGGGCCTCAATCTCAGACTTCTCCAAATGAACCATAGCAGCAATCTCATGAGATTTTGGCTCGCCCTCCAAACCGGTGAAAGGAACACAATCGGTAATAGGAAAACTCAGTAGATAAGAATACTCCTCTAATGTAGGCATCAACTAATAATCAGGGAAAGTGAGACATTGATACATCGGATCATAGAACTGAACCAAAGTCGAGAGAATATCCTCCTTCATCCAGGGGTTCATAAGAGACACAATGGATCCATACTTCTTCCGAAAATATGTAGAACTCTCAATCTCGGGAATTAGACTCATCAAATCATCTATCTTGGGATTCTTGAAATTGTACTTCCGAGTCTTTCTTTTTCCAGAATCCATTGTCAAAAGTACCTGAAATATTCACAAAAAGTCAACTTTAAGTCCCTTGAACCAAAATGTTTTAAAGGATGATCATGGGTGCACGAATGCATGATGCAACAATCACACACAAGATCACAAACATGGGGGTTCATAAGTTTTACGTCACGAGCATGAAGTCAAAGGTACTACCCACAAGGTATGGTCTAATAGTTTATCACCTGCGGAACAAGGTTCTAAGAGGTTCCCAGAGTCTACATCCTTCCTTCAGATATTACCAACATCCCGATTGACTCGATAATTAGTAATTTTCTCAAGAAAAATTCGTCTGAGTGTAGTATCGTGTGACAACCATTTTCGGATTTCTCCTTCATAGTTTCCGCACTACACCTAAAAGGCCAAGATGGGTTAAAGGATTTATGGTCCTCAATTTCAGAAGGCTCCCAGGTCGAAAGCAGTACGTCTTCCTGATTACTCGGTAAACGAAACTACAGTCAAAGGGGCCTCCACTAAGTGGGGGATCTCATGCCTCCTTTTTTGGGATTACTCTCTCAAAGTTAACATGACTATACCGCATGTCCTATCTTAAGTTTTCCCAATTCCGGGTAGAGGACTTATGAGAAATCACCAAGCACCTTGAAAACCAGGAAAATCCAGACAAACATATATACAAAACATAATATACAACAAATAATAGCACATACACAAATAAACAAAGATAGGCTCAAACCACTTAGGGATGGACCAGCAATTGGTCGATCTTTCCCCAGCAGAGTCACCATTTTTCTATAGCGGTAGAAATGTTGATACTAAACCATTCGATTGACTTAACTCGCACAAATCAAAACAAAAATTTCCACTGTGCTTTATTGTTTCCAAGTGAATGGGAAAAGAGAGAATAACCCAAAACAAGGGGAGAGAATCTAAGTCTGGGGGTTGGTTATGCAAAGGGAAGGTATTAGCACCCTAAACTTCTACGATACTCCACAGGAACCTCTTTGAAAATCTGTGTATTTTGGATATAAAAGTTGTATACAAAAAATAGATTGTGGGGATGAGGGAAGAAGTATTATTATTTTTATATAATTTTTGCACCCGCGGCGGTTGTGAACCTTTAGTGCCTACATACCATCTTTTATGCAATAAGGGATCAGGGTACTCTTAGTTTACCTTTAAAAATTTTAAAACACAAGTGTGTTGGTTAATTTTAAGAGATGAGACATTATCGTCTTATCCGAGTGGAAAAAAGTACTTACTACCCACGATTATGAGAAAGGAGAATTTGTGTTATCTCAAAGTGGAGAATATGGCTTGAATTTTAAAATCAACAAAGCCTCGCTCAACACCGAAGTGGAAAATATCTCACTTCACTATATATCATAGAAGTATAGTAGCTCGCACAACTACAAGGATTGACAACAGTCTATCTTTTGAGAAAAAGTTTTAAAGTAAAAAGCCAAAGTGGCAAAATGGTTTGAATGAGATTGATTGTCTTTTAGTCTTCTCACACAAAAAAAATGTAAAAATATTATTAAGTTGTTTAATGTTTGATTAAGAAAAGATTTTTTGAAAGTGCATGGACCTAAGTCAAAGTTTATTATGAAAACGGTTCGAGTATGGAAAACAAGAATAGTTTTGAAAAGAAGGGAGAAGTTTTTTGCAATTAAAGAAGGTGGGAGGAGATGAAGGGACTATCCTAAAGCATCAGGTAAAAGATAAGGAAAATAACCGTCTAACCAACACGAAGCCAGCACTTGACACAATGAGTCAATGTAGAATTCCCATACTTTGGATTTGAAACCAAACAAGCTAATATAATAAAATATCTTAAGAAACCCAAGCTTCAAAGGCAATAAGTCTTCACAAAAATTGGGCAGAGTAACGGCTGTATACATATGAATTCCCAATCACAGACAAAACACATAATCAGAATAACCTGTACACAAAGAAAACAAACAACTCAATGTCTTGGGGTAAACCCCAAGAACTCCAGACAAAATAGAAATAGAAGTCACAAGGTCTCAAGGTAGGTTAAGGTCTCTAATCCTAAGTCCAAGAAATCCATAACTCCAAAATGCCAAGGATAGTAACCAAATAGTCCAAGTAACATTAAAGATTTTTATTTTTCAAGTTGGTTATTAGGTAACTTTAAAAAGAAAATGAAAATCTTTAGTGAGCAAAATAAAAAGACATAAAGATAAATGCTCAAGTGAGCAAAGATGAAAATAGCATGAAATAAAAATGCTAAAATAAATGTGCTTAAAGTAAAAAGCATAAAGTAAAAGAATAAAATAAAGTCAATTGTTAGAAATTAGAGGTTAGTTGAATAACCATCTTGAAACTTGCATTTGAAAACTCATTAGAAGATTGATAAAATCAAAGCTTCTCAACAACAAGTCTCAACAACATGGGAAGAAGGTTCAAGGGACCCGCCCGACTGGCTCAAATAGAAGAGGCTTCTTTTGAGGAAGAAGACAATCAAGACGAGAATGTTAGAACCACCAGGTCTAGGGGTGGAAATAACCAGATTTCTGAGGATGAAGAATACTCCAATGAGCAGTACCCACCGATCGATGACAAATACAAACAACTAGAAGGCCGACTTAGGGATGTGGAGATCCAAATAGTACATGGTTTGGACTTTGGAGACTTGGGTTTGGTCCCTGGGGTGGTCATTCCGCACAAATTTAAGGTCCCTGTCTTTTCCAAGTATGATGGAGTCTCTTGTCCGAAACTCCACTTAAGGTTATATGTCCGCAAGATTCAACCATACACCGCAGATAGGAAGTTATGGGTTCATTTCTTCCAAGAAAGCTTATATGGGAAACAATTGGAGTGGTTCTATCAACTAGAAGGGACTAATATCCACACCTGGGAGGATTTGGCTGCTGCCTTCTATAGACAATACCAATACAATGCTGACCTTGCACCAACTTGCGTGTAATTACAAAGTATAACTATGGGCTCAAGCGAAGGATTTAAGGAGTATGCTCAAAAAATGAAGGGACCTGGATGGAAGGGTGAAACCCACTTTGACTGACAAATAATTAGTGGACATGTTCATGGGCACTCTGTCGGGCCCATTCATTAATTTTCTTATTGGGAGTTCTTCGTTAGGGTTTACTGAGTTGATTTTGATTGGTGAACAAGTTGAAAGTGGAATCAAAAGTGGAAAGATCCCAATGGTCTCAATCTCTAATGCTATAAGAAACCTTTTATTGGTAAGAAGGAAACTAATGTTGTTTATAGACAAAGGAGATGTATCAAGAATGATCGTCATCAGTCGGTAGGAGCAGTATTGATTTCCAACCCAACCCCAGTTCAACGACCACAACAATAAAACAATCAGCGTAGCTCAGACGCTCTGAGGAGATAATTCACCCGAATTAATATGCCATTATCTCAAGATTTACAACATCTGTTGAAGGCAGATTTGGTAACACTGCAGGATCCTCCTTAAAATCCTAACACATCATCTCCGAAGTATAACCCAAATGCAAGGTGTGCATACCATTCCAATAGTCCTAGGCAACACACCAATGATTGTTGGGCCCTAAAAAGAAAAATCCAAGATTTGATTGACAATAAGGTGATTGAGTTTGACCCTCCACAGACCCCTAATGTGATTACCACACCCATGCCCTATCATGGTAAACGTGTTAATATTGTTGACGATGTTTCTTATGTCTCCTCCATCAGTGATTTAACTACTCCCTTAATGATCGTTAAGAAGAATTTGTTAAAAGCCGGTTTATTTTAGGGCTACCTTGAAAATTGTTACCATTGTGCTTCCCAAACTAATGGTTGTATGTGGCTGAAGAAAGGTATCCAGCGCCTGATTGATACCCATGAAATTATGTTCAAGAAAAATCCGTCCGTGAAGAGTTTTCCTGAAATTAATTTCCAAGAGATGAGACTTGAAGATGTTTCCATAATCACCATTTCAAATACTCCTATTACGATCAACTCTAAAGGCCCTACAAGGATTCCTGCTGAGCCTAGGTTGGCTCCCCTGATTATCACTACACCGGGGCCAGTCCCCTATTCCTTTGACAAAGTTGTGCCTTGGAACTATGGGGAAGAAGTTTATTATCATGGTGTTAAGCAAGAGCCATGGATTACTGAAAATGAAGATCCTGAAATTACAAGCATTTTCGGAACTAGTAAGGTCACTAGAACATGAAGGATCTTCTCTCTGGAGATCTCTCCTCCAACAACTACTACAACACCTATTCGTATTCCTGCTATTGGGCCAACTACTAATGCCCATTGTAAAAGAGAAAGTAACTAAGCCTGCCCCGGCGGAGGCACCCTTAAAAGAAGTGGCAATTGAAGACCCATCTAGACAAGAGATGGAAGAAATTCTGAAGATCATCCGAAAAAGTGACTACAAAATAGTTGAACAACTGGGGCAGCAACCCTCAAAATTATCCATGTTGTCCTTGTTATTATGCTTCAAAGCACATGCCTAAGCTTTCTTGAAATTTCTGAAGAATGCCCATGTACCATAAGAGACCACTACTAATCAATTTGAGAATTGTGTTGCAAGCTTAACCACTAATAATGGGTTAGGCTTTTCCGATGCTGATTTAAATCTGTCGGGGAAGAATAATAACAAATATATACACATCTCCGTTGAATTCAAAGGCACCACTCTGGCGCATGTGTTAGTAGATATTGGGTCCTCCCTAAATGTTTTATCCAAAGGTGCTTTGGATAGACTGGACTGTGAAGGGTTGGGGCTGAAACCGAACAACATTGTGGTAAGAGCCTTCGATGAGTCAAAGAGGATGATCCATGGAGAGGTTTATCTTCCGATCAAGGTGGAATATCAAGTCTTCAATTTAACTTTCTATGTAATGGATATCCACCTGACCTATTCATGCTTGCTCAGAAGCCCATGGATTTATGGGGAAAGTGTGGTTACCTCTACATTACATCAAAAGCTGAAGTACCCAGTAAGAGGGAAGGTTGTCACAGTCTGCAGAGAGCAAGAATATATGGTCAGTCATTTGAATTCTTTCAAATATGTTGAAATGGATGGTGAATTCATTGAAACCCCTGCCAAACATTTGAAATAATCCCTCCAACGATTGCTATTGCTAAAGTTGCTACTCCTAAGATTTCAAAGGAAACACCAAGAATGGTCTCTCTAAAGGATGCTCAGGTTGTTGTAGAAGAAGGTGCTTGCACTGTCTGGGGATAACTTCCTGATATACCCTACAAATTCGACAAATTTGGATTGGGTTTCACTTCAAAATCTCGGAAAGAGGTTTGTCGTGATCATGCATGAGGACCACCTTCTTGTATTAGCAACAATGAAGTCAATGCTATGGAAGACACTGATAGTGATGATGACCTAGACGACTGAATATTCCTAACTACTGATAGTGGACTCAACAACTGGAAGGCTAAAGACTTCATCTCAATCTCCTTCAGTCAGGTGTAATTGTTATTTCCTATTTTTATTGCTTTAAGAAGTTTGTCTGTATAATTTCTTTAAAATCAATGACTTTAAACCATGTGCCTTGCCCGAGGCACAATGATCCATTTGTTAAGGGTTGTCATTTCATATATTATATGCTCATTTAATGAAACATTAGACGATTTTGAATTCAAATTTTGCGCTCCTTGTCTTTCTTTACTGCATTTTCAACTAGCCATGTGACCTTACATACACACACACACACACACACACACATTTGCAGATCCACATCCACTCCGGATCTCATTGACTATAATTCTGCTATTGTCGTTTATGGCTTTGAAAATCCAACCTATCAAGCCGAAGACGAAGGTAAATAAGATTGTGAGATACCTGGAGAACTCTCCAGACTCCTGATACAAGAGGAAAACGCCATCCGACCGCACGAGGAACCGGTCGAAGTGATAAACTTGGGTACCGAGGCAGATAAGAAAGAAGTCAAGATTGGCGCCAACCTAGAAGACACTATCAAGAGCAGATTGGCTCAGATGTTGCACGACTATGTTAAGGTATTCACTTGGTCATACAAAGACATGCCAGGGCTCAATGCTGATATTATGGTTCATCGTCTGCCAATGAAAGAGGGTTGTTCTCCGATTAAACAAAAGGTTCGTCGCATGCATCCTGACATGTCAGAGAAAATTAAGGTTGAGGTAATGAAATATTTCAATGCAGGTTTCTTGGCCGTGACATTGTATCCCCAATGGGTTGCAAATGTTGTTCCAGTGTCGAAGAAAGACGGTAAGGTCCGTATGTGTGTAGACTTCATGGATTTAAATAGGGCAATACCCAAAGAAGACTTCCCACTACCACATATTGATGTCTTAGTTGACAACATTGCTCAACATAAAGTATTCTCCTTCATTGATGGATTCACGTGTTATAACCAAATCAAAATGGAACCCGCATAAATGGAGAAAACTACCTTTGTCACATAATGGGGCACCTTCTGTTATAAAGAAATGCCTTTTGGGCAGAAGAATGCAAGCGTAACTTATCAACAGGCTATGGTAGCCCTATTTCATGACATGATTCATCATGAGATATAAGTCTATGTGGATGACATGATAGCGAGATCAAAAACTGAGGAAGAACACCTTGATCATCTACACAAGTTATTTGAAAGGCTGAAAAATACAAGTTGAGGTTGAATCCAAACAAATGCATCTTCGGGGTAAGGTCTGGAAAGCTCATAGGCTTCGTTGTTAGTGGAAAAGGAATTGAGGTCGATCTTGCCAAAGTCAAAGCTATCTAAGAAATGCAAGATCCTCATACTGAGAAGGAGGTCAGAGGTTTCCTAGGACGACTCAATTACATTTCCCGATTTATCTCTCACTTGACTGCTACTTGTGAACCACTCTTCAAGCTGTTGAAGAAAGATCAAGTAGTAAAATGGAACGACGACTGTCAAATGGCTTTTGATAAAACCAAAGAGTATCTTCAAGAACCTCAAATTCTGATGCCACCAGTTGAAGGAAGACCTCTGATCATGTGCTTAATCGTGTTAGAATATTCAATAGGGGTGTGTGCTGGGACAGCATGACAAGTCTGGTCAAAAAGAGCATGCAATATACTACCTTAGCAAAAAGTTTACCGACTGAGAAACAAGATATTCACTTCTCGAGAAAACTTTTTGCGCTTTGGCATGGGCTTCTCGCTGACTAAGACATTATATGTTGACTCATACTACTCCATTGATCTCTAAGATGGATCCCATTAAGTACATCTTTGAGAAGCCAGCTCTCACCGTAAGGATAGCTCGATGGCATATGATCTTAACTGAATATGACATTCAATACACTACTCAAAAAGCAATAAAGGGAAGTGTATTGGCATATCATTTGGCGCATCAAGCTGTGGATGACTACCAATATATGAACTTTTAATTTCCGGATGAGAATACCATGTTGATTACAGATTGTGAAAATCCTGGACTATATGAAGGACCTAAGCAAGGGTCCTGATGGACTATGGTTTTTGATGGAGCTTCCAACACGCTGGGTAACAGAATTGGTGTTGCGATCATTTCCCCCGAAGGTTGCCATACACCTTTCACTGCCATACTTTGCTTCGACTGTACCAAAACCATGGTTGAGTATGAGGCATGCATCTTGGGTCTTAAAGTTGCTATTTACCTAAGAATCAAATTCTTAAGTGTATATGGAGACTCAGCTTTGGTGGTCAATCAAGTTAAAGGAGAGTGGGATACAAAACATTCAAATCTTATCCCTTATAAAGAACTTGTGCTAACCTTGATCCCATACTTTGAAGAAATTACCTTCGAACATATCCCGAGGGAAGAAAATCAGTTGTCGGATGCTTTATCTACCATGCCATCTATGTTCCAGGTGAAATGGGATAACGAATCTCCCCAAATTAGTGTCGAAAGATTTGACAAACCGACACACTACTATGAGATTGACATTTATGGTGTAGAGGAGAAGCCTTGGTTTCATGAGGTGAAAAGATATCTAGAAGCTCAAGAGTATCCTGAAGGGGGGTCAGTCAACGACAAGAAATTCCTGTAGAGGTTCTCTACTAAGTTCTTCCTGAGCAATGGGATTTTATACAAGCGCAACCATGATTCAACCCTGCTTCATTGTATGGGCAAGAAGGAAGAAGAGAAGATTATGGAGGACATGCACGAAGGCATATTTGATACTCACTCTAATGGACACACTATGGATAAGAAGATACTGATAGTTGACTACTATTGGTCGAACATGGAATTCGATTGTCACCTCCACTCGAGGACTTGCCACAAGTACCAAATTTATGCTGACAAGGTTCACGTGCCTCTAATCCCTTTGAATGTCATGACTGCCCCTTAGCCCTTTGCAATGTGGGGGATCAATATGATTGGAGAAATCAAGCCTACTGCCTCTAATGTACATTGTTTCATTCTTGTCTCCATTGACTACTTTACCAAGTGGGTCGAAGAAACATCATTTGCGTCAGTTGCCAAGAACTCCGTGGCCCGATTTATCAAGCATAACCTCATTTGTCGGTATGGCATCCTTGAGAGGATCATCATTGACAATGGTACCAATCTTAACAACCCCATGATCACTGAACTCTGCATACAGTTCAAGATTAAGCATCACAATTCTTCTCTATAAACACCTAAAATGAATGCCGCAATGGAAGCCACCAACAAAAATATAAAGAAGATTGGGCAAAAGATGATGGTAATCTACAAAAACTGGCATGAGATGTTACCATTTTCTCTTCATGGCTATCGTACTTCGGTGCGAACATCATCTAGGGCAACCCCATTCTCTTAAGTCTATGGTATGGAAGTTATCCTGCCTATCGAAGTTTAAAACCCTTCTCTAAGGATTATGAAAGAAGTAGACTTACATGAAGACAAGTGGATTCAAACTAGGTTGGATCCATTGAATTCGATTGACAAAAAGAGGCTGGAAGCTATTCGTCATGGTCAGATGCATCAAAAACATATGATCAAGGCATTCAACTAGAAGATCAAGCATCAGGCATACCAAGATGGTGACTTGGTAATAAAGCGCATCATTCTACCACAAGGAGATCTCAGGGGAAAATGGACTCCCACATATGAATGGCCATTTGTTATCAAGAAAGTATTCTCGGGTGAAGCTATCATGCTAACCACTATGGATGGAGAAGATTTCATGCACCCTATGAACGTGGACATAGTAAAAAAAATACTATGCATGAGAATGACCCGCTAGGTTGACATGCCTAGGAAAAAATAAAGGCATCCCAGCGAACCAAAAGGGTTCGGGCAAAAGTTAGGAATATATACAAAAGATTGTACACCCGGCAAGTCGAAAACCTGAAAGGGCAGCTTGGGCAAAAAAGGATATCCTGGTGGACTAAAAACCTGAAAGGGAAGTCCATGCAAAAATTAGGGATTAAAAGCGTACAACTATGTCTCTTTGGATCACTTGCGTGCAAGCTTTATTACCAAATTCGAAAGTTCAAGTAGTTCACTTAACTTCTTATGATGGCAAGGGACGAGTTGTTCAAAGACATAAGGGAAATAGCAGAGTTTGGAACCTAATGAGATCACTTCCACATGGATATATATAGTTGTTTTCACATTTTACTCTTTTCATTTCACGACGACTTCCTCTTACTAGGATTTTCATCTCTTTGTACAAAATCGCCTATTTATAGGCAAATTATCAATACAAATATATCTTAAAGTTCAAACTTTTAGTTTTTTGTGTTTTGTTTGCAAAAACGTCCAATGACTAAAATTGAATGAACATATGTGTATAAACATGATTAACTGTTAACAAATATATACATAAGAACAAGAATAAGAATTTACTCAAGATTCTAGGAATTGGAATGACAGTTAAGCTGTCCATAAATCCCCACAGAGCTACTTCAAAGAGACTATCCCCATAAAGTAGTCTTCATAAATAAGGGTACATTCCCCGTAATCTCCCCGGCAGATTGCTCTATTAAATAAAGGAGTATAATCTCTTTCCCAGAAATATCACCAACCTAGGGAGTTTCCAATCAGTATAATGCATGGAAATTCTCTCCCCCAGCCGAGTTTGAAAGCTATAAAACCACCTCAGATTTCTTCTCTCTAGAAAATTTAATTTCCCCAGGATACTTTGTTTCCTCAGTAGAACACTTCTCCGACAACAGGGTTTATTTCCCCAATAGCCTGCAAATTCCCCAGCTGGAGTCTACCCCTCATACTACTATAAATCACTGACAAAATTCATCTCCTAGTGAAGTCATCACTATCCCAATAAGGTTACTGCAAAACCTGGAATCCGACCAAATACCAGTTAATTTTTATCCTCCTCAGACGAGTTAGAAGGTTATCCGTCTCTTTTATCCCCAACCAGGATATATAAGATTTAAAATCCCCAGTAGGGCAATGGACGACCAAGTTTCTTAAACTATACTTCCCAAAAGAGAAATCAATACATGCCCATTAGAGTTTCCTCAAACAAGTAAGCGAGAATCCCCAGCGAAAGTATTTTAGACAAGATCGAAGATACACATACTCTTCTGCCCCAAAAATAGCCAGAGATTTATTTTCCCAGACAAACATTCAACACGGGCTTACAAATACATTTCCATAACATTTTACATTCATCATAGCATATGCATATGAAACACATATAGCACAGTCTCATTTATTTTGAGAACATCATTACACAATGCATTTCATACATCATGACATTGCATATAATTAACTCTTTACCTTTTCAGGAAAAATGAATCGACAGACCAATATCATCAACAAATCCTTAAAACAGATTGTAGGTTATTTCCTGAAACAAGACAGGGTAAATATCTACGTGATGGATACTCCCTTCAAGCATCTGCTGGTTCAGGTTAAATCGACCAAAGATTTATTCTTATACTTTCCTCATTAGACCTTTTCTGGCTCAGATTAAATCAAGCAAAGATTTATTCTGATTCTTCTCCTAGTTAAAGATTTCAAGCATCTGCTGGCTCATATTAAATTGACCAAAGATTTATTTTGATACTTCCCTCAATAGACCTTTTCTGGATCAGATTAAATCGACCAAAGATTTATTTTGATACTTCTCCCAGTTAAATATTTACAGACATATGTTGGCTCAGATTAAATCGACCAAAGATTTAGCCTGATACTTCTCTCAGTAGACCTTTCCTGGCTCAGATTAAATCGACCAAAGATTTATTCTTGATACTTCTCCCAGTTAAAGATTTAAAGACATATGCTGGCTCAGATTAAATCGACCAAAGATTTATTCTGATACTTCTCTCAATAGAACTTTTCTGGCTCGGATTAAATCGACCAAAGATTTATTTTGATACTTCTTCTAATTAAAGATTTAAAGATATCTGTTGGCTCAAATTAAATCGACCAAAGATTTATTCTGATACTTCTCTCAGTAGACCTCTACTGGCTCAGATTAAATCGAACAAAGATTTATTCTGATACTTCTCCCAGTTAAAGATTTAAAGACCTCTACTGGCTCAGATTAAATCAAACAAATATTTATTCTAATACTTCTCTCAATAGACCTTTTCTAGCTCATATTAAATCGACCAAAGATTTATTCTGATACTTCTCCCAGATAAAGTCGAGCGTAGACTTAGTCATTTTTCTCTATCAACAGTTACTTTGGATGGAATCTATAATCCCATCTCCAATAACTCTTTGTCACCTCTCCAAATGGCATCTCTAATCCCATTCTCGACATAATCAACAAACAGTTTTACTTCATGCATAGGCGAGTGCAAATTTCTAGGCACTTAAGTGTTCAATCATCTTCCACCTTCAAGTCACGAATGGTAGACAAGCCAATCTAATTCTTCAGGTCTAAGAAGATTGAACATGGGCAGCTATTGTACCCAAAAAATTTCCCACCCTTTTATTCAAGATAGTTCTCACAAAAGTTCTCAAAATGCTCAAGGATCCTCAAGAGTTGATCAAACAAGCTCACCTCATAAGCATTGGGTCCAAATTAGGGTTTCGGTTTTCTCAAGGATAATTGGAATTTTAATACCTCAAGTGACTTTCATGTTTCATTATAGGTCTTCAAGAAAGCTCATACCGAGTTTCAAGTCTTGTACCACTAATTTGCTCAGTCAATTGCTCAGATGACTGAAAATCAATTTTATTGGGTAAAAAGTTAATTATGGTCAACATACAATCAAAATTTATGATTTTTGGTCAACATCAACATTTTGAAGTCATATTCATCAATTTATTAAGGGTTCATCATAATCCCTCAAGAAAAGCATTCAAATCACCAAAGAGGTAAAAGTGTCAAAATTAGGGTTTTGACTGAGAATGTCTGATCGGTGACTTTTGACCTAGTACATGACCTAATGGCTTGAAGCATGACCTCAAGGACTCAAACACAATATATTGACCTAATTTCATGGCTCATATCATTTATCAAGATCAATGGATTGATAGTTGAAATTTGATCAACTGATGAAAAGTCAACTGATACACAAAAAGTCAAACTTTGACTTTTTGGTCAACATTGAATTTCAAAGATCAAGATTCATTAAGACCTTCAAAAATAGAAAACTTGATCATCAAGAATCAAGAAAGTCAAGAAAAGTCAACAAAAGTCAAGAATTTTCAAGAGTTAGAAATTCTAAGTGTTTTTTAACCTTGATAATTTCACTACTTCATGACAATTTTTCACGAAGATGCAAAATGATTCAAGGAAAAATTCCAACATGAAAGTTGTAGATCTTGAAGAATTATAAAACATTGTCCTTGAGGGTTAATGTCTAAAAAATTCTTAGATTATAAGATATAGGCCCATGAAGTCGTGACTTTTTATCAAAAACACTTAGTGAAATTTCCATCAAGTTAGGCAGATTTTTTGCCCCAACTTCTTCGCAATTTTTCACCAAGTTCCAAGTTTATCTAGCCAAAGTGGTCAACATGAAGGTTGTATACAATGTTTCAATCTTTCCAAAATGTCACAGAACTTGAATAGATCATGATTGAGCTAAGAGAATTGAAGATAAGAAGTTGAGCATCCATTCTTGAATTTTAGGTCATTTTGTGATAAACCCGATGATCCAATCTTCAAGCATGCTTCATAATATTTATTTTCAGGCCTTCAAACTTACAAATCACTCAAAAATTAAATGTTTACACAACTGATTAAGCTATGATCCAAGTGCTTAAGCCATTGTCCAAGTGATTAATCCATTTTGGCACAAAGGTAACATTGCCATTTTGGAAAAGTGGCTTTAATCACAAAGTCCAATCTCCTTGAGCTTTGCACTTGTTCCTTCTAAACAAACACAATCTCAAAGCCAGAAGGAACTTTTCTAGAGCCTCTAACTACTCAGACCATTCTTGTACTATGCATTAAAACTATGTATTCCAAGTTTGCTTCAAAAACAAATTTCAAAACCATAACATGTGATTTTTTAAATATGATTGTTAGAGCCTCCAAAACCTTTTCTCTATAAATAGAAAATTTGTTTGAAAGCTAACACACAAATTCACAAGCCTTGAAACACCCTCAAACACTCTGAAACTCAGAATTGTACACAAAACCTCCATTGTTGCAACTTCTGGCCAAAAAAATTCAAACACCTAATCCCCTTGTGCATTCCCTTTCTAAATCATTCAAACATCATCTACACATCATATACAACTCATCCTCACCCCTGTTTCATAACTGTAACTTCATCTTCATCATCTTCCAAGCTCAAAAACAGCCACCTATAATTTGACTTCTCTAGAAGAATCCAGCCACTCTCAGCTCAAAGTAAGCATTTCAATAGCTTCCTAGGAGTTCAGTGAAGCTATCCAAATCATCATAAGACTTCTAGGAGTGCTCAAACTCCAAACATGATTTCCAATTTTGAGGTAAGTTTTCTCAACTTTGAACTCTCTATACAAGCATCATTAATGGTTACTTTGTGAATGAAATATGTAGACATCATTGCCTTGAAGCTAACCATGCCTTTAGTTTTCATTTATGTTGCTTGAGTGATGCGAATTTTGAATTTGAACTTTCTGAAAAAATTAGGTTTTATTTGGTACCAAACAAAATTCATATTCATCTTTGATTTATAGCTTTAGTTATTTATATAATTTAATTTATGGTGAAAAATGGAACAACTTTCATAATTACATTTTTGAAAATGGTTGAGAAATGAGCAAGTTCATAATTCAACCATGGTGGTGTTCTTCTCTGCGCGTGGAAGGTTGAAGATGAAGTCATTTTTAAATTCAGAATTAAGTTTATTTTAAATTTAGTGCAAGTTATATTACTAGCGGATGTAACAGCCACCCCAGTGGCAGAGCGTGCGTATAAGGTATTCCTACGCCTGGTCATGGGTTCGAGCGAGGTGTGGGACATTTTTTCTTTTCATATTTGTTTCACACTAATCATGTACAATCAAAGTAAAAGTGTGCATGGTATTCCTCTCCTCTAAACCATCTTATCATTGGACAAGCCAATCCAGCGCTCCACAAAGCAAGCACATGGTGCACCCTCAAAAGCCAACAACACTGAACCATAAACAGCGTTGGGCCTCCTTTGTGTTTGGGCCTTTTCTTTTTTATTTTTGCTATTTTCTTACCCTTCTTTTACTAAAATAACACATACCTATTTTCTTAATTTTATTTCATTCCTGTTTCTAACAAAAAAATATTTTAGGCCTTTTTGCTACATTTAACCTCCTGATTACTTTTCAACACCCCGACCCATTTCTTTTTATTTCTTTTTTATATTTTCATTTTTTTAATTTATCTATTTAATTTATTTAAACCTAAAATACAAAAATTATTTTCTTAAATAATTAAATTTAAATATTTTAATTTAAACACTTATTTTATTTTTGTTAGTATTTAGAACTAGATGTTGTTTATTTTCCATATATTAAAATGTTTTTCAAATTAACATTAACCTTCAAATTATTTTCTAAACAAATTACTCAGACTTAGGTTTTTATGTTCTTCTTAATTTCAATTAACTTAGATTTTAGGTTTTGTTAAAAATTAATGAACTTTTCTTGTAATTAAAATTAATTAGTTTAATTAGGTTAATCTTTAAACCTTTCAATCAAAAATCCTAAAAAACAATTTCTTTCTTCCTTTTTACATTTTGTACATTCTATTATTATTCATATTCAATGGTTTGTAATAGATAATTAGGCCTTATTTCTTTCTTCCCCCTATTCACAAACATGTACCCCCCATTTCCAAAGCATTGTAACAACATAGGACATTTTAATTTCGCAATTTATCGCTTTCCTTATTATTGTTAATAATTAGGGTTTGTATGACAAGATTTAAAATCAAACATTAGAAAACCCTAATCCAAGACAATATACATGAAAATAAAACACTTTGCACACATGCACCTCTAAGGTAATCCACACTTGTTGCCTCGGATAAAAATAATCATGTCCTTCGAACGTAGGAGGTTTTAGCAAAGACCCTCGATTAAAAAATCATAGTCCCTCAATGACCCTTCAATGTTGCCTTCAATAAACGATTTTAGTCCCTTACGACAATTGCTAAAACATCTTATGAGTTTCCTTCTATGACTGTACGATGACCCACACATGTCCCTCACATCTAATGATATGGCTCCCTACCAACTAATGGTAAGGTAGCACTATCTAAAGGAGGAGGAAAAGATCAAAGACTTTTTGAGTAGGTAGATTGCTCGTAATTTCTTGCTCATAAACTAAAACCATTTCCACACCTCACACTTTCAAAAAACAAACATCTTTTCAAATCCTCTCTTGTCAAACAAATATTTTCAAAACAAACATTTTTTATACATTCTCAATGATACGAGAATCATTGCAAAATTGTCGCACTAAGGCGTTTTCAAAATATTTCCAAAACAAACATTTTGTATACATTCTCAACGATACGAGAATCATTGCAAAATTACCACTTTCAAAAACATCTTGAAAACATCTTTCAACATACACAAACACAAAGCATTTTTAAGTGATCAAGCAATTAAGAGCCCGTAGATAACTACGGATGAAAAGGGTGCTAACACCTTCCCTTTTCATAACCTACCCCTCGAAGTCAATAAAATTTCTCAAAAGGTCTTTATTGTTCTTTTCACCCTTTCCTTTATTGGATAAAAGAAAAGTCGGTGGCGACTCTTGCTATTCGCAACATTTGCGATCAAACGCAAAACACCCAAGTCAGTTATCCCACTATATTACAATAACCTTCAACAATCATGATGTTACAACATCATTTGGGATATCAACTTCTAATTACATAATCCAATTACTTTGGATCTTAAGTCACCATCCAAAGGACTCATTAGCATAGACAACCATCAAGAAGCTCCTAATAGAACACACCTTCATTAGCTAATTCTGGTTGTCACACATCAGAGCACCATAGAGAGATATAAACTCTCAGGAGTTAGCAGCTTCCTAGCCTAAGCTACTAAACACAACTACATAGAGAAAAATAAATTCTCAACAAACTTCATGAATCATATTTGAAATTCTGGCAGCAGATACTCAATGTCACAGTGAATGTTATGACACCGTATCTGACTTTCTATAAGACAGTAAATAAAAGAAATAGTAAAGAACACAGTCAATTGTTTACCCAGTTCAGTGTGAAACAACACCTACTCTGGGGGCTACCAAGCCAGGGAGGAAATCCACTATAAGAGATATTAATTCAGGAATAAACCAACCAATTTATCTCCTTCACTTAAGACCTACCCAATGCAACTTCAATCTAAGTTCAACTTAAACCTGAGTTCCTACTCACTCCCCCTCAATCACAGCAGTGATACTAAACAATTGACTAATGAATTAATGAAGACACTCTTCAGAACATACACTTGATTATGCTTCAAAGCTTTCAATCAAGTAACACAAACACTCGTGCTTCAAAGCTTTGAGTGATACATAAACCTAACTTGACCTTGCTTCAAAGCTTTAGTCAAGTGACACAAAACACTCTTGCTTTAAAGCTTTGAGTGATACACAACCCTTACAATCAAAACCTACTCCAAGTCACTTATCACAATGATACTTGCTTGGATTACAGCAGTTAAAACTATACAGCCCCTAATTGATCTTCTGTCAAAGAGTTAATTTCCAATAAGCTTTCCTGTTGAATATATATGCAGTTGTTTCTTCAGTTAGGGCTTCCACGAAAAGATAGGGTTAATTAGGGTTAACCTCAAGACTTGGCCACAAGACTTTATCAACCAGATTAGGGTTGAGCTCAGTTAACCTAAAGTCCACGTGAGATTCTGTTCTGGAATGTATGAACCAAATTCCAGAAAAATCTCAGAATTAACCAAACTGCATAACTGTTAGATCAGTACATGATGTCTTAACATTTGTTCAGACAACAGAAATCCTGTTTACTGATTTTGGTAGAAAGTGATAAATGTGATCATTGCAAAATGCTCAGATGCACACTCATAAATAGCAGCTACTGTATGCCATTCTTTTTCTGCATAAAGTACCTAATAATCCAGAATGTTATGACATCAGTCATGACATTCACACACCTGGTTTTACCAAAAATACATGCCAATAACTAAACACTTACAAACTCCCCCTTTGGCAATTTTTTGGCTAAAACCCCTAAGCAATAAGAGAATAGAGAGCAGCAGAATGAATATGTCTGCAGAAAAAATAATGTCTACCAAGTAATTAACACAAAATATCTCCCCTCTTTAGCCACAAATAGGCCAAAGATACATGTACTTATATGTTATACAGTCATCCAAAATGAGTGATAAAAACAACAAAAAAATCTGAAATCACTTGCAGCAACAGGAACCAGCAGCAAGCTTGACAACTCCACCAAACTTCAAGCACTATCATCTTCAGAGGAGGCACTTTCTTCAGCATTGAGCTGATCTTCAGCAGCATCCTCTTCCCTTCTTTGTCCTTCAGTCTCCTCCTGTTCTAATCTGGTAATTAGGTTCTCAAGAGTCCTTTTCCTTGTCTCCAGCTCTTTGCAGGTTTCCTTTAGCACAGCTATAACATCAGATGTCTTGGACTGAGTTTTTACAGTTGATGTCTCAGCTGATATTATGACAATATCAGGAACATGAGATCCATGGAATAGCTTATAGTGCAACCCAAGAGCAGGGGCTCTTTTTCATACATTATCTCTTTCCACTAGAATGTCAGGATACTGAGCAAGGACAATAACACATAGGAGGGAGGGAAAGACAATAGGGCCTTTAACAGCAGAGCTTCCAACATGTTTTAAAGTTTGGTCAAAGATATACCTTCCATAGTCAAATTCAGTCCTGGTTCCAACAGCATAAATGAATCTTCCCAATCCTGTGGAGATGGTTGATTTATGGTTGGTAGGAACCCAGTTGGCTGCACCAATCTTGTGCAGGATGGCAAATTTCATGCTTAGCTTGCTAGCATTCAGCTTGCCTTTTAAGGGCCAGCACTTGACTTGTCTTGCAGTGATGGTTTGGCAAACTTCATTGTCAGTAACCTCTAGTTCAGGGCAAGCCTCATCTGGTCTTCCAAGGAATTTGTTAATTTCAGAGGGAGAGAAATTAACCTTTCTTCCTCTCACATAGACACATTTAAAGTCAGCTGACCTTCCATCAGCACATTCATCAGACAAATTCACTATGAATTCCTTGACAAGATTTTCATAGCATTTGGTAAACTTTACCACAGTATTCATTAGTCCAGCAGCTTTGATTAGGTCCATGATCTCCTTACAATCCATGGCACCATTGTTTAGTTCTCTTTCCAAGGCTATTCTTTTCAAGCAAAAATACTTCCATATGTTGGCATTTTCAGGGTGGTGAAATGAAATGTTGTCAGTGGGGACTTCAGGAACTTTAGCCATTTTGCTGGAAGGGAGTTTCCTTCTGAGAGGAATGTCTTCAGCATCAATTTCAAATTCTGATTCCTCATCAGAATCAGAAGGTTCAGGCTCTTTCCTTTTCTTTGCTATTGGTTGTCTCACAGGCTTTGAGAGACTCCCAGCATGTACTCGGGTTTTCACCTTCCCTTTGGACAGTCCAGTCTTCACAGTTTCTACACCAGTCTTGCCTTCAGACCTGGTTTTCTTGTGAGCAACATCAGCAGTCTTCTCTTTGGTCAAACATTTTGCAG
Source organism: Vicia faba (assembly GCA_948472305.1). Classification (NCBI taxonomy): domain Eukaryota; kingdom Viridiplantae; phylum Streptophyta; class Magnoliopsida; order Fabales; family Fabaceae; genus Vicia; species Vicia faba. The sequence goes on from OX451739.1 coordinate 844,678,116, forward strand.
TATCCTTCTTGCCTTTTCTGTTCATCATTCTCCTAGCTATGCTAGGGTTGATATTTGCAATTAGGTCATTGTCTGAGTAGTCTTCATCCACATCAATAACAGGGGGTTCAACCTCCTTCTCTGAAGGGTTCTGGAGATTATCAAGATTATCAGATGATTTCTGAATGTTGTCATTTGGTGTCTCAACATTCTTAGAGACATCTGGATTTATGTCAACATTTGGACTTGCTGATTCTTGATTTAAAGGAACAGAAATGCCGGGCACAGAGTGGTTCTCACTCAGAATTCTTGTAACAAGCCTGGCTATTGCTTGATGAACATAAGCTGAGCCTTCCCTATTTGGAACAGAAGATGAAGGTTGAGAGGGATTACCGGATGAAGTAGCTTGAGACCTTCCTGCATGCCTTGTTCTTAGCTTTTTAACCTTAGAGGGGTTAGTTGCCATTACTCTAAGAGTAGTAATCTCCAGGACTTCAGAATCCATGCATGATGTGATTGCCCTAGAATCTCGATCAGAGGAAGCAGATGAAACAGTCGTCTTGGATGAGGATGATGTTTGAGACATTTTGATAGTCTTAGAAAACCAGTAGCAACAAGAGTGAAATCTTTGATTGAGAGAATGGGATTTGTTGCAGAACCGAGAGAGGAAGGAGGTAAATGAGTGTCTATTCAACTTCTTAATAATTTTGAAAGAAATGGGAAAACATATGATTAACCCAATCAAAATAGACTTAACAAACAAAACTCCTTCAACCCTTGTTTTAAGCAAAATTAATTGCTACAATTCCTCATGTTGGCAAATACCCAACTTGCCCCTCAAATTTTCAAATTGATTTGCATCAACTGCCTTGGTAAAAATGTCAGCCAGCTGTAGCTCAGTGGCAACATGTTCTAGTTTAATCGTCTTCTCCTCTACAAGGTCTCTGATAAAGTGATGTCTAATGTCAATATGCTTGGTCCTGCTATGCTGAATAGGATTCTTGGAAATGTTGATTGCACTCAGATTGTCACAGTACAATGTCATAACATCTTGTGTGACATTATACTCAGTAAGCATCTGTTTCATCCAGATCATTTGAGAACAGCTACTACCAGCTGCAATGTATTCAGCTTCAGCAGTAGAGAGAGGCACACAGTTCTGTTTCTTGCTGAACCAGGAGACCAAATTGCTTCCTAAGAAGAAACATCCTCCAGAGGTGCTTTTTCTATCATCAACACTTCCAGCCCAATCAGCATCACAGTAACCAGTCAAGGTTGGTTCACAACCATGAGAGTATAGCAAGCCATAGTTGTAAGTTCCACTTACATACTTCAAGATTCTCTTCACTTGGTTGATATGACTGACTTTGGGATCAACTTGGTATCTTGCACAAACTCCAACTGCAAAAGCAATGTCAGGTCTGCTGGCTGTTAAGTACAACAGACTTCCGATCATGCTTCTGTACAGGCTTTGGTCCACCTTAACCCCACTTGAATCTTTGGATAGCTTTAAATGAGTAGGGGCAGGAGTCCTTTTGTGACTTGCATTCTCCATACCAAACTTCTTGACAATGTTCTTTGCATACTTGATTTGAGATAGAAACATTGAGTCTTCCATCTGTGAGACTTGTAGTCCAAGAAAGTAGGTCAATTCTCCCATGAGGCTCATTTCGAATTCAGCCTGCATTTAGTCAGCAAAATGTTTAACCATTCTATCTGACATTCCCCCAAACACTATGTCATCAACATATATTTGAGCTACCATTAATTTTCCTCCTTCATTTTTGACAAGGAGGGTTTTATCCAAGCCTCCTTTTCTGTATCCTTTGTCTGAGAGAAATTTTGTTAACCTGTCATACCATGCTCTAGGAGCTTGTTTCAGGCCATATAAAGCTTTCCTCAATTTGTAGACATGATCAGGGTGGTTTGGATCCACAAAACCTTTAGGCTGTTCCACATAAACTTCCTCATTTAAGTACCCATTTAGGAAGGCACTTTTTACATCCATTTGAAATAACTTGAACTTCAAGAGACAAGCAATTCCCAATAGGAGTCTGATAGATTCCAGTCTGGCTACAGGGGAAAAGGTCTCATCAAAATCAACCCCTTCAACTTGAGTGTATCCTTGGGCAACAAGTCTTGCCTTATTCCTGGTGACAACTCCTTCAGCATCTGATTTGTTCTTGTATATCCATTTTGTGCCAATGATGTTTGTTCCCTCTGGTCTAGGAACTAACTCCCAAACTTCATGTTGCTTAAATTGGTTCAATTCATCTTGCATTGCACCAATCCAGTATTCATCAGTTAAAGCCTACTTAACATTTCTTGGTTCAATTTTCGACACAAAGCAAGAGTTTGAGATGATTTCTCTAGATCTTGTAATGACTCCACTGTTAGGATCTCCTATGATGAGTTCTTTAGGATGATCTTTCTGAATTCTGATGGAAGGGATTTTGCTAGTATCCTTGGATTCAGAGTCTGCTGCAGTGGTGTTAGGTAGGTCATTCTGTTGAGTTGGAGTCTCAAAGAATGTCTCAACATTACAAGGGACATCTGTTTCCTCATGATAATCATCAACTATGACATTTATATATTCCATCATGACTTTGGTCCTGGAATTGAATACCCTATAAGCTCTGCTGTTGGTGGAGTATCCTAGAAATATTCCTTCATCACTTTTAGGGTCCAGCTTTCTCCTTTGTTCACGATCTGCCAGAATATAGCATTTGCTACCAAATATATGGAAGTACTTCACAGTTGGCTTTCTACCTTTCCAGAGTTCATAAATGGTGGATGAGATTCCCTTTCTCAAAGTGACTCTGTTATGGACATAACAGGCTGTATTCATAGCTTCAGCCCAAAAATGAATAGGAAGTGTTTTGGCATGTATCATTGCTCTGGAAGATTCCTGTATGGTTCTATTTTTCCTTTCTACAACTCCATTTTGTTGAGGAGTTATAGGAGAAGATAATTCATGACTAATTCCTTCTGAGGAACAGAACTCATTAAACTTACTGTTTTCAAATTTCTTGCCATGATCACTTCTGATTCTGACAATACACCCTTCTTTTTCTCTTTGAATTCTTTTGCACAGTTCTTTAAAGACTTCAAATACATCAGATTTTTCCCTAATGAAGTTAATCCAGGTGAATCTGGAAAAATCATCCACAACAACATAGGCATATCTTTTTCCACCAAGACTTTCAACCTGCATTGGTCCCATCAGATCCATATGTAGAAGTTCTAGAACCTTAGAGGTGGTCAGATGTCTTAACTTTGGATGTGACATCCTAGTCTGCTTACTAACCTGACATTCACCACAAACTCTTCCTTCATCAATTTGCAGTCTTGGAATCCCTCTGACTGCCTCCATGGATATAATCCTTTTCATTCCTCTTAGATGAAGATGGCCAAGTTTTTGGTGCCACAGTTTCACCTCTTTTTCTTCTTTGGAAATAGAACACACAGTGGAGTAATTAGTGTTCTCAGGCTCCCACAAGTAACAATTGTCTTTAGATCTGACTCCTTTCATTACAACTTCTTGTTTCTCATTAGTTACAAGACATTCAGATTTTAAGAAGTTGACCTTGAATCCTAGATCGCATAATTGACTGATACTAATGAGATTAGCAGTCAGGCCTTTTACCAATAATACTTCATTTAGATTTGGAACTCCAGGGCAGTCCAAGTTACCAACTCCTTTGATTTCTCCTCTAGCACCATCTCCGAAGGTCACAAAACTAGTGGTGTGAGGTTTAACATTATTGAGAAGGTTCTTGATTCCAGTCATGTGCTTAGAACACCCACTGTCAAAGTACCAGTCTTCCTTTGCAGAGACTCTAAGAGAAGTGTGGGCTATCAGGGTAGTAGCCTTTTTCTTCCACTGTGGAGTATGTGGTACCTTGTTAGACTTAGGTTTGACACCTGGGTTCTGATTAGGGTATCCATACAATCTGAAGCAGAATGGCTTTATGTGACCAAACCTCCCACAATGATGACATCTCCATCTTTGGTACTTTTTCTTCATATTTCTCTGTTCCTGATGTTGAGTGCTATGTTGTGACATCTGCTTTGACATTTGTTTATCAGGCCTGATCTTCTTGTCTGCACCAGATTTCTTTGCTGCCACAAATCCTAGACCAGACTTGTTTCCCACATTTTGTCCAACCTGAAGGATTTCTTCCAATTTGTCAGTTCCATTTGTCAGGATCTTGACAGATTTGGTCATCTGGTTCAGTTTTGAGTTCAGCATTTGAACTTCCCCTTCTAGATGACTTATAGTTTCAATGTCTGCCCTTTTCTCAGCCTCCAACTTTATTATGAGTTTTGTTTGTCTCTCATTTTGCTGACAGACTTCAGCACTTCTGATACATAATTTCTTGTAGGTATCAGCTAGTTCTTCAAAGGTCACTTCCTCATCACTAGTGTCACTTTCAGAGGTACAAACACCAGTTAGTGCAGTAACTAGTTTGGCAGATTCTTCTTCAGAATTACTTTCTGAATCACAGTCAGACCAGGTAACAGACATTCCTTTCTTTTGTTTCTTAAGAAAGGTAGGACATTCAGCTCGAATGTGCCCATATCCTTCACATCCATGGCATTGAATTCCTCTGCTTTGATTTCCCTTCTCTTCAGACTTTGGTCTTCTGCTGGAGTCATAAGATCTGTTAATGTCAGAAGGAATGTTCTTAACATTTGACCTTGACTTTGGATCCATTCTCTTGATGAGTTTGTTGAATTGTCTTCCAATCATGGCTATAGCTTCTGAAATATTTTCTTCGTCATCCTCCTTGTTTTCATCTTCAGTGTTGGATACAAGTGCTATGCTCTTGTTTTTCTTGTCAACATTGTCACTGATCCCCATCTCAAAGGTCTGAAGAGACCCAATGAGTTCATCTACCTTCAACTTGCTGATGTCCTGGGCTTCCTCTATAGCAGTTACCTTCATTGCAAATCTTTTAGGAAAGGATCTGAGAATCTTTCTCACCAGTTTTTCTTCTGACATCTTTTCTCCCAATGCTCCTGAGGTGTTGGCAATTTCCAAGATGTTCATGTGAAACTCATGAATGGTTTCATCTTCCATCATCCTTAGGTTCTCAAATTTGGTAGCCAATAACTAAACACTTACAATATTGTTCATATGACATACTACTATAACAACTTAGATGAATACCTAACTTCTATCAAATTATTTACCATCAGTCTCATGCACATCCTCATCAGAGGGCAAACAATTACTCATCTCCCGTCAAAGTATTTACCATTATTCAGATGATATTATTTCTCACACTAGGTAGGACATTTGGTCTGACATTATTCTTCTGGACACATCTGGCACCAATTGATTCATCTTTATGGAAAACAGTCATGGAAACCATTTACGCCACCAACTACTCCAAATCAGATAAGTGGATTGACCTTATACTCCACCCTGGGCAAAACAAACTTCCTTATATGATGAAGCAAAGAATTGAAATGATGTTCCAATATCAGTTCTAACATCTGTCTAAATCACATGGATTTAACCATTAACCATGGCTTTGGAGATAGTACCCATGGAAATCCATATACAATTCTTGCAAGGGACAAAAGAGGATAAACCATTAGTAGTTGATCAACCTTCCAGACCAGATCAAAACACATGCTGAACACTCATACCTCAAAAAGCTCCCTCTTATACGCACAATGTCCAGACCTCATGTCTGATAATAAGGAGTTGAACACCATCCTTCTACACCTAAAGAGGAGATTCCCTCTAATAGGTATATGGAGCAGAATTCAACAAACATGGAATTGAGTGGTCATTATAAGCCACAAATAGACTACATATTAAGCATGCTTCTCCCAAATTTTCAAGATACAAGGATGCTCTTTAATCCTTGCAAACACAAATGTTCTATTATGTGAGGACACCACATAATTGATTCTTAAGCATGAGGAGAACCTTCCCATCCAGATAACAAGAAAGAATAATCAAACTTCCTTTCTTAAGAACCATGATCCTTTGGTCCCTAATAGGATTACCAACTCCTCCTTGCTCCTGAAAAAAACTAAAATGCTCATCTTAGGTGGATTAGATGACACTTAAAAGTGTAGACACCAATCAACCACTGAACTCAGGTTGATATGTCTCCAATGCACACAGGCCCTTGAATTTCTCTTCCACTACAATAGAACAAGATTTCCATATTCTCATAGACTTGACAATATCAAGTTAGAATAAATAACCTCCATCATGTTTAAGAGAAACACCATCCACACATGTTGAGAAAATAACTTCTCAACACTAAGATGTTAAGACATTATGTCTTGCATTTCTTCAAGGTCTTCCAACATCAGAGAAGTAGTGACTCCCCCTCTATAACTGCTAAGAACACCCTGAGAATCAAAGAAGGACAACATGTGTTTAGTGCATACCACCATTACTCCCCTCACACAGAATCTGTTTCATGGCCACAAACAAGATTCCATAAATCTGGCTCCTTTGATCAGAAGGATCTTTCAGATACCAGAGAGATTGTCCTTGCCGACTGAGATTTACCTACACATATAAAGGACTTGGTTAAGATACCTTTAACACGCCTCCAAAGGAAAATCAATCTCAGACTGTGCACTTCTACTTACTTGGGTCAGAAATAAGTTGAACCAAGAAGTACTCAACATGTTGATCATCTCTTGACCAACTCAAATACCACCGTAGATGCCTCCTCTTCCAAACCAGGAGAAGGTGCCAAACATATATGATTAATACACATTTGTTTAGCACCCAAAGCATCTTCTAAGCCAATCCTTTGTCCAACAAGATTCTTCTCAAATTGCTAATGAGATGTTGGTAGAACATATTTCCTATACCCAATCAACATATTATTGATATTGGTTCTGAAGTCTTTACTTCTCCCAGAAAATTAGAATCTACCCTGATCACCTTCAAGGTATTCAATAGGCTTCCATCTTCCATACCATCATCACCAAAGAACAGGGTAAGCACCACTTTCCCAATTTATCTATTAATTAGGAATAACCATGCAGATGTGAATGATCAGAGATTCTCTCTAATCTTGATCAATTTCTCTACAGATTCTCACCAAACTTGTTGATAAGTGCCTTTATGAGTGGACTTAAGAAAGATCTCAAGTATCTTTGTAAACTTCATTAAACAAATTGAAAATGTCTTCTGCGTAACACATCATTATAAGATGCATCTTTAGAAAGGAATAAGCCTTTCTATTTTCTCAACACTAGAGACACACAAACCACCAGGAGTTTTATATCAGATACAGCGAAACAAACAAAAACTCCTTAACAACTTCCAGGGAAAACTTAATAACCCTTGCACAAACACACCACACTCCAGGTGCAATAGGTCAACATAGGTTTGAAAATAAATGAAACCTAACACAGCAGCTCACCACCAAAGCTACGCGCCTGATAACAATAGATAGGTCCGATACATACCCTTCCATGAGTAGTCCATCCTCCACTTCAAGGGACAATTCAATCAAAAATATGAACCATCCTTGTTCAAACAACTTTTCAGTAGATACCTCATTCCTTTCTCATGAACTAGAAAGTATCATCCTAGGATCTCACCCATAACATAACATGATATCTTCTCTGATACCAATTGAAGTTCGGGTATGTCAGACTTCATATGTCCTATGACATGTTAAGACATCTAAATCCGACCAAAACAAACATGGCAAGGTATAAACATATAAAAACAATACTAAAAAACATAAACAACACACCATAATTGTTAACCCAGTTTAGTGAAAACACCTACTCTGGGGGCATACCAAGCCAGGGATAAAGTCTACTATAATAGTATCAATTAGAAGCTAAACTCACCTATTTACAACTTCTCACTTAATCACTACCCGTGTTAACTTTCTGTCTAAGACTCACCTAGACATGAGTCCCTCCTCAACTCCCTCATCAATCATAGAAAACAATTAGATCAAAACAGGAAGACACACTTCCATGAAGATAAACTAGAAGACACACTTCAACAGTACTGAAAAACATAAACAACACACTAGAATTGTAAACCCAGTTTGGTGACAACAACACCTACTCTGGGGGCATACCAAGCCAGGGATAAAGTCCATTATAATAGTATCAATTCGAAGCTAAACTCCCCCGTTTACAACTTCTTAATTAATCAATACACATGCTAACTTTCTATCTAAGACTCACCTAGATATGGGACCCTCCTTAACTCCCTCATCAATCACAGACAACGATTGGATTAAAATAGGAAGACACACTTCCATGATGATAAACTAGAAGACACACTTCCAAGACAATATTAGAAGACTCATTTCTAAAACAATACCTAGCCAAGACTCTTAACTAAGAACAATACTTGGAGTTACTTACAAGTTTCCTCCAAGAACAATACTCAACTCATTACCTAAAGGCTTATGTGTGAGAACACATACCAACTCTCAAGAGAGAGTGGTACACAGGCTCAACCATAATAACTACATCTTTTCATTTATGGATGGTACCTTCTTCTAGGTTATATTATTCTATTTATAGCTTTTTTCAACTAGATTTGGGCTTCAAATCATAGTATATTAGCTGTTACAAATCTGCAGAAGATTCTGCAACAAAATAGGTCTTCAATCATATTCTTCCTAATTTATCTCCATAATTAGAAAGTGCAAATTCTTCTTGATTCTGACTTGAATATTCTAGACCTATAAAACAACGCCACATAGGATAGAATAATATTCCCAGAATATTATGCATATGTTAAAATATAACATAATCTAACTGTCCAGCCCAGCTCATACGCAATGTCGTATGACCATGCATAGGACATCTTATCTGACATGTTGCTTTAGATGTTGAAACACTTCAACTCAACATGTTCTTCATAAATTAAGACTTCTTGCCTAACATGTTCTTCATAAATTAAGACTTCTTTCCCAACATGTTCTTCATAGCAAGTAATCACATCCTATTTAACATATTGCTGCTATATTTGTATTACTAAAATTAATGCATATCCTAAATATATAGAACTAACAATATGTACAAAGTATTTATGTTTTTCGCAGGAACAATGAAGAAGAAGCGGAAATTGGAAGCAACACAACAAACACCGACACAAAAACGAAGAAGCTCCACCCTCCTAACTCTCGGATGTGAGGCGACGTACCTTACAAACACTGCGAGAACCACATCGTCACCATTGCTGCCCACCTCGAGAACAATCATCCTCTGATTCTGTCTTTAGATACGACACGCAGCCACACACCTTGCACAACCTCGCTGCAAGACAAACACAAATCTCCATGTGACCTACATGTCGCCTTTCCACAAAGATTGATGTCGTGCCGACATCGCGAATTCTTCCACTGTCAGATGTCGCCTAAGATCCCCTGATCATGCCGAAACTGGAACACAGAGTATCACCGAACCACCACCCATAATGACTTCATCCGCCGACTATCATCACCACCGTGTTGGCCCAAATTTACTTTTGAATTTATATGTTTTTTATTTTTGTTTGTAAAGGTTTGTGAAGATGAGATGATAAGAAGATAAGCATGTGCTTGGAGTAAAAGAGAGTAGAAACGAGAAGTGACATGAGGGAGTATGCTCCAAATGTGTTCTCTCTTTGTGGTAGATCCAGGTTCCCTTTATTATTTTAATTTTTATTTTATTTTTATCATTTTAAATGTCACTTTCCATGTGTTACATGGTTATTGAATCTTTATGGTCCATTTGAAAAATTCAAAAGCAATAAATTTATCATTAATTATAGATACAACAGGTGGATCATACCTCCCCTGGGACATAATTTGGTTGTTTATTTAGATTAGGTTGGTGGAGTTTTTTCTAATTTGGTTTTGGGCTTTTAGCACTTGTATTAATTATTATTTGAATTATTTAGATTAGTTTATATTTGAGATTTAATTAGTCAGATTATTTTAGACAAATATTCATATACACGAGTACATAAAAAGAGATGTTTAGTTAATAGATTAGTAATATAAATATTTTAATTAGATTAATTAACTGCTAACTTGTACATACTCTAAAAGCTTTTTCTGACTAATTCTAAAATCTGCTATTTGTAAGTAAATCTTATATTGTTCATAAATCCAAACACTTTTTCAATAAAAACTAATTCAAACATTTTCGTAAATAATAGGATATACAACCTCGAGAAATTAACTGGTTGGCTCAATGCTTTACCAATTAGTTATTCAAATCAAAACACTTAAAACTTACCAAACAAACAAAGATCAATTTCTTCGCCCCGCGCGATTTAAGTAGGATAAATATTAACTATTTCTCAATAAAAATCAATTTCTTCTCCTAGCATAATCTAATTCTAAGAAAAATCAACTCTTCTTCACAAAAAAACTCAATTAAAACCATAATCTAAAACAACTAACCAATCAAAAAATTGTTTCTACTAATATATTCAAAATAAAGAATTTTTCAATAAAGGTTTGTCTGATTACTTTCTACTCGAATACAAAAACTTCCCCTACCATCACTCATTTTTCAAACTCAGGCAAGTTTAAAATCATTCAATAGAAACTTAACACAATCCTATAAAAAAACACTAACCAAGCACTTCGAACTACTAAAGAATTTGATTTCTTCACAAGAGGATACGCAGGCACACGGTTCAAAAACCAAGGCGAGACCGCTAACTAAAAAGCCAAATTTCCCTTTTTCTCTTGTATGTGAAAATATGATTAAATAGAGAAATATTCTCATTAAGTCCAAGAGCTAAAAAGGATCCCCTTGAGTACAAGGGAGAAATAGGGTGCCTTACATCTTCCCTTTATCTAATCAACTAGTGAATCCAATAATATCTAAACAATTAGGGTTTTCCGTTCCTTTCTCGTCTTTAGGATAAAAAGTAGTAGTGGTGACTCTTTTTTTTCTTCTTCCGGTTATGATAGCTGACGACTCTGCTAGGAAAACCTCTTAAGTTAGAATTCCTCCTACCTTTAGCTTTAGGATTTTTTTGGAATTTTTTTAGTTAATTTATTTTTCTATTTCTTTATTTATTGTTGTTTTATTTATGGTTTCTCATTTATCATATTTATGTTATTTTATCATGTTATCTTATATTTGTTGGTGAGATCTATTTGTAGCAAAAAACCTTAGAAAAGGGGTTGTCTATTGGCGTAGGGGGTTTAACATCCCTATGTGTTTTTGTGACAACTTTGCATAGAGTGGGTCAGATTCCTAGAAATATCTTTGAAGGGCTAGCCTCTCTTAAAGACAGGACTTTGGATTTGAGCAATGACTCTAGGGACCTTCACCCAAAAACAAAATCTCATGGTGAGACAATGTATGATCTACAAGACGAAAGTCTTGGTCTACACAGATGCTCCACTTAAGGGAGACCTTTATGTCTTCGCCCTTATGTGTTACCCATGATACCCTTAGAAGCCACCTTGTGGGGATTTGGATAGAAAAGACTTAGAAGCTTTCGTAGGAGCCCTCCTGTAGGTTATTATCTTAACATTGTGTCCTTTATAGGGAACCTCCCGACGAAGGACATCTTATAACTATCCTCCAAACCCTTAAGGGTCATCTTTTGTTTAGGGTTTCCATTCTTCTATCATAATGCCTAGCCTATAGGATTTCCCTTTTGTAAGTCATAATCCCTAGCATGTAGGATTTCTCTTGTATTTATAACTCGTATAAGGTATCCTTAAGTCCATCTTTATCCTTATCTCGCATTGCATTAATTTTCCATGAAAACTTTAGCATACTCTAAAAAATAGAAAAATATTGTTTGCATACCCATGCATTTTCATACATCTCATACATACATTTGTATAAAGTTAATATTATTTCAACCTCCCCTTTATCCAACCATTATCCATGCTAGCTGATTTCCTAGGACTCACAAATAAACTCAAGAAAGTTCTAAATTATGGAAGGAGGAGGTCAACCATTAAATACTCGAATGAACTTGGTCCTAAAATCCATACCAAAGATAGAGGGCAACCCTTCACCATGCCTACATAGTCCCTTAGATATCAAGAGCAATTGCCTTATCAACAAAATTGGTATGCCTATCAGAATAAAAGACAAATGTCACCCCAAGTTTGATTAGTCCAAGATCATCAAGAAACATCTCCTAAAGTACATGGATCAACAAACAAGCTCATCCCAGGATCATTAGGCCTTTATCATTTCCAAATTGTAATTACTTTGTTGCTAAGTGTTATTGGTGGTAAACTTTGTACTTTTTGACTTTTAATTCAAATAAATGACTGTAATACGGTGGGAGAGCTGACTTGGGTGTTTTGCATTTTATCGCAATTGTTACGGATAGCAAGAGTCGCCATCGACTTTTCTTTTATCCAATAAGGAAAGAGTGAAAAGAACAGGAAAGACCTTTGAGATATTTTCTTTAGTTCGAGGGGTAGGTTATGAAAAGGGAAGGTGTTAGCACCCTTTTCATCCGTAGTTATCTACGGGCTCTTAGTTGCTTGATCACTTTGAAAATGCTTTGTTAGAAATGTGTTTGTGATTGGTGCAAGTTTGAAAATATTTTGAAAATGCATTTGTTTCGGCAAAATTTGTAATGATTCTCATATTTATAAGAATGTATACAAAGTGTTGGTTTTAAAAATAGTTTAAAGAGATGTTTGTTTTTTGAAGATGTTTTGAAAGTGTAAGTGTGGAAATGGTTTTAGTTTGTGAGCAAGCAACTACGAGCGTCCTACCTACTCAAAATGTCTTTGTTATTTTCCTCCTCCTTTAGATGTTGTTATCTTACCATTGATTTGGTAAGAAGCCCTGTCTTTGGATGTGAAGGGACAAGCGCGGGTCAATCGTATAATCATAGAAGGCAACTTATGAGACGCGTTAGGGACTACGATCTTTTTTATCAAGGGTCTTTGCTAAAGTGTTCGACATTCGAGGGACATGACTTTTTTCTCGAGGCAACAAGCGAGATTACCCTAGGGTTGCGCGTGTGAAAGTGTGTTTGATTCAAGTTAATTTGTCTTTCATTAGGGTTATCTAGCGATTGATTTTAAATCTTGCCATACACGCCTAATTACTATACAATATAAAGAAAAATAGTAAATTGTGGAAATTAAAATTCTACGTTATTACAGAGCTTTCAGGAATGGGGAGTACAAATTTACGAATGGGGATGGATCAATGCGATTAAAATTCCAAATAGGCAATCAATACAACCAAATCGAATCGAACAATTAATTAAAACTACAACAATTTATGAAGTAAAAATTATTTAAAAAAATATGGAAATAAAATTTCTTGGTATTTTTGTTCTTGAAAATTTTGGAAAGAAAATAAAGAATCTATTCTATTATTTTTATTTGAATTTTATTATGTATAAACTAAATATTTTAGACTAAAGTTTATTAAACTATATAAAAAATGTTGACAAAATTATTTACAAAGTCCTAAAAAAAATTAATTATTTGAAATTATATATTCTTCATTTAATTGAGTTTTAAAATTAAAACTAAAGATTAACTAAACTAAGCTTTGTTATAAAAACTTAAAGAAATCAAGAAAAAACAGAAAACCAAGCCCCAACAGGGGTTGAACCCGTGTCCTGAAGGTTAGAGCCAATGATACCTTGCCAACTGAGTTGTTCTATTCATTCATTATCATTAAGCTTCAATTAAACAAATTGGTGAACAAGGTAACGAATTGGGTCTACAAGCCCATTAAAGGCTGACCCGGTTTGGAATAAATAAGGATAAGGTTTGGAAACCCTAAAGGTGATGGTGCGCCGCTGGGAGTATTATTGGGAAGGGAAATGTCTTAATTATTGTTTCCAACAACCAAACAATTTAAGAGAAAAAAAACTGAAACAAAAAACAACAACAAGCGCAACCCTCTTTCTCTCTCTCAAAAGTACCGTCATCTTCCTCTTCTCTCTCTCAACAGTATTGCCATCTTCCTCTTCAACTTTATTCCATCTTTTCATCTTTCTCCACTCAAACAAAACATCATCATCGCAAACAATTATGTTCCATCTTTTATCCAAAGGAGAAAAATGTCACTCCAAACGCCTTGGCGATTTTGCTTGCAAATTCATCTCCTACTTCCTCACTTCTAAATTTGGGTGTTTGGAGAGGCGATGGAGGAGGTTGTTAAACCGTGATGGTAGCTCGGAAATGGCGATTGTGGGCATGAGAAACATGAGAGCGGCGGACGTGATTTTGTGGTTTGGTCGGAGATGGAAAATGGGGTATTTGAGCAGAGAAAACTAAAGGTATTTTTTATCTTTGAAATCATGGGTTATTACTGTATATTTTTTATGTTTTTTCTTATTGTTCACTGTATAATTATTTTTTTGTTTTATTTGATTATAACAAAATATAATGCATGCAAATAACATATTTTATGATGAATGCAGAGAAGTAATGGAAGTCTACCTTGTTGCTGATGGCTTCACGACTTTTCGTTTGACATGGAAGTTCACTTCTTGACCCTCTGTTATATTATCGATTTTTTTTTCTTGCATTGAAAAAGGAGAAAAAAATTATTTCTTAAGGGTTTAGAAAAGGAAAATGATGATATGGAAGTGTTGATGTTTTTTCGGATTTGACTTGGTTGCTGTATTGGTTTTGTTTTTGTTGTTGTTTGGTTTTTGTTGGAGAAAATATTTTGTTCTTTTTTTCTTCTGATGGACCAATCCGATCCCTTTTGTTATGTTATCTGTTTCTTATATTCATATGAAACCAAATTTTTTTGGGGGAAAAGGAAATGGATTTGAACAGATTTGTTATGCTGCCATACTGTCTTTGTTATGCAGTTTTGACTTGGCCTGTTTGTGTGCAAATTTTGGCTGTATATTGCAGTTGCTTTTTTGACAGATTTTGGACTGTCATCTTATAGCAGGACAACAATGTTTGGACAATATGTACAGTCTGTTTTTGACAGCATTTTGGCCTCTTGTATTTGTCCCCTTTTATTGTGATGCAATCTGTTTTTTTGTGTGCAGCATTAGGGACTATGATGAATTCTGAATTTTACTTTTATTTCCTCCCATTTTGTCCTCTGTGAACTAATTAATGATTGCGATTTACAATGGACGAAACGCGGACGAACGCTTCCCCTTTATTTCTGATTCTTCTTTCCAATTCCTAATGATGAAAGTGTAGAGAATTCTTTAAAAGTTTCTATTCTTGTTCCAACATGAATTTCTGATAACTAATTCTCTCTTTTGGTTTACATGTACGAGAAAATTGGTATGGATCATTGAAGCAAGAGAAACTCAAGGCTACCATAAAATTGAGGTCTTGCACAAAGTAAATTTAAAAGGACATGAAGCTTTGGAACTTGGAGTTTAGGCTTAGAAATCTTGAGCACCTCTGTGTAGAATTAATGTTGTGATTTAGGTTAGACCATAAGAAAACTTGAGGATTCTTGTATTGGATCTATGTTGAAAGTGTAAGTATTAAAACTTAGATGTTCATATGTGTACTTAATGATGAATCTTGAAGATTTGGCATTAAAACTTGAAATTTCTCTTGTAACATGAATGTGATTTAAAAATTTAGGCTATAACACTTGTATTCTTTTTGTGTCATTGAGTTGAAATTTAAACAAAGTAAATCTATGGTTCTCTTAAAATGGATGATGAAGACAATCTTTGAAAACTAGCGCTTTGTGTTTAAAAGATAATAAGTAGCATGTCTTGAAATTTGGAATTGGAATTGATGTTGCACTTGTAATTGATTTGAGAGGAAGATTAAAAATTTGAATGAATATGGATGAAGTTGATGAATTCCTTGAATTAGAAATAGTTCACATGAATGAATATTTTTCAAATATATCAAAATTGCGCCTTAACCATATTGAAACAAATTCATGTGAATGAATTACGCCTCACATGCTTGAATTGGGCCGAAGTCAAAAGAATAATTTGAATGGATCCTTGAATCTTCTTCATTAAAATCCATATCTTCAATTCATAGAAACTTGAAATATGAGCCAATACTATGAATCTTGCCTTTAAGAATTTTGATCAAAATCCCACTTCGATCCAATAATTATTATTGTTCAAACGCAAATGATTTGAAGTACGAATAACAAACTATCCATGAACCTTCAAACTCAAACTCTTGTTTCAATGAATTATCTCAGCATAATGATCAACATCTAGAAGTTAATAACATTCTAAAGTCAAGAAATTCCTATAGAATTTCAATAAATTTCATGGTCTTCCAAGTGCATTTTGACTTCGATCGTTGAAGCAATCTCATATACAATTCTATTTATGATGCTCCGCAAAAAGAATCACTTCATAACATTGAAAATTGAAGAAGTTACGAACCTCGAAAGTTGGATAGGAATTTCTCGTGATTAGGTCAAATTTTCAAAATGACCTCTAAAGTATTCGAATTTTCTGATGATCTTTCACACGTAATCAGCTATTGAATTGTGAAGAGAAATTGGGGATGACTCCAAGGAGAGTCATACGCAAAAAGAAACGCTAAAAAATATAGAATAATGAAGAAGTTGCAATCGTTTAAACTTGATCTTGCAAAAGGTCGATTTTTGGGTCAATGTAGTTCATTTTCAGTCATATGAACCATTGACTGAGCAAACTTGCGATGAAAAGCTTGAAAACTGACACGAACATCCTTGAGAATACGTGAAGAACCATGAAGACCATTTAAAACCTTGAAGACTCAATTTTTCTTGAGAAATACCAAACCCTAGCTGTTGACTGAATGCCTAGGAAGAGAATATGTCTGATCAAACCCTAAGCCATTTTGAGTATTTGAGAAACACTAGGATAGCATCTTGAATGAAAAAAATGGGAGGGAAAATTTTGGGGTACCAAAACTTCCCCTGTTCAATCTTCTTAAACCTGAAGAGTTAGATTGGCATGTTTGTCATTCATGACTCAAAGGTGGGAGATGATTGAACACTAGAGTGCCCAAAAATTTGCACTCGCTTGTGCAAGAAGTAACACTTTGGATTTATTGTATTGGGAATGGGCTTATAGATGCCATTTGGAGAGTGACAGAATATTGTTGGAGATGGGCTTATAGATGCCATCCAAAAGTGATGGGGAGTCGTCAGAGATGGGATTATAGATTCCTTCCAAAGGATTGTTGATAGACATTGGAAGAAGTATCAGGGTAAATATTTGGTTGATTTATATCAAAATAGCATATGTCTGTATTTGTTTTTGTCTGGATAAGAATCTTAGGATCGATTTGACTGAACCAGAGAAAATTTCTACTGGAACAGAAACAGGATAAATCATTGGTTGATTTAAACTGAACCAACAAAGGTTTTGAATGGAAGCGTTGGTCATGTAGATAGTCACCCCGTCCTATTTCGGGAATTGATCTACAATTCGTTTGTTGGTAAACACGTCTTGTTTCGAGAGTTCATACCATTAGTAATAAAGATAGTCGCCCCGACCTGTTTCGAGAATTGATCTTTATCTGACCAAAGGGAAAGAAAGATATTTTCCCCTTCTTGTTTCGAGAGTTAATATTCAATCTGCTCATGCAGTTAGCTGTCCTGTCTAGTTTCAAGTATTAATCTACAATCAGTTGTTCACATATAGTTGTCCTGTCTTGTTTCAGGTATTAATTCAGAACACGCTTTTTGTTGGTCGTGGAGATAGTTGCCCTGGCTTGTTTCAATAATTAATCTCTGACTTATTTGAGAAAGAAATATAGTTTCCCCGTCTTGTTTTGGGAGTTAATCTTCAATCTGCTCATGTAGATAGTTATTATGTCTTGTTTCAGGTATTAATCTATAATAAGTTGTTCATAGATAGTTGTCCTGTCTTGTTTCAGGTATTAATCTGGAACCCACTTTTTGTTGGTCCTAGAGATAGTTGCCCTGGCTTGTTTCAGGAATTAATCTTTGACCTAAGAGAAAGAAAGATAGTTTCCCCGTCTTGTTTCGAGAGTTAATCTTCAATATTCTCATGTATATAGTTGTCCTGTCTTGTTTCAGGTATTAATCTATAATCAGTTGTTCACAGATAGTTATCCTGTCTTATTTCAGGTATTAATTTGGAACCCGCTTTTTGTTGGCCGTAGAGATAGTTGCCCTGTCTTGTTTCGGGAATTAATCTTTATCTGACCAAAGATAAAGAAATATAGTTTCCCAGTCTTGTTTCGGGAGTTAATCTTCACTCTACTCATGTAGATAGCTGTCCTATTTTGTTTCAGGTATTAATCTACAATCAGTTGTTCACAGATAGTTGTCCTATCTTTTTTCAGGTATTAATCTGGAACCCACTTTTTGTTGGTCGTAGACATAGTTTCCCTGGCTTGTTTCAAGAATTAATCTCTCACCTATTTGAGAAAGAAAGATAGTTTCCCCATCTTGTTTCGGGAGTTAATCTTTAATTTGCTCATGTAGACAGTTGTCCTATCTTGTTTCAGGTAATTATCTATAATCCGTTGTTCATAGATAGTTGTCCTATCTTGTTTCAGGTATTAATCTGGAACCCAATTTTTATTGGTCATAGAGATAGTTGCCCTGGCTTGTTTTAGGAGTTAATCTCTGCCTAAGATAAAGAAAGATAGTTTCCCCGTCTTGTTTCGGGAGTTAATCTTCAATCTGCTCATGTAGATAGTTGTCCTGTCTTGTTTCAGGTATTAATCTATAATCAGTGGCTCACAGATAGTTGCCCTGTATTATTTCAGGTATTAATATGGAACCCGATTTTCGTTGGTCGTACAGATAATTGCCCTAGCTTATTTCAAGAATTAATCATTATCTGACCAAACAGAAAGAAAGATAGTTTCTCTGTCTTGTTTTGGGAGTTAATCTTCACTCTGCTCATCTAGATAGTTGTCCTGTCTTGTTTCACGTATTAATCTACAATCAGTTGCTCATAGATAGTTATCCTGTCTTGTTTCAGGTATTAATCCGGAAATCGATTTTTCTTGGTCGTAGAGATAGTTTCCCAGGATTGTTTCAGGAATTAATCTCTGACCTAGTTGAGAAATGTTGGTGGAATTTTCCAGAAGTGGTCTTTGTTTGCATGTCTTTAACTGGTAGAAATGAATCCATCTAGAAGAGGACTATTTATTTCCTATTATTAACTAAGTAAATTCTAAACCAGAAGAGGTCTTTGATTGATCGCCTATCATTAACTGGAAGTGGTGAATCTATCCAGAAGAGGAATTTTGTTTTGTTGATTGATTTTTCCCGTAAGGAAGAGGGTTAGTTGCATGCATATATATGCATGGCTCGATGATATTCTCAAAATAAATGAGATTATGTTGTATGTATTTATCATGTATGTAATATGATGTATGAATGTGAAATATTGTTTGAAGTGTATCTTTGTCTTGGAAAATAAATCTTTGACAAATACTGGGGAGCATTGGTAAGTTAATTTCCGGACTGCTGTTGGGGATGAAGAGTTCAAGAGTTTTAGTTGTCCATTACTCTACTGAGGATTTGAAAGTCAGTTGTTATCTGGTCGAAATGCAGGTTTGGCAGCAACTTGTTGGGGATAATAAAGCTAAATTTTATCTGGTCAGAATCAAGGCTTTGCAGCAACTCACTGGGGATAGTAGAAATCTCTACTGAGGAAGAGGAGTTTTGTTGCTGATTTGAAGAAGTTAAACTATTATCCGGCCGGGTCCATGTTTCATAGTAACTCGAATAGTTATCCTGTTGGGATCCATGTTTCAGGAATTGAAGAAGTTAAATTATTATCTGGTCGGGTACAGGCTTTAGTAACTTAAAATTGTGATTTACTGTTATTTGGTCAAGTCCAGGCTTCATAGTAACTTTCTTGAAAGATATGAAGTTGAACTAGTATTTGGTCTGGTCCAGGCTTCATAGTGACTTTCTTAGAAGAGAAATGAGTCAACTGCTATCTGGTAGGATTCCAGGCTCCACAGCAACTTCGGGGATAGTAACAATTCCTTTGGGAACTAAAATGGCTTTACCGGGGGTTAAGTGGTTTCGTCCATTGATTTGCAATAGTTTGAGAAATAAACTCAAGCTGGAGAATTTGTAGCTTTGTTGGGGAAATAAACCCTGTTGAAGAGAATATTTGACGATCTGCAGAGGAGGTAAATTATTCAGATATAAACTCCACAAGGTTTCCAACTTAGCTTGGGAGAGGGTTTTCTGGAGATTGAAACTCTGGCTAGTGGATTGCATGAATCCAACTCTGTGGAGATAATCTGATTGAAGTAACTATGTGGGGACATCTATGAAATTGGCCTTGTGAGGATTTGTAGACAGTTTGAACTCTGTCTGAGTGGCAAATCTTATACTGATAGATAAACTGATGAGATAATGGGATATAGTCGTACGCTTTTAATCCCTAACTTTTGCTTGGAATGTCTTTTCAGATTTTCAGTCCAACGGGATACCCTTTTTTGCCCAAGCCACTTTTTCAGGTTTTCAACTTGTTAGGTGTACAATCTTTTGGATATATCCCTAATTTTTGCCCGAACCTTTTGGTTCACCGGGATGCCCTTATTTTTCCTGGGTATGTCAACATAGCAAATCTCTTTTCATGCGTAATATCTTCTAACTATGTCCGCGTCCATAGGGTGTGGAGAATTTTCACTATCTCGTGGTAGTAAGTGCTGTTGAAATGCAAAAAATTATATGCATGAATTTTCACATGCGGGAGCCTGTTTTCCCCTAGAGTTAATCTGGTGCAATTCCACGTTTGAGATTCTGATCACATATCCGGTAGTCTTCAACTTCCTAGGTATCTTTTCTAAGAACTATCGTGGAAGAAATCGAAGACATGATACTGACACCATCTGATACTACTGGCATAGACAAGCAAATTGGTAGTACCCAAGATCTTTGGTCAAGTCTCAGAATTTTCTAAGAACTGTCATGGAAAAATCTGAAGACATGATACTGACACCATCTGACACTAATGGCACAGACAAACAATTTTGTGGTACCCAAGATCTTTGGTCAAGTCTCAGAATTTTCCAAGAACTGACATGGAAGGATCCGAAGACATGATACTGACACCATCTGATACTACTGGCACAGACAAACAATTTGGTGGTGCCCAAGATCTTTGGTCAAATCTCATAATTTTCTAAGAACTGTCATGGAAGGATCTGAAGACATGATACTAACACCATCTGATACTACTGGTACAAACAAACAATTTGGTGGTACCCAAGATCTTTATAGTCGATTTTGTTCAAGCCCATGATCAATGTAACATTCCCCCCAATTGATTTAGATGGAGATCTGCCCCTGGTTACTCAACATTTCTTTAGGAGATTCTTTGAATCTCGACTTGACTGCCCCAAATGTGTTGGACAATGGTCATGTTGTGCCCATTGATTATGAGAGATTTGTCATTGGAAGCGTGTTTCCATTTGAAGTGACTCTATTTATTAAGAGAGTTTTTGTTCACTAAATATCTGTCGTCTGAATTTCTCTATTGTCAAACAAATAGCCATATGCAAACAACGATATTCAAACAATGCAAAGTTTATATCTATCTTGAGAATTTTTTTTGAAAAATGCACTTTTAAGGAGCAACAAATTTTTTTAAGAATATGAATTCAACTCAGGATCTACAGTAATCCCTACAGGAGTTAGGATACCTTTTTTAACAGTATGCTTCTGAACTAACCTATGCTTCAATTAGGACTTTTAAGGGTTGTAACGTGGTCTGGTTCACGATTTAGGAAACAAAGGATAAGGATCAAAGTTTATTTGTACCCAACCCATTCTTCATGATGTTCTACAGTCCTAAACTCAGTTAATTGCATTTTTGGATTCGAATTGAGTCTGGAATGCTTCTCCCTTTTTTTTAGGTGATGGTTTGGTCACCGAAAGTTTATTTGAGAGGGCAGTCAATTTTTGCAACATTTTTCCATTGTCGAGGATTTGTAACGACCTCTTTTTTTGATTTATTGTCCCTACTTTTTGCCTGACCATTTTTTGGTTTTGAGACTACAGTTAGTGGGATGCCCCGGCTTCTTCTTAAGTATCCTTCATAGTGTGATCGGTGGGAAAGAACTGACTATTTTGGAATGCTGGTTCGCGTTTGCGTTTGTTTTTGCAAAATGTCGCGGTAAGCAAGAGTCGCCACCGTCTTTTATTTTATCCAACAAGGAAAGGACAAAAGCACAGAAAAATTCCCTTTTGAGATATTTCTCGGGTTCGGGAGGTAGATTATAGAAAGGGAAGGTGTTAGCACCCTTTCTATCCGTGGTTATCTACGGGCTCTTAGGTACTTGCTCACTATATTTTCAAAAGTTCGCTTTTCTTTGTGATTGTGGATTTGTGAAGAGTTTTTATTTTGAAAGGGGTGTAAGTGCAAAAAGTTTTATTTTTGTTTTCAAAAGAGCAAGTACTTAAGAACCTCTACCTACTCAAAAAGGAATTAAACTTTATAAATGTCCTTTAGACAATGCTATCCTACTATTGAGGAGTAGGTAGCGTCGTCGTTGGAGTTTTCGGGTCAATTCGATTATGGGACGTGTGGTCACTAAAGCAACGTTAGGACGCCTTAGCGGTAACCCTAATGGCTTAGATCATTTCATTCGAGGCAACTGTTTCGAGGCAACTTATGATCTTTGGACAAGAGGGCAACCTCTAAAACTTCCTATACTTAATGACCACGTTCGAGGCAACCAAGTGAGGCGTACCCTAAGGGTGGCATGTACGAGTGTATTGTCTTTCAGTTATTTATCTTTGTACATGTTAATAGTGAGCTACTGTTGATTTTAACTTAAGATTCATCTTATCATGCATTTCCTATTATTCAAACATCTAACAGTTAATAGTTGCGGAATATAAATTGCGGAAAATAAATCTAAGCTATTACAAGGCGTCGGGTATTTACATCGCCAAAAACAAACCCTTGAAAATTAAATTGCGAAAAGTAAATAAAAACGGTAAATAAAAACCTAAGTTAAAACTATTACATCCTCGGAGCAAATACACAAATATAGATCAAAGATAATACGCGCGAGGGAAATTGAATCGGAGCGTCTTAGGGTTTTGACCCTTTTTTATCAAATAAAACCTATTTTTTGTTATTTTTTGAATTAAAAATTAAGTCTAGATTAATAATTTGAATTAATTAATTAAAAAGAAAATATTTTTGAGTTTTATTTTAATTAAGGAAATAAAAAATGGTTAACAAATATTAAAAAACCCTAATTCTATGTTGATTTTAATTTAATGCAAAATATATTAAAATTGAATCTAATTAAAACTGAACAAATTTATTATTGGTTTATTTACAAAAATAAATAATAAAATTAATGATGAAAATAATATTTTTTATGATTTCTGATTTTTTATGAAAAAGGGTTAGTTTGTTAATTAATTAGTTTTTAATAATAATAATAAAAAGCAATAAAAAATAATGAAAAGAAATAAAAATATAAGCAAACTTTGGGGGGTGTTGGGCTTGAATTGGGAGTATGATCAGCATAATGCCAAGCCCAGAACGCTGGCCCTTGTTGACCTTTCAGATTGCCTATGCGTGCATTGACTTGAATCCATGGTGGATCAATGATTCTGGCCTTTGGATCTAGCTTGAAGACACTTGGCACACTGGGATCTGAGGACCTATGGTAGTCCACGCTTGGGATGTTGTGCCTGAATACCTGAAGGAAAAATATAACAAAGTCTTGGGGGACCTAGGATTCGAACCCAGGTCCCAATGGTGCCATCCACTAACGCCTTGCCAGCTGAGCTATTGATGTTTCTTGTTATTGGGATAGACAACAAATATTATATGAAAAACAAAATGTCAAGCCTGGAAATAATAAAAAAAAAACGCGCTAATGTTTTGAATAGACCAATGGCAATAGGACACGCCATCGTCTTCTTCACAAAGGCCTGGTTATTTACCTGCGGATTTCCATCCGCAGGAAGTTTCGTGGGACGTCTCCAAAATCCATCCTAGGTCACAACAATACAAGTTACGACCATCATTTGATTCGTCTCCCTCCCCTGAACTCATCCATGGCCATTATTCACCTTGATTATGTCTGTATACAAAATGCCCAAAAACAAACACAAGAACCCTAGGTTCTGGATATGGGATTAGAGGTCACGAAAATAAAATCAAACAATGCAGAATGCTTGGAAATTATGCAAGGATCACAAATATATCAATATTCTGGCAAGAAAACGCAAGAATTCAAGGTTACAAACTCCTGTATAGGGCTATGTTCAGGATGACTTATAGCGCGTTATATACGATGAAAATGCTTGGTTTTGATCCCTACAGCTTCACATGATATCAGGCAAGGGCCCTACGTTTTGCTTTTGGTCTAAATTTGCCTCCAATGTGGTTTTAGATCTCACACTTTTCAAGCTTTTTTGCAAAATTGTTCTGGCCGTTTCCACAGAGTTTTGTGCGTGTTTTTGGTTTGTGAGGCTTGCTTGCATATAATGGAATGATTCTAGGTCAAAACATGGGCCAATATCTTTGTGCATTGAAGAATCAAGATTGCCCTTTGATCACCATTAACATGTTTCCAAATATAGGCCATATCTGAGAATTTGTGCTTGAATGAGTCTTGGCACGAGTTGGTTGGGTGTCACATGGTATATGCAAGCTGTACAAATCACAAAGATACCATTTCAATAATTTTTGGATTTTATTTGAATTAATATAGATTTAAAATGAATTAAATCAATATAAATTAAATAAAATAGAAAAATAAGTGTTTGGTTATGAAATTAAATATGGGACACGTGTGAGGCATGACAAGACTAAATCAAGTGGAAAAAAGTGGGCCCTTTTGTCAAAAATTGGAGTTTTGAGGATAGTTGACTTTTGGCAATTTTGGAAAAATGCGCAACTTCAACAATGCATAACTTCTTCAATTTTGAACTTTTGGAGGTGGTCTTGAACTTTTTAGAAACCTTGAGATGTCATCTAACCAACCCTTTTAGTATCATATCATTTTGATGTTCCATGCTCAAGTTATAAGTTTGGAACAAAAGGTGTTTTTGTTGACTTTCAAATATGACCCATAATGTCCAAATTTGTAACTTTTTGTGAGAGATTTTCTTGATCTTTGGGTGTGAAGATGGATTGTAGGAAATTTCATCCTCTTCAAAATGAGATTTGGATGGGTCATTTCTCATAAAGTATGAGAAAGTTATTCTTGGTCAAAGTTGAGTTGACTTTTCCTGCAAAACCCTAATTTAGCAACTTTTGAATCTTGATGAATCTTGAGCAATCCTTGATGAATCATGATCAACCCTTGATCAAATGATGAATTATACTTCAAAATGAGAATGTTGATAAAAAATCTTTAGGTTTGACTATTTGTAGGTCACAGTTGACTTTTGCCCTAACACAGTCGACTTTTGGGTCTCTTGAGCAATTGACTGACCAAACTTCCTCTACAAGGCTTGAAATTTGATATGGATAAACTTAAGAACATATTAAGACATTGGGAATCACTTGGGGCCATTTGGATATGAGGACCTTAGTGCAACACAAAACCCTAATTTTGACTGCCTTAGGAGGTGATTTGACTGTCCAACCCTTGAGCCATCTTGAGCAATTTAAAGATTAATCTTGGAAAATCTTGAAGAATAGGGGAGGGAAAATTTTGGGGTACAACCGTTTCCCCTGTTAAATTTTCTTAAACCTGAGGATATAGATTGGCTTTGGAGCCTTTCGTGATCCGAAGGTGGAAGATAGTTGAACACTAGAGTGCCCAGAAATTTGCACTCGCATGGTGTAGTATCAACATTGTGATGTCATGAATGGGCTTACAGATGCCATTTGGAGATTGTTGGTAGGAGGGTGGGCTTATAGATGCCATCTGCAGGAGTGTCGATCGAATAAGGGGATTCCGCTGGGGAAGTCTAACTTTTGTTGAGATTTAGGAACTCACCTGTACTTCAACTGAGAGAATGCCTCGGCTGAGTCTTAAGGACCTGTTCATAATTCAACTGGGGGGAAACATCTTCATCCAGATCTAGAAATTGTCTCGTGCTCAGCGGGAGTATACCGTTGAGGTTATAGAACTCACCCACACTGTGACGGAGGACAACATCAAGATCTAGGAACTGACTCATGCTCACCGGGAGTATACCGTTGAGGTTATAGTAATCGTCCACACTATGACGGAGGAAACCATCAAGATTTAGGAACTGACTCGTGCTCACCGGGAGTATACCGTCGAGGTTATAGTACTCGTCCACACTATGACGGAGGAAAACATCAAGATCTAGGAACTGACTCGTGCTCACCGGGAGTATACCATTGAGGTTATAGTACTCGTCCACACTATGACGTAGGGAAGCATCTTCATCAAGATCTAGGAATTGTCTCGTGCTCATCGGGAGTATACCGTTGAGGTTATAGAACTTGTCCACACTATGACGGAGGAAGACATCATGATCTAGGAACTGACTCATGGTCACCGGGAGTATACCATTGAGGTTATAGTACTCGTCCACACTATGACGTAGGGAAGCATCTTCATCAAGATCTAGGAACTGTCTCGTGCTCACCGGGAGTATACCGTTGAGGTTATAGAACTTGTCCACACTATGACAGAGGAAAACATCAAGATCTAGGAACTGACTCGTGCTCACCGGGAGTATACCATTGAGGTTATAGAACTTGTCCATACTATGACGGAGGAAAACATCAAGATCTAGGAACTGACTCGTGCTCACTGGGAGTATACCGTTGAGGTTATAGTACTCGTCCACACTATGACATAGGGAAGTATCTTCATCAAGATCTAGGAACTGTCTCGTGTTCACCGGGAGTATACGGTTGAGGTTAAGAACTCGTCCACACTATGACGGAGGAAAACATCAAGATCTAGGAACTGACTCGTGCTCACCGGGAGTATACCGTTGAGGTTATAGTACTCGTCCACACTATGACGTAGGGAAGCATCTTCATCAAGATCTAGGAACTATCTCGTGCTCACCGGGAGTATACCGTTGAGGTTAAGAACTCGTCCACACTATGACGGAGGAAAACATCAAGATCTAGGAACTGACTCGTGCTCACCGGGAGTATACTATTGAGGTTATAGCACTCGTCCACACTATGACGTATAGAAATTGTCGAGATTGAGAACCCTATCTGAAATTCAACCGAGGATAATTCAATTGAGATTTAAGGACTAGCCAGGTCTTCGACTAAGCTAAGAACTTTAACTGTATCTTTCCTGAAAGGTAAAGGTCAGTCATATGCAATGCATGATATGGATCATACAATGATGTTCTCAAAATAAATGGGATTGTATGGTATGAGGCATATATGCATGTATCATGATGTATGAGAATGTGATGTTTTAGCTGGGGAAAATAAATCTCGGAGTTGCTGGAGAATAGAGTTGAGTTCTTCGTTTCCGCTGGGGATGATGAACGAAGATGATTGTGAGAAGAAGCCTGCAAGAGAGAAGAACTCCGTTGGGGAATAAACTGATGAAGTAATTACTCTGCGGGGAATTACTCTGTGGGGAATTACTCTGTGGGCAAGAGATGCTTTGTGAGATTTTAACGATAAACTCCGCTGGGGATTAGGTTGATAAGCTATGTTGGGGATTCTAATGATGAACTCCGCTGGGGATAGAAAGAACTTTGTTGGGGGTGATCTTCCAGTCGCAACTTGTTGAGGATAACCCAGTTAGACTCTTGTGAGGATAACCTTCTGAATTTGGCTGGGGAGATTTATATGCGCTCTGCAGGGGATAAGCAACTAGAGTCTACTATGGAGGATGATTCAACTCTGACGAGGAAGCTTTTTAGACTGCGCTGGGGAAATGACTCCACTGGGGTATCTTGTATTCTGCGGGGAATATTCTTATATTCTGTTGAGGAATATTACGACTGCCGGGGATACTCTTATACTTGCTGGAGGATATCTTTATACTTTGCTAGGGACGATTAAGACCTTCTGGGGATACCAAAACTTTTGATGGTAGATCAACTCTGCTTGGGAAGAGTATTGCTGATTTGTTTATAGTTGCAAGTTTCAGCGGGGAGATCTACCAGTACTGCTTTTCTCTGCAGGGAGTGACGGTATCTTAGTCACATTCTTCAGTTGAACCTATCTTGGTACCTTGGTGGACAGAGCAACCATACAACTCGGACAATTCTTATTGCCCCTGTTTCTGATATTACCAGTAATTCGTCTTTCGTTTCGCATGTAAGTATTTATGATTAGCAGTCAATGTCAAATGCATATATCAAAAATGAACTTTGGATGTTCTTTGCAAAACAAAACAGATAAAGGAAAAGCAATTTGAAATTTGTCTGAAAATGAATTTGTATTAATTTTGAAGTTTGCCTGAAAATAGGCGTTTTTGTACAAGAGGCTGACGTCCTAGTAAGAGAACGCCGCCGAACAAATAGAATTTATACAATTTATGAAAAGAAAACAAAACAACTATGTGAATAATCCCACTGGGTTCCAACTCTGCTATTGCCTTTATATCTTCAAGCGTCTCATCACTTTGCTGCTTAATTGAAGATGAATCTAATTGATTGGTGTCGTCCGAGCTTGATAGTTGATACCGAAGTCTAGATGCAAGGTGATCCAATGAGACATAGTGTTACGCTTTAATCCCTAACTTTTGCCTGGACCCCCCTTTCGGGTTTTCAGTCCACCGGGATACCCATTTTTGCCCAAGCCGCCTTTTCAGGTTTTCGACTTGCCGGGTGTACAGATTTTTCATTTTCATCCCTTATTTTTGCCCGAACCCTTTTGGTTCGCCGGGAAGCCCTTATTTTTGCCTAGGCCAGTCAACCTAGCGGGTCTTTGATTACGCGTAGTATCTTTTTACTATGTCTGCATTGACGGGGTGAGGAAGGTCGTCACCATCCATAGTGGTTAGAATCATAGCTCCTCCTGAGAAGGTGTTCTTAACCACAAATGGCCCTTCGTAAGTAGGGGTCCATTTGCCCCTGGGATCACCTTGAGGTAGAATAATGCGTTTGATTACCAGGTCCCCAACTTGATACTCTTGTCGTCTGACTTTCTTGTTAAATTCCTTGATCATTCGTTTTTGGCATGTCTGACCATGACAAACAGCAGTAAGTCTTTTTTCGTCGATTAGGTTCAGTTGATCAAGTCGGGTCTGAATCCAGTCCTCTTTGCTCAAACCTGCATCCTTCATGATCCGGAGAGAGGGTATTTGAACTTCAATCGGCAAGACCGCTTCCATGCCATAAACCAAGGAATAGCGGGTTGCCCCTGTTGACGTCCGTGCTGAGGTACGGTACCCGTGAAGAGCAAATGGTAACATCTCGTGCCAGTCTTTGTATGTCACTGTCATCTTCTGCGCAATCTTGTTAATGTTCTTGTTAGCCACTTCGACATCCCCATTCATCTTCGGCTGGTAGGGAGAAGATTTGTGATGTTGTATATTGAATTGCTCGCAGAGCTCAGTGATCATTTTGTTATTAAGATTGGTACCATTGTCCGTAATGATCCTCTCTGGTACACCGTATCGACAGATCAGATTATGCTGAATGAACCGTGCCACGACGTTCTTAGTTACTGTAGCAAAGGAAGCTGCTTCAACCCACTTCGTAAAGTAATCAATAGCTATAAGGATGAAACGTTGCTCGTTGGATGCTGTAGGTCTGATCTCGCCAATCATATCAATGCCCCACATTATAAAAGGCCAAGGTGCCGTCAAGACGTTCAGAGGAATTGGAGGTATGTGCACCTTATCAGCATAGACCTGGCATTTGTGACATGTCCGAGAATGCTGATAACAGTCAGCTTCCATTGTGGACCAGTAATATCTTGCCCGAAAGATTATCTTTGCCATGGTGTGTCCACTGGAGTGAGTTCCGAAAGTACCTTCATGCAGCTCTGTCATGATTCTTTCTGCTTCAAACTTATCCACACAATGTAGTAAGGTCAAATCATGGTTACGTTGGTAAAGAATGCCATTGCTGATGAAGAACTTGGCTGCAAACCTCCTCAGAAACTTCTTGTCATTAACAGATGCACCCTCGGGATACTCCTGAGCTTCCAGGAACCTCTTCACCTCATAATACCAGGGCTTTTCTATTACCTCTTCAGTCTCAAGATCACAGCAATGTGCAGGTTCGTCCAATTTCCAAATAATGATCCGGGGGGCCTCGTTGTCCCATTTGACTTTGAACATAGAAGACACCATAGCTAACGCGTCCGCCAACTGATTCTCTTCTCTAGGGAAGTGTTCAAAGGTTATCTCCTCAAAGTGGGGAAGCAACATCAATACATACTCCTTGTAAGGAATAAGATTTGGGTGTTTCGTATCCCACTCGCCTTTGATCTGACTGATCACGAGAGCGGAATCTCCGAAGACACTTAGAAACTTAATCCTTAGGTTAATTGCAGCTCGAAGACCCATGATGCATGCTTCATACTCCGCCATATTGTTGGTGCAGTTGAAACATAGTCGGGCGGTAAACGGAGTATGAGAGCCTTTAGGAGATATGATCACAGCGCCAATGCCATTACCCAAAGCGTTTGAAGCTCCATCAAAGTACATAGACCATCGGGATCCTTCCTCAGGTCCTTCATCCGGTCCAGGTGTCTCACAATCAGTCAATACCATGATATTCTCGTCTGGAAATTCAAAGTTCATAGACTGGTAATCATCCACTTCCTGATGTGCCAAATGGTCTGCCAATACACTTCCCTTGATTGCCTTTTGAGTCGTGTACTGGATATCATACTCAGTCAAGATCATCTGCCATCTTGCTATTCTTCCGGACAAGGCAGGCTTTTCGAAGATATACTTGATTGGATCCATTTTTGAAATCAACAAAGTAGTGTGAGTCAGCATATACTGTCTCAGCTGGCGAGCAGCCCATGCCAAAGTTCAACAAGTTTTCTCAAGCAGTGAGTATCGGGTCTCACAGTCGGTAAACTTTTTGCTAAGGTAATAAATAGCATGCTCTTTTCGGCCAGACTCGTCATGCTGCCCCAGCACACACCCCATTGAGTTGTCAAGTACTGTCAAGTATAAGATCAAAGGTCCCCCTTCAACTGGTGGCATTAGAATAGGTGGCTCTTGGAGATACTCTTTGATCCTTTTGAAAGCAGCCTGGCATTCATCGTTCCAACGTACCACTTGATCTTTCTTCAGCAGCTTGAAGATTGGCTCACAAGTAGCAGTTAGGTGCAAGATGAATCGGGCAATATAGTTCAGTCGTCCCAAGAAGCCTCTGACCTCTTTCTCTATCTTGGGAGCTGGCATCTCTTGTATAGATTTCACTTTGGTGGGATCCACTTGAATACCTTTGTCACTTACGACGAAGCCCAGTAGCTTACCAGACCTCACCCCGAAGGTGCACTTGTTCGGGTTCAATCTTAGCTTGTACAACTTCAAACTGTCAAACAGCTTCTGTAGATGGTCAAGGTGTTCCTCCTCAGTTTGGGACCTCGCAATCATATCGTCGACGTATACTTCAATCTCATGATGGATCATGTCATGAA
Source organism: Vicia faba (assembly GCA_948472305.1). Taxonomy (NCBI): domain Eukaryota; kingdom Viridiplantae; phylum Streptophyta; class Magnoliopsida; order Fabales; family Fabaceae; genus Vicia; species Vicia faba. The sequence goes on from OX451739.1 coordinate 844,709,506, forward strand.
ACAAAGCAACCATGGCACGCTGATATGTTACCCCAATATTTTTCAACCCAAAAGGCATGACCTTGTAACAAAAGGTACCCCACTGAGTAACAAAGGTGGTCTTCTCCATGTCTTCGGGAGCCATCTTTATGTGATTATAACCGGAGAAACCATCCATAAAGGATAACACCTTGTGTTGAGCAGTATTGTCAACCAGAACGTCGATGTGAGGTAGAGGGAAGTCATCCTTAGGATTGGCCCTGTTCAGATCCCTGTAATCAACACACATTCTGACCTTACCATCCTTCTTCGGCACTGGAACCACATTGGCAACCCACTGAGGGTAAGAAGTCACTGCTAGAAAACCGGCGTCAAATTGTTTCATAACTTCGGCTTTGATTTTCTCGAACATCTCTGGACTCTGGGCGCATACGGCGAACCTTCTGTTTTACGGGAGGGCAGTCTTCCTTGGTAGGCAGGAGATGAACCACAATGTCAGTATCCAACCCAGGCATATCTTCGTAAGACCAGGCAAAGATCTCAACATAGTCATGCAACATCTGAATCAATCGCTGTTTCACACTAAGCTCCAGATTTACACCGATCTTGACTTCCTTCTTGTCTGTTTCAGTACCCAGATTCACTGTTTCCACTGGCTCTTCATGTGGCTGAATGGTCCTCTCTTCCTGGAGTAGCAGTCTTGCAAGTTCACCAGGAACTTCGCAATCATCTTCACCTTCGTCTTCGGCTAAATTGATCGGATTTTCGAAGTCATAACTGACAGTAGCAGAGTCGTTACCCGTGAGATCCAGAGTGGATATGGACCTGTATGTGTGAGTGTGTGTAAAATAGCTGTTTTGCAATATATAATAAAGAAAGTCAAGGAGCGCGAAATTTGAAATTCAAAAGACGTCCAATGCTTTTATTAATGATATATGAAAATGACACATAAAAGCCCTCACAAATAAAGCCACGGTGCCCCGGGTAAGACACCGGGCCATAAGGTTTCACAACATTGTCTATTACAAGTTTAAAACAAAGAGTTCATTACTGGGTAACAAAAGTAATAGGGATGAAATCCTTTGCTGTCCAGTTGTTTGGTCCACCGTTGGTCGTAGGATAGATCCAACTGTCGAATTCAGACTCCTCCACATTATCTTCAATGGCGTTTACTCCCGAGTTGCTGATGAACACAGGGGGTCTCCCAATCCTTGCACTACGAACAGCCTTTTGAGCTTCTACAGTGAAACCCAAACCAAACTTGTTAGTCTTCTGAGTGAAATCAGGAAGTCGGCCCCAGTTTGCATACTCACCCTTCTCAATAACAGCCCGAGCATCCTTTAAGGAAGCCATCTTCATAGGAGAATCTTCAACCACAGTCTCAGCTGACGCCAATGTCTGAGGAACCTCTTCAAAGTGCTAAAATGGAGTCTCAATGAACTCCCCATCCATCTCTACGTATCTGAACGAGTTGAGGTGGCTGACCATATACTCTTCATCCCCGTGTACTATCACAATCTTCCCTCTGACTGGGTACTTCAGCTTCTGATGGAGTGTTGAGGTTACGGCCCCAACTTTATGGATCCATGGACGACCCAGCAAACAAGAGTAGGACGGCCGAATGTCCATTACATAGAACATGGAATTGAAGACCTGAGAGCCAACTTTAATTGGAATATCAACTTCACCGTGCACCATCCTTTTAGACTCATCAAAGGCCCTGACAACGATGTTACTTGGTTTTAACTCTAACCCTTCGCAATCCAACCGGTCTAGAGCTTTCTTGGGTAAGACATTCAGTGAGGAACCCGTATCAACCAATACATGTGCAAGAGTAGTGCCCATGCATTCAATGGAGACATGCAGGGCATCATTATGGTTCTTCCCTTTAGCAGTTAAATCAGCGTCGGAGAAACCCAAACCATTATCAGCAGTTAAATTGGCCACACAATCGGTAAACTGATCAGCTGATGTCTCTTGTGGCACGTGGGCAGTTTTCAGGAAGGTAATCAGGGCCTTGGCATGGGCCTCTGAACAAAACAACAATGACAACATAGAAATCTTGGATGGGGTTTGCCCCAGCTGTTCAACTACGTTATAATCACTCTTCTTAATAATCTTCAAAATCTCTTCCATCTCCTGTTTGGAAGCTTCAACAGTAATAGTCTTCGGTGCCTCCGTCTGAACAGGCACATCAGTGGTGATCCCTTTGCCCCGAGCGTCAGATGACTCGGCGACAGGGGCAAGACTAGGAACTTGATCAGGAATGTTAGTAGGTACACTTGCAGGTGTAATGACAACACGTCTTCGGACAGTTGGTGGAGCAATATCAGGTGAGAAAAGTCTACCGCTGCGGGTGACTTTAGCAGGTCCAGTAATGTTGTTGACGCCGGTATCAGCATCCAACTCTTGCTTAACTCCCAGAACATAAACATCTGCCCCATAGTGCCAAGGGACAGCTTTGTCAGAGGTGTAGGGGATGGGCCCCGGAACAGTGATGATTACAGGTGCGATCTTCGGAACAGATGTAATTCTAACAGGCTTCCTAGAGGGAGCCTTGGAAGAATTGTCGAAAATGGTAATGATGGCAACTTCTTCAGGAGGAGTGGAGGGAACAACAGTCTTCTCAAACAGGATCTCCTTGCTATCCATCAGGTTTTGGATACCTGACCTCAGCAATGGACAGCCAGTAGGTAAAACAGAACACATATGGAAACCTTCGCCACAACCCAGAAATAAACCGGCTAGCAACAGGTTCTTCTTGACAGTCGTCAGAGGGGTAACAATATCTTCCACGGAAACCACAAACAAGTCTTCCTCTACAGCATTCACTCCATGCTTGGGCATGGGAGAAGTCACAATGTTGGGCCTCTCGGGCGCCTCAAACTCAATTTCCTTTGCATTAATCAAGTCTTGGACCTTGTTCTTCAGAGCCCAACAATCATCCGTATTATGCCCCGAGCTCTCAGAGTGATAAGCGCAGCGGGCGTTAGGGTTATACCTTGGTGACGTTGTATTTGAATTCTTTGGAGCTTCTTTTAGAGTCACTAAATTGGTCTTCAACAACTGTGGCAGAATCTGAGACAAAGTCATGCTGAGACGGGTGAATTGCCTTCGAGGTCTCTCGTCCCTTTGTTGATTGTGATGCTGAGGAGCACCGACAGGTTTTGAAATAACAATCGCATTGACAGCTTGGCGGTGTTCAAGTCTATTCTGTCTTCTCGAACTATAGACAACACTGGACTCTTTCTTAAACGGTTTCTTCTCGGTGCTCGAGGAGGCACCCTTTTGTATCTTCTTGGCCTTAATACCAGCTTCAATCCTCTTACCAGTCAAAATAAGATCTGTAAACCCAGCTGAAGAGCTTCCAATTAGATGGTTAAAGAATGGACCAGACAGGGTCCCCAAAAACATGTCAACAAGTTCACGATCAGCCAAAGGTGGTTGCACCCTTCCGGCAAGGTCTCTCCACTTCTGTGCATACTCTTTAAATCCTTCACCCGTTCCTATTGACATACCCTGGAGTTGGGTACGCGTAGGAGCGAGGTCGGAGTTGTACTGATACTGCCTATAGAATGCAATAGCCAAATCTTCCCAGCTATGGATACTGGCTTCGTCCAACTGATAGAACCACTCAAGATGAGTCCCTGAGAGACTGTCTTGAAAGAAATGGATCCACAAGTTCTTATCAGCAGTGTAAGGCTGGATTTTCCTCACATATGATCGGAGGTGCAGCTTTGGACAGGAATCTCCGTCATACTTAGCAAAGGCAGGTGCCTTGAACTTATGGGGAATCACCACCCCAGATGATAGACCCATATCTCCGAAGTCCAGACCGGGCACCTTCTGTATTTCCATAGCGCTCAAACGGTCTTCCAGCTGTTTGTACTTATCCTCAGCAGGAGGATATTGTTCTTCATCATAGTCCGTATCGTTGTCGGAGACCATAGGGCTAGGAGCCATCCTTTCTTGTGGACTATATTTTCCCCTCGATGAGGTGGTCAGATCAACTTTATTCTGCAGCCCGTTTCCAAACCTGCGTCCAGTGTTGAACATGATGGTCCTCTTCTTCTTTTTATTTTTCTCCTTCAAAATCAAGGTCTTCAGGTCCTGCTGACCCTTGGCTAGATTCATGAACAGTTCCTGAAATTAGGCATTCTGGGCCTGGAGGGCCTTGATAGCTTGCTCAGTTGAAGGTTCAGCTGACATGATGATTGCTAAAACAAACAGCGAAGAAAATAAGAGACCTGTAATGGGGTACCTATTTATGAAGTGCATGGGATGAAATGCGTATGATTTACGATTTCAAAGACAATCGGGATTCAAATTTTTAAACAAGAAAGGAAGCACACTTTATTAGACTTAAACTTCAAAACTTAAATTGTTCAACAAACTGCCCTTAGGCGTTACAAGAATGGAAATACTAAAAAGTAATTGAAAACTGCAAAGAAATCCTCAAAGATCGATCAATGCTCCCATGGTCTCTTCTTCTCAGTGCAGACATAATCATTCAGGATCCGCTTGTTCTCTAACTGTCTGGTTAGCTTCTGGATCTTCTGCTCCTGTTCATTGAACCTCTCTCGATAAGAATCCCGTTCTTCTCGCAGTTGTATCCAAGACCTCTTCAGTGTCCTAATATCAGTGGGCATATAAGGTTGGAGGATAGTTGGAGGAACCCCCTCCTCATTAGCAACTTCAAGAGTAACAGGCCTGACAGCTTCGTATGGCATACCTAACTTCTGGGCACGGGTGCCGACCCATCTGAGATATGGCTCCATTGGCAGAGAAGTCTTTGGTCCCAACTCGTGTGGGTCAGATCGGTGAACTCTGTCCCAAGCCCTTATGAATTTACGATGCAGCTCGTCGCTATCTCCCTGAAAATCAAAAATAGTATGAGGCATCAACATCTCATGAGGCCCCTCTCTTCTGGCTCTTCCAAACTGACGGAGAGCTAAGCATGGGTTGTAAGAAACCCCTCCATGGAGTCCGATCAATGGAACATTAGGATACTCTCCACAGCGATCAATGATAGTCACCTCATCCATACCTTTGAGAGTCCAGATAATGTCATCATTAGTAAGAGACATCACCCTATAAGCCCAGCCCATTCCTTCTTTGTTTTTCAACACGGATTTAGGGAGGTGCGAAATAAACCACCTCGACAATAAAGGAACACAACACATCAACGTTCCCCGCTTTCGGGCAGTACGAGCATAGAGCTGATGAAGCATATCGCCCAATAGAGTGGGTACCGGATTCTGAGAAATGAAGATCTTTACGGCATTAATACCAACAAAAGTGTCAGGATTTGGAGACAATACCAGACCATAAATCAAAAGGGCCAGAATATCTTCGTACGCCTCAAAGTCTAAGCTGTCCCAGAAGTAATTAGCTTTGTCAACCAGAAACTTAGTCAGAAAACCCTTAGCTCCACTTCTAGTCTCCCAGTTAGCCATTACCTCCTCCTTGGTCAAGTGAAGGGCTGCAACAATTTCTTCGGGCTTAGGAGTCTTTTCCCAACCAGTAAACGGAGTCTGTTCCAGGAAGGAGATACCAAGAAGCTCAAAGAACTCTTCCAGGGTAGGAACCAGCTGGAAGTCTTGAAAGGTGAAGCAATGGTATAGCGGATCATAAAACTGGACCAGGACACTCATCATTTGTTCGTCCAACTTCGAGGTGACCAAACTGAGAAGAGAGCCATGCCTTCTGATGAAGGAAGTAGTGTCTGGAATTCTGACAACCAAATATTTAAGCAGGGTAGGTACTTGGACAAAGTTGATCCGGATAGTATTCCTACGCATGGGTATCATGATGACCTACAAAACAGAGCAAAGATGAAACCCTCTTGTCCTTGAAATAGGTTAGTCCTTATGCAAAATGTATGCAATGTTATGATGTTATGATGTCATGGTAAAGGCACACCACAAGTATCCACAAAAGGCAAACATGGTAAAGCCACACAAGTCACACAAAAGAGCCCTTAGATTTCAGGCTGGCATGAAGCTTAGGTACTACCCTCTTTCAGTTCAGTTGGTTAAGACCTGTCCTAAAAATAGTAACTGGGTTCTAGAGGATCTCAATATCACTGACTACCCTCAATCGGTCATAATTCCAGTTTAGCAACCTTTTCTTGCGGCCGAAATCATCGCGAGAGTTTAGTCTCAATAAGTGTAGCATACTGCTACTGTTCTATGGCCAAGTTGGTCAATTTAAGGTTCTATGGTCAGTTGGTGCTCAATGACTCCTTAGAAGACCCATATTCTCCTCGTTCCAACACAAGGGATATCGGTACAGACCAAGGTGTCACACCAACGTAGCTACTGCTTCATCTGTATCGGTCTACGCCGTACAGATCCCTCACAGTTTATTGCTACTTACCTAAAGGGTATCCCCAGATCCGGGTTAGGATCTATAGAACTCCGATACAAGCCCACAAAGATAAATCATACAAAGCATATAATTGAAAACATAGTGATCTAATCCTAAGGTACACCTCACTTAAATAGTCCCCAGCAGAGTCGCCAGTTCTGTGATCGGTGGGAAAGAACTGACTGTTTTGGAATGCTGGTTCGCGTTTGCGTTTGTTTTTGCAAAATGTCGCGGTAAGCAAGAGTCTCCACCATCTTTTATTTTATCCAACAAGGAAAGGACAAAAGCACAGAAAAATTCCCTTTTGAGATATTTCTCAGGTTCGGGAGGTAGATTATAGAAAGGGAAGGTGTTAGCACCCTTTCTATCCGTGGTTATCCACGGGCTCTTAGGTACTTGCTCACTATGTTTTCAAAAGTTCGCTTTTCTTTGTGATTGTGGATTTGAGAAGAGTTTTTGTTTTGAAAGGGGTGTAAGTGCAAAAAGTTTTATTTTTGTTTTCAAAAGAGCAAGTACTTAAGAACCTCTACCTACTCAAAAAGGAATTAAACTGTATAAATGTCCTTTAGACAATGCTATCCTACTATTGAGGAGTAGGTAGCGTCGTCGTTGGAGTTTTCAGGTTAATTCGATTATGGGATGTGTGGTCACTAAAGCAACGTTAGGACGCCTTAGCGGTAACCCTAATGGCTTAGATCATTTCATCCGAGGCAACTGTTTCGAGGAAACTTTTAATCTTTGGACAAGAGGGCGACCTCTAAAACTTCCTATACTTAATGACCACGTTCGAGGCAACCAAGTGAGGCGTACCCTAAGGGTGGCATGTGCGAGTGTATTGTCTTTCAGTTATTTATCTTTGTACATGTTAATAGTGAGCTACTGTTGATTTTAACTTAAGATTGATCTTATCATGCATAGCCTATTATTCAAACATCTAATAGTTAATAGTTGCGGAATATAAATTGCGGAAAATAAATCTAAGCTATTACAAGGCGTCGGGTATTTACATCGCCAAAAACAAACCCTTGAAAATTAAATTGCGAAAAGTAAATAAAAACGGTAAATAAAATCCTAAGTTAAAACTATTACATCCTCGGAGCAAATACACAAATATAGATCAAAGATAATACGCGCGAGGAAAATTGAATCGGAGCGTCTTAGGGTTTTGACCCTTTTTTATCAAATAAAACCTATTTTTTGTTATTTTTTGAATTAAAAATTAAGTCTAGATTAATAATTTGAATTAATTAATTAAAAATAAAATATTTTTGAGTTTTATTTTAATTAAGGAAATAAAAAATGGTTAACAAATATTAAAAAATCCTAATTCTATGTTGATTTTAATTTAATGCAAAATATATTAAAATTGAATCTAATTAAAACTAAATAAATTAATTATTGGTTTATTTACAAAAATAAATAATAAAATTAATGATGAAAATAATATTTTTTATGATTTCTGATTTTTTATGAAAAAGGGTTAGTTTGTTAATTAATTAGTTTTTAATAATAATAATAATAAAAAGTAATAAAAAATAATGAAAAGAAATAAAAATATAAGCAAACTTTGGGGGGTGTTGGGCTTGAATTGGGAGTATGATCAGCATAATGCCAAGCCCAGAACGCTGGCCCTTGTTGACCTTTCAGATTGCCTATGCGTGCATTGACTTGAATCCATGGTGGATCAATGATTCTGGCCTTTGGATCTAGCTTGAAGACACTTGGCACACTAGGATCTGAGGACCTATGGTAGTCCACGCTTGGGATGCTACGCCTGAATACCTGAAGGAAAAATATAACAAAGTCTTGGGGGACCTGGGATTCGAACCCAGGTCCCAATGGTGCCATCCACTAACGCCTTGCCAGCTGAGCTATTGATGTTTCTTGTTATTGGGATAGACAACAAATATTATATGAAAAACAAAATGTCAAGCCTGGAAATAATAAAAAAAACGCGCTAATGTTTTGAATAGACCAATGGCAATAGGACACGCCATCGTCTTCTTCACAAAGGCCTGGTTATTTACCTGCGGATTTCCATCCGTAGGAAGTTTCGTGGGACGTCTCCAAAATCCATCCTAGGTCACAACAATACAAGTTACGACCATCATTGGATTCATCTCCCTCCCCTGAACTCATCCATGGCCATTATTCACCTTGATTTTGCCTGTATACAAAACGCCCAAAAACAAACACAAGAACCCTAGGTTCTGGATATGGGATTAGAGGTCACGAAAATAAAATCAAACAATGCAGAATGCTTGGAAATTATGCAAGGATCACAAATATATCAATATTCTGGCAAGAAAATGCAAGAATTCAAGGTTACAAACTCGTGTACAAGGCTATGTTCAGGATGACTTACACCGTGTTATAGACGATGAAAATGCTTGGTTTTGATCCCTACAGCTTCACAGGATATCAGGCAAGGGCCCTACGTTTTGCTTTTGGTCTGAATTTGCCTCCAATGTGGGTTTAGATCTCACACTTTTCAAGCTTTTTTGCAAAATTGTTCTGGCCGTTTCCACAGAGTTTTGTGCGTGTTTTTGGTTTGTGAGGCTTGCTTGCATATAATGGAATGATTCTAGGTCAAAACATGGGCCAATATCTTTGTGCATTAAAGAATCAAGATTTCCCTTTGATCACCATTAACATGTTTCCAAATATAGGCCATATCTGAGATTTTGTGCTTGAATGAGTCTTGGCACGAGTTGGTTGGGTGTCACATGGTATATGCAACCTGTACAAATCACAAAGATACCATTTCAATAATTTTTGGATTTTATTTGAATTAATATAGATTTAAAATGAATTAAATCAATAAAAATTAAATAAAATAGAAAAATAAGTGTTTGGTTATGAAATTAAATATGGGACACGTGTGTGGCATGACAAGACTAAATCAAGTGGAAAAAAGTGGGCCCCTTTGTCAAAAATTGGAGTTTTGAGGATAGTTGACTTTTGGCAATTTTGGAAAAATGCCCAACTTCAACAATGCATAACTTCTTCAATTTTGAACTTTTGGATGTTTTCTTTGACTTTTTAAAACCTTGAGATGTCCTCTAACCAACCCTTTTAGTATCATATCATTTTGATGTTCCATGCTCAAGTTATAAGCTTTGGAACAAAAGGTGTTTTTGTTGACTTTAAAAAATGACCTATAATGTCCAAATTTGTAACTTTTTGTGAGAGCTTTTCTTGATCTTGGGGTGTGAAGATGGATTGTATGAAATTTAATCCTCTTCAAAATGAGCTTTGGATGGGTAATTTCTCATAAAGTATGAGAAAGTTATTCTTGGTCAAAGTTGAGTTGACTTTTCCTACAAAACCCTAATTTAGCAACTTTTGAATCTTGATGAATCTTGAGCAATCCTTGATGAATCATGATCAACCCTTGATAAAATGATGAATTATCCTTAAAAATGAGAATGTTGACAAAAAATCTTGAGGTTTGACTATTTGTAGGTCACAGTTGACTTTTGCCCTAGCATAGTCGACTTTTGGGTCTCTTGAGCAATTGACTGACCAAACTTCCTCTGCAAGGCTTGAAATTTGACATGGATGAAATTAAGAACATATTAAGACATTTGGAAGCACTTGGGGAAATTTGGATATGATGACCTTAGTGCAACACAAAACCCTAATTTTGACTGCCTTAGGAGGTGATTTGACTGTCCAACCCTTGAGCCATCTTGAGCAATTTGAAGATTAATCTGGGCAAATCTTGAAGAATATGGGAGGGAAAATTTTGGGGTACAACACATAGGTTTTGAATTAGTGGGATTTTTTTTTGAGATAATGACTGCCTATTTTACGGGGGACCATCACTGTCTTTTGATTCAGAAGGACGTTTACGTATGAAGTGAAAGCTTGTGACTGAATGTGCATTTGAATTAACTGAGAAACTAACCTTCCCCAGGCTATAACTTGAAGGATTCAATTTGTGCGAAAAAGAAGAAAAAAAAATCCTAATTTTTTGGCTCAAAGGGGTTGACTAGGGATTATCTTCCTTATAACTCCACTATTTAGGATTTGATTAAAACCAAGGCAAGATCACTAACTTAAAAACCAAATTTCCCCTTTGTTTTTCTTTTGTTTGATAATATGATTAAATAGAGAAATATTCCCGTTAAGTCCTAGAGCTAAAAAGGATCCCCTTGAGTACAAGGGAGATAAATGGTACCTAACACCTTCCATTTATCTAATCAACACGTGAATTCGATAATCTCTAAACAATTAGGGGTTTTTTGTTCCTTTCCCGCCATTAGGACAAAAATTAGTGGTGGCGACTCCCTTTTTCTTGCGGGTTACGGAACTTTGTTGATATGAAAAAGCCCTTAAAATCAAAGTGATTATAAACTAATCAAAAAGTAATTTAAACTTTAACAGTCAAAGAAAATCCTATACGAATTGATGAATCAAACAACATATTCAACAAATTGCAAATAGAAATTAAATGAGAGTAAGAAATAAAGATGCACATAGAGAAAGAGAGTGACACAAGGATTGTTTTTAGGAAGTTCACCATTCTTCCTTGCTATGTCTACGTCTCTCCCAAATTTCACTTTGAGATAAATTTCTTACTCGATAAAAGTATGATTACAAGAGAAGTGTTCCAAGAGAAATCCTACAAACCCTAATCGTTTGTTGTTGATTCAACCCCTTATCTTCTTTTGATCTTCAACAAGACCAAGACACAATAGCTACCAATTAATTTAGTGAATCTTACTACTTCTTTGGGGACCAAAATCCAAAGCTCTTTCACGCACGATCAATTGTAACTATTGAACACAAGCACTTTCAATTTGATTCGTTGTTCTCTCGCTACTTCCTTAGGTACCAAACTCTGAAAACTTTTCACTTGGCCGCAATACTCTTTTGAAAGTCTTGTACAAAACCCCCAAATATAACAAAGACCTTGGAGGACAAACCCTAGGTTTTTCCGGATGAAACCCCCTACAATTCTCAACTCTATATTCTCGGTTACACTAAAACCTAATTGGATGTTATCAAACATCGCCTAGATAGAACCTTGACAAAAGATGATTATGTGTGATTTATCAGAGTGTATGCATAAGTTTGAGGTTCAAGATGAAGAGCAACGGTGGTAAGTGTTTATAGTTTCACCAAGTTAGAATAGTGCGTGAATGATGTGTTTATAGTTGTGGAGGTTTGTATGCAAAGAGGTAATTCTCAGAATTAAAAAGAATTAAAAAATTGACTCAATTAAACAGTATGTGTTGGCCTGAGATATGTATTTTTCGGCACATAAGTAAAAAAGTAACAGTATGTGCCTTCCTGAAAAGGAAGATGTGTCGGTTATGCAAGACAATAGCTACATGCTTTGATACAACAATAGATCTGATGGCCTAAAAATCTTTGTGTCGGCACATAAAATAAAAAATTTATATTATGTGTCGGTCTGTGTGATGCACGTGTCGGCCTATATCAAAGAGAAGCTAGAGGCTTCATTATTGAGTCACAGGTGTCGGCCTGAAATTCGTATGTGCTGGCACGTGCAAGCAATTTTTATGCAGGAAATTGATTTTCAAAGTTTGGTTCAATTTGAAAGTGGTTTTGAATGATTCCTAAGATCTATAATGCAAGGGAGTGCAACATGACATAGAGATACCGTCCAATATACATAAATACTAAGTTTTTATAGTTTTAACATAACACAAAAAATATAATGATGAAATTTCACTCACATACTCCCCCAAATTTATGATTATAAAACTTAGGACAAGGCATTTCATGTTGTTATCGAAGGCTCCCCCTGATTTTTTGATTCCAAACTTCATCTCACATATGCTTCTCCCCCTTTGACAATGTCAAAAGGAAAGATAACAAATTGTGAGAAGTATCATATTCTAACTTACATACTAATACATGACTCAGAGGTGTTTTGCATAGAAAAGAAGCAATCACATATCCCCATATATATGTAATAATGAAAAATTGAAAAATAACAAGCATAAAGCATTACCAAACATGTAATGCAATTGCATGAATAATAATGAATGCAGTGCAAGAGCAAACTAGTCAAGTTTCTTCTCTAGCGTCACAATTACATAACACAACACAATGAAACTTCTGATGCCGCACACACATGTGCCTAACATAGCGACAAAAAAGATGTCATTGCTCAATCCAATATGAAAATATTATCATAACATGTGACACAACTACCACAAGTATAGTACACGCAATTAATATGCTTATATTCAACTCATGCATGAATGCAAGAAAATAATAATTAAAACACATTCTTGTACACACAAGAACAAACTTATACAAATAAGAAAGAATTAATACATGAAGTCATTATAAACATATACATTGAGAACACACAATGGTTATTAATAAAAAAATTTGGAAATGAACATTCATGATTTTCATCATGTGAGAACATAGCAATCATTTTTAACCAACTAAGAACATGCATTAAGAAAAGTCTTACTCTCAAGGAGAAACTTGAAACAAAATTACCTGACTGTTGATGGAACGAAAGTTGCACTCATATGATGTAATATACTCAAACAAAGATTTAGAGAAAAAGTATAAAGTGCAGGCAACAAGGTAAACATTAAGCAAAATTGGAGATATCCATGATCCCCAATTCCACATATATGTTTAAAAACGGTCCGGTTGAAAGAGGTTTAGTGAAAATATCGGCAAGTTGATTTTTACTATCAACATGATCGAATACAACATCCCCTTCTTCAACGTGATCACGAAGTAAATAGTGACATATCTCAATATGTTCAGTGTGACAATCGAGAACCTGATTCTTGGTTAAGTTAATTGCACTAGTGTTTTCACACGTGATAAGAATACACAAAAGTTTAATGTCAAAATCAAGTAAATGTTGTTTGAGCCACAAAATTTGGGCACAACAACTACCGACAGCCACATATTCCGCCTCGGCTATTGACAAAGCTACATAAACTTTCTTTTTACAATGCCAACTAACAAAGGATTTTGAAAACATGTGACAAGTTCCACTAGTACTTTTACTATCCGATTTGCAACCGGAAAAGTCAGAGTCAAAGTAACCAACCAAGCTCAATTGCTTCCCTTGAAATACTAAATCCCATATTAAGAGGTACCAATGAGGTATATAAGAATACTCTTAACCGCTTTTAAGTGTGATTACTTGGGACTCAATTGATATTGTACATACATGCACAAACTAAACAAAATAGCAAGCCTAAATTCCATAAGATATAGAAGAGATCCAATCATACCTCTATATTTCATGACATTAACATCCTGACCCTTTTCATCTCTATCCAAATTTCCATTTGTTTCCAATAGGTGTTTCAATTTCCTTTGCATCGTCCATTCTGAATCATTTTGATAATTTAAGACAATACTTGGTTTGAAATACAAATGTTCCTTCCTTGAGTTTCTTTATTTGAGTTCCATAAAAGTAGTTCTACTTCCCCATGATAATCATTTAAAGTTATCCCTGCATAAGCTTAGAAAACTCCTTGACTAGTTGTATGTTAGTTGAACCAAATATGATATAATGTCAAACGTGTTATGCTTGATTTTTAATGAATCTAAACATGCTCATGTACACATAAGTGTTTATAAAGAATTAAAAAAAAGGAATACATGAAAATATAATATGATGAGGTCACTTTAAGTATATAAATTGACAGGTCACCATGATTATCAATTAACAATTATTTTACAAATGAATACTTAATATATATATATATATATATATATATATATATATATATATATATATATATATATATATATATATATATATATATATATATATATATATATATATATATATATATATATATATATATATATATATATATATATATATATATATATATATATATATATATATATATATATATATACACCAAGTATGTCATGTACTTAGAAAAATAAACAAGTAAAAGAGAGAACTTACTAACAAAGCGAAAATTGAATTGATACTACCTCGCTGTATAATATGACGGAGGATGCACTTTCATTTCACAAGTAACTCTTGAAAGAAAGTTGAACCAAATGCAAAGTATGACCCAAAGACTTTAGAAAACCAAAAGCTTACCACTTTTCACTTTGACAAAGTTCCCAAAAGTATAACTTGTGATGAATCCAAGAAGGTTATTGATTTTATGATCATTCATTTTGATTGAAATTTCATCTTTGTCCTTTTCATGATAGTTATCTTTCTCCTCCTCATGTTTCTCCGATTCGAGTTGATCAATTCCTTCTTCGGTGTCATTGAGTATGTCTCTTAAAGATACACCTACATCATGAAATGAAATACCTTTTCCAAGTATTCTCATATACAACATTAAAAGTAATTTATTCATCTTTTTACCAATTAAACAATAATTGTTGTTGCTTTCTAGATCACATAATTCATCTTCTTCCCACATATAAAATAGGATTAGATAATGTTACTCACCATATGTCTTGAACCACCATAAATGAGAATCCATATTCTCGTCATAGAGTTAAGACAATTTTACTACAAAATCAACAAGACAATATAGGTACCCAATCTTCATTGGGTCCTAAGGGGGTTAGTGAAAATTTTGTTGTATTCAGGAAACCATTGAAAAACACCTTTAGGAACAAAAAATCACCTAAATTTAAATTTTTCAATAGTGTGGCCTTCCTTGCAACCATATTGACAATTTAAATATTCACCATCACTAAAATCACTATCAATGTGCTCGCGTTTTGAAAACCTTGAACAAGAAGTCCTAAGAGCTTGAGACTTCGTTTCTTTCTCCTTATTTGTGACTTTCTCCTTTTTCTTCGTCTTCTCAAGTTTTTTCTCATGCTTGTCTAAGCAAGTAAGTTCTTGCTCATATTCTTCAAACTTACCAAACAACGTAGTGAGATCAAGTGTTGTAAGATCATTGGCTTCCTTGATCGTGGTGACCTTCGGTTGACAATTCATAGTAAGACATCTCACAAATTTGTTAGTAGAAATATCATTGGAAATAAGATTACCAAGTGCATTCAAATGATTAATGAGATTTAATGTATTTTTCTTATCATCATTATTCCATAGTGTTTCCAACTTAGGTGTGACACCACCATCAATAACATGTGTTACCGGTGTTGAACCATTTAAAATAGAATCTCCAACACATTTATCATATAAGTTAACAATAATTCACATAAAAGATTTCTAATAACTATAGTTTTCTCCCGAAAAGATTGGGGATGGTTTGTAACCCCCTTTAGGCTTGTACGACTTTTTCTAATAAGAGTTTCGAAGCTCAAAATTAACAGGAGCTCTGATACCACTTGTTAGACTATGATGACTTATATAGAGGGGGGTAAATAGATCCCCAATTAAAAATTACCTTTCAAAATAGTTATTCAAAAACTTATTTGAAAAACAATTTTCAGCGGAAGGTTTTTGGCCTAGATAAAAATAGTAGTCTAAACGAACCTAGGTATTGGAAACTCGAATATGCACAAGCCGTATGAAATTATGATAATGATAAAATTAATCAACACAATAATATTTCAATTAACCATTTAATATCAAACACAATGGTTTACTATTTCCAATAAAATCAAGTTAAAAATATAACTTGACAATTTATCGAACACTTGCCGCATGATCGATATTTCAAAATTTCCTCTGAGCTTTGTTGATATGAAAAAGAACTTACAATCAAAATGATTATAAGATAATAAACAAAGAAATTTAAAATTTAACAATAAAAAAATTCTATATGAATCGGTCGATCAAACAACATATTCAAAAAATTACATATAGAAAGTAAATGAGAGTAAGAGATAGAGAGAGGGATAGAGAGAGAGAGAGTGACACAAAGACTTATTTAGGATGTTCTTCATTCATCCTTGCAATGGCTACGTCTCTGCCCAATTCCATTTTGGAATTGAGATAAATTTCTTACTTTGCAAAATTATGATTATAAGAGAAGTGCTTCAAGAGAAACCATACAAACCCTAACCGTTTGTTGTTGATTCAATCCCTTCTCCTTTTTTAATCTTCAACAAGATTAAGACACAATAGCTACCAATTAATTTATTGAATCTTGCTACTCATTTTGATACCAAACTCCAAAGCTCTTTCGTGCATGATCAATTATAAATATTGAACACAATCCCTTTTAATTTGATTAATTATTCTCTCTCTACTACCATGGGTACCAAACATCGAAGGCTTTTCAGTTAGCTGAAATCCTCTTTTGAAAGTCTTGTACAAAACCCCCCAAATCTACCAAATATCTTGGAGGATAAACCCTAGGTTTTTGCGGATGAAACCCCCCATAATTATCAATCCAATATTCTCGGTTACACAAAAACCTATTTGGACGTTATTAAACCTCGTATAGATGACACCTCGATAAAAGATGATTATGTGTGATTTATCTATGTGTATGTATAGGTTGGAGGTTAAAGATGAATATCAATGGTAGTAAGTGTTTATAGTTTGAGTTTTAACAAACCACCCCCTGGAATTATACATTCCACCCCTCCCCCCCCCCCACCCAATTTGTGACAAAAAGACTATAGTAGCCTTGATGGGTTTTTCTTCTTTTTCAAAAATTTCTTCTGCATACCGCCTATTTTGAAAGAAAAAAATTGAGATATTAGAAATTTCGTACGCAATACCGGAAATTCTTCAGGCGATATCGGAAATTCCGTGGGTGATACCAGAAATTATGTATAATTTTTTACCAGAAATTTTGGACATTCCCGGTATACTATATCGAAAACTTTGAAATTTTTAAAAATTTCCGTAAATATCTACGGTATATTTTAAAATTTCTGGAATGTCAACTTTTTTTGAAATTTTCCGGAAATTCTCAAATTTCTAGTAGTTACCATTTTTTGCTTTATCTAGTTTTTTCTATATTTTTAGTGAGGACTTTGGGGAAATACGGGACCATTATAGGTAGGAGGATCGACAGAGCTGCCGCCCAGGCTGGGGCCTAAGAAGGCAGAGGCTTCCCAACTTCGGGCTGCACGAGTTGCTCCAACCAGTTCACATCAGAAACGGATGGTTGAGCAGGCATAGGGCCAGTTTCGTGCACCCAGACGTCGAGCTGGTACTGCAGTTATTGGTGACGAGGTACCTACTGCTTTGGAGGTACCTATTTCTCTAGAGGTGCCTGTTGTTATGGAGGTTCCTGTTGTTGTGGAGGTGCCTGCTCCTGAGACTGTTGAGGTGCCACCTGAGACTATTGAGGTGTCTCTTGGTGATGTTGAAGTGAATGATGATGTTGAGGTACCCGTAGAGGAGGTACCTAGTCACGAGGAGACTCTGATTGATACAGATGCTACATGTTGTACCCCAATTTTCCCCCTAGGATCCCTCTATCATCTCATGTCAACTCAATCACAACAAGATCATACTAGTGTTTGGTTTCTTCTCCCTACCTTTGGGTTTGCTCATGGGGAATCACCAAGCACCTTGACTTGTATATTATGATAATCTATGATTTGTTTTAATTGATTTTTAACTAATAAATACAATGAATGTTTGCTCAAACTGATGATGTTATAGGTGAAAGCACAATAAATTCCATCAAGTGGATCTATAGGTTCATGAGTCTATTTCCATGTCTTCTTCAGCAAAGCTTAATTGAGATTCAAGCTTCATCATTCAAGGTGCTTTTAAGTGATATCTTGACAAGATCTACCATGTTTCATCATGCTTCAATGTGTCAAATAAAGTCAAAGGATGCATGATTTGATTGAAGAAATTTGACCTAATTGGACAAGTTCTTGCTTTCTTGTTCACAAGTGTACATTTCCCCATATTCTTAATATTTGGAGTTGTTTTTTAATGATATGATTTCTCATTATCTTTCTAAACAACTTCTATTGACAAGACAAAATCATTTGTGCAAGAAAGTTTTCCAAAATTGAAAGAGGTTTCCAAAGCATTTTATTGCTCTAGGAGCTAGGGTTTTGAACTTCTATGGGCTATATCTTGCTCATATTTTGGTATTTTTGAGTGATTCAAAGGACATGCTTATCTTTAAAGGGTTATAAAAAAATCACTTCAAAAGTTTCAAGAAAATTTTATGTGAAAGATGCCTAATGATTGAGAAAGATTACAAGTCCTCTAGATAAGCCATCAAATTCCCTTATGTGACTTCAAAAGGGCTTAACATGGCCATTTTTTATCTCCTAGAGCCCATTCATTTTCTATAATGATCTTAAGGATGTTAACTTCAACTCTTCTTTTATGTTCCAAGCTTGAAAGTGAATGTAATATGCCCTAAGGATGCAAAATATTATAAATTATCTCATGAATTTTCACCAATTTTGCAAGACCATAACTCTTTCAATACTTGGTATTTTTGAGTGACTCAAATTCCACAATTCACTTTGGAAAATCTATTTCAAGATAGAATCATTGATCAAATCAAGATTTTGGAGGAAGGCCTTGTTTGGAATCAAAACATTATAGGTCATTTTTGAAGAAAAAACTTGAATTTTTTCTAAGTATAAAAGTTAGCATCTTTTTCTCAACTTTGACTCATCACAACTTCCTGCTCAAGCATCAAATTGATTCCATTATTTTCACATTGTGAAGTTTGTGATCTCGTCTTTCCAACACATCAAGAATCAAGTCATAAAGCTTCCTGAATTATGCACTCCATGATTTCAAAGTTGGTACCTTGGAAATGAATTTTCTCAAATAGTCAGAATGCAATTTCCATAATTTGACCTCTAATCACCAAATTTGTGCATGTTTTCTACTTAAGCATTATTAGCATAAACGTGTGGATGTTTTAGAGTGTCAAAACAAATCATTTGGATGATTTTTGATGCACATGTGATCACACTTATTTCATGAAATCAGGTGTTCACGATTTCCCTCTAAATTGCATCATTAACTCCTCATCTTGATTCCATTCATTTCTCCTATAAATACATGCTCTATCCAACTAATTTTCGCAAGCTTAGATAGCCAGAATTACCCTGCCAAACTCTCTCTTGAGTCCACTTTTCTGCAATTTCAAATTTAGTTTTACAACTTTGCTCAATCCGTTTTCTTTGTCAATTCTTCATCCTTGAACTTCACTGAAGCTAACAGAAGAAGAACCAAGCTCTAAGACTTCCTAAATCGTGCTAGCCAAGTCAAGTTTCAGAGCTCTGAATTTGAACTTCAATAGGTAGATTCCTTCATCAATTCTCTAAAACTTTGGTACTGTATTGAAGCTCTCATCCTTCTGATCCTAGTCACAACATTTGTTTTCAACTAGAAGTGAGTTTTGGCCATGAATTTTCAAATCCCCTTTCAAATCTTTACTTCCAAAACGACTGAGCTACACCTTACATAAATTTTTCGCGAGGGTACCATTGGAATCGTCTTGAAGAGACGAAGCAAATGGTACCGGTCTCGAGCTCTAATTTTTCCATTTCAGAGACCTGCAATTCGCGTGGCTGGAGGTTGAAGATGACCAACATGTCATCTCTCAACCAATGATATCGTGCCGTTTGTTTTTTTCAAATTCTGATTTTAATAAATCATTCAGTGTTTTATTCACTAAGGACCACGATAAACACAACGTGTCTAATCCATTAGATTAGCTTACTAACGCGTTTTGACTCTCATCCAATGGTCTACATCTTTTTGGTTTTTATTTTATTTTATTATTTTTATATTTTATTTGTTTTAAACTTCAAAAATTCATAAAAAATTCATTTTAACTTCAAAAAATATGAAAGAATTATTATAAATACTTTTGATTTTTCTCCTTCTGATTGTAATTTTTTCACAATTTTATTTTATGTTTTTATATTTTTTATATTTTATGTTTTATTTTGTGTTTTGATTTTTTTTTATTTGAGTTGTTTTAAATGTTTAAAAATATTTCCTAATTTTTAAATTCTGAAAAAAATATGGAAGGATCCAATGACCTCTTGACAAATATTGGTGACCTCATTTTTTTTTTCTGACTTTACTATTTTTTACAATTTTTGGTTTTTTTTGCCTATTTCTTTTAATTTTAAAAATAGTTTCTGACTTTAAAAAAGTACCAAAAATTTTATAAAAATATTTGAGCTCATTTCTGATTTTTCTATGATCTCATTGATTTTTTCTTGGATGTTTTGAATATAGTTGCTATTTTCCCCTTTTATTTTCATTTAAAGCCATTTTAAAAAATCTTTTTTTTCTTTATTTTTAAATACAATTTTTATTTTGTATATATTCTGGCTGATCTTGAACTATGAGATTTTCATCATAACCTTCATTAACATCATTGGATCTTGGGTGTTGAGTTTAACTCCTCCAAAATGGATGATTGATTTTAATGATAGCTTGATTAAATTTTTGGTTCAAATGTGGTTTGATTCTTATCCCTTCCCTCTTAATCTTATCCACTTCTTACTTGTACTACATGTTGTGGGAGAATGATTTATATATAATTTCTCTAAACATATGGTACATAGATTGCTATTGACTGGCCTCAAAATAGGCGCGACTTCTATATAAGTCCACTTACGATTGTTTAACATATCGCTAAATTTTGTCCCGATTCGAGAAATGATCATTTGTGGCCTAAACCTATATTTGCAAGCCCAAGTATGTTAACTTGAAACCTTTGATCCAATAGTCTTGAGATTCATTGTTAGGAGGCTTTGGTCTTATCAATCCTCTAATGAATCTTTATAAGTTTGATCAAAGTGAATCACTTAAACATCATTGATCATTTATTGTTACCTCGAGATTTTGAAAATGAATGATATACTTGACAAATAGCAAATGAAACTTGTTATTGAGAGACTTTGATTTTATCAATCCTCTAATAAGTTTCAAATGCAAGTTTCAAGATGGTCATTCAACTAACTACTAATTCATTAACATTAGACTTTTATTTTATGCCCTCTTATTTCATGCTTTTATTTTATGCCTTTACTTTATGCACCACTTTATTTTAGAATTTATATTTCATGCTATTTTCATCTTTGTTCACTTGAGCATTTAATTTTATGTTATTCTTATTTTGTTCACTTGAGCCTCTCATTTCTCTTTTGAAGATACCTAAAAATTAACTTGAACCATAAAAAACTTTAAAGTTACTTGGACTATTTGGTTACTATCCTTGGCATTACGGAGTGATGGACTTCTTGGACTTAGGATTAGAGACTTTGACCTACCTTGAGACTTGGTGACTTCTATTGCTATTTTGTTTGGAGTTCTTGGGGTTTACCCCAAGACATTGGGTTGTTTGATTTCTTTATGTGCAGGTTATTCTGATTATATGCTTTGATTTGGAATTTACATGTATACAACCGTTACTCTGCCCGATTTTTGTGAAGACTTAATGCATTTGAAGTTTGATTCTCAAGAGGTTATATTGTTATTGCTTGTTTCGTTTCAATCCAAAGAATTAGAATTCTACATTGACTCATTATGTCAAGGGTTGGATTCTTGTTGGTTAGATGCTTCTTGTTGCTTTCACAATAAACTTGGACTTAGGTCCATGAATTTTCACAAATATTTTCTTAATCAAACCTTAAACAACTTAATAATACTTTGCCATTTTTTTTGAGAAAACTAAAAGTCAATCAATCTCATTCAAACCATTTTTGCCACTTTGGATTTTTATTTTAATAATTTTCTCAAAATATTAAACTCTTGTCAATTCCTGTAGTGATGCGAGCTACTATACTTCTATGATATATAGTGATGTGAGATAATTTCCACTTGGGTGTTGAGTGAGGCTTTGTTTATTTTAAAATTCAAGCTATATCCTCCACTTTGAGATGACACAAATTCTCCTTTCTCATTATCGTGGGTAGTAAGTATGTGCTTCCACTCGGATAAGACGATGATGTCTCGTCTCATAAAATTAACCAACACACTTGTGTTTTAAAATTTTAAAGGTGAACTACGAGTACCCTGATCCCCTATTGCACGGAAGGTGGTACGTAGGCACTAAAGGTTTGCAACCGCGGCGAGTGCAAAAGTCATAAAAAATACTTCTTTACTCATCCCCTTAATCTATTTTTATACAACACTTATAGCCAAAATGCACATATTTACAAAGAGGTTCATACGAAGTAGCATAGATGTTTAGGATGTTAATACTTTCCCTTTGCATAACCAATCCCCTTACCTAGATTCTCTCCCGCTCTTTTTGGGTTACTCACTCTTTTCCCATTCCTTTGGAAACAATAAAGCGCAATGATGATTTTTATTTTGATTTGTGCGAGTCAAGTCAATCCAATGGCTTAGTCTCAACATTTCCACTGCTACACTACAGCCTGTGCTTCTACAGAGGGATCTGTTAACACCAGTGGAGCCTTCCCAGAAGGACCGAGTGACAGGTCTGTGCTCACATACTATGCTGACTATGTTGCTTACGGTTTATGGCAGGGAGAGGTATATATATATATATATATATATATATATATATATATATATATATATATATATATATATATATATATATATATATATATATTATTATATGTTGAATTTTATCTTATTTATGATTTATTATTGAAAATCCATTGATTTTTTAAATTTTGTTTGTTACAGGACTGTGTCCCGCTGAAGGTGACATCCCATGAGGCCAAGTTGAAGGACTGGCCACAGACTGAGAAGCCTGAGCAGGTTAGGACTATTGTTTGAGATTTCGAACTTCTTAACATGTCTGACTGCTTGTTGACCATGATTGGTGCTCTCTTCATGTGTGCACTCAGAGACAATTCCTTTCACCTTTCACTTGGGAACGTCTCTGCATTGTTCAATCTCCCCATTGGTGGTTTTTTTTTCACGGCTCTTATTATCAGTGACTTGTATGTTGTGACGATGATCGCACAAGATATGGGAGTGACTGAGGAGGAGGTGATTAAGGAGTTTGGATATAATATGGGTCTTCACTTGCGGTTGTCTTGATAGATGGTTTAAGAGTAACATCCTCAGCTAAGCCCGTGCCATTATAGAGAGAGCAGTGAGGGTTCAGGAGGGGACATAGTGTGAGGATGGATACATGGAATGTTACCTCAAAGTGTCCCATCCTCGCATAATCCCACCTACGGTTGACTATTCATGTCGGGGTTTTTGAGACTCGGGTTCCTATTAATGATAATGTGCCACCGCCACCTCCCCCCAATACAGATGACCAGGAGCGCCTCTAGATCATTGGTTTTATCATGGATAACTACATGGTGAGGTTTATACAGGCTTGGCACGAGAAGTACACATAGCATGTGGGGGGCGTATGTAGGTTTTTTATTTTGTTATTATTGTATTATATTTATCATTTTGACACAGATTTATTATTAGCACTGAACTTTTATTATCACTTCATTTTGAGCATTACATCTTTTGCACATAAACATAACTTGAAACATAACATATCTCATAGCTTAAAACATATCAAAATACATAATTAATAACACTAAAACCTAGGAAATACTTTTGAATCTAGACGTTCCAACATCTTAATTACATCGTCGATAGATCTGGCAAGTCGCCCTTCCAATTCCAATGGTCCCTTAGTTAGCCTACAACGGTATGATTTCCACATGGCCTTCATATCTTTATCTCTATTCAACTCAACAACATTGTAACTAACCTTTCCGACAACATTCATGCTCCAACTTTCACGGTATGAAATCTTCCTCACCCTACTATCACCTGTATCAGACAATACTTCTTCAACTTTTCCGTCAGTGACTCGAGGACCAGAAACGCGTCTAGAATCTGAAACTTCACAGGATCTTTTGCTCCAATGAAGTGCACTGCTGCGTCAACCAAAAATTGAGGAAAAGGCATTTTTCAATTCTGATTATTTCTCAATAATAGGTAATCTTTAATTACACAACATTTAGTGCATTCTAAACCACACAAAATTATCGGAAATTTCAAATTCAACTAAATTTCTGGCATGTTCCCGAAAATTTTAAAATTTTAGAAATTTTTTGTAGCGTACCAGAGTTTTCAAAATGAACTATCGTAAAAGACAGGATCTTACCAGAAATTTCAATGTTCTACCAGAAATTTAGTTTGAAATACTCTTCTATTTCATCACCTGGGGCATTTTGGCCATTATGAAACCGCAGGGGGGGTGCCATGTATATATTTTGGGGTGGCATGTTAAATTCTCTTATAATTTCATCAAGTTGGAATGATGTATGAATGATGTATTTATAGTTGTAGAGGTTTGTATGCAAAGAGGTAATTTTTAGAATTTAAAAGAATTGAAAAATTGACTCAATCAATAAGTATATGTCGACCTGAGAAACGTGTGCGCAGACACATAAGTCAAAATTAACACTATGTGCCGACCTGAAAAGGAAGATGTGTCATCCTATGCAAGACAGTAGCTACAAGCTTTAATACTGTAGTAGATGTGTCGACCTGACAATCGTATGTTCCGACATATGAAATAAAAAGTTACAATATGTTCCGACCTATGTGATGCATGTGTCGGCCTGAAATTCGTATGTGCCGGCACATGCAAGAAATTTTTATGCAGAAAATTGATTTTCAAGGTTTTGGTCAATTTGAAAGTGGTTTTAGATGATTCCTAAGACCTTTAGTGCAAGGGAGTGCCACATTGTTTACCTTGGGTTTTGGTAAACAACCGCTGATCCTCCAAATGGTTACTTATTTGGTTACTCGCAGGATCGATCAGATTGATCCTAGGACATAGGTTGATTTTGAAGTTTGATTAAGATGGATAAGGCTTTTAATAAAGAAGTTTCAAGTAAATTACATGAAAAAGGGACTTGGTAAAATAAACAAGGCTTAAAGTAAAAGGTTTCGACAGGAATGTAAAGAGGAAAGCAAGTAAATTTCTGGAAAAGTAAATGACTTTGATTAATAAAATTGGTGTTTCACACATACATTTCTCAACAATTCTTTCTCACACGCTAGGTACTCGAATCTATATGAGTGACTTTGTATAGAACTGTGAACACACGCGAGAAACTACATGACTACTATTATTTATACTAAAACATCCCAAGTAACCGTCGGGCAGTTACACTGCTTCGAGATCAATCCACTTGGCACGTTCTCCACGTTCGACGCTCCAGATCCTTGCACGTTTGCACGTAGTAACTGCTGGAAACCGTTTTCCCTCCAAAAGCTTGAATTTCAAACTGCTCCACTCTGAACCATCAAACACTTTCGTCAAGAGACATCTTCGACGAGAAACTCCTTCGACGTCGAAGGCAACCAGCCTTCTTCCTTGGAAGAAATCTTCTAAGTACTTTGCCATCTTTCGACGGGCATTTCGACAGACTTAGCCAGTCAAAGACATCCTTCAGCTTTAATGGCTGACATCAACAAAACAAAGGTGTCGAATTTAGGAGCCAACAAATTGCCCCCCAAGAATGCCTTATTTCGACTCTGAAAGAAAAAGGCATTCTTTGAAACGCCATTCGACACCTGTCTTTTCACGCTTAGTCACAAACTAACTTGTGCACTTTTTGTTGTTTTCTACCAACTATTGGCAATCCCAAGAAAACCATCATTGTTCCGTACCTAGGACGTCACTTTCAGTACGGCGTGCAGTACCAAACGTCATTTCAGAATTTGTCATTATGACAATTCCCAAAAACGAGGACGCACGCTGCGTCCCTCTATTTCTGCAGAACGGCTAAAACAACAGGGGGCTGCCACACGTCCCATTAACTCCTGCAACATTAAATGGCATTTAATGTCCTCGTTTTTGGGGATTTTTTTCCACTACTATAAATAGCAGTGATTATCCCATTGTGGGACTTTTTACGCCATCTAGCCTTTCAAACTTCTCTGTTTTCATACAAGCTTGTTATCTTTGCAGAAACTCTTCCTCTTTCACTTCGTCTTCAACCTCATTTCAAACTCAACACTAACCCATGGCATCTGGTTCTACTGCTCCTAGTGCTAACGCACCAACTGAAAATGCTAAACCCAAGGTTTTCGTCACTGCTCCGGTAGTAAATTCTACAGGCAAACGAAGAGTTCCTGAACCCTCGGACATCGCCGTTCGCGACGCCTACTCACGCCACTTGATGATCCCGGTTGGATACTCCAACCAGATCTTTGCAATGTCTGGCCCCATGTATCCAAGTATCTCTGAGGCTTTGAAGATCAAGAGCTATTTCCCGATAGTTGAGAAACTCAAACCGGTCGCATGTGCCAAGAAAGACGCAGAAGACAATGAAGACCCTGCACATGAAAAAATCGATCTCCGTTTCTTCAACAGAGGCGTTAGGGCCTTCAGGTCTTGCCCTAACCTCACCCCTGATTACGTTGCTTGGCTAGCAAAGATGGAGAAGCACCAAACTTCGATCTGGAAGGATATGGGGATCTTCGACCTAGTGATGTTGTCGAAGACAGGTATGAACTATTCTCCGGAGATGCTGATAGCTTCTCTGCTGTTCTGGGACTACTCCCACTTTACTTTCCATCTTCCCTGTGGGATGCTAACCCCCACACTCTTCGATGTGGCCGCTATTACTGGCCTTCGACCCACCGGGGATTACTTCGATCCGGAGGAGATGTCGGAGGACCAAATTGGCTTCTCTGAGACCAAACCAACATACACCACTTTCATCAACCATTATCATGACAGGTCGACAGATGCTGTGTCAGATGTCGAACACATAGCGTTTCTAGCCTTATGGCTGACTCGCTTTGTATTTTGTTCGAAGTCTTTACAGGTGACCAAAAAGATGGTCACTCTTGCTACTCAACTGCATCATCGCCAAAACATCTGTTTGGCAGAACTGATTCTGGCTAGCCTCTATGATTCGATCAGCAATGGGGCCACTCTTCTAAAATTTATCGAGGACAGGGCCAGTTTGCTACTTGCTGGGCCTTTTTGGCTGCTCCAACTGTGGCTCAATGCCACTTTCGAATATTTCTTACCTAAGAAGGTTCAGATAAATGAGCAGGCTCCAGTGATAGCGAACAGACGCGTCGAAGGAACCAGGTTGGCTCTGTTGACACCTATGGAAGATGGACTGGAGTTTCAGCAAACCTTCACCAACTTCGTTCTGATGTTCGCTCGAAGGAAGGAGTTTGTTTCAACTATGGCTCCATTTGCTCGACGGCAGGTAGGCCCAGCATGGTTCACAAGGCCACATCCAAGGACGTCGAGTGGTCCTAATGTTGATGAACATACAATACTTTGGGAGGCGTTCCTCACACCAAGGATCATGCCTCTTCGATTCAGGAGCTCTAAGACTCATTTGAGTCTGATTGCATACCAACCAAACCTGGTATCTTGCCAGTTTGGTATTATCCAAACCCTGCCTTCTCCGATTTTTCCACGAGAGAAGTCAATGTTGTACTTCTGCAATGATTACACAGAAGAAGCTGCCATCAAGCATATCGGAAGATATGCTGGTCGAACAGTTCTCTCGTTGTTTGACTACCAGCTTAATTTTCTTTGTTCACCATCCTTCGAGGAGTGGTGGAAAAGCT
Organism: Vicia faba; assembly: GCA_948472305.1. Classification (NCBI taxonomy): domain Eukaryota; kingdom Viridiplantae; phylum Streptophyta; class Magnoliopsida; order Fabales; family Fabaceae; genus Vicia; species Vicia faba. Next base: position 844,737,275 of record OX451739.1, read on the forward strand.
ATTATGCTGAGTACTTCTTCGACGAGAAGGACTTCATGGATGAGCTGCAGAAGTCTTTTGTCCTTGTGTTGGACAAAATAAAGAAATGTAAGTTCATGCTCTCACATTACTTTTTGTCTTTCTCTTCGACTGCTAGCCTGTTAACTTTTTATTTGCTTTCAGTTGTTCGAAAGCCTGTAGCCAAGAAGGCTACAGAAGGCCAACAGGGAGGGGGCCCTTCAACAAAACCTCCACCGCCGGCGAAGACTACAGCGCCGGCGAAGACCACAAGCAACCAACAGGGGGAAGGCTCTTCGAAGAAGCCTTCTATATCGGTAACCAGACTTTCATTATTTTTTCCTGGCTTTCGATTTTTGACTTTCGATACAATTATTAAATCGAATTCCCATTGGTTTTCTAGGCACCTTCGCCCAAGAAACGACCAACACTGGTGGTCGAATCTGGGAGCGATGAAGAAAGTGATTCTCCTCCTGCCCCTCTAAAGAGGCGAAAGTTGACGAAGGATGCTTTTGTTCCTGCTCCTGCTCCTGAAGGTCGAACCATCAGAATAAAAGTTGCTGGGAGAAAGCCTAGGCCGCCTCCAGTGATCATCGAGGAGCCAACTGAGGAGGAACTAAACATTCTTCTTAACAAGCCTGTCGAGAGCGACAATTCCAGCCCTGGGGCTGAAGCTAATCCACAGGTAATCCCTTAGACCTTTTTATAATTTAGGTATAGATACCCATATTCGATTGTGTCTCTTTCGACATCTGAAGATTTGTCTTCTTTCCTTTTTCAGGACACTACTGAAAGTTCTCCGCCAAGGACCTCTGAAACGCTGGAATCTGCTGAACTTAGCAGGCCTCAGGAAAAAGGCTTGGGAAATGACGAAGCCCATACTGAGAATGAGGCCAATGCTGAAACGGTAGAAAAACCAACAGAGGAACCTCTGGTGGAGGAACAACATCCAGAAGCGGTTCAGGTGGTGGATCTGTCAGAAGAGAATCATGAAGAAAGGGACCAAGGCAATGCTGGCGAAGAAAATCAAGGTGCTGCGGACGAAGAGAACCAAGGTGGCACTGGCGAAGGGCACCAGGGTGATGCTAGCGAAGAGCACCAAGGTGACGCTAGCGACGAGCCACAAGTCGACGCTGGTACTGCCCCAGTCCGAGTCGAAGAACAACAAGTCGAGGCACCTACCACTCAACAGCCTCTAACTCAAGATAATGCTATTGCAGGGGTTACCTCAACGAAGCACAGGTCAAAAGAGGACTTAGAACTCTTGAAACAAACTGACCCTGTTAGCTATCTCAACGCAATCATCGAGAGCAAGAGTTCGTCTGATGCTAGTCAGGAAGTTCCTATCCTGTCGGGGAAGTCTACTGAAACCTCTCCTCTCGATGACGCTTTGGCGAAGGTTAAGGCCCAGTTCTTCAAGAGGGACTTGATGAAGGCTTTAGAGGGGGACCCCACTGCTCCATCATGTTTGAAGGATGTCTTGAATGCTGTCGACTTGTTAGCTGTAGCCCCAGAAGTCTCAGGCTTGATCATGGAGTTACACTCTATGATCGATCAAGTCTCAGCAGATTACAGGCGCCAAAGGGGGTTTAACAGTCAGTTTGAGGTGTTGTATGGCAAAAGCTCCTCTGCGTGGACTGCTGTCTCGGATACGACTTCTCGAATTGCAGAGTTGTCGAAACAAAAAGCATCTACGCAGGAAGAAGTCGATGCCATTGATCGAGAGAATGCTTCCTTCCGGGCACAAATCGCAGAGATAGAAGCGAAGATAAATGCCAACACTATACGCAAGGAGGAACTTCTTTCGACCATCTCAGACACCGAGAGCCAAACTGAAATCAAACAAGGCCTGGAATTCGCTGAGAGGGCCCAAGGCTTCGACGCTCAGATTGCCAAAATAGTGCAGGAGAACGCCTGGTGCAAGAAAAGGTTGGAGCTGCAGCAAGCCAAGTACATTCGACTCAAGGACTCTCTTCCCTTTTGATTGATTCTCTTTTGTAACCATATTTTGTAATCCATATTCGACAACAATTGCCATCTTGGCTGAAATTTATAAAATTTCCATTTTGGCATTTTTATGGTTAATTTAGTCCTGTTCTTTTATTATTTTATTTTTATCTCTTGAAGTATAGGTTTGTATTTTTTCAAATATTTGCCATTTACTCTCAAGAGCCTTTTATCTCCACCTAACTCTTCGACTTCATAGGCTCCACCAGAAAAAGTTTGGATAACTCTGAAGGGTCCTTCCCATTTGGGTGACCATTTCCCCATGCTTCGATCTCTTCGATCCATGGGAAGAATTACTTTCCAAACTAGTTCTTCAGGCAAAAATACCTTAGGTTTTACCTTTTTATTATAAGAGTCTTCTACTCTTTTCTTCTGAAGTCTGAGTAGGTCGAGAGCGCGTAATCTCTCTTCGTCTAAATCCACCAGTTCATCTAACATCATGTTCCAATAAACTTCAGAAGGAATATCATAATGCCTCTGAACCCTTGCAGATTGAAGACAAATTTCTGCTGGCACCACTGCATCATGGCCAAAAGTTAGCCTATACGGTGTTGTACCAGTGGCTTCTTTTGGGGACGTTCGACAAGCCCATAAAATCTGGTCTAACGTCTTGTGCCAATTCTTTGGTTTCTTCCCAACATGTTTCTTTATCAAGCCAATCACCACTTTGTTAGCTGCTTCGACTTGACCATTCGCCTGTGCATAATAAGGCGTTGATGTTAGGAGTTTGAAACCTGTTTCCTGAGCAAATTCCTGCATCTTTCGACCAGTGAAAACTGACCCTTGATCAGTCGTTATTGTCTCAGGGATTCCATACCTAAAGATAATGTTCTTTTGAATAAATTCAATGACATTTTCTTGGTCCACATTGACTAAAGGGACAGCTTCGATCCACTTAGTAAAGTAATCAATGCCTACCAGTATGTATTTCTGACTCTTTGATGATGCTGGTCGAATCTCTCCAATGAGGTCCAACGCCCATCCTCTAAAGGGCCAAGGCTTCACTATCGAGTGAAGTTCGCTTGCTGGTACATGTTGGATGCCTGTATGAACTTGACACTCTTGGCAACCTTTGGCGAACTCAACACAATCTTTCAGCATAGTGGGCCAATATAGTCCTTGTCGAAACAACAACCATTTCATCTTTTGACCTGCTTGGTGAGCCCCACATGCCCCAGCATGCGTAGTCGAAAGGGCTACGTATGCCTCAGTTTCACTTAAGCATTTTAGCAATACCCCTTCAGGCGTTTTCTTGAATAACTCATTACCCATGAGTACATAACTCAACGCCCTATACTTTGTTCTTCGTTCTGTCGAAGCTCCTGGATTTTGAAGATAATCCACAATGGGTTTCCTCCAATCTTGCTCTGACAAATTATCAATGAACGAAATCTCGAAGTTACTGTGATCAGCATATCCTAGTCTCGTCGATTCCAAGTCTGATGGTGACAGACAAGTTGCTTTTATCTTTTCTCGAACTTCGATTGCTCTTTGTAATCTCGTTTTTGAAATCTTATACCCAGATGCAATCTGTGCCAAGTCGTTGGCTATTTGATTTTCGACTCTGGGTATGTGTCAAATATTGATCGTTTCAAATTGTTTCAATAAACGATTTGCTATCACAAAGTACATAATGAGATTCTCTCTTATGCATTTATATTCCTTTGTGACTTGCTTAATGACTAACTCTGAGTCTCCCATTATTTCGACTCGAGTTGCCCCCAATTCCAACAATATCTCAAGGCCAGTAATTAGAGCTTCATACTCAGCCTCATTGTTCGAACAAGAACCTGATATTTTGTACTTGAATGTTGTTGGAATTTTATCTGGAGAAATAATCAAGACTCCTACCCCTGTTCCATCTTTATGGCTGGAACCATCGAAGTAGAATTTCCAAGGCTCTATCTCCACATAATTAGTATCCTCAACTTGAATTGAGTGGTCGACTATAAAGTCTGCCACCACTTGTCCTTTTACTGCCTTAAGAGGCATAAAGGTCAAGGAATATTCAGTTAATGCTAATGCCCACTTGCCAATTCGACTATGCAAGATAGGTTTCGACAACATATATTTGAAAACATCAAAATGAGACGAAACATAAACATCAACTGGTTTTATATATTGCTTGAGTTTTGTACAAGAAAAATACAGACATAGACACAATTTTTCAACTTCGCTATATCTAGTTTCTGCATCGTTCAAAACTCTACTGAGATAGTAAATGGGTCTTTCGACTCCATTCTCATCCTCTTGGGCTAACATACTTCCCAGAGTTTTGTCGGATGCAGCTATGTACAATCTCATACTCCTATTGCTACAAGGAGGCACCAAAATAGGTGGCTTAGTGAGGTACCCTTTAATTTTGTCGAAGGCTTCTTGTTGCTCCTGCCCCCATTCGAACCCCTCTTTATTCAGTCGAAGTAAGGGTGAAAAGGCCTGGGCTTTCCCACTTAGATTAGATATAAACCTCCTTAAGAAATTTATCTTGCCTAAGAGAGATTGCAATTCCTTATTATTCGATGGCGCTTTCGCTTCCAGAATTGCCTTCGTCTTGTTCTGGTTGATTTCGATTCCTTTCTTGTGGACAACGAAGCCCAAGAAATCTCCAGCTTTCACACAGAACGCACACTTCAAAGGGTTCATCTTCAGACCATGTTCTCTCATTCTTTCGAATGATTGTCGAAGGTGGTCAATATGGTTCTTCCTGGAAACAGATTTTATAACAATATCATCAATGTATACTTGCATAAAAGTGTTAATAAAATCATGGAAGATAGTATTCATTGCTCGCTGGTACGTTGCCCCAGCGTTTTTTAGGCCAAAAGGCATCACTACCCATTCGTAAGTGCCTAAGGCCCCAGGGCATCGAAAAGCTGTTTTCGACACATCCTCCTCAGCAATGAATATTTGATTATATCCTGAATAACCATCGAGCATACTCAGGTATTCATAACCAGCGGCAGAATCGACTAGCATTTCCGCCACAGGCATAGGATATTCATCTTTGGGGGTGGCAGCATTCAAATCTCTGAAATCTATGCACACCCTTAACGTACCATTTTTCTTAATAACTGGCACAATATTTGCAATCCATTCGACATACCTTGTAACACGGATGAATTTGCATTTCAGAAGTCTTTCGACCTCCGTTTTTATCTTCGACAGTATTTCTGGAGCGAAGCGCCTTGGATTTTGCTTGATTGGCTTCTTCCCAGGTTTGATTGGCAACTGAAGTTCTACCAATCCTCTGTCGAGACCAGGCATTTCGTCATAATCCCATGCAAAACAGTCTTTAAACTCTTTCAGCAATTGGATTACTTCCAACCTAAGTTCTGGATCGATTTTGGCGCTGATGTAAGTTGGCCTTTTCTCTGATCCTTCGCCTAAGTTGATTTCTTCTAAAGGGTCTTGCGCTAACATTTTAATGTTGCTCGCCAAGGGATCCTTTTCGAAGCCCAAAGGCTCATCGTCATAGATGGCGTCGAGCCTCTGTTCCTGCATTTCTTCTGGCATGATATCAGGGGGTTTTGGATCGAAATCCTTTCCTGGGCCTACAGCAGATAATTGTTGATCATTGGCCTGTGTGGCCATGTACTTTACTTCGGCTTCGAGAGCCGTTATCATCTTGGTTTCGGCCACATAAGCCGAAATTCGCTTCAAAGATTGTGACTCAGTCATTATCACTGAATTCACTTCCCCAACCAGTTGGTTGGATATCAGTTAACCCACTGAAGTCTATGTGGGACAAGTCTTCTCTGTCCCATTGGAAACCATGCTCAGGATGCAGGTATAGGGAACAAAAGGTGTTTGGCGCTGGCGCCATGTCGAAGTCAGGTGTTGGACATGGCCCTATGTGAGCCAAGTTCTTGTCGAAATCTGCCAAACCCAGGTGATTCACTTCGCCAAGGTAATAGCTTTGATCTGCCTCTATGTTTTCGACCATCCCATCTGGACGCCATAGCAGCAGCCTTTGGTGCATCGATGAAGGCACAGCGCCAACACCATGAATCCATTCACGGCCCAACAAAAGATTGTAGTTGGGTTTGGCCGATATGACCATAAACATCGTTGGTCGAAGGATCGACCCTACTTTGATATCTAGCTGGATCACTCCCATAGTGGTCCCTATGCCGCCCTCATAGTTCGACAGGACCATATTGTGAGGCTTAATGTCCTCATCCCTTTTGCCAATTTTCCTTAGCATAGAGTGAGGAATAATGTTGATGGTTGCCCCACAATCCACCAATATTTTATTCACAGTAGTTTCTTCGAGCTTAGCCCTTATGAACAAAGGCTTGAGGTGATTTTTCATCGCCTCTGTAGGTGGCTCGAAGAAGCCATTTTGTTCCTCAGTAGTGCCATTGTCCATGACAAAATAGCACACTGGCCTATGTTTGGCCATTTCTTGCTCCACTTCCCAGTCACTTGCTTCGACTTCTACCTGTCGATTGAATTCTCTGGGCAATACTGAAACTATATTCACCATTATGTCCAAAGTATCATCAGACTCAGCATCGTCTTCGTCTTCGACTTCACTTTGGTTAGGCCAAACTAGCCTGTTGGTAACTGGCTCCCTTTCTAGAGGTTTCCTTTGTTTCCTTTGAGGAACATTCGAACTGGTTTCTGCCTTAGGTTCGTTGGCAGCCTCCCTTTCAGCTTTTCGTCTCCTTTGATATCTCCTCCATTGAGATCGAGACATAGGATTCTTACCCTTGTAGTTGCTGGACACTTGTGCAACCTTAGGGGCAGCAACTTGAGGCTCTTTCTTTTGAGGCAAAGAGGAACCTCTTGGCACATAGAAAGAATGCCATTTCTCCTCACTTGGCCTTTTCCGACCAGAGGTTTTGTACCAGGTATCTACTGGCACATTTGTTGGAGGCCTAAAAGTCAATGGCCTCTTTTCTTGGTTAGAACCTCTTTGGGAGGATCTTCTGGGATCATGTCGAAGGTCAACATTCTCCCTTCTCTTATTCGCTGCTCTTACGCCTTGAATGTGCTCAGCAGCTTTTTTATCAAAGATCGAACTGCATCTTGGACACAGCATCACCTCTGATTTCTTTTTCTGGCATCTTTGTAGAAAATCTGCCAAGTTTTCATTTTCCCGAGGGAAAGCAGTCTTATTAGCTTGTTCTTGCCTCATGGCCTCTTCTGATGCTTTTGGGTCAGAAAGTTCGACCATGTTGATATTCATTGTATCTTTGTTAGCAAGAGTTAACTGCTTCATTTGTATCTCCAGATTCTCCGTCTGGCCTTGAACGGTGGCCAAGTGGGAACTGGGCTTTGATCCAGTTTTTTGTGTTTCAGCGGTCTCCGACTTCGGGTTTTCGACCGCTTTCTGGACAGCTTCAAGTGTCTTCCTGGATAAATTTCCAGAAAAACTGCCAAAGATTGGCATGTTGATGTGGTCCTTTGAGACTTCGACCATGGTAATTCCTGGCTTCTTCGACTGGATCCTGGTTGCCTCTATCACGTTCACCTCAGAAGGTTCAGCATAGTGGGCTTCAGCCTGCAATGGATTTGAGTCGACAGCCATGGGGGATTTATCAGCAAACTTCAATCTCCCTTCTTCGATAGCGTCTTGCACAAGATTCCTGAAAAGAAAACATTGAGAAGTTTTATGGCCCAAAAAATTATGATATTTGCAAAAACCTCTCTTCTTTCTTTGATCAAGAGGAGGCACTTTTACCCCTGGGGGTACCATCATTTGGCCATCTTTAACTAGCAAGTCGAATATTTCATCACATTTTGTGATGTCAAAACTATAAGTCTTTTTTGGGAACCTATCGTTGGTCTTTTCTGGACCAATGGGATTTTTCCCATTTGAGGGGACTAACAGTTTACAAGAGTATGGTGGCCCTTGTTTCAGTTCTTCTAAATCGACTTCTCCTTCTTCGACAGTGAAAGTATCGTCGAAGGATTCTAGATCTTCGTCATCTATCTCAACGTACGCTACTCTCTCTCTCTTGTGAGTTTTCGTTGCCTTAGCTTTTTCAGCTTTGAGGCGTTCTACCTGTCGAACTCTATCGGCCAGTTGGGCCATGTCTCTTAGGTACTGGGTGTCTAGCTTCTTCCTAATGGAATAATCTAAACCGCCTGCGGCTATTTCGACCAACTCATGTTCTGGCACTTGCGTAAAACATCTCGCCTTGAGCAACCTAAACCTATTTAGATATTCGTCTATAGGTTCAGTGAAACGTCTCTTCACACTGGCCAGTTCTTTCAGGCTTATCTTGGTTTGCCCCATGTAGAATTGTTCATGGAACAATCTTTCCAACTGGGTCCAATGATGGATCGAATTGGGGGGGAGAGTTGTAAACCAAGTAAAAGCGTTCTTTGTTAAAGAACTTGGGAAGTACTTGATCCTTAGGTTTTCGTTATTCGAAATGTCACCCGCTTCGATCAAGTATCTTGCCACATGCTCGACAGTAGATTCTGTCGTGTCCCTAGAGAACTTAGTAAATTTGGGGACTTTGCATCTAGGAGGTAAGTCCGTTTGTAACACGTATTCTGACAATGGAGATGTAAAGTTGGGCCTTCGAAAGCCCATGTTCATCCCATTCTGAGTCATGATCCTTTCAATCATGGTTGCCAGATTGTTTTCCAAACCCATGTTTTGGTATTGGATATGCTGGACCACTTCGTCAGCATTTTGGTTTCTGTTAACCAACCTTACCTCTGGGGCTATTACCCTAGGCTCCTCGACAGGTTGTTCTAATCGTTCCCTAAGGTTTTCTTCGACAGGCTGTTGAGCCTGGTTAATGGTGGTTTCTTCCTCTAAAAATATCCCCTGGTTTCCCCTTATTTGCGCCCTTTGGGGCTGTCGAATAGGTTGGGGTACTCCAAAGAAGTCAGCCAAACGCGTCATTTGCGCTGTCACTTGCTGATTCGATTGAGTAGTGTTTTGTATTAGAGGGTTTAGCACCGTACTCAAAGTCTGTGCCAACATTTGCACCATATCATGGTTGCTTTCGTCCATTTGTTGCCTCAAGACTGCTGTCGAGGCATTTGTAAGGCCATGGGCTACTTGGGACGTTCCTCCTAAGAGTTGGGTCCTATTTCTATTCGCCATGCCTACTCCAGAGCCTTGGAGTGGCGAAGAAGCACTCACAAAAGGGTCTGAAAAAGTGGACGCAACATTCGTCAGGCTTGCTACTTCAGAAGTTGGCATACCATAGAATGGAACAAATCCTGGGGGAACCAAAGGACTTGTGCCTAAATTTCCCCTTGGTGGGGGAGTTCCCAAAGTCATCCTGGGGCCTGTTAACGAAGGTATTGGCCCCGTGGTTGTGACCGATACTGCTGGTGTCGAACCAACATTTGTCGCTTCACTTACGGTCGTACTAACCGTTGCTCCCATAGTCGTTTGTGGGATTTCGTTATTGTTTGGCGGATTCGCCATCTCTTCCCTCCTTCTGGCAGTATTGTTATCGTTAGTGTATATTCTACCACTTCTCAATAACATACAACTCGAAAAGATGAGATTATTTCCAACAATCAACACACAGTCCCACCGGGTGTGCCAATTTGTTTACCTTGGGTTTTGGTAAACAACCGCTGATCCTCCAAATGGTTACTTATTTGGTTACTCGCAGGATCGATCAGATTGATCCTAGGACATAGGTTGATTTTGAAGTTTGATTAAGTTGGATAAGGCTTTTAATAAAGAAGTTTCAAGTAAATTGCATGAAAAAGGGACTTGGTAAAATAAACAAGGCTTAAAGTAAAAGGTTTCGACAGGAATGTAAAGAGGAAAGCAAGTAAATTTATGGAAAAGTAAATGACTTTGATTAATAAAATTGGTGTTTCACACATACATTTCTCAACAATTCTTTCTCACACGCTAGGTACTCGAATCTATATGAGTGACTTTGTATAGAACTGTGAACACACGCGAGAAACTACATGACTACTATTATTTATACTAAAACATCCCAAGTAACCGTCGGGCAGTTACACTGCTTCGAGATCAATCCACTTGGCACGTTCTCCACGTTCGACGCTCCAGATCCTTGCACGTTTGCACGTAGTAACTGCTGGAAACCGTTTTCCCTCCAAAAGCTTGAATTTCAAACTGCTCCACTCTGAACCATCGAACACTTTCGTCAAGAGACATCTTCGACGAGAAACTCCTTCGACGTCGAAGGCAACCAGCCTTCTTCCTTGGAAGAAATCTTCTAAGTACTTTGCCATCTTTCGACGGGCATTTCGACAGACTTAGCCAGTCGAAGACATCCTTCAGCTTTAATGGCTGACATCAACAAAACAAAGGTGTCGAATTTAGGAGCCAACACACATGACATATAGATACCATCAAATATACAGAAATGCTATGTTTTCTTAGTTTTGACATCATGAAAAACATCTAATGGTAAAGTTGCACTCACAGAAAAACACAACATACTATCAACAACTACTGGAAAGTGAGCTATTGCATCATCTTGATTATGGAGAATTTACATCTTGGATTTAAGATCAACAAGTCATATCTCAACATATTAGTGGAAAATTGCTAACACTTTTCCATGTTTGTAGAAGTTGGATGGTTTGCAATCACTTCTAGAACAAGACTAATATATAATCTTTTGAGAAAATATTTTAAAATTAATAGCCAAGTGGCAAAAGATTTGAATGAGGTTTGTATAGTCTTTTGAAAAGTGTTTTGATATGCTTAAGTGTTTTGAAGCATTTATTTAAGAAAGTAAACTTGAAAATCACTTGACAAAGCCAAAGTTTATTGTGAAAGTTGTTTCAAGTTTGAAAACAAGAAGATTTTGAAAAAGGGAGAAGATTTTGAAAATTAAAGAAGGGTAGGATATGAAGAGACTATCCTAAAGAATAAAGTAAATGACAAGGAAATAAACGGTCTCAATATAAGGTGGCCCAAGAGGAATCCTTTGTGTGTGCATGTGAACTAACCAAGATGCAACAAGCATTTGACATAAGTTAAACAAAGCATCCCATGCCTTTGGATTAAGCCACAAGACCATAAGTAAGCAGATGAATAACTTAAATACCAAATGAAAATCAAGGTATCAGTTGAAATATCAAAGCATAGATGAAATTCCAAACATCATATAAAAGTTCATGGTCTCAGATAAGGGAAAATCATCAAATGAATCATAGGGCACAAATGAACTCTCATGCATCGGATGAAAACTCAATGTCATAAATAACGGTCCCTGCATAAGATAAAAACACATACAAACAGAGAGATAAAACCCAATGTATCAGATGAAATCTCCTTAAGGTCTTAGATGAAAGTTCTAGGGTCTTAGATGAATGGTGTCAGATGATTTCTAAGGTCTCAAGTTATAACTCCAAAGCATTGGATCAAGAAACTAAATCAAAGTCCACAATATCAACACCGATAAGCAAAGGATAGTAACCATACTCCAAGTGATAAGATCCAAATTTTTTGAAGTGTTTAGACTTTATTAATGTCTTTGAAAAGAAAAAGAAAATGTCCAAGGGACAAAGAGAAAAAGAGAATAAAAATAAAAGGCAATAAGGTAAAATGGCATGAATGATAAAAATACTAAAAAAAAATTGCATAAAAGTAAATTGCCCAAAAGTAAATTGCGAGAATTTAAATGACATAAATGTAAAGTGCGGAATTTAAATTATATTAATGTAAAAGTGCGGAAAATTAAAGTTAGAACAATTATTATTGTTAATGTTAGTAATTGATATTCAGTTTCAAGACAATTTGGTGCTATGTTAAGCAATCGTGAGTGAACTTATGTAGAAGTTGCACCTATCTGTGGTATGGTCAAAGTCATGTAGGTGTATTGCATATAATGTACACCATGGTTTAAAAGCAAGGTGATTAAGACAATGTCAAGGAGATGAGATCATTACATCAAACAAGTCCTTCATGATACCTTGAGACAAACTTCTCACTAATCCAATGTACATTGAGTAATTAATTGATCACTTAAAGGTAGATTTTAAATGATCAAAGTTCATCAAGCATCAATTCAAACATAATTGAACAAGATGAAGTCATCATCATCCAATTGATCAAAAGGACAAAGAAGAAGAAACAAATGACGTAAGATGAAGATAGAAAGAAAATTCTAAATTGGATCAAGGCATTGATTAAGTTATCCTTAAAATCAATCATCCATTTTGGTGGCTTAAGGTTTTCACCCCATCAACACCCAAGATCAATTGATGTTGATGAAACTTATGACCAAATGAGCCATGATCCAAGGCCAACAGAAGTCAACACAAGTCAAACAAATATAAAATTCAATAAATGCAATTAAAATGCATGAAAAAGTTTTTCAAATTAATTTTTATTTGGAAATAAAAGAGAAAATAGAAAAATAACATCAAAACATTGAATAAATTGAAAACAAGGCAATAGAAAAATTAGAAAAGGCTTCAAATATTTTTAGAATATTTTTGGATATTTTTAAAATCACAAAAGCATTTTTAAATCATTTAAAATAAATAAAATAACATAAAATCAAATAAAAATAAAAATCTCAAAAAAACTACGCAAAGTGTAATTTGAGATAAAATCTTTTTAGGAATTTTTTCAGAATTTTAGAGTTAAAAATGATTTTAGAAATCAAAATTAAAACAAAAAAATAAAATAAATTTAAATCAGAAATACAGGGGCTTTGGATCTTGGTTCATTAATCCTACATGGCACATCTGAAGGTGCAAAGGCTAATGAACATGATGGAATTTTCTGTAAAAAATCACACTAGATCCAATTTAAAACAACCACTCAAAACATGACAATTATTAGCACCTGATTGGACAAAAGGTTTAAACAAACTCAAACCACCCTCCTGGTCTCTCTGATCATTCTCCAGTGATCTCTTACTAGAGTTGATTTTTTATGTTTGAGCATCAAACCAACACCATTATAATCATTCCATAAAGGCTAATCCAACCAAGGCATCCAATTGAATTTATTCAAAGTTAGTGATGAGTAATTTGAAAAACACGCAAGATTTTTAGAAAACCAAACTTAAATTAAATTATGAACTCAACAGATAAATGAAAGGTGAGTTAGGGGAAACGGTCAGCGAGTCAAGATCTACATTGCGGTATCAAGTTTGGAACAAATGGGAACCCTAAACTGCCTCTTTGAACTGGTGACCAGAAGTGATGACATGCCCACTTGGTTAGGAAGATTCAGATGTTAGAACATAGTTTGATTCTACAACCCTTATTTAGAGTTTTGATGATAACAAATAAAAAGAACAAATATGCACCCTAAAAATTATGTTTTTATGTATGCAGAAGTTCTGACCAAAGCAACATCATAAGATAAGCCATAAGAGCTACACGCTGAAGCAATCAGAACATGCGTTGAAGATTGATGACCAGAACCTGCGCTTAAGCAAAGTAAACTCTGATTCTGAACAAGAACATGTTAATCCAAGTCATCAATATTCTGAAGCGTCAACAGCAGGAAAGGATGTAAGATTCTGAAGCATTACTGGTCATTCAATTCAGCATCAATTACAATGGCTTCTTTCAGACAGGATCTTCTCCAAATGAAAACTGAGTTAATGTCATTTAACACGCTTGATGATCAACGTAAATCCATTGCCTATATAAATAAGATCAGTGTTCAAATCATTAACGATTTTGCCATATACTACTCACGCATATTCAAAAAGCTGCAAGCAAATTTCATCATCTTTCAAGCTATAATTTTGTGTAAATTATCACAGTTGTGATAACAGTTTTTGTTACGAAAAACAATAACACACATTCTTGTATAATTGTTTAGAAATAGTGTTCCTTGAGATTAACCGGATTGTGGTTGTACTCAAGAAGACTTTAACAGTTGTTAAAGTAGTGATTGTAATTCTTTTGTGATTAGTGAATTAAGACCTCATTGGAGAGAGGCGAAATCACCTTGACGGGTGGACTGGAGTAGTTTGAGATCAAACGAACCAGGATAAAAATACTGTGTCATTGCACTTTTGATTTCAAGTTTTTAATTCAACCCCCCCTTCTTGTTTTTTTCACATCTTCAATTGGCATCAGAGCGCCTGGTTCTGAGCTTAAACACTTAACCGTGTCAGTACAAGATCCAAGCTTCAGAAAAACACTATGGTGGGACCAAGCCAAAACATCAACAATGACTACCATGAAGACAAGGACAGATTCAGTGGCAAAACCTCCAGTCTTTGATGGAGAAAACTTTGACTACTGGAAAGACAAAATTGAGAGTTTCTTTCTGGCCCATGATGCTGATCTGTGGGACATGGTGACTGATGGATACACGCACCCAGTGGATGTACGTGGTCAGAAGATAGACATAAAAATGATGTCTGACCAACAGAAACGTGACTTCAAAAATCACCATAAGGCCAGAACAATACTACTCAGCACTATCTCATACTCAGAATATGAGAAAATCTCAAACAGAGAGACTGCCAAGAACATGTTTGACTCTATGAGAATGACGCATGAAGGCAACATTCAAGTCAAAGAAACCAAGGCCCTTGAGATCATTTAGAAGTATGAAGCATTCAAGATGGAAGATAGTGAATCCATAGAAGTTATATTTTCAAGATTCCAACTCCTTGTTGCTGGATTGAAGGTTCTTGACAAAGGGTATTCTACTACTGATCATGTTAAGAAGATCATCAGAAGCTTACCCAAGCAATGGAGGCCAATGGTCACAATACTCAAGCTAGCCAAAGATCTTAACAAAATATCTCTGGAGGAACTTGTCAGCTCCCTCAGAAGTCATGAGATAGAGCTAGAAGAAGATGAGCCTCAAAAGAAAGGTAAGCCACTAGCTTTAAAATCTAACAGAAAATTTAACTCTAAGGTTTAGCAGGTTATGGAAGAAACTTCTGATGGATCCTCATCAGAAGAAGATGAACTGTCTCTCCTCTCCAGAAGGGTGAACCAACTGTGGAAGCAGAGACAAAGGAAATTCAGAAATCCTAGAAGATCAGAGAATCAGAATGAATCCTCCTCCAGATATAGAAAGTATGAGTCTTCCTCTGGACACAGAAGATTTGAAGGTTCTTCAGGATACAGAAAGCCAAATAACAAGGACATCATCTACTATGAGTGTAACGAGCAAGGGCACTACAAAAGTGACTGCCCAAGGCTTCAGAAGGAAAAGCCCAAAAAGAAGTCCTTCAAGGAAAAGAAGAAAAGCCTCATGGAAACATGGGATGATTCGGACACCTCTGAAGCTAACTCAGAGTCAGATGATGAAAGAGAAAACATAGCTCTCATGGCAAACGTGTCAGAAGAAAGGGAAGCTTCTGGTTCAGACTAAGAATCAAACACTGAAGAGGTATTCCCTGACTTTACCATTAATTTTACTAAGGCTGAACTTGCAGAAAGTCTAAATGAAATTCTGGAAAGGTATCAGCATATCAGAGTCAAATTCAAGAACCTGAAAAAGGATCTTGCCTCTGACTCTGAAAAGTATGAGAGTCTCAGATTAGAGAATTCTGATTTAGAAGAAAAAAATTTCAAAATTAGAAAATGATTTGCAAAATTCTCAGAAGGAAACAATCTTAGAGACTCCCAGCAATGCTGATGAGATCATCAAAGAGTATGATCACGGCTTTCAGAAGTTTCTAGCTAGAAACATAGATAGAAGCAAGATGGCTTCAATGATCTATGGAGTTAGAAGAAATGGCAGAAAAGGGATAGGATATCAAGGAAAGGTATCTACACCTAAACATGCCATAGACTTAGTCATAAAACGCACACCACTCAATTCACATTTTATATATGGGCACACACATGACATAAAATACACAAGTAGTGATTATTCTGTCAAACCAAAATTCAATCAGAATTTTGGTAAAACTAACAAACCAGGACCCAAGAAGATATGGGTACCTAAGGATAAAATTATATATGTAGCAGATATCTTTAGCAGCAAGGCTAAAAGACCAGTCATGGTACCTGGACACTGGCTTCTCTCGACACATGACTGGAAGAAGGAATATGTTCCAAAGCCTGGAACTTAAGCCTGGAGGCTACGTGGTATTTGGAGGCAACCAAAGAGGAAAGATCATTGGCTCTGGAATAGTAGGTAATGGAAATCTTCCCTCTATAAATAATGTATTATTAGTTGATGGATTAATGCATAACCTGTTATCCATAAGTCAATTAAGTGATAACGGTTATGATATAATCTTTAATCAAAATTCATGCAAAGCTGTTAGTCAGAAAGATGGGACTATCCTATTTAATGGAAAGAGGAAAAACAACATTTATAAAATAAAACTTTTTGAACTAAAGAGTCAGAATGTAAAATGCCTACTTTCGGTTAACAACGAGCAATGGGTCTGGCACAGAAGATTGGGACATGTTAGTATGAGAAGAATATCTCAGATTAATAAAATCAATCTGGTCAGAGGACTTCCTAACTTGAAGTTCAGCTCAGATGCTCTGTGCGGAGCATGTCAGAAAGGAAAGTTTGCAAAAACTGCTTTCAAATCCAAAAATGTTGTTTCCACCTATAAGCCATTAGAACTTCTGCACATTGACTTATTTGGACCAGTAAAAATTGTGTCTATCAGTGGCAAGAAGTATGGGTTAGTAATCGTAGATGACTATAGCAGATGGACATGGGTAAAGTTCTTAAGACACAAGGACGAGTCGCATTCTGTGTTTGTTACCTTCTGCAACCAAGTTCAGAATGAAAAGGATCTTAGAATTGTCAAAGTCAAAAGTGATCATGGTGGGGAATTTGAAAATAAAAATTTTGAATTATTTTTTAATGAAAAAGGCATCTTGCATGACTTCTCTTGTCCTAGAACTCCCCAACAAAATGGATTTGTAGAACGAAAGAACAGAACATTGTAAGAAATAGCCAGAACCATGATCAATGTGACTAGCATTGCTAAGATCTTCTGGGCAGAGGCAATCAACACAGCGTGTTACATTTAGAATAGAATATCCATAAGACCTATTTTGGAAAAGACTCCATATGAATTGTGGAAGAACAGAAAGCCCAACATTTCTTATTTTCATCCATTTGGATGCACTTGCTTTATTCTGAATACAAAAAATTATCTGAACAATTTGATTCTAAAGCACAAAAGTGTATTATGTTAGGATACTCTGAACGCTCAAGAGGGTACAAAGTATACAATACAGAAACACAGATTGTTGAAGAGTCAATCAGTGTTAGGTTTGATGATAAGCTTGACTCTCAAGAGTCAAAGAAAAATGAATTCCTTGCAGGTATGGAAGTTGAAATCATAGGAACTGAAGACAACTCGTCAGAAGTTCTCAACAGAGAGGCTCCCACAACATCAGAAAGAGCTACTGATAGCAATCCAACACCTTCAGTTGACCAAGTTCAGAAAAGAGTATCCAGAAGCAGCATAGCTCACCCAGAAGATAAAATACTTGGAAAGAAGGATGATCCAATCAGAACAAGATCAACATTCAGAAACTCTGAAGAATCCCTTATGGGACTGGTCTCTCTAATTGAACCAACAACAATTGATGAAGCGCTTCTGGATAATGACTGGATTCTGGAAATGCAGGAGGAATTGAATCAATTCACCAGAAATGACGTATGGGATCTGGTCCCCAGAACAAAAGGATTCAACGTCATTGGAACAAAATGGGTGTTCAGAAACAAATTGAACGAGCAAGGAGAAGTCATCAGAAACAAAGAACGACTGGTAGCACAAGGTTATAGTCAACAAGAGGGGATAGACTATACAGAAACCTTTGCTCCAGTTGCCAGGTTAGAATCTATCATACTTTTAATATCATTTGCTGTAAACAATGGCATCACTCTGTATCGGATGGATGTTAAAAGTGCATTCTTAAATGTCTATATAGATGAGGAGGTATATGTGCACCAACCCCCTGGGTTTGAGAATTCCAAATATCCAGAATATGTTTTCAAACTAAAGAAGTCACTCTATGGTCTGAAATAAGCTCCCAGAGATTAGTATGAAAGACTAAGTAACTTCCTATTAGAAAAGGAATTCACCAGAGGGAAAGTGGACACAACCTTATTCTGTAAGATAGTTAAGAATGACATGTTAGTATGTCATATTTATGTTGATGACATCATATTTGGATCTACTAAACCCTCTGGGAAGAGAGTTTGCTAAATGTATGCAGGCAGAGTTTGAGATGAGCTTAATGGGGGCACTCAAATTCTTTCTGGGCATTCAGATAAACCAAACTCGAGAAGGGCCTTACATTCATCAGAGCAAATACGTCAGAGAACTTCTGAAGAAATTTGATCTCTCAGAATGTAAGCCCTCAAAGATTCCAATGCACCCCACGTGCATTCTGGAAAAGGAAGAGGTAAGTAAAAAGGTAGAACAGAAGGTCTACAGAGGTATGATTGGTTATCTTCTCTATTGACGGCTTCAAGGCCTGACATTTTATTTAGTGTTTGTTTATGTGCTAGATTTCAATCAGATCCTAGAGAATCTCACTTAACAACAGTTAAGCGAATTTTCAAGTATCTGAAAGGTACTACTAATCTGGGTTTGTTTTATAGAAAATCAAATGATTACAGCTTAGTAGGATATTGTGACGCTGACTTCGCTAGTGACAGAGTAAAGCGTAAAAGCACTTCTGGAAGCTGCCAGTTTCTGGGAGAAAATCTGATCTCATGGACCAGCAAGAGACAGTCCACAATAGCACTATCAATAGCAGAAGCTGAATACATAGAAGCTGCTGGATGAAGCACGCAAATGCTCTAGATGAAAAGTCAACTTGAAGACTTTAACATATTTGAGAGTAACATTCTTATCCTCTGTGACAATACTTCTGCTATTTGTCTCAGTAAGAATCCAATTTTTCTTTCTATGGCTAAGCATATAGAAATAAAACATCATTTTATTAAGGACTATATTCAGAAAGGGATTCTTAGCTTAAAATTTATTGACACAGACCATCAATGGGCTGATGTCTTTACAAAACCTCTTTCTGAAGATAGGTTTAACTTCATTCTGAAACATCTCAGCATGAAGCTATGCCCAGAATAAAATATTTTATTTACATATCTTAACCCTCAGAACTTTATTATTTTCTATGAACTACTGATCAACCTATCTTCAGAGTTTAGAAGTACAGATTGCATCTGAATCTATCCATGAAGATCTGAACGTTTCATTTCAAGGATAGAAGCGTGCAGTTCACATAATCAAACAGTTGTCATCCATTCATCAGCTACTTTCTGAGGCTGAACACGCGTTCAATTTTCTGATAGGTCAAAGGCGCTGATTGGGTGCACTGAGACACTTGTCAAGGGTAACTGTTCAAGTATCTTTCTGAATCCCCAAATTTCAGGTGTCATTAATGCTTATAATCATGACTAATTATTTCTTTTTCTTATTGTTTATGTTTTCAAAGAAACCCATTTAAACTCAAATTTTACTTTTTACATTAACTCTTTTTTACTCTCATCATATTTTCTATCGTTTCAAGTTCCTGCTTTCAAAAACCCCTTTCGTCTTCCTCAAAATCCCGTGTGAACAATGGCTTCTTCAAGTGTCAAAAATGTCAATGCTCAGGAATCTGCTTTAATGGAACAGTATGAAGAACCCTACAGAATTCTCCTTACTCCTATTGATAATCTGGAAGTTCTCTCAGAACTGATTATTGATTTTGAAAGCTTGCAAGAAAATGGCTCCAATCTGTATGAAGACGTTACTGCTCAAGGATGGAACAGGTACTTTGACCGTCTATTGGGGCCCACCTTTCCAATTCTTGTCAAAGAATTCTGGATACATGCTTCTTCTTCAAGTTATCAGGTTACTTCTTATGTCATGGGGAAGAAAATTGTTATTACAGAAGACCTAATTGCAAAGCTTCTTTGATACAATTGTGGAGGTGTCAGATGCATTGACATGGCTGAGAGATGCTCTGATGTAAGTTCTATTGCAAGGGAAATTTTTACTCATGGACTACCCTCCAGTATAATCAGGGATTTGAAGGATCACCACAAAATTTGGGCCAGAATTATTCTAGGGTGTATCAACCACAGGAAGCCCACAAGCTCTCCTGATTATATCAACATTGATCAGCAATTTCTGATCTATTTCATTGCAAAGAGGACAAAGGTAAATCTTCCACACTTACTCTTTAATCATCTCAGAACTAGTGTGAAGGAAACAAGAGAAGACGAAAGGACCAAGAGGGATTAGATTCCCTTAGGAAGGCTCATATCAGATATTCTGACAGAGAATAGGCTGATAGAACATCTGACGAAGGCCAAGGAAATCAACACATTAGAAGCAACCGCTGGGAAGCCCCTGAACGCTAAAAATATGAAGAAGATGAAAATCATTGAGAATATCAAGAAGGAACCTACTGTTACTTCTAATGCAACCATCACTTCAAGAAGGATACCTCTGGATGATTTTCCTCTATTTTCTGAGATTGACTCCAAACCAGAAATAATAGTAAGATATCTGGACGCTTGCAAGGAAGATGGTACTGCACCAGAAATCAATATCCAAGACTTACACAAGGCTGCTCCAGAAGTTGCTTTAAAGAAGACCAAGAAGAGGAAAGAAGCAGGAGAAGGACCCTCTCAGAGGACACCAAAAGCTGCCAAAAAGAAAGGTAATCCCTCCTCTGTTTCTATTATAAAATCAATAAATGTATCAATATCTGAAGCCATGCCTTCTAAACCAGAAAACCCATCACCCAAACATTATAAGACTTTGACATAGGGTTTGATCCATCAGAAACTCTAGGTCTGAATGAACCTCACTCCCTTTCTCAAAATCCAAATATTGAACATGACCAACCAGAACTTGCTAAAGTTCTGTCTGATATTGATTTATTTGACCAAGACTTTTCCTCTCCCTTACCAAAAAATCCAAATTCTCAACTCCCAGAAAATCCAAACTCTGATACCACACAAGAAATTACGCAACCACACTCTCCACAAACAGAAATTCCTCAACCAGAAATACCACAACCAGAAGATCTGAACTCCAACTCACCACAACAAGAAGCTCAACCTTCTGAAAATCAATCTTCTGATATTCCTGAATCAGAAACCCAACACATCTCCACAAACCAATCTGAAGACTCTCATTCAGACTCTGATACCACAATCCCTATACCTGGAATTATATAACTTCTTGCGGTTCGTATGCCTCTCACCATCTATGACATTCCAGAAATTCTTTCATCCCTTGAATCCACACCTCAAAACACCCCTACTAGACCAATTATCATTCCTGACTCTCCCACTCCTTCACCCACTAACAGTCCAGCTGACAACGTAAGACTTGTCATTGATCCAATTGTACTAAAAAGACTAGCTTCCATCTCACACAAAACTGCCATTCCCATACCTAAACCAACTGAAACCACATCAGATGTTGGTACAAGTTTGTTGATTTTTGAAACAGGAATGCAAGAATGGATAAATTCTTTGAAGCATGCAAGTCAAGAGATGACTAATCCTACTGCTTCTGATTATATGTGGGCAAGATTCAGAAATTGGCTTAACTCTGAAACGCTAAAGCTGAAGGAATTGTGTTATGAAAAGGCTCAGCAGAACTTTAGTGATAAGCTAAAGGCTTTTCAAGACCAAGTTCTGAGGCAACTGCTCAAGAAATATATCCTCTCGCTAGATAATACTCCCTGGAAAGAGCATCATCCTTCAGATGTAGATGAACCAGAATAAAAAAGTCTCTCTCTGACTACTGCTCCAGAAGACATGATTACAACAGAAGAATTGGTTCACTCAGAAGAAGATGCAGAATGCTCTGAGCAACATCCAACTCCTGAAGAGACACCAGCTTCCTCCTTAGTCATGCAAACTTTGGAAGAGTTGAAGAAAGAAAACGCTTTAATCCATGCAAGGCTGGATAAGTAGGAGGATACGAACAAAGAGATTAAAAGTATTATGGGTAAACAAGAAGATGCCACAAAGGAAATCAGAGGAATTTTGGGCAAGCAAGAAGAGTGAAATACTCAGATCAAGAGCTTGCTGGAAGCGTTTTTCATACGTCTTCCCCCGCCTTCTTAGATTTCTTTTTGAAAATTGTTTATCTGTAACTCTTAATTTTTACCTCTTCTGTTCTGGAACTTTTCATTGCATTATGTTTTAAATATAATGCATCTCTTTTGGCTCTGATTATATTGCCTTTTTGATACATGACAAAAATGGGGAGAAAGTAAGATATTTTTAATAATGGTTTACTGAGACAGAAGTCTCAAACATTATGAATTACTTAACCTCTACCTTCTGAAAAGTATTAACAGGTACAAATTCTGATAAGAGATGCAACTGAACTCTGGTGAGAAGGAACTTAAGGGAAGTAATCAACTCAGGGGGAGTTTCTCTTAAACCTTTTGTTCTTTATTTTTAATTGAAAATTCTAGTTTTGGTCATCATCAAAAATGGGGAGATTGTTAGAACATAGTTTGATTATACAACCCTTAGTTAGAGTTTTGATGATAACAAATACAAAGAACAAATATGCACCCTAAAAATTATGTTTTTATGTATGTAGAAGTTCTGACCAAAGCAGCATCAGAAGATAAGCCATAAGAGCTACACACTGAAGCAATCAGAACATGCACTGAAGATTGATGACCAGAACCTGCGCTTAAGGAAAGTCAACTCTAATTCTGAACAAGAACATGTTAATCCAAGTCATCAATATTCTGAAGCGTTAGCAACTGGCAAGGATGTAAGATTCTGAAGTGTTACTGATCATTCAATTCAGCATCAATTACAACGGCTTCTTTCAGGCAGGATCTTCTCCAAATGGAAACCGAGTTAATGTCATTTAACACGCTTGATGATCAACGTAAATCTATTGCCTATATAAATAAGTTCAGTGTTCAAATCGTGAACGATTTTTCCATATACCACTCATGCATATTCTAAAATCTGCAAGCAAATTTCATCATCTTTCAAGCTATAATTTTGTGTAAATTATCACAGTTGTGATAACAGTTTTTGTTACGAAAAACAACAACACACATTCTTGTATAATTGTTTAGAAACAATGTTCCTTGAGATTAAGCGGATTATGGTTGTACTCAAGAAGACTTTAGCAGTTGTTAAAGTAGTGATTGTAATTCTTTTGTGATTAGTGAATTAAGACCTCGTTGGAGAGAGGCGAAATCACCTTGACGGGTGGACTGGAGTAGTTTAAGATCAAACGAACGAGCATAAAAATACTGTGTCATTGCGCTTTTGATTTCAAGTTTTCAATTCAACCTCTCCCCCTTCTTGTGTTTTTCACATCTTCATCAGAGTGTCTTAGAACTTAATAATTGTTGCAATAGCTTCAGAAAGAAGCGATAGTTTTAAAGGAAACAAGAAAATGTAGTTGGATGAGCTTAAAAGTAGAATATGATTTCTACAAAATTAGAAGAAATTTCTGGCAGAGGTTTGGGAGGTTGTACAAGCTTAAGATTATGAGGAGAAGCTTCATCTATATATAGTTGAGCTCATGGAATGAAATACGTGTGAAAATCGATCCTAATTGTGTAAAACCATGTGCAAGCGAGGTGTGATTAAAGTGTGATTAAATGAGCATCAAAATGCATCTAAACTTTTCACATTATAGGTTTTTGTTTGCTTCACTACACATTACTAATCATAATGGAGTGGAAAACATGTATGCAATTAGGTTTAAAATGAGAAATTGATCATTAAAAATTCTGGCAAAAAATGGAAACATCTGTTTTTTGCACCCACATTCATTTTTATAGAGGGCATCAAGTATGATATTATGCAAAATAGAACTGCCCATAAAATTTGAAAATTTAGAGAGTTATGATCTTTGGAAGTTAGGAAAAATACACTTGAACTTAGGTAAAATTTCTTTAAGTCCACAACATGACCTCTAATGTTTTCAAACTTTTGATGATCCTCCAAGCATAATTAGCTCTTAACTTATAAAAAGAAGTTGTTAAGGATGACAACAAGATTTGTTTGCCTAAATAAGCACTAAAATTTTTAAAAAATGAGTGAGTTTTGAAATTTTAAACTTGTACTTGAAATATTGACTTTTTGGTCAAACCACCTTGATCAAACTTGAATCTTTTTGACTTTTCTAGGAATTCAAGGAAAATTGATGCACATATGAACTCCACGTGATGAAACCTTTATTGAAATTTGATTTAATATGGCCAAAGCTTGAGTAAACTTAATGAATAAGACATGCAAATAAACACATGAACCTTTTAAGTTTCTTGAGAAACAAGCTACCAAACATTGAGCCAACAATGATAAAGTGATATTGAATGATGCTTGAGGAGAACGTGACCTAATATTATAAGTCATGCTTTGATGAATAAGCTCTCTATACTAGGAATGGCAACAAAACCCATACCAGCAAGTACTCACCCGAACCCGCCCCGAAGTTGACTGGGAAACCCCACTTTGACTGGGTTTGGGTTCGGGTTTGGGTTTTCCCCGATTACTAAATATGGGGATGGTTCGTGTAATAGGGACACTAGTACCCACCCCGAACCCTCCTTGTTTATTTCAAAATGTACATTATTATTATTTATTTTTTATAATTTAGAATATTTAATATGTGTCCAATGTTTTCATAATTTAATTTGTATTTATTATTTAAAATATTTGAAATATATGTATGAATTTATTGAGATTGTTTTATTTTATTATTTATAATGTAATTTGATTTTGGAAAATAAATAAATATTTCTATTAAAAAGTTGATTTTACTAAATGATTGGTGGCGGGGCGGGGATACCCGAAACCGAACTTGAACCCATTTGAGGCGGGTTTTGGTTTTAATTCTCCATCCCCATTTGGGTTCGGGACGGGGAACAAGGATTTTTTGGGAATTCAGGTTTGATTTTGTGGGACGTTAAAACCATCTCGACCCGCCCTATTGCCATGCCTATTTGAGACTTAAGATCCAAAACCCTAATTTAGCCTCCAAGCTTGATGTTCTTGATTTAAATCCCTACCTTGTGTCATAACGGGAAAAAATAAGAGTCGCCACCATTAATTTTTATCCTAAGGATGGGGAAATAACGGATAACCTTAATTTGTACAAAGATTATAAATTTGTAAGTCAATTATACGAAGAGAAGGTGTTAGGTACCCTTCATCATCCCTGTTCTCAAGGAGATCCACTTTTAGGTTTAAGGGTAAAATGGGGAATTTGGTAGTTAATATTTCTACATGTTGAGAAAGGATTTAATTTTTTAGTTATGGACTCGATTTGGTTTTAACTGCGTGCCTACATATCTCCTTATGAAGAATCAGAGTCTAATTTCGTAGTTTGAATGTGTTTGGTTATTTTTTTTATGGATTATGGAAATGTCTGAAATTATCCTTGAACCTTGTATGGGTTTAAAAATAGCGTAGTCGTAGACGCAGCTCGCAGTTAATATAAAATGTTTCCATAATCCTTTTTTGAAAATAATTTTAAATTTTAAATTTAGTTAGTAAAAAAATGTTAGTATTTGATGGATTAGCTGTCTTAGAATTTATGATATGATACGGAAAAAAGGAGCTTGAATGCTTGAAGATATTTGATAAATAGAATGAAAATATGGTTAGTATGTTTTAAAACTATTTAATAAATAACTATTTTCTTATTATTAAAAATATATTAAATATTTTTAATATTAATCCAAAATTTATTTTTGAATAATTTATGACAAAATGCACAAAAATATTTTAACGCGATATGCTAAAAAGATGACATGAGACAATATAAAATAAATTAAATAAACAAAATATTAAGTTAACTAAATTAAATAATTCATTTAATCAGAGGGGTACGTAAATTAATCAGGGAGGTGAAAATATGAAGGGGTTTAGGCCCAAAATTAATTCTAAGTCCAAAAGCGCCTAGGGGGTGTATTTTGAACTGACTAGCAAAATTGATGGGTGTGGTTAGCATAGGGCTTTGCCCATGATGTCGTTTAGAGGCCCAAAACAAACTCTGGGTTCACTTGGGTATGATATGGAGGAGAGCTTGGTGTTATCATGTGGCAGCAAGATCTCACACGTTGGTTTCATCTAATGGCCACCAAGATCCATTCCTGGAGCGTTGATTCGCTGGTAATCAGAATGGAAGGAAGGGCTCTCAAGAAACCATCTGGCATCTTAAGACAGAGAGAGTGTTATATAAGAGGAAACACGAGCATGTGGCTCATTTTATCCTTCTCTTCTCTCTCTACACCAAACAAAACAAAACCTTTATAATTTCTAGAGATAGAAGCTCTTGCCTCTCTCTAGAATTCCGGTGATCGGAAATTTCCCTTCCCTAGATACCATCGACCAAAAATCGCTTCCGTCGGCAGATGTTCCAGGGCAACACCACCTTTATCAATAGCTATCGTGAATCTTCAAGTCTCCAACCAAACCCAAGCTCAGATCTTCATACCTTCATACAACCTTCATCTAAAATTCCAAAACCCTCCCTATCTTCATATGGGTTCGCAAGAAACCTATGAAGATTAAACCTAACCCTAAAAATATTCATCCAAACCTTAAAACTAATTTCCCAACCCTAACCAAATCATTAAACCCTAATTTGTTTGTACCCAACCCTAACCAAATCACACAACCCTAACATGTTTTACCCTAACCCTAACCCCAAATCAAAACATAAAACTAGAAACACCAATCCAAACAAAAATCATAGAAGAGTAACACCAATCAATCATCAACAAATTATACCCTAAGCTAAGTTTTTAGAATTATCATTCGTGAATCTCCCGAATAATTTAGGGATTCAGTCGTGAAACCCAAGTTTTCAATAAGAAGAGCTTTAGTAAGGGTAGGGTTTGCAGTAAATCAAGAGTTCTCTTTTAGGGTTTTTTCTTGTTCGTCCCTCTTTTGTATTAATCCTTAGGTTTTTTTAGGAATTAGGATAGATTTTAAATTAGGAAAATTCTTAGTTTATTAGAAGTTATAGGTTTATAGATTGATTCTGATTGATTCAATCTTAGGATTTGATTGTAAATTAGTTGATTCAGTGATGAAATAAACTTAGGGTTTATGATTCTTGTAATGAACTTGGACTATAATTTCTATGTAATTAGTTTTCATTCAATAAAAACAAATATTTTGATTTAGTTTGATCCCAAAAGATTTGATTTCTTCAAATCTGGAATTCTAGGCTTGGATGTCATGGTGAAGAAGACGAAATTGGGCCCTATCTTGGGAATTAGGGTTTTACCCTAATGTTTACTTGGTCAACAAGATTTGAAATAATAATAATAAAATAAGAAGTAATAATAATATAAAATAATAAATTATATAATCAAAGGGAGTTGACTCTGGGTCAACCCCTCTTTAATACTTAATACTATTATTTTTTCTAACAATAATAATATTTTTTTTAACAATGATAATAATTTTAATAATTTAAATCTAAAATACCACAAAGGTTGACCACGGTCAACTTCCCAACCCAATGGGCCTATAAATTATTGAATTAGAAAATTTGGGCCCCTCTAAATAAAAACACACCCCTCTAAACTATTATAACCCCCATTACCATAAATAATGTGAAAGATACAAATCAGTAACAACAAGATATGATTGGACCAAAATTCTGAATAAGAAAGAAACCAATAAATATAGGTCGATTAATGACACTAGAGGGTAAATTATATGGTATGAAAGTTGCCCCTATTTAATCTCCTTTTGATTGAAGGTGTGAAAATACGAAGGTCCCGCACATTCGGATCAGAGAGTTATTAAATAATGGAAGACCCCAAAATTTGAATGTAGACTCGAACAGAGAAGATAAAACCCAAAATATAAATAGGAAATGGTGACGCAGTTAACTCACCCATGCCCGAGCAAAGAGTATACTTGACCCAGATACGAAGATGCGAATAACTCATCAACACCTATAAAAGTAGTTGTAGATTTTGTGTATTTACTATAACCTAGGAGATAAATAACACATGTTTGAAAACGAATTTACTAATGCTTCGAGACTGACATAGTAAGATACAACATTGATTTTGTCTATTCATTACAGCCTAAGGGATGAATAACACAAAGTTTCATAGCTTATCATTGTTTGGAGACTAACACAATGAACTATATTGCAGAAAAATAGATAACTTATTGCTTCTTTGGGACTAATGCAATGAGTTATATTGCAGATTCCATATATTTACTATAACCTAGGGAGTAAATGATATGGTTTGAAAATATCTTACTAATGCTTCAAGACTAACATATTAAGGTAAAACATAGATTTGTGTATTTATCACATCCTAGAAGATAAATAACACCCACTTGATAATCCATCGTTTCTTAGAGACTAATGCAATGAATCGTGCCACAGAAAATAACTCACTAAAGCTTCTTGACTAACATAGTAAGCTATATCACAAATTTGCATATCTATCACATCCTAGGGGATAAATAATGCATATTTTGAGAAACAGTTTTGATAACTGAATCTTAGATAACTTAAATCAAAGATATAATAATTTATCGGTTATGTTTTTTCTCAACCAATGTATTTGTTTGTCTTACACCTACAAGCTAATTCACAATAGGCCCCAAGATTGTCGCAGTATTCCTGGACTAATCGACTTTGAAAATGCAATGCACAATGTATATGCACAATGCCCTAAATTGATATGAAACCCAAATGTTTTATTTTGTATATGCACCAAATGTCTCATATGTATATGCACTAACCCTTTTAGTCACCAACCGGCTTCTTCCTAAGTCACCAACCCTCCGACGTTGTTTATCGTTTAGTCGTGGTGTCTCCAAGTTTATTTAAATTTGATATATAGAAGTGACCAGTGTCAATTTGATAATGGTGGTTGTGTCGCAGGTGCAGGCGTGAATGAAGACATGGATTTCCATTCGATGTTTTTCTAATCAAATTTCTTTTTGATCCTTTATCAAACGCCTTTATTTGTTTTGTCAAATCTCCAAGATAATTTCAACACAATGCTTACAAGAAATATTCGTAGTGTTTTGGAAACAAGTCGAAAAAAGAAAAACACAATTGAATTTGAATTTAAAAAATAGATTGTTTTGTTGATGAAAGTGCCTTTGAATAGGCGATAGTACAAGATGCAATTTCTAAAAAGAGGTATACACAAAATTTAACAACATTTGAAAATGGAAAAGAAAATAATAATTGATACTGTTGTTTTTCCAATATCATTTGATAACTCCAATCTCCTTTGCTTCTGAGTCAGATGATTTAGATCGATCATTATCTTTCATAGTCGTTGTAACAAATTCTCGAATCGTAATTTATTTGTTCATTTTTAAATAAGATCCCTAAATTTTTCCTGGACCGCCCTTTCGGGTTTTCAATCCACCGGGATAATATTTTTTGTTTGTATGTCCCTAATTTTTGTCTGGATCTCCCTTTAGGGTTTTCAATCCACCGGGATGCCCCTTTTTTCCTAAGTCACCCGATTAGGGTTTCAACTTAGCGGGCCTTTTATACATAGTATTTTTTTACTACATCAGAGTTCATTGAATGTTGTAGTTCTTCCCCATCCGTTGTTGTGAGGATAAGACCTCCACCTGATAATGTTGTTTTAACCACATATGGACTTTCGTAGTTAGGTGCCCATTTACCACGTGAATCTATGCGAGGTATCAAAATTTTCTTGAGAACCAAATCCCCTTCTTTGAACACTCGAGGAAAGACCTTTTTATCAAATGCGCTCTTCACCCACTTTTGGTATAACTGGCCGTGGCACAGATCCGTTAAGCATTTTTCTTCAATAAGGTTGAGTTGATCATGTCGTGCCAGAACCCACTCTAATTCTTCAAGTTTTGTTTCCATTAGAACTCGTAATGATGTAATTTCCAATTCAACATGGAGTACAACCTCCATGCCATATACGAGAGATAAATGAGTTGCACATTGTTGTACCCCAAAATTTGCCCTCGCATTTTTCCACAAGAAATAACAACTTCAGGCTTTTCATGATCTTTCAAACTGGCTCAAGAATCAGTCAAACAGACCTTTCTCGTCAGTCAGGACACAATTAGGGTTTTATTGATTTTCAGGGCTCTGGAATGCTTCAAACAGTTGGTTTAGGGTTTTGGTTGATTTTGGCTCAACTTCGATCAGGCGAACGTTTCTTTGGCCTTTAATCAGGAATTAGGGTTTGTGCGCGCGTTCTCGGAAAGATCTAAATTCTACAGTGCTTTGCAAGATATTCCGAGATTTGGGTTGAATTCGCATTATTTGACTTAATCAGTAAAAGATTGCATTTGGATTGAATTCACATTTGTTTGACTGGATCAGTAAAAGGTTGCATTGGGTTTGACTTTGCAGTGTTTGTTAAAAATCAGTGAAAGGGGAATGCGCCTGATCAATTGTTATGATTAACTGTTGTTTTGCTTTAAATATTGGAAGCGTCAAGTTTATTAATTGATCAACACTGAAATATTGTTTAGTTAATTATTTATTATTCTAAAGATTAAATAAGTTGGAATTTATTTTCAATTTATTTTAATTTAAAGAACTATAAATAATAAATAAACAATTGGAGAAGAGAAGAATTAATTAAATAAAAGGACTTTTTATTTATCTTTAAATCATTTGTATAATTGTTTTTGTTTACAAAATATTTACAAAAATAAGGTTACATTTATTCAAAGTTTAAATAAAAACTATCCTAAATATTTTTCTAATCTTCAATTCTTCATCTGCTATCCCTCGCTCCAGTGTTCCATTTTTCATCTGCAAAAGAAAAGAGAAAAGTAAAAAAAAAGCAGATAAATAAATAATGACAGATAAATAAAAGATAGTTCATCATTAAGGGCCACTGATTGGGATTAGTTAACCCTCTCTGCAAATCACGAGATTTCTCCCGGTTCACAAAGAGGGACGAGTTTATTTGCTAAAATTGAATGCACAAGTTTAAAAAATGCACAATTCAAAAATTGTCAAAATTGCATAAGTTCAAATCTCAAACAACATGTTACAAAGCAAACAGCAAGTCCAAACCAAAGGTCCAAACTCAACTTTCTGCCAAAAATATAAAGCAACTGTCACAAAGGTACCCAAGCTGTCAAAAGAAGATTTTGGAAAGATATCAAGCTGTCAAAAAGAAGAGACAATATGCAGAGGAAAACTATTATGCAAGCAATAAAACTCATTTTCATCATTTCCCAAAGAAGGGGCCCTTTCAGAAAGTACACACAAAAACATATTTTAATATTCTTTGAAGTGTACTGGAGAGAGAAGAGGAGAGAAAAGAAAGCAGGTTTTTAGGCTTTAGGCAGGAAGATAGAAAGATATACAAACTGATAAGCCTCCAAGTCCAAAAGAACCTTGGAACCTGTTTTGTCAACACAAAAATAACCAGTTGAAGCCTGAAGCCTCAAAGCATACCTGCCTAAGCAAAAACACTATCAAGCTAAAATAACCTGCCTGAAGCCACTAAAGCAAAAAAGCCTGTGAAATATACAAAACCATACCAGCATAAACAACATACCAGCCTAGAGCAAGCAAGGCCATCAACCTGAAATATCAAACCTCAAGCAAAAACCTGTTAAGGCCATAAACCAGTCAAACCTGCCTTAAGCTTGCAATAAGCCTAAAACCTGTAAAAAAAATCCTGTCAAGGCCATCAAACCTGCTAAGCCATTAAACCTGTCAAAAGCCTAACACACCATCAAGCTCCTGTAAGACTAGCATATGCCCAAAAAAACCCTTAACCCTGTCAAAATCTTTCAAGCCCCTTAATCCTGTCAAAACCTTTCAAGCCCTTAACCCTGTTCAAAGATCATAATCAAGCCTAAAGAACCAGAGGCAACATCAAAGCATCCAAAGCTAACCCACAGGCCCTCAGAACCCTAAGCTCATCATGGGGCAAAGAAGAAGCAACATCACAGGCAATTCAAAGGCAACCAAAGAAACACGTTCAAGGCAACAAGCAGTAAAGGCAAAGGAGAAGAAGAAAGAGGTGAATTTACGAAGGGGTTTTCAGTCAACATCATCATAAAACCCTCAAATGGCAAAAAGATAAAGAGTATAGAAATACCAGGTTCACCAAAAGCCAATCTCATCAAGCAAACCTTCCGCCCTTGGCCTCCGTAGCAACCACAACCTCCTCCTCCATCTCCAGGTAACAGTCGTCCTTCTTTCCCTTCAATACCTCAATAATCATTGCAATATGAACCAGAATCAGAAATGAACATAAAACACAAACACGCAATCGTAACCAAAACCTAATAAATTGAAAGATAACGTTCGTACCGTGAACCCGTAACTATCGCCCTAACGCCTTGACCGGAGGGAAGAAGAGGTGGTAACGCTGGTGGCTAGGGCGAGAAGATCAGAGCTTTGTATCCATGGCAAAAGACGAACGGAGAAGGCGAACGAAGCTAGCAACGACGTTTCTGTCGCCCACCAAACCCTAAGCGTATCCAAATGAAAACACAATCAGAACCCTAAAACATTTCTGTGTCAAGACTTGGGCCTTGCCCGTTTCAACCGCGCCCAAGCCTTTTTGTTTTCCCAACTCACACCCCCCATTTCTCTGCTGCTTGGGCCATAACCCCATCCTTGAGCCCATTTCTGATTTTTTTTCACCTTATTTTCAAACCATCATTTCCTTTTCATACATATATAAATTAACATAATTCTTTTATTATTCATTTATATCAAATATTGATTTTCTCTAAAAAATTATTACATTTTCAATTACAATATATTTTTTCTCTAACTTAATATATTTTTTACAATATTACATTAATACTAAAATACATAAAAACACATTTTTTTTAAAACATTTAATTTAAATTTTCTTTGTACATACAAATAAAGAACCATTTTTTTATTACACCATATAATTAAAATTGAAAATACCTTTTTCTTTTAATTAAAATATCTTTTTGTACATAACAAATAAAAATACATTTTTCTAATTTAATTCTTGATATTTGTTTTAAACATACTTTTTGTATATAATAAATAAAGATACATTTTTATACATAATTTAATTAGAATTTAAAACATTTAAGAAAAACATTCTTTTTGTATATATTAAATAATGCAAGATCACCAATCAAGGATTAATTAATAAACATTTAATTTTTCTTTAAGTTAAATAATACTTAATACACATTCAATTTCACATTTCGCACCTGTAAATAATCACATACACGTATACACGTACACTTACACAATACATTTACATTGCTCCTATACACATTTGCTTATATTTGTATATTCGTTACATTTACATTTGATCGATTCGATTTGGTTGTAACTTATTGGACACTATATTCCTAAGTCTCATCCCCATTCGTAAAGTTGTACCCCCACTCCCGGATACTTATTTTGTAATAGCGTAGATTTTACATTTTTCGCAATTTACCGCTTTCAATTATATCGTGGTTAGACCTAGGGTTTGCATGTACATAAAATCAAACGCTAGATAACCTAATACAAGAAAAATACATGAAATCAATACACAATCACACTTGCACCCCTCTAGGGTAATCCCACACGTTGCCTTCCAAAATGGGCCATGCTTGCACGTCGAGTATCTTTGGCAAAACAAATTCAAATGATCATAAGTCCCTCGATGACGCTTTCGAATGTTGCCTAAAACGGAATGATCATAGTCCCTTCAAAGAAAATTGCCAAATACACTTGGCACCATTGCATTCATGGTCCATACGATGACCCGCGCCCGTCCCGAACAAACTTCCTAAACGCAAGATTGTCCACCAAATTCAATGGTGGAACAAAATTGTTAAAAAGGGTTGAAAACATAGAGAAAACCTTTGAGTACAATAGGGTAGACAAAACTCTTAGTTACTTGAGATCAACTTGCAAAAACACTTGCCTTCTTTTCAAAAACCACATTCCACAAGCACTTTCAGAACAAACTCTTAAAACATTTTGAAACATCTTTTCGAAAAGATACACACCTTTGTAAAATATTCGAGTAAAGAATTGTTACAAGGTTAGCCTAAGACAAGGCATCTTCTTCCAAAACATTTTCAAAAACACACACACACACCATTTTCAAGCAATCGAAAATCAAGGCAAGTGATCTAAAAAACCAAGTAACTAAGAGCCCATGGATAACCATGGATGAAAAGGGTGCTAATACCTTCCCTTTTCATAATCTACCCCCCGGACCCACGAAATATCTCAAAAGGTTTTTGCTGTGCTTTTTTAACCTTTCCTTTAGGATAAAATAAAAAGTCGGTGGCGACTCTTGCTCAACCGAACAAGTGCGAAAACAAACGCAAAACTCATAGTCAGTTCTCCCACCGTATCACAGAATTGGCGACTCTGCTGGGGAGAAACTTAAAAGTGGGGTTACCTTAGGGTTTAGATCACCTTTACTTTCTTACTTTGATTGACTTGATTGCTTTATCCTTTGGGTTCTTGTTTGGGTTTGTTGTAAATCCTCCACCCGGATTTGGGGCACCTTTTTAGGTAAATAGCAAAAAAACTGCGAGGAAACTGTGCGGGGTATACCGACACGGTTGAAGCAGTAAGCTATGTTAGTGTGACATATTTGTGAGTACCGGTAACCCTTGAGTAGTCAAGGAGAGTACGGGGCCGCTGTGTGATGTCATGAAGCACTAACGAACTCTTAGAACCTTAATTGACCATCTTGGCCTTTTTAGGGGTAGTGAGATGACCGACTTTGGTGCAGTCCGAAGTTGGTAGATACTCGATACTACACTCATTTGAGGATTGTTTTCTTGGAATATTTTGGTCGCCAGTAAGTGGCTAAACCGAAACAATGAACACAGAAAACAATCTAATGATATTGAGCTCCTTAGAACCCGGTTTCTATTTTAGGACAGGATGAGCCAACTAACTTCAAGAGGGTACTTACCTGAACCTCATGCAAGCCTAAACCTAAGGACTTGTTTGCTTTGTGTGAATATGTTTGCCTGTATATACACTCACTTGCTTTTTGCATACATGTACATAACATCATGACATCATACCATAGCATTTTCAATAACCATTTCAAGGATCTCGAGGGTTCTTTTGATGCAGGGTTACGTTGAACCAGACATCTACCAAGGGGCAAGAGGTTTCTCCTCTAACCAATGCCAACCAAAGTTCAAGTGCAACAACTTGAATCAGTGGCTATGACCCACTCGACATGGTGAGCTTGATTCTCGTGGAAAGACATCCACCGATACAAAGTTCTCCAATCAAAGATCAAATACAACAACTTGAATCAGTGGCTATGACCCACTCGACATGGTGAGCTTGATTCTCGTGGAAAGACATCCACCGATACAAAGTTCTCCAATCAAAGATCAAGTACAACAACTTGAATCAGTGGCTATGACCCACTCGACATGGTGAGCTTGATTCTCGTGGAAAGACATCCACCGATACAAAGTTCTCCAAACAAAGTTCAAGTGCAACAACTTGAATCAGTGGCTATGACCCACTCGACATGGTGAGCTTGATTCTCGTGGAAAGACGTCCACTGGTGCAAAGTTCTCCAATCAGAGATCCAAGCTCAACCTCTAACATTTTCTTGTGTTTACCCCAAGAGATCCTTGAAAACATGCATCCACATTATCATGCATTGCATTTTGACAGTCTTTCCTTTTTCAGGTTTCCTTACTCTCCTGCTGTTTATTTCAGCAAGAGATGGCTCTAGAAAGGTCTGTCAAAGACATCCAAGACCAGACTGCTCAGTTGCAGGAGATGTTCCTGAACTTATCTCTGGGGCAAGAAGAGATGAAAGCTCTCCTCACAAAGAGCTTGGAGAATTCCAACAATGCCAGGAGTGATCAGCTTGCGGAGCTGCAGTTTGATCTGACAACATTGAGGACCCAAGTGATGGGACAGTTGGTGGGCCAGATGGCTCTCATCCAAGACCTATCTCAAATACAAGAGGAACTCAGAGTTCTTGTCCGCCAATTGCTTCCAAACAACCAACTGGGGCAAACATCTAAGGTTGAAGAGCAAGTCACCGCTCAGCCTCCATCCACTCAAGAAGACAAGGGGAAAGCTCCTTTGCTTTCTTCAGGGTCACAAGCCCATCAACAACCTCGCCAGCGTCAACGGGGTAATCGGCGTAAGCAAGAAACGTCGGGAAGACAGTTCACGGAGACTGAAATACCATCATTTTTCATACTAAAGCGTCTGTTGGAGGTCAACCTGCTTACCTTAAAGGACCCTCCTCAGAAGCCCAATATCTCCTCTCCTCACTATCATCCCGACGCATTTTGTGTTTACCACTCCTACAGCCCGGGACACGACACCAACGACTGTTGGGCCTTGAAGAACAAGATTCAAGATCTAATCGACATTGGAGTGCTGGAATTCATGCCAGACGGCGAGATGAAAATCTTCCGTTAAAGGGTTCTCCACTTGAAGTGACGAAGCTTAGGCTGAAAGACTTTTGCTTCTTTTTGAATTTTCAAAGTTATAATTTCTTTTGTTGTCAAACAATTATCTGTTGATGTTAAACTCTGTTTTCATTAATGCATTGCATATGTTTGTCTTGAATTAATCCATTCGTTTCACTACTCTTATGCTTTTCTTTATGATATTTGACTCTTGATAAAAAAAACTACGAGCCTTTAGAGGGAGGATGACGAAACAATACCATGATCTTATATAATATGCTTTTGAACAGACCTTGCTGATGATATACAGGCATTTCTTTCAATTCCCAAACACTGGAGTTATAAGGAAGTTAATCCCTAGTCAACCCCTTCGAGCCAAAGAAGTAGGAGTTTTCTGTTCTAAACGATCAAAACCTTTGATATAAACCTGGGGCAGGGTAGTACCTCAGTTAATTCAAAAGAAGATGCACATTAAAGTCGCAAACTCTCGGTTCGTAATACAACGAACGATGTCAAAAAAGAAAGCATTCCTTTGGAATCAAAAGAAAAGGGTGGTTCCCTATCACGTAGACAGTCAATCTCTCAAAAAGAGAAAAAGCCCACTGAGCCAAAACCTGTAAAAGAGGCTTAAGAAAGCTGGGGCATCCCGCTGACGGTAATCCCGGAAAATGGGAACAGTCAGGAAAAAGTTAGGGATAACAAATCAAAATCAAAATAGTGAGGTCATTACAAAATCCTCAACAACATGAGAAATGTTGAAAAAGAAAAAGGAGATGATGACTGTCTCCCCAAATTCAAACCAGTGAACCATCGCCCAAAAGTCGTTCCAAACTCAGAACAGAGTGTGACGCACAATTAACTGAGTTTAGGTTGAAGAACATCACGAAGAGCGGGTAGGTACAAATATATTTTGAGCCTTTATCCTTTGTTTCTTAAACCGTGAACCAAGCCACGTTACAACCCTTCAAAAGTCCTAATTGAAGCATGGGTTAGTTCGAAAGCATACTGTTACAAAAGGTATCCTGACTCCTGTAGGGCTTTACTCTAAACCTTGTGTTGACTTGTCTTATAAAAAGTTTTCTGCTAAAAACGCATTTTTCAAAACTTCGAGACAAACATAAACTTTGCATTGCTTGAATACCACTGTCTGCATTTGGCTTTTTGTTTGACAGCGAAGAAATTCATACAGCGAATGTTCGGAGGAACGAAAACTCTCTCAGTAAGTAAAAGTCACTTCAAGAGGATAACACTTCCATTGCAAATCTCCTATCAGCAGGGGGCATGGCATGTAACCATACAATTAACCTGGGGCAGTCCAGTCAAGGTCCAACAGATCTTTCAAAGTCCAGTTAACCTGGGGCAGTCCAGTCAAGATTTCAAGAAATCTCTCAATATGCAGAGTAATCTGATTCAAGACTCCTTCATCACCACTTGGGGCATTCGAATGTCAAAGGTGTTCAACAAATCAACTATCACATTTCCAGACTCGATTCCTGTATCTAGCCAGGGCACGTCTGAAGAGTTTGAAGATTCGATTCCTGTATCCAGCCAGGGCATATCTTTTAACTAATCACCTTTCCAGATTCGATTCCGGTATCCAGCCAGAGCACGTCTGAAGAGTTCCAGATCAACACCTGTAACAAGCCAGGAAAAACATCTGTGAACGACCGATTGTAGACCAACCCCTGTAACAAGCCAGGAAATTATCTACATCACCACTTGGGGCATTCGAATGTCAAAAGTGTTCAAAAACCCGATGCAGTTTTACACGAGCTCATCCTCAGGAAACCCCATACCGTTTCCTCCTCAAGATTTCTAAAAACAGTTCACGAGTTCTCCAAGTAACGAATGTCAACCTATAACTTGTTCA
Source organism: Vicia faba (assembly GCA_948472305.1). Lineage (NCBI taxonomy): Eukaryota > Viridiplantae > Streptophyta > Magnoliopsida > Fabales > Fabaceae > Vicia > Vicia faba. The sequence goes on from OX451739.1 coordinate 844,775,410, forward strand.
GATTCTTCTCAATACTTCTGAAAAAAGTTTATGGATTCTTCCCAACAACGGATGTTAATCTATTACTTGTTCAGATGCAACCATTGAAAACAGTTTACGGACGCTTCCCAACAACGGATGCTGCTCTATTGCTTATTCAATCCCAAGATTTCTGAAAACAGTTTACGGGTTCTCCAAGTAACGGATGTTAACCTATCACTTGTTCAGATTCTTCTCAAGACTTCTGAAAACAGTTTATGGATTCTTCCCAACAACGGATGTTAATCTATTACTTGTTCAGATGCAACCATTGAAAACAGTTTACGGATGTTTCTCTATTGCTTATTCAATCCCAAGATTTCTGAAAACAGTTTACGGGTTCTCCAAGTAACGGATGTTAACCTATCACTTGTTCAGATTCTTCTCAAGACTTCTGAAAACAGTTTATGGATTCTTCCCAACAACGGATGTTAATCTATTACTTGTTCAGATGCAACCTTTGAAAACAGTTTACGGACGCTTCCCAACAACGGATGCTGCTCTATTGCTTATTCAATCTCAAGACGTTCTGAAAACGGTTCACGGGTTCTCCAGTAACGGATGTTAACCTATCACTTGTTCAGACACTTCTCAACGTTCTGAAAACAGTTTACGGATTCTCCAATAACGGATGTCAATCTATCGCGTGTTCAGATTCCAAGCCTTCACCTGCAGCAATCAGAGGACTCTCGCAATCCCCAGCCAGAGAACCTTCCAGAAGCTAACTCCACTCAGAGTCAAGTTTCATTATCCCCAGTGAAGCTAAAACTTCAAATTATCAATCCCTAGCGGAGCCAGACTAATGAACCTTCTCCCCACAGAGTTTTGAGAGGGCAAATCTTGAGTTCCCCAGTGAAGTCGCCAGAGTTACTTCCCACCAAACTGAAGATTCTCAGTCTTACATCCTCAGCATGAGTCTACTAGTTTGGAACTCCCCAGTAGAGGTCATCAGGAATTCTCCTCCACAGCAGCAACCAGAGAATTATTCTCCCAGGCAGCAGTCAAGATTCTTTTATCTTCAGCCATCCAAGATTCATTTGTCCTCTACAAGATAGCTCATCAGCTTACATGCGCATTCATCACATTCATGTCATAAACATTGATGTCACGTACATTGCCTCATGCATCATGACATTGCATACAACTAACCCTTTACTTTTTCAGGTAAGATCAGTCGACAGACAAAGACCATCTCCCGAGATTCATCCAGAAATAGTTCAGATATGACCCGGACACGGCAACCCTCTGATACTTATTTCAGATCCATTCAGACGCATCATCAGAAAACCCTACACCGGTTCCTCTTCAACTTCAAGACTTCTGAAAACAGTTCACGGGTTCTCCAAGTAACGGATGCTAACCTATCACTCGTTCAGATTCTTCTCAAGACTTCTGAAAACAGTTCATGGATTCTTACCAACAACGGATGTTAATCTATCGGCTTGTTCAGATGCAATTTTTGAAAACAGTTTACGGATTCTTCCCAACAACGGACGTTAATCTACCAACTTGTTCAGATGCCAACTTTTGAAAATAGTTTACAGACGCTTCCCAACAACGGATGTGGCTCTATTGCTTATTCAATCTCAACTTCAAAATAGTTTACGGAGTCTCCAAACATGGATGTCAATCTATTGCTTACTCGGACCCCCAATTCAGAGATGTTCCAAAGCATGGGTGCCTTTCTGATACTCGTCCACTCACCATTGACATACAGTTCAATATTTCCAAATGGCATCTTTAAGCCCATTATCAGATGGCATCTCTAAGCCCATCCCCCGACAAGATTCTATCGCACCAGATGGCATCTTTAAGCCCATCACCAAATGACATCTTTAAGCCCATTCACCTCTACCATCACATCGCCGAGTGCAAATTTTCTGGGCACTTTAGTGTCCAATCTTCTTTTACCTTCAGGTCGCGAAAGGCAAACTTGCCAATCTAACTCTTCAGGTTCAAGAAGATTGAACAGGGGCACTTGTTGTACCCCAAAATTTGCCCTCGCATTTTTCCACAAGAAATAACAACTTCAGGCTTTTCATGATCTTTCAAACTGGCTCAAGAATCAGTCAAACAGACCTTTCTCGTCAGTCAGGACACAATTAGGGTTTTATTGATTTTCAGGGCTCTGGAATGCTTCAAACAGTTGGTTTAGGGTTTTGGTTGATTTTGGCTCAACTTCGATCAGGCGAACATTTCTTTGGCATTTAATCAGGAATTGGGGTTTGTGCGCGCGTTCTCGGAAAGATCTAAATTCTACAGTGCTTTGCAAGATATTCCGAGATTTGGGTTGAATTCGCATTATTTGACTTAATCAGTAAAAGATTGCATTTGGATTGAATTCACATTTGTTTGACTGGATCAGTAAAAGGTTGCATTGGGTTTGAATTTGCAATGTTTGTTAAAAATCAGTGAAAGGGGAATGCGTCTGATCAATTGTTGTGATTAACTGTTGTTTTGCTTTGAATATTGGAAGCGTCAAGTTTATTAATTGATCAACACTGAAATATTGTTTAGTTAATTATTTATTATTCTAAAGATTAAATAAGTTGGAATTTATTTTCAATTTATTTTAATTTAAAGAACTATAAATAATAAATAAACAATTGGAGAAGAGAAGAATTAATTAAATAAAAGGACTTTTTTATTTATCTTTAAATCATTTGTATAATTGTTTTTGTTTACAAAATGTTTACAAAAATAAGGTTACATTTATTCAAAGTTTAAATAAAAACTATCCTAAATATTTTTCTAATCTTCAATTCTTCATCTGCTATCCCTCGCTCCAGTGTTCCATTTTTCATCTGCAAAAGAAAAGAGAAAAGTAAAAAAAAAAGCAGATAAATAAATAATGACAGATAAATAAAAGACAGTTCATCATTAAGGGCCACTGATTGGGATCAGTTAACCCTCTCCGCAAATCACGGGATTTCTCCCGGTTCACAAAGAGGGACGAGTTTATTTGCTAAAATTGAATGCACAAGTTTAAAAAATGCACAATTCAAAAATTGTCAAAATTGCAAAAGTTCAAATCTCAAACAGCATGTTACAAAGAAAACAGCAAGTCCAAACCAAAGGTCCAAACTCAACTTTCTGCCAAAAATATAAAGCAACTGTCACAAAGTTACCGAAGCTGTCAAAAGAAGATTTTGGAAAGATATCAAGCTGTCAAAAAGAAGAGACAATATGCAGAGGAAAACTATTATGCAAGCAATAAAACTCATTTTCATCATTTCCCAAAGAAGGGGCCCTTTCAGAAAGTACACACAAAAACATATTTTAATATTCTTTGAAGTGTACTGGAGATAGAAGAGGAGAGAAAAGAAAGAAGGTTTTTAGGCTTTAGGCAGGAAGATAGAAAGATATACAAACTGATAAGCCTCCAAGTCCAAAAGAACCTTGGAACCTGTTTTGTCAACACAAAAATAACCAATTGAAGCCTGAAGCCTCAAAGCATACCTGCTTAAGCAAAAACACTATCAAGCTAAAATAACCTGCCTGAAGCCACTAAAGCAAAAAAGCCTGTGAAATATCCAAAACCATACCAGCATAAACAACATACCAGCCTAGAGCAAGCAAGGCCATCAACCTGAAATATCAAACCTCAAGCAAAAACCTGTTAAGGCCATAAACCAGTCAAACCTGCCTTAAGCTTGCAATAAGCCTAAATCCTGTAAAAAAAAATCCTGTCAAGGCCATCAAACCTACTAAGCCATTAAACCTGTCAAAAGCCTAACACACCATCAAGCTCCTGTAAGACCAGCATATGCCAAAAAAAACCCTTAACCCTGTCAAAATCTTTCAAGCCCCTTAATCCTGTCAAAACCTTTCAAGCCCTTAACCCTGTTCAAAGATCATAATCAAGCCTAAAGAACCAGAGGCAACATCAAAGCATCCAAAGCTAACCCACAGGCCCTCAGAACCCTAAGCTCATCATGGGGAAAAGAAGAAGCAACATCACAGGCAATTCAAAGGCAACCAAAGAAACACGTTCAAGGCAACAAGCAGTAAAGGCAAAGGAGAAGAAGAAAGAGGTGAATTTACGAAGGGGTTTTCAGTCAACATCATCATAAAACCCTCAAATGGAAAAAAGATAAAGAGTATAGAAATACCAGGTTCACCAAAAGCCAATCTCATCACGCAAACCTTCTGCCCTTGGCCTCCGTAGCAACCACAACCTCCTCCTCCATCTCCAGGTAACGGTCGTCCTTCTTTCCCTTCAATACCTCAATAATCATTGCAATATGAACCAGAATCAGAAATGAACATAAAACACAAACACGCAATCGTAACCAAAACCTAATAAATTGAAAGATAACGTTCGTACCGTGAACCCGTAACTATCGCCCTAACGCCTTGACCGGAGGGAAGAAGAGGTGGTAACGCTGGTGGCTAGGGCGAGAAGATCAGAGCTTTGTATCCATGGCAAAAGACGAACGGAGAAGGCGAACGAAGCTAGCAACGGCGTTTCTGTCGCCCACCAAACCCTAAGCGTATCCAAATGAAAACACAATCAGAACCCTAAAACATTTCTGTGTCAAGACTTGGGCCTTGCCCGTTTCAACCGCGCCCAAGCCTTTTTGTTTTCCCAACTCACACCCCCCATTTCTCTGCTGCTTGGGCCATAACCCCATCCTTGAGCCCATTTCTGATTTTTTTTTCACACTATTTTCAAACCATCATTTCCTTTTCATACATATATAAATTAACATAATTCTTTTATTATTCATTTATATCAAATATTGATTTTCTCTAAAAAATTATTACATTTTCAATTACAATATATTTTTTCTCTAACTTAATATATTTTTTATAATATTACATTAATACTAAAATACATAAAAACACATTTTTTTTAAAACATTTAATTTAAATTTTCTTTGTACATACAAATAAAGAACCATTTTTTATTACACCATATAATTAAAATTGAAAATACCTTTTTCTTTTAATTAAAATATCTTTTTGTACATAACAAATAAAAATACATTTTTCTAATTTAATTCTTGATATTTGTTTAAAACATATTTTTTGTATATAATAAATAAAGATACATTTTTATACATAATTTAATTAGAATTTAAAACATTTAAGAAAAACATTCTTTTTGTATATATTAAATAATGCAAGATCACCAATCAAGGATTAATTAATAAACATTTAATTTTTCTTTAAGTTAAATAATACTTAATACACATTCAATTTCACATTTCGCACCTGTAAATAATCACATACACGTATACACGTACACTTACACAATACATTTACATTGCTCCTATACACATTTGCTTATATTTGTATATTCGTTACATTTACATTTGATCGATTCGATTTGGTTGTAACTTATTGGACACTATATTCCTAAGTCTCATCCCCATTCGTAAAGTTGTACCCCCACTCCCGGATACTTATTTTGTAATAGCGTAGATTTTACATTTTTCGCAATTTACCGCTTTCAATTATACCGTGGTTAGACCTAGGGTTTGCATGTACATAAAATCAAACGCTAGATAACCTAATACAAGACAAATACATGAAATCAATACACAATCACACTTGCACCCCTCTAGGGTAATCCCACACGTTGCCTTCCAAAATGGGCCATGCTTGCACGTCGAGTATCTTTGGCAAAACAAATTCAAATGATCATAAGTTCCTCGATGACGCTTTCAAATGTTGCATAAAACGGAATGATCATAGTCCCTTCAAAGCAAATTGCCAAATACACTTGGCACCATTGCATTCATGGTCCATACGATGACCCGCGCCCATCCCGAACAAACTTCCTAAACGCAAGATTGTCCACCAAATTCAATGGTGGAACAAAATTGTTAAAAAGGGTTGAAAACATAGAGAAAACCTTTGAGTACAATAGGGTAGACAAAACTCTTAGTTACTTGAGATCAACTTGCAAAAACACTTGCCTTCTTTTCAAAAACCACATTCCACAAGCACTTTCAGAACAAACTCTCAAAACATTTTGAAACATCTTTTCGAAAAGATACACACCTTTGTAAAATATTCTAGTAAAGAATTGTTACAAGGTTAGCCTAAGACAAGGCATATTCTTCCAAAACATTTTCAAAAACACACACACACACCATTTTCAAGCAATCGAAAATCAAGGCAAGTGATCTAAAAAACCAAGTAACTAAGAGACCATGGATAACCATGGATGAAAAGGGTGCTAATACCTTCCCTTTTCATAATCTACCCCCCGGACCCACGAAATATCTCAAAAGGTTTTTGCTGTGCTTTTTTAACCTTTCCTTTAGGATAAAATAAAAAGTCGGTGGCGAATCTTGCTCAACCGAACAAGTGCGAAAACAAACGCAAAACTCATAGTCAGTTCTCCCACCGTATCACACACATGGCGAATTACGTACTGAGGTACGATAGCCATGTAGAGAAAAGGAAAACATTTTGTGCCAATATTTATATGTCTTTACCATTTTCTGAATGATGTTCTTGATATTTTTATTGGCAGCTTCAACATCCCGATTCATCTTGGGTCGATAAGGTGATGATTTATGATGCTAAATCTTGAAATCATCACATAACTCATTCATCATCTTGTTGTTCAGGTTCGACCCATTGTTTGTAATAATTCTTCTAGGAAACCCATACCTGCATATAATGTTATGCTTGATAAACCGGGTAACCACTTGGTGAAATAATCAATGGTGACTAGTATAAATTGGTTTCCATTAGAAGCCATCAGTTTGATCATTTATATCATATCAATTCCCCACGTAAAAATAGCCAAGGTGAGCTCAGAACATTCAGGAGAGTTGGTGGTACGTGCATTTTGTAAGCGTAGATTTGGCATTTGTGACATGTCTTCATATAATGGTAGTAATCAGATTCCATCATTAGCCAATAATAACCTTCTCTTAATATTTTTCTAGCCATTACATGTCCATTTGTATGAGTCCCAAAGGTTCCTTCATGGATCTCTCTCATAAGCGCATATGCTTCATGTTTCTCCATGCACCTGAGTAACATCATATCATAGTTTCTTTTGTACAACACATCACCATTTAAAAAGAACTTCACAACTAGCTTTCATAGAGTTAGCTTGTTAATTATTGAGGCATTTTTCAGATACTCTTGTTTCTCCAAATACCTCTTGATATCATAGAACCAAGGTTTGTTATCTGGCCCTTCTTCAATGGCAAGATAGTGTGCAAGTTCTTCAAAATGTCTGATCGTGATGCACAGTTCGTGATTTGGCCAAGTTACCTTGAACATGGCTGAAAAAGTTGCCAAGGCGCCTACCATCTGATTTTCTTCTCATGGAATATGAGTGAAAGTGATCTCAGTGAATTTCATAGCTAGCTTTAAAACATGATCCCAGTATGGAATCAATTTGGGATGTCGAGTGTCCCAGTCATCGTTGACTTGGTATATGACCAATGATGAGTCTCCATATACTTCTAAGTGTTTAATCCTTATATCAATATCCGCTTCCAGACCCAAGTTATAAGCTTTGTATTCAGCGAAATTATTGGTGCAATCAAAACATAACCTTGCAGTATAAGGTTTATGAAAATTCTTTGGAAAAGTCAATACTACCCCAATACCATGTCCTAGTGCGTTTGAAGCACCGTCAAACATGAGTGTCTAACGTGCCCCTGGTTCAGGCCCCTCGTCAGGTCCCGATATCTTGTAGTCATCTATAACCATGACATCTTCGTCTGGAAAGTCAAACTTCATTGGTTGATATTCTAGCAACGATCTATGAGCTAGATGGTCATCTAATACACTACATTTTATTTCCTTTTAAGTAACATATTGGATGTCGTACTCGAATAGTAACATCTGCCATCTGGAAATTTTTTCTATAAGAGAAGGGTTTTCAAACACATACTTCAGGAGATCCATTCTTGATATTAACCACGTGGTGTGAGTTAACATATATTGTCTCAGTCATTTAGTAACACAAGCTAAAGCACAATAAGTCTTATAAAGGAGTGAGTACCTGGTTTCACAGTCGGTGAATTTCTTGCTAAGGTAGTAAATTGCATATTTTTTCCTACCTATTTTATTGTGTTTCCCCAATACACATCTCATTGACCCTTCAAGCACTATTAAGTACATGATAAGTGGTCTTCCAAAAACCGATGGCAGCAAGATTGGTGGCTCTTGTAAATTTTATTTTATTGTTTCAAAGGTTGTCTGACAGTCATCATTCCACTCCACTGTTTGATTTTTTCGAAGTAATTTAAATATAGGCTCGGACGTAGCACTTAGGTGTGATATGAACCTTGAGATGTAGTTCAATCTTCCTAAAAATCCACAAACCTCTTTTTTTGTTCTTGGTGCTGACATTTCTTGTATGGCCTTTGTTGTACCCCAAAATTTGTCCTCTTTATTTTCTATCTCTAATTGGGTTATACTTTCTTAACATCCGCATATATGCATATCATTGGATTCATGCTCATGAGATCAAGGTATCTTGGTCAACACAACAAAGCTCCCGTATTTGATCAACGCATGTCGAGTTGTTGAAAATTTGGGGGTTTTCGGTGAATTTTAAGAAGTGTGAATGGGAAACAATTTTTCAGTTGATTTGAGGTTGGAAGTTCATATCTCCTGTTTGGAACGGTGTTTTGGATTGACTCTTGAGGTTTTGAAACCGTCTCGAGGTTCTCTCCAACTTTCTTGTTCGGACCAAAAGCTAAATCTCGGACGAAGGTCCCCAAATACGTCATTCTTTTGGAAGTTATACAGTGAAAAAATACAAAGGAAATGGGTTGAACCATTATTTTGTGTGTGCTAAAAAATTCATAACTATTGGATGAATTGTCGTATGCGCACGGTTTGATTTCCAAAATTCCTTCTCAATGTCATCTTGATTTCATCTTTAGATAATAAAAGCGGATTCAAAAAGGAAGGACCCATAAATTTTGAGTTTCTGAAGACATGTTTGTGTTGAACCAAAATTCATTTGTATTAATGTTTGATACAATAAGATTCATATCTCACTCGGTCGTTATCGTATTAAGTTGGTTCTGGTGGTGTCGGTTCATGAAATTCGTCTACTACAGCTTATATTTAGATGCTAAAACCAAACGGTGACCCAAAGGTTCTTGTTTTTGATCTTCTTCGCGTGTGACACAATAAGATTTTGCATAGGAAATTATTTTTGCTTGACACATTGTCAACAAAACTTAAAAAATTTATAACTTCCTCGTCACTTATCCGATTGAGCCTGTTCTTTCGGCAAGGCGTCACAAATTTGATTATCTTCATTTATCATGTTGGAACTTTTTGAATATTCCATATGGATGATGATGTGGCATTTCACAGTCGTGTCGGGCTCACACTTTCAAGTCAAGGGCCAATCCAATTGCACATCCTAGGCCCAATCGGCCCATGTATATAATCTCAAAATCTGATTTTTGTAAAGGGAAAACTCTCATAATTTAATAATTCTCATTAACACAAAAATCTTTTCTCTCAATTTTCTCAAAGATCAAATCCAAGTTCTACAACCTTTTCATCAAGAACACAACAACAATTTCATCAAAATTTGAAAGTCAATGATCAAGAGCAATTCTTCTCCAATCATTGATCTATTTGTTGTGATATCTAAACCTAAGCCTCCTCGTCACTTCTATCGATGAGTTTTCTTGAATTAAGCACTTTTGAAATAAGTGATTATTTGAGAAGCACTTTTTAATCAAGCATGAATTGAATCTAGGTTTAATTTTGAATTGAGAATATAGATCTAAGCCTAGAATTGTAATTTGATTTGATCATCATGTGTAAATCCAGAATTGGATAGTTGAAATAAGTGTTTATTGAATTAAGTTGATTCTCATGAAAGTGCTTAATTGATGAAATAAATTGATAATGTTGCATTGAGGTTTAGTTGTTGATCTTAATCAAGCATGTGGAATTTGAATCTAGACCTTAAATTATGAAAAATATTGTGTTGAGTGTGTGGAGATTTGGTGTTTGAACAATTGCCTAAGCCATGGGCCAAAACCTCAAAAAAGTGGGAAACACTACTTTCTGCCTTCTAGTAACCGGTTACCACCCTTTCCAACAACTAAATTTTGAAAATTTGCATGTGGTAACCGGTTACCCATTTATGTTAACCAGTTACCTCAAAACAGTAGCATTTTCCCTAAATTTTTGAGTTATGGTAACCAGTTACCTCAAAACAATAACGTTTTCTCTAACTTTCCGAGTTATGGTAACCGGTTACCCAATTATGGCAACCGATTACACATACAAAAAAAAATAGTTTTCGCTTTGTTTTAATGCATGTTTGCAGACATTTACTTGTTAATTCTAACTCCTTTTGTGAATGTTTTGTAAGGTACATTGTTAGGCCTTCAACCTTTAATTAGAACGTGATTATTGTTTAAAGGGTGCTTCATGCGATCACTTGTTAGTGAAAGTTTGTGTATGATGCATAAATGTTATTATTCTTGCATAAATCCTGTTTCGTGCAGGTACCCTGGCATCACACGGATGTGTCTTCTACACATTCCATCGTGTGATTGTTGTGTCATATACTGTATGAATTGTATTTCGTGCAAGTACCTTGGCATCACACGGATGTGTCCGCTACACATTTCTCCGTGTGAGTGTTATTTTATATGATGTAAGGAATGTGTTTCGTGTAGGTGTATTTTGATATTCGGATGTGTCTGCTACATATTTCAGTCTTGATTTGTTGATATTTTGACGCTTAGGCTGATGGTATTTTCTCTATTGGTGATAACAGCTCGCGAAGTTTTCTTGTTTTTCTTTATTCTTGCTTATCATCTATGGATTGTTATACGTTTGGTACATTTCCCATCTATTTTTCTTCCCATATCTTATTGCTTTCTAGAGATCATGTCAAGTAGGGCTTTTATCGCTTTCCTTTCCACGAGAAGTAGGAATAGAGATGTATGACAGGGATCTCCGTTGTTGATCCTGTCAGGAATCCCTCTGGTTTATTTAAAGACCCGTTTAGGGAAATTCCATATTATGTGCATTATATGTTCTACTTGTGCTTGTTTAAAATCCTACCTTTGAAGTAGGTATTCCAACGGTGTGTTTATATTTGTGCTCGCATATTCCCACACCCTAATAAATCCTCAAAAGGGGGCGAGCATAAAGGGTTTGTAATAAACCCCCGCATTTCGTGTGTGTCATCCTTAGCGCATGTTGTATGTCGACGCTTTGGGTTTATGCAGATCATGTGTATCGAGTCGGTCAAGTGAGAAGGGTTTCGCAATCAAACCCCACACTTTGTCAAGAGTTCGCAATGGCCATTGCTGACACTTTGCTACCGGCCTGTTTTCTTCGGGTGATCCGCTCCCCTTAGCTAAAGTAATACTTTTATTTTTTATTTCATCTCATACTCTCGCTTGTTTGCTTCAGGTGATCTTCTCTCATTAACTAAAGCATTTTCTCTTTGTACCCCCTTCCCCTGAGTCAGTATACCTCGATTGTGTGCTTTTTCCAAAGCACTTGCTTTGTACATACCATGCTCCCTTAGGACGTGCTTGTTTCTTTCCCGGTTTGAGCTAGACATTAGGATAAGTATCCATGCATGCTAACATAGGGTAGAGATTTCCCTTGTCAAACTCAACCTTAGGGTTAATCATTGTATGATAACATCAGTGTTATATTTAAGATATTTTCCCTTAGATGTTTTTCTTTTGCATCCTTGCATTAGTACTAAAACTCTTTTCTTGAAAAAATGCATAAACCATCTAACAACTTTCAAATCCTTCTATAAGGTAAAAAAACACTAACCGCCTCCATTCTTTTTCCAATGGGCTTTTCTCTTCTAAGAGCACGTTAGTTCCTTTCTACTAAAAAATACAAACCCACCAAAACTAATGAGCCGAACTACGACTACTCTGATTCCTTAAAAGGGATACGTAGGTAGAGGCTTTTTGTGGGGCCTAATCAAGCATATCTTTGTAGAAATCTCTTTCATTTCACCATACTTTCTTTTCCTTTTCTTTTGCATGCATTCCCTCTTTCTTTTTATTTTAAACCTTAGACATAGACTTTGACCGCACCCATTAGATTAGAATAACAAGAGTGGATACCATAGAGTACTACGAGCGTGTGGGATGCTAATACCTTTCTCTCACGTAACAGACTCCTTACCTGTATCTCTTGGTCATTCAACCTTGATTTCACCCTTCTCAGGTTTATTCGATGTTTACCTTTCCCTTCCCGTGAGATAAAAAACGTTTGATGGAGACTTCATTGATTTCATCTTGATGATTTGTCTAGCCGGTTGTTTTAGCTGGTGTGATACGGTGGCAGAACCGACTGTTTGAACGCTGGTTTGCGTTTTGTGTTTGCAAAATGTCGCGGTAAGCAAGAGTCGCCACCGACTTTTATTTCATCCAACCGAAAAGGAAAAAAGTATAGAAAACATCCTTTTTCGAGATATCTCTGAGTACGGGGAGTAGATTATAGAAAGGGAAGATGTTAGCACCCTTTCTATCCATGTTTTCCCATGGGCTCTTAGGTATTTTCTCATCTTTTTAAAATTGCTTGTGTATGTGCTTTGTTTTTTTTGAAAAGTTTGACTTCTTGATAACCCTTGTATCAGTCCTCAAAGGTGTGACGAAGTTTGTTTTGAAATTTTGTTTGAAAAGTGTAAGTGTGAAATGTTTTGGTTTGAGCAAGTACCTACTAGCATCTACCTACTCGAAAAAAGATCGTTTCTATTCTTGTTTCCTTTAGACAACGCTATCCTACTATTGAGAAATAGGTAGCACCGTCGTTGGAGTTGTAAGGGTCAATTCAAAAGGGATGTACGATCACAAAATCAATATTAGGATAACTTAGTGTTGTACCCTAAAATTTGCCCTCTCATATTCCTCAAAACATTGCAAGAAAAATCTCCAAGTTGCTCAAATTTGCTCAAGAGTGGGCCAGACAAGTCATATCCTAAGGCAGTCAACCCCAAATTAGGGTTTTGTGTTACATAAATATCCTTGAGTACAAATGACCTCAAGTGCTCCGTAATGTCCTAATATGTTCTCAAGATCATCCATGTCAAATTTAAGCCTTGCAGAGGAAGTTTGCTCAGTCAATTGCTCAAAGGGTCCAAAAATCGACAGTGCTAGGGCAAAAGTCAACTATGAGCTATATACAGTCAAACTTCAAGATTTTTTGTCAACATTATCATTTTGAAGGATATTTCATCATTTGATCAAGGGTTTATCATGATTCATCAAGGATTTCTCAAATTCATCAAGACTCAAAAGTTGCTAAATTAGGGTTTTGCAAGAAAAGTCAATTCAAATTTGACCAAGCATAACTTTCTCATACTTTATGAGAAATGACCCATCCAAAGCTCATTTTGAATAGGATGCAATTCCTTACAATCCATATTCATACCCCAAGATCAAAAAATTCACTCACAAGAAATTACAAATTTGGACATTATAGGTCATTTTTGAAAGTCAACAAAAACACCTTTTTTGCCAAAGCTTATAGCTTGAGCATGGAATATCTAAATGAGATTATACCAAAAGGGTTGTTTATAGGACATCTCAAGCTTTCTAAAAAGTCCAAGAACACCTCCAAAAGTTAAAAATTGAATAAGTTATGCATTGTTGAAGTTGGACATTTTTGCAAAATTGCCAAAAGTCAACTATCCCCAAAACTTCAAATTTTGTCAAATGGGCCCATTCTTTTCCACTTGATTTGAGCTTGCATCATTGTCCACGTGTCCTATCTTCATCCATGAGCCCATATCTTATTTTTATTATTTTATTTTATTTTTTATTGAATTTATTCATTTTAAATCAAATTAAATCATATAAAATCCAAAGCTTTGATTACCTAAGATTTTTTGGCTGTTTCAGGTTGTAATTATCATCATTACCATCATCAAACTCGAATCATACATTATCATGTGCAAAAAGATTGAAAATTGGCAAATTTGCAAGTTGTAAAGAGTGAATCAAATCAAATCCCAACGCATTGATTTAGAGAGATTCAATCCAAAATTGTTACCCTAATACATTCCATAGTACATAAGCAAGCAAAAGGAATCAAAATAAGGGTTAGAGGCTGCAGAAAGAGGCAGAACAAAGTGTGAAAAAAGTCACCAGAAGCTTGAATTCGAAATCATAGCTAGAGGCGTTTTCAGAAGCCAAAACCTATCTCAATCGTTTCCTGGGTGTTCACTCAATCTTTCTGGATCAAAAGCAAGCTTGCTCACACGCCCATACACGCTGTAAGTCCCTTGTTACCTAGCTCTATTCTTGGATTCGGTTTGGTCCATTCTGGCATCATTTGAATGAAATAATTGCATAATCATAACCCTCATGTTATTTGCAAACCTTTGGCAATATTCAATTTGGTTTATAGGCGCTGTAACCCCAAAACACCATAGCTAGGGTTGCGTTTTTGTTTTTAAGGATTTTTATTTCTAGTGAAATTGGTCCATATAATGGGCATGGTTGCACTCAGGAGAAGGAGACGAATCCAACCATGCCCTTGAAGGTCATTTTTATTGCCTGGAATTGATTTTTGGATCGAGCTGTGTTTTTAGCTGCGGATTCAAATCCGCAGGTAAAATTACAGTAGTGGAAGGATAGGGATGAAGAGCTGGCGTTCACCCATTAGCCTATTCAAATGTATTTCGCGCGTTTTGTTTTTTTCTGATCAATAAGCGTTGTTTTGTTTTATTATTATTTTTTTGTATACTACTTACAAATGAAACAAGGCAGCGTAGTGGTAAGGGGCACATTCAATGATCATCAGGACCTGGGTTCGAATCCCAGGTCCCCCACTTTCTTGATAATTTTATTTTTCAGGTGATCACATGTACATCCAAGCGTGTAGCCCACCATGGTCCATCAATCTTCCAATTTCCAGATGGCCCAAGGCCAACTTTGATGGCCAAGATCTAATAGTCCACATGGAGCCAAGTCAGCGCATGCACACCAGATCACCAGGAGTCAACAAAGGCCAGCGCTTTTTGGCCCTTCCTATTGCTGTTCAAACTCCTAAATCAGGCCCATACCCCCCCCCCCCCCCCCCCCCCCCCTTTCTCTCATATTATTTTGTTTATTTATTTAATTTCATTTTATTAATTGCCTAATTATTTTTATTAAATTACTAACCAATCAAAAATTATTTTCTTTAAAAAAAACCATAAAAATATTTTCTTTATCAAATCAAATTTTTATTTTTATTTTATTAATAAATAATAATTAATTGATTTAGGTTTTAATTAGAATAAATTTAACATATTTTTGTAAATAATTAAAATTAACTAGACTTAATTAGGTTTTACTAATTCAATTAATTTTTATTTCTTTCTTAAAATACCAAAAAAACCAAAAAAAAAATTATTTTTATTAATTAATTTATGTATTAATTTAGTAATTAATTTAAGTTAATTTCCTTCTTAAAATAAAAAACAACAAAAAAGATCTTTTCTTTAACAAAAAGGGTCAAAACCCTAAATTTGCGCTCGATTTAATTTCCCGCACGCGATTCATTTTGTTTTATCCTATTATGTATCTGATTCCGGTTTGTAATAGTTAATAGGACCTTTTATTTATTTATATCGCTTTATTTATTTTTAAAGGATTTGTCTTTGGCGATGTAAATACCCGACGCCTTGTAATTTAATTTCCGCATTTTATTTCCGCAAATTATAACTGTTAGATGTTTGATAAGAGGATGGCATGATAAGACTGAATGTTTAAACCTAAAATCAACTTAGATCACCTTTAAAATGTACAAAGATAAAAATAACTGAAAATGACACACTCGCACATGCGCACTCTTAGGGTACACCCCACTTGGTTGCCTTCATACGCGGTCATTGAGTATAGGTTGTTTTAGAGGTCGTCCTCTTGTCTAAAGATCATAGTTGCCTCAAAATGGTTGCCTCGAATATTGTTGCCTCAAACAAATGATCTAAGACATTAGGGTTACCGCTAAGGCATCCTAACATTGCTTTGGTGACCGTCAGTCCCGCATTCGAATTGACCCTCAAACTCCAACGACGGTGCTACCTACTCATCAATAGTAGGATAGCATTGTCTAAAGGAAATTAGCATAGAATGATTCCTTTTTCGAGTAGGTAGATGGTTCTTAGATACTTGCTCTTTCAAAAAAACAAAAACTTTTCACACTTACACTTTTCGAACAAAGTTTTCAAAAACACTTCATACACTTTTGAGGACAGAAGCAAGAGCTAAATCGAAGTTTTCAAACAAAAACTTTTTTTTCAAACCCACAAAGCACAAAGAAAACAATTTTGAAAACAATATGAGCAAGTTCCTAAGAGCCCGTGGATAACCACGGATAGAAAGGGTGCTAACACCTTCCCTTTCTATAATCTACCCCCCGAACCCTAGAAATATCTCAAAAAAGGAATTTTTATGTGCTTTTTTCCTTTCCTCGTTGGATAAAATAAAAGTCGGTGGCGACTCTTGCTTACCGCGACATTTTGTGAAACCAAACGCAAAATGCAAACCAGCATTCCAAAAAAACAGTCAGTTCTTCCCACCGTATCACAGAACTGGCGACTCTGCTGGGGATATCTTATAAGTGGGGTGTACCTTAGGAATAGTTCATAATGTTTTCAATTGCTTGACTTGTATGCTTTATCATTGTGGGTTGAATCGGAGTTACTATAGATCCTAACCCGGATCTGGGGGATACCCTTTAGGTAAGTAGCCATAAACTGTGAGGGAACTGTACGGCGTAGACCGATACGGTTGAAGCAGTAGCTATGTTGGTGTGGCACTTTAGTATGTACCTATATCCCTTGTGGCGCAACGAGGAGAATATGGGTCTGCTAAGGGGTCATTAAGCACCAACTGACCTTAGAACGTTTAAATTGACCAACTTGGCCATAGAACAGTAGCAGTATGCCACACTCATTGAGACTAAACTCTCGCGATGATTCCGGCCGCAAGAAAAGGTTGCTAAACTGGAATTATGACTGATCGAGGGTAGTCCGTGATATTGAGATCCTCTAGAACCCGGTTACTATTTTTAGGACAGGTTTAAACCAACTGAACTGAAAGAGGGTAGTACCTAAGCTCCTTGCTAGCCTGAAATCTAAGGGCTCTCTGTGTGACTTATGTGCCTTTACCATGTTTTCTATTTGTGGATACTTGTGGTGTGTTTTCTATCATGACATCATGACATCATGACATTTCATACATATTGCATTGGACTAACCCATTTCAAAGACAGAGGAGATTCATCTTTGTTCTGTTTTGTAGGTCATGGAACCCATGCGTAGAAACACCATTCGGATCAACTTTGTCCAGTTTCCCCACTCTGCTTAAGGAATTGGTTGCAAAGGTTTCAGATACTATCTCCTTTATCAGAAGACATGGGAACCTCCTTGGTTTAGTCACCTCCAAGATGGATGAATAAATGATGAGTGTCTTAGTCCAGTTCTTTGATCCGTTATACCATTGCTTAACTTTTCTGGACTACCATTTGGTCCCTACCTTGGAAGAGTTCTCTGATCTACTTGGTATCTCTATTCTGGAGCAGACCCCATTCACATGTTGGGAGAAGATCCTTAGGCCAGAAGAGATTGCTTCAGCCCTCCATCTGACAAAGGCTGAGTTAATGTCTAACTAGGAAACTCGTAGTGGAACAAAGGGCTTCTTGACTAAATTCTTGGTTGATAAGGCTAATCAGTTCTGGGACAGTCTAGACTTCCAGGCATTTGAAGACATTCTGGCTCTTTTGATTTATGGTCTGGTTCTGTTTCCAAACTCAGATGCTTTTGTTGACGTGAATGCGGTGAAGATTTTTATGTCCGGTAATCCTGTGTCCACTCTCTTGGGTGACATTTTACACTCTCTTTATGCTTGTACCGCTCGGAAATGTGGAACCGTTATGAGTTGTGCTCCATTGCTGGAGATGTGGTTTATTTGTCACCTCCCCAAATCAATTTTGAAGAACAAGGAAGGCATGGGTTGGGCCTACAGGATTATGTCTCTCTCTCATGATGCCATCATTTGGACTATCAAGGGTATGGAAGACGTGGCTATTATTGATCGCTGTGGGGAATACCCCAATGTTCCACTGATAGGAACCCATGGAGGGATCACCTATAATCCATGTTTGGCCTTACGTCAGTTTGGGCGAGCTAGGAGGGAAGGACCTCATGAGTTACTAATGCCAAGTATTGTCTTTGATTTCCAAGGGGGTAGTGACGAGCAACGCCGCAGATTCATAAGAGCTTGGGATAGAGTACACATGTCTGATCCACACGAGCTGGGTGCAAAGACTTCTCTACCAATGGAGCCATATCTCCGATGGGTTTGTATACGTGCCCAAAAGCTAGGAATGCCCTATGAAGCTGTCTTGCCTATCATTGTTGAAGTTGATGATGAGGAAGGGGTTCCTCCTACCATCCTCCATCCATACATGCCTACTGACATTGAGGCATTAAAGAGATCGTGGATGCAGCTGAGAGAAGAGCGGGATACTTACCGAGAAAAGTATCATGAGCAAGAGCAGAAGATTCAGAAGTTGACTAGACGGCTGGAGAACGAGCAGATCCTCAATGACTATGTCTTCACCGACAAGAAGCGACCATGGGAGCACTGATTGTCTTTTGATTATTTCTAGTTTTGATTTACTTTCCAGTTTTTCTTTCTTGTAACGCCTTAAAGGCATCTGTTGAACAATTGATTTTGAAGTTTATCTAATAAAAGTGTGTTTCGTTTTGTTTACAAATTTGAATCCCTAACATCTTTGAAATCATATCATGCGCATATCATTCCCATGCACCTCATAACAGGCACCCCTACAGGTTTTCTCATCTTCCTCGCTGTTAATTTCAGCATCATGTCTGCTGAACCATCAACTGAGCAAGCGATCAAGGCTTTACAGGATCAAAATGCCCAGTTCCAAGAATTGTTCATGAACCTGTCTAAGGGACAGCAAGATCTGAAGGCCCTTATCCTGAAAGAGAAGAAGAAGAAGAAGAAGAAGAAGAAGAAGACTGTCTTATTTAATATGGGTCGCAGATTCGAAAATGATTTGCGAGAAGAGGTTGATTTGACCCCCTCATCTAGAGGGAAAGATAATCAGGAATAAAGGAGGGCTCCTAGCCCTGTGGTTTCATAAAACGAGACGGACTTTGACAAAGACCAGTATCCTCCGGCTGAGGATAGATACAAACAACTGGAAGATCGTTTGAGTGCGATGGAAGTTCAGAAAGTGCCTGGTCTGGACTTTGGTGATCTGGGTCTGTCATCTGGGGTGGTGATTCCCCACAAGTTCAAAGCACCGATCTTCGCTAAATACGATGGGGTTTCTTGTCCGAAATTGCACCTCCGTTCGTATGTTAGGAAGATTCAGCTGTACACCGCTGACAAGAACCTTTGGATCCACTTATTTCAAGACAGTCTCTCAGGGACTCAGCTTGAATGGTTTTACCAATTAGAAGGAGCTAGCATCCGTAATTGGGAAGATTTGGCTGCTGCTTTCTACAAGAAGTACCAATACAATGCCGACCTCACTCCCACGCGTACCCAACTCCAGGGTATGTCAATGGGTGCGGGTGAAGGTTTCAAAGATTATGCCCAGAAGTGGAGGGACCTCGCTGGAAGAGTGTAACCACCCTTGGCTGATAGGGAGCTAGTGGATATGTTTCTGGGGACCTTGTATGGTCCATATTTCAACCATCTGATTGGAAGTTCTTCGTCTGGGTTTACAGAGCTGATCATGACCAGGGAAAGGATTGAGGCCGGTATTAAATCCGGTAAAATAAAGAAGGGTGCTTCATCAAGCACCGAGAAGAAGCCTTTTAAGAAGGAGTCTAGTGCTGTTTACAGTTCAAAAAGTCATAATAGACCTGAACGCCGCCAAACTGTTAATGCAGTGGTTATATCAAGACTTGCTGGTGCTCCTCAGCGCAACAATCAGTCAAGGGCCGAGAGACCGCGAAGGCAATTCACTCATCTCAACATGACTTTATCTCAGATTCTGCCACAGTTATTGAAAACCAATCTAGTGATTCCAAGGGAGGCCCCGAAGAATCCAAATACAACATCACCGAAGTACGATCTGAATGTCCACTGTGCTTTTCACTCTGATAGCCGGGGGCATGATACGGATGATTGCTGGGTTTTGAAGAATAAGGTACATAACCTGATTGATGCCAAGGAGATCGAGTTCGGAGCACCAGAAAATCCTAAACATGACGCAGGGGTGAATGCTATCGGGGATGACGATGTGAAGAGTTTGATATTGACAGCTGGATATACCCAACTGCCGATGGTGGATTAAGCAACTGGACATCGAAGGATTCTATGCCCGTTTCTGTTATCACCCAGTAATGAGACTTTTGTTTTGTATTTGTAACAGACAATCTTTTAAACTTTACGGCCCGGTGTCTTACCCGGGGCACCGTGGCTTCATTTGTGAGGGCTTTATGTGTGTCATCTACATATATCATTAATAAAAGCATTGGACGTTTCTTGCATTTCAAATTTTGCGCTCCTTGTTTTCCTTTTATCATATATTGCAAAACAACTATTTTACACACACTCACATATACAGGTCTACATCCACTCTGGATCCCACTGATAACAACTCTGCTACTGCCAGTCATGACTTTGAAAGTCCGATCAACTTGGCCGAAGACGAAGGTGAAGATGATTGCGAAGTTCCTGGTGAACTTGCTAGACTGCTACTTCAGGAAGAGAGGGCCATACAGCCGCATGAAGAGCCCATGGAATCAATGAATCTGGGTACAGAGATAGACAAGAAAGAGGTCAAGATCGGTGCAAATCTGGAAGCTAGTGGTAAACAACGGTTGATTCAGATGCTGCATGACTACGTTGAAATCTTTTCCTGGTCTTATGAAGATATGCCTGGGTTGAATACCGATATCTTGGTTCATCGATTTCCTACCAAGGAAGACTGTCCTCCAGTGAAACAGAAGGTCCGCCGAATGCATCCGGAGATGTCTGAGAAAATCAAGGCTGAAGTTATGAAACAGTTTGATGCCGGTTTTCTAGCAGTTACTTCTTACCTGCAGTGGGTGGATAACGTGGTTCCTGTACCGAAGAAGGATTGTAAGGTTCGAATGTGTGTTGACTATAGGGATATGAACAGGGCAAGCCCCAAGGATGATTTCCCTCTGCCTCATATCGATGTTCTGGTTGACAACACCGCACATCATAAGGTCTTCTCTTTTATGGACGGATTCTCCGGTTACAATCAGATTAAAATGGCTCCCAAAGACATGGAGAAGACGAATTTTGTTACTCAATGGGGTACCTTTTGCTACAAAGTCATGCCTTTTGGATTGAAAAATGCTGGGGCAACGTATCAGCGCGCCATGGTCGCTTTGTTCCATGACATGATCCATCATGAGATTGAGATATACGTCGACGACATGATTGCAAGGTCCCAGACTGAGGAAGAACACCTTGACCATCTTCATAAGCTATTCGACAGGTTGAAGTTGTACAACCTGAGGTTAAATCCGAACAAGTGCACCTTCGGGGTGAGATTTGGTAAGCTGATGGGTTTCGTTGTAAGTGATAAAGGCATTCAAGTGGATCCCGCAAAGGTGAAGGCTATATAGGAAATGCCAGCTCCTAGAACAGAAAAAGAAGTCAGAGGCTTTTTGGGACGTCTGAACTATATTTCCTAATTCATCTCGCACCTGACTGCTACTTATGAGCCAATCTTCAAGTTACTGAAGAAAGATCAAGTGGTAAGATTAAATGGTGAATGCCAGGCCGCTTTCGAAAGAATCAAAGAGTATCTCCAAGAGCCACCTATTCTAATGCCGCCAGTTGAAGGGAGACCTCTGATCTTATACTTGACAGTACTCGACAATTCGATGGGGTGTGTGCTGGGGCAGCATGACGAGTCTGGCTGAAAAGAGCATGCTATTTATTACCTTAGCAAAAAGTTTACCGACTACGAAACCCGATACTCGTTGCTTGAGAAAACTTGATGCGCTTTGGCATGGGCTGCTCGCCGGCTGAGACAGTATATGTTGACTCACACCACTCTATTGATATCAAAGATGGATCTAATCAAGTATATCTTCGAGAAGCCTGCCTTATCCGGAAGAATAGAAAGATCTTGACTGAGTATGACATCCAATACACGACTCAAAAGGCAATCAAGGGAAGTGTGTTGGCAGACCATTTGGCACATCAGGCAGTGGATGATTACCAGTCTATGAACTTCAAATTCCTGGATGAGAATATCATGTTGGTAACTGACTGTGAAACACCTGGACCGGATGAAGGACCTGAGGAAGGATCCCGATGGTCTATGTACTTTGATGGAGCTTAAAACGCTTTGGGTAATGGCATTGGCGCCGTGATCATATCTCCTAAAGGCTCTCATACTCCGTTTACCACCCGACTATGTTTCAATTGCACCAACAATATGGCGGAGTATGAAGCATGCATCATGGGTCTTCGAGCAGCAATTGACCTAAGGATTAAGTTCTTGAGTGTGTTCGGAGATTCCGCTCTCGTGATCAGTTAGATCAAAGGCGAGTGGGATATGAAACACCCAAGTCTTATTCCTTACAAGGAGTATGTATTGACGTTGCTTCCCCATTTCGAGGAAATAACCTTTGAACACTTCCCAAGAGAGGAGAATCAGTTGGCGGACGCGCTAGCTACGATTTCTTCTATGTTCAAAGTCAATTGGGACAACGAAGCTCCCCATATTATCATTGAAAGATTGGACGAACCTACACATTGTTGTGACATTGAAACTGAAGAGGTAACAGATAAACCCTAGTTCCACGAGGTGAAGAGGTATCTCGAGGCTCAGGAATATCCCGAGGGTGCATCTGTTAATGACAAGAAGTTTCTAAGGAGGTTCGCAGCGAAGTTCTTTATCAGCAATGATGTTCTTTACAAGCGTAATCATGATTCAACCTTATTGCGATGTGTGGATAAGAATGAAGCAGAAAGGATCATGACAAAGTTACATGAAGGTACCTTCGGAACTCATTCCAGTGGATACACCATGGCAAAGAAAATCCTTCGGGCAGGATACTATTGGTCCACAATAGAAGCCGGCTGTTATCAGCATTCTCGGACCTGTCACAAATTCCAAGTCTATGTTGATAAGGTGCACATACCTCCTGTTCCTCTGAACGTCTTGACAGCTCCGTGGCATTTTGCAATGTGGGGCATTGATATGATCGGCGAGATCAGACCTACGACATCTAACGGGCATCGTTTCATCCTGATAGCTATTGATTACTTCACGAAGTGGGTTGAAGCAGCTTCCTTTGCTACTGTAACCAAGAACGTCGTGGCATGGTTTATTGGGCACAATCTGATCTGTCGATATGGTGTAACAGAGAGGATCATTACGGACAATGGTACCAACCTCAACAATAAGATGATCACCGAACTCTGCAAACAATTCAAGATACATCATCACAACTCTTCTCCCTACCGGCCGAAGATGAATGGGGTTGTAGAAGCGGCTAATAAGAACATTAAGAAGATTGTGCAGAAGATGACAGTGACATACAAAGATTGGCACGAGATGTTACCATTTGCTCTTCATGGGTACCGTACCTCAGCACGGACATCAACATGGGAAA
This sequence comes from Vicia faba, assembly GCA_948472305.1. NCBI lineage: Eukaryota > Viridiplantae > Streptophyta > Magnoliopsida > Fabales > Fabaceae > Vicia > Vicia faba. The sequence goes on from OX451739.1 coordinate 844,799,006, forward strand.
CACCCTATTCCTTGGTATATGGTATGGAGGCCGTATTTCCCATTGAAGTTAAGATACCCTCTCTTCAGATTATGAAGGATGCAGGTTTGAGCAAAGATGACTGGATTCAGACTCGACTTGGTCAGCTGAACCTAATCGACGAGAAGAGACTTACTTCTATTTGTCATGGTTAAACATACCAAAAACAGATGATCAAGGCATTTAACAAGAAAGTTAGAAGACAAGAGTATCAAGTTGGAGACCTGGTTATCAAGCGCATTATGTTACCTCAAGGTGATCCCAGGGGCAAATGGACCCCTACTTACAAAGGGCCATTTGTGGTTAAGAACATTTTCTCCGGAGGAGCTATGATTCTAACCAATATGGATGGTGACGATCTTCCTCACCCCGTCAATTCAGACATAGTGAAAAGATACTACGCATGATCAAAGACCCGCTAGGTCGACTGGCTTAGGAAAAAATAAGGGCTACCCGGCGAACCAAAAGGGTTCGGGCAAAAATAAGGGATGAAAATGAAAAAATCTGTACACCCGGCAAGTCGAAAACCTGAAAAGGCGGCTTAGGCAAAAAAGGGTATCCCGGTGGACTGAAAACCCGAAAGGGCGGTCCAGGAAAAAATTAGGGATCAAAGCGTAACACTATGTCTCATTGGATCACCTTGCAACCAGACTTCGGTATTGACTATCAAGCTCGGACGGCGCTAATCAATCTGATCTACCTTCTACCAAGTAGCAAAGTGATGAGATGCTCGAGGACATAAAGGCAATAGCAGAGTTGGAACCCAGTGGAATTATTCACATAGATGTTTTGTTTAGTTTTTCACAAATTGTGTAAATTCTATTATTCGGCGGTGTTCTCTTACTAGGACGTCAGCCTCTTGTACAAAAACGCCTATTTACAGGCCAAACTTCAAAATCAATACAATTCATTTTCAAAGAAATTTCAAACTGTTTTTCTTTTATCTGTTTTGTTTTGCAAAGAACGTCCAATGTTCATTTTTGATATATGCATTTGACATTAATTACTGCTCATAAATATTTACATACAAAACAAAAGATCATTACTCGTAATATCAGAAACAGGGGCAAATAAGAATTGTCCAAGCTGTACGGATGCTTTACCCACCAGGTACAAGGTAAATTCAGTTGAAGAATATGGTTTAGGTACTTTCACTCCCCGCAGAGTAAGACAGTAATGACAGCTCTCCCCATCTGAGACTTGCAATTGTGAATGAATCGGTAATATTCTCCCAAAGCAGAGTTTATTTACCATCAACACTGAAAGGTCTTAATATTCCCCAGCGGAGTATAAGAATATTCCCCGGCAGAATACAAAATATCCCCAGTGGAGTTTGAATTTTTTCCCAGCGCAGTCTGAAAAAGTTTCCTCAGTGGAGTTTGGAGAATCATCCCCAGTAGACTTTGGAAGATTGTCCCCAGTAGAACTCAAAGGATTATCCCCTTTAGAGTCTAAAAGGTTATCCCCAGTGAAGCCGCAACTGAAAGATCATCCCCAACAAAGTTCTTTCCTTTCACAAACAAGAAGTCAATCCCAAATAGGTTCAGTACCACCAGCAACGGTAATTCATCCCCAGTGAAATTTATAGGTGGAATCCTCAGCAAAACATCTCTTCTCCACAGAGTAGTCTCCTCATCAGTTTATTCCCCAACGGAGTTATCCTCTCCCGCAGGTTTATTCTCGGAATCATCTTCAATCGCCATCCCTAGCGGAAACGAAGAATTCAACTTTTTTTTCTCCAGCAGTTATCCGGGATTTATTTTCCCCAGCTAAAACATTACATTTCCATACATCATGACACATGCATATACGCATCATACAACACAATCTCATTTATTTTGAGAACATCATTGCTTGATATATATCATGCATTGCATACGACTGACCTTTACTTTTCAGGAAGGATGCAGTTAGGTTCTCAGCTATGTCGAAGAACTGACTGGTTCTTAAATCTCAACTGAATTATCATCGGTTTAATTACAGATAAGGTTCTCAATCTCGACAATTTTCCTCCGTCGAAGTGCAGACGAGTTCTTAAATCTCAACAGAATTATCCTCCGTTGAAATAACAGACAGTCCTAGATCTTGATGAAGATGTTTCCCTCAGTCGAAGAGCTGACCAGTTCTTAAATCTCAACTGAATTATCCTTGGTTGAATTACAAATAAGGTTCTAAATCTCGACAATTTTCCTCCATCGAAGTGTGGACGAGTTCTTAAATCTCAACAGAATTATCCTCCGTCGAAGTAACAGACAGTCCTAGATCTTGATGAAGATGTTTCCCTCAGTCGAAGAATTGACCGGTTCTTAAATCTCAACTGAATTATCCTCGGTTGAATTACATATAAGGTTCTCAATCTCGACAATTTTCCTCCGTCGAAGTGTGGACGAGTTCTTAAATCTCAACAGAATTATCCTCCGTTGAAGTAACAAACAGTTCTAGATCTTGATGAAGATGTTTCCCTCAGTCGAAGAACTGACCGGTTCTTAAATCTCAACAAAATTATCATCCGTTGAAATAACAGACAGTCCTAGATCTTGATGAAGATGTTTCCCTCAGTCGAAGAGCTGACCAGTTCTTAAATCTCAACTGAATTATCCTTGGTTGAATTACAAATAAGGTTCTCAATCTCGATAATTTTCCTCCGTCGAAGTGTGGACGAGTTCTTAAATCTCAACAGAATTATCCTCCGTCGAAGTAACAGACAGTCCTAGATCTTGATGAAGATGTTTCCCTCAGTCGAAGAATTGACCGGTTCTTAAATCTCAACTGAATTATCCTCGGTTGAATTACATATAAGGTTCTCAATCTCGACAATTTTCCTCCGTCGAAGTGTGGATGAGTTCTTAAATCTCAACAGAATTATCCTCCGTTGAAGTAACAAACAGTCCTAGATCTTGATGAAGATGTTTCCCTCAGTCGAAGAACTGACCGGTTCTTAAATCTCAACTGAATTATCCTCGGTTGAATTACATATAAGGTTCTCAATCTCTACAATTTTCCTCCGTCGAAGTGTGGACGAGTTCTTAAATCTCAACAGAATTATCCTCCGTTGAAGTAACAGACAGCCCTAGATCTTGATGAAGATGTTTCCCTCAGTCGAAGAACTGACCGGTTCTTAAATCTCAACTGAATTACCCTCGGTTGAATTACAGATAAGGTTCTCAATCTCGACAATTTTCCTCCGTCGAAGTGTGGACGGGTTCTTAAATCTCAACAAAATTATCCTCCGTTGAAGTAACAGACAGTCCTAGATCTTGATGAAAATGTTTCCCTTAGTCGAAGAACTGACCGGTTCTTAAATCTCAACTGAATTATCCTCGGTTGAATTACAAATAAGGTTCTCAATCTCGACAATTTTCCTCCGTCAAAGTGTGGACGAGTTCTTAAATCTCAACAGAATCATCTCCGTTGAAGTAACAGACAGTCCTAGATCTTGATGAAGATGTTTCCCTCAGTCGAAGCACTGACTGGTTCTTAAATCTCGACTGAATTATCCTCGGTTGAATTATAGATAAGGTTCTAAATCTCGATAGATTTCCCCCTAGTTGAATTACAGACAAGTTCTTAAAACTCAGCAGAGGTGTTTTCTCAGTTGAAGTACATGCAAGTTCCTAAATCTCAACAAAGATCAGACTTCCCCAGTGGAATCTTCCGTAACAACAGGTATGCAAGCTCGCTGTGATCGGTGGGAACGAGAACTGACTGTTTCTTAATGCTGGTTCGCGTTTGTGTTTGTTTTCACAAAGTGTCGCGGTAAGCAAGAGTCGCCACCGTCTTTTATTTTATCCAACAAGGAAAGGACAAAAGCACAGAAAAATTCCTTTTCGAGATTGTTTCTCGGGTTCGGGTGGTAGATTATAGAAAGGGAAGGTGTTAGCACCCTTTCTATCTGTGGTTATCCACGGGCTCTTAGGTACTTGCTCACTATGTTTTCAAAAGTTTTCTTTTCTTTGTGATTGTGGGTTTTGAAAACAGTTTGTTGTTTTGAAGAAAGTGTAAGTGCGAAAAGTTTGTTTTGTTTTTAAAAGGAGCAAGTGTTTAAGAACCTCTACCTACTCAAAAAAGGAATTTTTAATTGTGCAACTATCCTTTAGACAGTGCTATCCCACTATTGAGGAGTAGGTAGCACCGTCGTTGGAGTTTTTCGGGTCAATTCGATTTTAGGGACGTGTGGTCACTAAAGCAACGTTACGACGCTTTAGTGGTAATCCTAATGTCTTAGATCATTTTTTTATCGAGGCAACCATTTCGAGGAAACTTATGATCTTGGGACGAAAGGACGACCTCTAAAACATCATATACTTAATGACCACGCTCGAGGCAACCAAGCGAGGTGTACCCTAGGAGTGGCATGTGCAAGTGTGTCAATTTTCAGTTGAATTATCTTTACATGTCATGGTGAGCTACGATTGATTTTAATATAAGAGTTAATCTTGTCATGCAATCCTAGTTAGCATACATCTAAACAGTATATGTACAGGAATTTAAAGTGCGGGAATTGTAAATCCTACGCTATTACAAAGCTTCGGGAGGGGGATTATTTACATGTCCAAAAATTGGGGAAATAAAAGCAGTAAAGAAAAAGGTCTTAGTTTAAGCTATTACATCCCAGTAAGCAGTTATAATAAAATAAATGCGCATGAATCTAAAAAAAATCCTAAGAATATGAACTTTTGTTGTTTTATTTTATTTTTTGGGAAAATGCTAAATGTTCAATTAAGTCAAATTCAATTAATTAAAAAAACTGATTAAAATTAATTCTAAAACATTCCTAATATTTTTTGCATTTTTTGTTTATGAAAAGGATTGAATTCAAATAAATCCTAAGTCTACTGATTTTAAAATTGAAGAAAATAAGTTAAAATAATTAACTAAATTAAATCCTAATTCTAAGTTATTTATTTTTATGATTTTAATGTTGATTAGAAAAAAAACAAACTAAAAGAAATAAACAAAAACAAAGTAAACAAAGTACAAATGGACCAGGCAGCAAAACAAGAAAAAATATAATTCTGGAGGTCTGGGTCGAAAGAGGTGCAGGCTATCTTTCGACCCAGTGAAGAGTCTTGATCGAAGGTGCATGGGGGGCTGCACTCTGAGGATATTCAATCTGGACATGCCATCCTTAGATCTGGAAATCCTGGGTCCAGTTCGAAGTTAAACTGCTGAGCTTCGAAACTCTGAACATGAATCTGAGAATGTATTTCCTGCAAGAAACGAAACAAATGTTAAAGGTCCAGGGGGGATTTTACCCCCCTGGTTCGAATCTATCTCTTATTCGCACCTGCTGAATCTGGGTCTAGGTTTGTTTTATCCTGGGATTCGAAGGAGAAACTCAGATTGTGCCCAAGCAATGGCACAATCTCATCTCTGCGCTGTAGCTTATATGTAGCACATTAAATCATTCACAAACAGCAGTAATAATATGAATATGCAATCAAAATGAATTTAAAAATGAGTTTTGAGATTAGATCCTTTTTTACCAAACAAAGGTGCTTCGATCTGTAGTTTTGAGGGTGGAGGTGTTCGCTGGGTGGCAGCTCTGGCTGGTGCATGGATTGGGTATGGCTTCCTGGAAGTGCTGATGACTTTTGGTAGCGTATCTACAAGCTCTCCTTGCTTCTTTTCTCTATTTTTCTGTATATTTTCGTGTGTCCTGGATATGTATGTTGGCCTCTGTATTTATAGGGGTGTGAGGGTGCAGTAATGGCAAGAGACAGCCATTAAATAGGCCATTAAAGCCATGAGACAAGAATCAGACACATTAAATAATTTCCTTTTTTGAAACATTTGTGTCCCTTGGATGAACCTGGACGTTTCTGACTTTCGAATGCCTTCAGGCCTTGTCCTTCGATTGGTCCTAAGTTGCCTCCTTCGAATGGACTTCCTCTGCTTCGACTTCTTGATTTGAAAAGAGTCACTCTGGTCGAATCAGCTCTTTAGGAACAGAAAAGGCAAGAATCTGGCCTTTAACTCAAGAATTAAATCCACAAACAACATTTAATTACTTCTATATTTGCGAGGGAAACATGTCATTTTCTCATGTTCAGTGTACCTGGACATGTTTGAGTGCCCTCTTGATGGCTTTGTTAACAAGCCAATCGAAAGGTGTTGTTCATACTAATCGAAGGACATGGTTCACATGCCTATCGAAGCTGCCTGGACACAATGCTGGATCGAAGGTTCCCTTGGCATGCCAATCGAAGTGCTCGTCCCTAATGCCAATCGAAATGTTCCTTCAGAATGCCAATCGAAAGGGTCTTTCAGAATGACAATCGAAAGGTCTTTCAGAATGCCAATCGAAGTGCTCCTTCAGAATGCCAATCGAAGGGCTTGACAGAATGCCAATCGAAAGGCTCCTTCAGAACACCGATCGAAGGGTCTTTCAGAATGCCAATCGAAATGTACGTAAAGCACCACTCAAAAATTTTCCTTTTCCTTAGGCAAGAGTTTGTGATTAACCATGCAGGGGGAAGACTTTGGGAAACATGAGAGGGTAAATTTTGGGGTACAACAGTTTCCCCTGTTCAATCTTCTTAAACCTGAGGATGTAGATTGGCTTGTGTGCCTTTCGTGATCCGAAGGTGGAAGATGATTGAACACTAGAGTGCCCAGAAATTTGCATTCGCATGGTGTAGTATTAGAATTGTGATGTCAGGAATGGGCTTACAGATGCCATTTGGAAATTGTTGGTAGGTGGTTCTGTCTTTGTTGACGGGTTTGGCCACAGAAAAATATTTAGGAATCGATTTAACTGATTTTGTCTCCATTGACTGGCTTCGTCTCAGAAAAATCTTTAGGAATCGATTTAACTGATTTTGTCTCCATTGACTGGCTTCGCCTCAAAAAAATCTTTAGGAATCGATTTAACTAATTTTGTCTCCATTGACTGGCTTCGTCTCAAAAAAATCTTTAGGAATCGATTTAACTGATTTTGTCTCCATTGACTGGCTTCACCTCAGAAAAATCTTTAGGAATCAATTTAACTGATTTTGTCTCCATTGACTGGCTTCGCCTCAGAAAAATCTTTAGAAATCGATTTAACTGATTTAGACAAGGTCTCGGAATATATTCAACTGGATCGGCATCAGAAAAATCTTTAGGAATCGATTTAACTGGACCAGAGAAGGTCTTGGAATATCTTCAACTGGATCGGCATCAGAAAAATCTTTAGGAATCGATTTAACTGGACCAGAGAAGGTCTTGAAACATCTTCAATTGGATCGGCATCAGAAAAATCTTTAGGAATCGATTTAACTGGACCAGAGAAGGCTTTTTATATGGCTGAGAATTTAACTGTGTCCTTCCTGAAAGGTGAAGGTCATTCATATGCAATGCATGATATGGATTAAACAATGATGTTCTCAACATAAATGAGATTGTGTGGTATGATGCGTTTATGCATGTATCATGATGTATGGAAATGTAATGTTTTAGCTGAGGAAAATAAATCCCGGATAACTTGCTGGAGAATAGAGTTGAATTCTTTGGTTCCGCTGAGGATGACGAACGAAGATGATTGCAAGAATAAACCTGCAGGAGAGGATGACTCCGTTGGGGAATTACTCTGTGGGGGAGAGATGTTTTGCTGATTATTTTAACGATAACTCCGCTGGGGATTCCATTGATAAGCTCTGTTGGGGGTTTCAATGATGAACTCCGCTGGGGATGGATTACCGTTGCTGGCGATATTGAATCTGTTGAGGATAGAAGTCCTGCTTGGGGAAAGAAAGAACTTCGCTAGGGATGATCTTTCAGTTGCAACTTGCTGAGGATAACCCAGTTAGACTCTGGTGAGGATAACCTTCTGAGTTTGGCTGGGAAGATTTATCTTGTACTCTGCATGGGATGAGTTTCCAGAATCTACTGGGTAAGATGACTTAATCCTGGCGGGGAACCTTTTTTAGACTGTGCTGGGGAAACGGCTCCAATGGGGGTATCTTGTATTCCGCTGGGGAACATTCTTATACTCTGTTGAGGAATATTAAGACCTTATGGGGGTACCAAGCCTTTTCGGGCTGATGGTAGATCAACTCTACTTGGGAAGAGTCTTGCTGATTTGTTCATGGTTGCAAGTCTCAGTGGGGAGTACTACCATTACTGTTTTTATTCTGCGGGGAGTGAAGGTATCTTAGCCATATTCTTCAGCGGAATATACCTCGGTACCTTGGTGGACAGAGCAACTAGACAGCTCAGACAAATATTATTGCCCCTGTTTCTGATATCACCCGTAATTAGTCCTTTTTTTCGTATGTGAATATTTATGAGCAGCAATTAATGTCAAATGAATATATCAAAAATGAACATTGGACGTTCTTTGCAAAACAAAACAGATAAAGGGAAAACAGTTCGAAATTTGTCTGAAAATGACTTTGTATTGATTTTGAAGTTTGCCTGCAAATAGGCACTTTTGTACAAGAGGCTGGCGTCCTAGTAAGAGAACGCCGCCGAACAAATAGGATTTATACAATTTGTGAAAAGAAAACAAAACAGCTATGTGAAGAGTCCCACTGGGTTCCAACTCTGCTATTGCCTTTATATCTTCAAGCGTCTCATCACTTTGTTGCTTAGTTGGAGATGAATCTGATTGATTGGTTTCGTTCGAGCCTGATAGTTGATACCGAAGTCTGGATGCAGGGTGATCCAATGAGACATAGTGTTACGCTTATCCCTAACTTTTTCCTGAACCACCCTTTCGGGTTTTCAGTCCACCGGGATACCCATTTTTGCGCAAGCCGCCTTTTCAAGTTTTCGACTTGCCGGGTGTACAGATTTTTTTTAATTTTCATCCCTTATTTTTTCCCGAACCCTTTTGGTTCGCCGAGAAGCCCTTATTTTTGCCTAGGCCAGTCAACCTAGCGGGTCTTTAATTATGCGTAGTATCTTTTTACTATGTATGCATTGACGGGGTGAGGAAGGTCGTCACCATCTATGGTGGTTAAAATCATTGCTCCTCCTGAGAAGATGTTCTTAACCACAAATGGCCCTTCGTAAGTAGGGGTCCGTTTCCCATGGGATCACCTTGAGGTAGAATGATGCGCTTGATTACCAGGTTCCCAACTTGATACTTTTGTCATCTGACTTTCTTGTTAAATGCCTTGATCATTCGTTTTTGGTACGTATGACCATGACAAATAGAAGTAAGTCTCTTTTCGTCGATTAGATTCAATTGATCAAGTCGGGTCTGGATCCATTCATCTTCGCTCAAAACTGCATCCTTCATGATCCGAAGAGAGGGTATCTTAACTTCAATGGGCAAGACTGCCTCCATGCCATAAACCAAGGAATAGGGTGTTGCCCCTGTTGAAGTCCGTGCTGAGGTACGGTACCCATGAAGAGCAAATGGTAACATCTCGTGCCAGTCTTTGTATGTCACTGTCATCTTCTGCACAATCTTCTTAATGTTCTTAGTTGCTGCTTCGACATCCCCATTCATCTTCGGCCGGTAGGGAGAATAGTTATGATGTTGTATCTTGAATTGCTCGTAGAGCTCAGTGATCATTTTGTTATTAAGATTGGTACCATTGTCCGTAATGATAATCTCTGGTACACCGTATCGACAGATCAGGTTGTGCCGAATAAACCGTGCCACGACGTTCTTGGTTATGGTAGCAAAGGAAGCTTCTTCAACCCACTTCATAAAGTAATCAATCGCTACCAGGATGAAACGATGCCTGTTAGATACCGTAGGTCTGATTTTGCCGATCATATCAATGCCCCACATTGCAAAAGGCCAAGGTGCTGTCAAGACATTCAGAGGAACTGGAGGAATATGCACCTTATCAGCATAGACCTGGCACTTGTAACATGTCCGAGAATGATGATAACAGTCAGCTTCCATTGTGGACCAATAATATCCTGCCCGAAGGATTTTCTTTGCCATGGTATGTCCACTGGAATGAGTTCCGAAAGTACCTTCATGCAGCTCTTCCATGATCCTTTCTGCTTCAATTTTATCCATGCAACGCAGTAAGGTTGAATCATGGTTACGTTTGTAAAGAATGCCATTGCTGATGAAGAACTTTGCTGCAAACCTTCTTAGAAACTTCTTGTCATTAAGATGCACCCTCGGGGTATTCTTGAGTTTCAAGGTACCTCTTCACTTCATGATACCAAGGCTTTTCTGTTATCTCTTCGGTCTCAAGATCACAACAATGTGCAGGCTCATCCAACTTCCAAATAATGATCCGGGGAGCCTCGTTGTCCCATTTAACTTTGAACATAGAAGACATCATAGCTAACGCGTCCGCCAACTGATTCTCCTCTCTTGGGAAGTGTTCAAAGGTTATCTCCTCGAAGTGGGGAAGCAACATCAACACATAATCCTTGTAAGGAATAAGATTTGGGTGTTTCGTATTCCACTCGCCTTTGATCTGAATGATCACGAGAGCGGAATATCCGAAGACACTCAAAAACTTAATCCTTAGGTCAATTGCTGCTCGAAGAACCATGATGCATGATTCATACTCTGCCATATTGTTGGTGCAGTTGAAACATAATCAGGCGGTAAGTGGAGTATGTGAGCCTTTAGGAGATATGATCACATCGCCAATGCCGTTACCCAAAGCGTTCGAAGCTCCATCAAAGTGCATAGACCATCGGGATCCTTCCTCAGGTCCTTCATCTGGTCCAAGTATTTCACAATCAGTTATCAACATGATATTCTCGTCCGGGAATTCAAAGTTCATAGACTTGTATTCATCCACTGCCTGATGTGCCAAATGGTCTGCCAATACACTTCCCTTGATTGCTTTTTGAGTTGTGTACTGGATGTCATACTCAGTCAAGATCATCTGCCATCTTGCTATTCTTCCGGACAAGGCAGGCTTTTCGAAGATATACTTGATTGGATCCATCTTTGAAATAAATAGAGTAATGTGAGTCAGCATATACTGTCTCAGCCGGAGAGCAGCCCATGCCAAAGCGCATCAAGTTTTCTCGAGCAGTGAGTATCGGGTCTCACAGTCGGTAAACTTTTTGCTAAGGTAATAAATAGCATGCTCTTTTCGGCCGAACTCGTCATGCTGCCCCAGCACACACCCCATTGAGTTGTCAAGTACTGTCAAGTATAAGATTAGAGGTCTCCCTTCCACTGGTGGCATCAGAATGGGTGGTTCCTGGAGATACTCTTTGATTCTTTCGAAAGCGGCCTGGCATTCATCGTTCCAACGTACCACTTGATCTTTCTTCAACAGCTTGAAGATTGGCTCACAAGTAGCAGTTAGGTGCAAGATGAATCGGGAAATGTAGTTCAGACGTCCTAGAAAGCCTCTGACCTATTTCTCTGTCTTGGGAGCTGGCATCTCTTGTATAGCTTTCACCTTGGCAGGGTCCACTTGAATACCTTTGTCGCTCACGACGAAACCCAGCAGCTTACTGGACCGCACCCCGAAGGTGCATTTGTTTGGGTTCAATCTCAACTTGTACAACCTCAACCGGTCAAACAGCTTCTGTAGATGGTCAAGGTGTTCCTCCTCAGTTTGGGACCTCGCAATCATATCGTCGACGTATACTTCAATCTCATGATGGATCATGTCATGAAACAAAGCAACCATGGCACGCTGATATGTTGCCCCAACATTTTTCAACCCAAAAGGCATGACCTTGTAACAAAAGGTGCCCCACTGAGTAAGAAAGGTGGTCTTCTCCATGTCTTCGGGAGCCATTTTTATCTGATTATAACCGGAGAAACCGTCCATAAAGGAGAATACCTTGTGCTGAGCAGTATTGTCAACCAGAACGTCGATGAGAGACAGAGGGAAGTCATCCTTAGGGCTTGCCCTGTTCAAATCTCTATAATCAACACACATTCTGACCTTACCATCTTTCTTCGGCACTGGAACCACATTGGCGACCCACTGAGGGTAAGAAGTTACTACTAGAAAACTGGCATCAAACTGTTTCATAACTTCGGCCTTGATTTTCTCAGACATTTCTGGACGCATACGGCAAACTTTCTATTTTACCGGAGCACAGTCTTCCTTGGTAGGCAGGCGATGAACCACAATGTCGGTATCCAACCTAGGCATATCTTCGTAAGACCAGGAAAAGATTTCCACGTAGTCATGTAGCATCTGAATCAACCGTTGTTTCGCACTAAGCTCCAGATTTGCACCGATCTTGACTTCCTTTTTATCTGTCTCAGTACCCAGATTCACAGTTTCTACTAGCTCTTCATGTGGCTGAATGGCTTCTCTTCATGGAGTAGCAGTCTTGCAAGTTCAACAGGCACTTCGCAATCATCTTCACCTTCGTCTTCGGCTAAGTTGATCAGATTTTCGAAGTCATAACTGGCAGTAGCAGAATCGTTACCAGTGAGATCCAGAGTGGATTGGGACCTGTATATGTGAGTGTGTGTAAAATAGCTGTTTTGCAATATATAATAAGGAAAGACAAGGAGCACAAAATTTGAAATGCAAAACTTCCAATGCTTTTATTAATGATATATGAAAGTGGCACATAAAAGCCCTCACAAGTGAAGCCACGGTGCCCCGGGTAAGACACCGGGCCATAAAGTTTTACAATATTGTCTCTTACAAATTCAAAACAAAGAGTTCATTACTGGGTAACAAAAGTAATAGGGATGAAATCCTTTGCCATCCAGTTGTTTGGTCCACCGTTGGTCGTAGGATAGATCCAGCTGTCGAATTCAGACTCCTCCACGTCATCTTCGATGGCATTTACTCCCGAGTTGCTGATGAACACAGGAGGTCTTCCAATCCTTGCACTTCGAACAGCCCTTTGAGCTTCTGCAGTGAAACCCAACCCAAACTTGTTAGTCTTCTGAGTGAAATCAGGAAGTCGGCCCCAGTTTGCATACTCACCCTTCTCAATAACAGCCCGGGCATCCTTTAAGGAAGCCATCTTCATAGGAGAATCTTCCATCACAGTTTCAGCTGATGCCAATGTCTGAGGAACCTCCTCAAAGTGTTGAAATGGGGTCTCAATGAACTCCCCATCCATCTCTACGTACCGAAACGAGTTAAGGTGGCTGACCATGTATTCCTCCTCCCCTTGTACTGTCACAATCTTCCCTCTGACCGGGTACTTTAACTTCTGGTGGAGCGTTGAGGTTACGGCTCCAGCTTTGTGGATCCATGGACGACCCAGCAAACAAGAATAGAATGGCCGAATGTCCATCACGTAGAATGTAGAATTGAAGACCTGAGAACCAAATTTGATTGGAATATCAACTTCACCATGCACCATCCTCTTAGACCCATCAAAGGCCCGGACAACAATGTTACTTGGCTTCAACTCCAACCCTTCGCAATCCAGCCTGTCTAGAGCTTTCTTTGGAAATAGGTTCAATGAGGAACCAGTGTCAACCAACACATGTGAAAGAGTAGTGCCCCTGCATTCAATGGAGACATGCAGGGCATCATTATGGTTCTTCCCTTTAGCAGTTAGATCAGCGTCGGAGAAACCCAAACCATTATCAGCAGTTAAATTGGCCACACAATCGGTAAATTGATCAGCTGATGTCTCTTGTGGCACGTGGGCTATCTTTAGGAAGGTAATCAGAGCCTTAGCATGGGCCTCTGAACACAACAGCAGTGATAACAGAGAAATCTTGGATGGGGTTTGCCCCAGTTGCTCAACTACATTATAATCACTCTTCTTAATAATCTTCAGAATCTCTTCCATCTCCTGTTTGGAAGCTTCAACAGTGATTGTCTTTGGCGCCTCCGTCTGGGCATGCATATCAGCGGTGATCCCTTTTCCCCAAGCGTTAGATGACTCGGCAACAGGGGTAGGAACAGGGACTTGATCAGGAATGGCAGGAGGTACACTTGCAGGCTTAAAGACAACAGGTCTTCAGACAGCTGACAGAGCAATATCAGGTGAGAAAAGTCTACCACTGCGGGTGACTTTAGCAGGCCCAGTAACATTGTTGACGCCGGTATCATCACCAAACTCTTGCTTAACTCCAAGAACATAAAAATATGCCCCATAGTGCCAAGGGACAGCTTTGTCAGATGTATAGGGGATGGGCCCCGGAACAGTGATGATTATAGGTGCGGTCTTCGGAACAGATGTGATTCTAACAGGCGTCCTCGAGAGAGCCTTGGAAGAATTGTCGAAAATGGTAATAATGGAAACTTCTTCAGAATGAACGGGTGGAATAGCAGTCTTCTCAAAAAGCATCTCCTTATTATCCATCAGGTTTTGGATACCTGACTTCAGAGATGAGCAACCAGTAGGTAAAGTAGAACACATGTGGCAGCCTTCGCCACAGCCCGGAAATAAACTGGCTAGCAACAGGTTCTTCTTGATAGTCATCAGAGGGGTAACAACATCATCCACAGAAACTACGAACAAGTCTTCCTCTACAGCATTCACTCCATGCTTGGGCATGGGAGCAGTCACGACATTAGGCCTCTCGGGTGCCTCAAACTCAATCTCCTTTGCATCGATTAGGTCTTGAACCTTATTTTTCAGACTCCAACAATCATTTGTGTTATGCCCCAGGCTCTCAGAGTGATAAGCACAGCGGGCGTTGGGGTTATACTTTGATGACGTTGTGTTTGGATTCTTTGGGGCTTCCCTTAGAGTCACCAGATTGGTACTCAGCAACTGTGGCAATATCTGAGACAAAGTCAGGTTGAGACGAGTGAATTGCCTTCGAGGTCTCTCTTCCCTTTGTTGGTTGTGATGCTGAGGAGCACCAGTAGGTTTTGAAATAACATCCGCATTGACAACTTCGTGGTGTTTAGGTCTACTCTGTCTTCTTGAACTATAGACAACACTGGACTCTTTCTTGAATGGTTTCTTCTCGGTGCTCGATGAGGCACCCTTCTTTATCTTCCCGACTTTAATACCCGCTTCAACCCTCTCACCAGTTAAGATGAGGTCTGTAAATACAGCTGAGGAGCATCCAATCAGATGATTAAAGAACGGACCAGACAGGGTTCCCAGAAACATATCAACCAGTTCACGATCAGCCAAAGGTGGTTGCACCCTTCCGTCCAGGTCTCTCCATTTTTGAGCATACTCTTTAAATCCTTCACCCGCCCCTATTGACATACCCTGGAGTTGGGTACGCGTAGGAGCGAGGTCGGAGTTATATTGATACTATCTATAGAACACAGCAGCCAAATCCTCCCAGCTGCGGATACTGGCTTCGTCCAACTGATAGAACCACTCAAGCTGAGTCCCTGAAAGACTGTCTTGAAAGAAATGGATCCACAAGTTCTTATCACCAGTGTAAGGTTGGATCTTCCTCACATATGACCGGAGGTGCAGTTTTGGACAGGAAGCTCCATCATACTTGGCAAAGGCAGGCGCCTTGAACTTATGGGGAATCACCACCCCAGATGATAAACCCAAATCTCTGAAGTCCAGACCGGGTACTTTCTGTATTTCCATGGCGTTCAAACGGTCTTGTAGTTGTTTATACTTATCCTCAGCAGAAGGATATTGTTCTTCATCATAGTCCATCTCATTGTCGAAGACTATAGGGCTAGGAGCCCTCCTTTCTTGTGGACTATCTTTCCCTTCAGATGGGGTGGTCAGATCAACTTCGTCCTGCAGCCCGTTTCCAAACCTGCGTCCAGTATTGAACAGGATGGTCCTATTTTTCTTCTTCTTCCTCTCTTTCAGAATCAGGGTCTTCAGGTCCTGCTGACCCTTTGCTAGGCTCATGACAAACTCTTGAAATTGGGCATTCTGGGCCTGGAGGGCCTTGATAGCTTGCTCAGTGGAAGTTTCAGCAGACATGATGATTGCTGAAATAAACAGCGAAGAAGATAAGAGACCTGTACAAGGGTACCTGTTATGTATATGATGAATGGTATGCTATTTATGTAATTCATTCAAGGGTTCAAAAATTCAAATTTGTTGCAGACAAAAAAGAACACACGTCATATTAAGAAGAAATTTGTTTAGTACATAAGTGCCCCATGGGCGCAATATTACAAAATTCTTAATGTAAAAAGACATTGCGCATCCTTTTTGGAGCGATGTAAGTGTTGAGTGTCTCTTCCTCGTGAAGTCGGCGGGTAAGCTCCAAAACCTTCTTCTCACTGGCATATAAGCTGGCTTCAAAAGCATTCCGCTCTTCCTTGAGTTGGATCCAACTCTTTTGCATTTCTTCCCATGATGTTGGCATGTCAGGATGTAGGATGGCGCATGGAACCTCACCTTCCATAACAGGATCTTTGATCAAGGGGAGAATGTGAGGATATGGCATCATAAGATTCTGGGAGCGGGTTCGTACCCACTTGAGGTAAGGCTCAAGGGGGATGGAATTCTTGTGCCCCGGTGTCTTACTATCCACCTTGTTAGGCATCCTCCAAGCTCTGATGAACCTTTGTCGAAGTCCTTGCGCATTGTTGTCGAAGTCAAAAACTATGTCAGGAATCAGCATGTCATGAGGGCCATTCCTCCGAGCATATCCAAATTGTCTCAAAGCTAGACAGGGGTTGTAGGTAATGCCTCCCCTAATTCCAAGTAAAGGAACATTAGGAAATTCTCCATAATGATCAATGATGGTGACATTTTCTCTGGACCGAGAACACCAATGTATATCAGAATGTGTGAGGGTCATCAATCGTTGTGACCACCTTAAACCCTGCTCATTCTTCAAAACCGATTGTGGAAGGTGAGAAATAAACCACCTTGCTAGGAGAGGAGTACAGCACATGAGAACACCTCTTTTCCTCATTGTTCGTGTGTAAAATGAGTGGAGGATATCCCCAAGCAATGTAGGTATGGGATTCCGGGATATGAAAATCTTGACAGCATTCATATCTATAAGTTGATCAGGATTTGGGAACAACACCAACCCATAGATAAGGAGTGCCACAATCTCTTCAAAGGCTTGTAGATCAAGAGAATTCCAGCATTCTTGTTCCTTCTCAAACAGAAACTTTGCCAAGAATCCCTTAATACCACTTATGGTTTCCCAATGCCCCTTGATGTCAGATGGTTGCAAACATAACGCTTGAGCAACATCTTCAAGTTTTGGATCCTTTTCCATACCGTTGTAGGGTAGTTCACTAAGAATAGGAATTCTCAGGAGTTGAGAAAATTCCTCCAAAGTAGGCACCAATTGATAATCAGGGAATGTGAAACAGTGGTGTAGGGGGTCAAAGAACTGGAAGAGAACTTTCATCATGTCTTCTTCAATGTTGGTGTTGACCAAGCTGAGGAGTCTACCATGTCTTTCATTGAAGAGAGAACTCTCGGGGATCCTGGACGTAAGCTCCTTGAGTTGAGGAGGGATCCTTACAAGGTTGACTTGAATTGTTTTCCTGCGGAGAGACTCCATGTCCTGCAAAACAGGAACAAAGACGAAGATCTAAACCCTTGAAATGTTTAGCAGATGCATATGATGCTTTATGATGTCATGTATGCAAAAAGTTAGCAAGTGTATATACAAACAGTCATATTCACACAAAGCAAACAAGTCTTTAGGTTTAGGCTTGCATGGGGTTCGTAGGTAAGTACCCTCTTGAAGTTTAGTTGGCTCAACCTGTCCTAAAATAGTAACCGGGTTCTAAGGAGCTCAATATCATTGGATTGTTTTCTATGTTCATTGTTTTGGTTTAGCCACTTAACTGGAGACCAAAATATTCCAAGAAAACAACCCTCAATGAGTGTAGTATCGAGTATCTACCAACTTCAGACTGCACCAAAGTCGGTCATCTCACTACCCCTAAAAAGGCCAAGATGGTAAAGTAAGGTTCTAGGGTCAATTGATGCTTCACGACACCACGCGGCGGCCCCGTACTCTCCCTGACTTAACTCAAGGGTTACCGGTACTCACCAAAGTGCCACATCAACGTAGCTACTGTTTCAACCATGTCGGTATACCCCGCACAGTTCCCTCACAGTTTGTTGCTACTTACCTAAAGGGTATCCCCAGATCCGGGTTAGGATCTATAGAACTCCGATACAAACCCACAAAATTTAAAGCATACAAAGCATACAATTGAAAACACAAGTGATCTAATCCTAAGGTACACCTCACTTATAATAATTCCCCAGCAGAGTCGCCAGTTCTGTGATCGGTGGGAACGAGAACTGACTGTTTCTTAATGTTGGTTCGCGTTTGCGTTTGTTTTCGCAAAGTGTCGCGGTAAGCAAGAGTCGCCACCGTCTTTTATTTTATCCAACAAGGAAAGGACAAAAGCACAGAAAAATTCCTTTTCGAGATTGTTTCTCGGGTTTGGGAGGTAGATTATAGAAAGGGAAGGTGTTAGCACCCTTTCTATCTGTGGTTATCCACGGGCTCTTAGATACTTGCTCACTATGTTTTCAAAAGTTTCCTTTTCTTTGTGATTGTGGGTTTTTAAAACAGTTTGTTGTTTTGAAGAAAGTGTAAGTGCGAAAAGTTTGTTTTGTTTTTAAAAGGAGCAAGTGTTTAAGAACCTCTACCTACTCAAAAAAGGAATTTTTAATTGTGCAACTGTCCTTTAGACAGTGTTATCCCACTATTGAGGAGTAGGTAGCACCGTCGTTGGAGTTTTTCTGGTCAATTCGATTTTAGGGATGTGTGGTCACTAAAGCAACGTTAGGACGCTTTAGTGGTAATCCTAATGTCTTAGATCATTTTTTTATCGAGGCAACCATTTCGAGGCAACTTATGATCTTGGGACGAAAGGACGACCTCTAAAACATCCTATACTTAATGACCACGCTCGAGGCAACCAAGCGAGGTGTACCCTAGGAGTGGCATGTGCAAGTATGTCAATTTTCAGTTGTATTATCTTTACATGTCATGGTGAGCTACAGTTGATTTTAATTTAAGAGTTAATCTTGTCATGCAATCCGAGTTAGCATACATCTAAATAGTATATGTACAGGAATTTAAAGTGCGGGAATTGTAAATCCTACGCTATTACAAAGCTTCGGAGAGGGGGATTATTTACATGTCCAAAAATTGGGGAAATAAAAGCAGTAAAGAAAAAGGTCTTAGTTTAAGCTATTACATCCCAGTAAGCAGTTATAATAAAATAAAAGTGCGTGAATCTAAAAAAAATTCTAAGAATACGAACTTTTGTTGTTTTATTTTATTTTTTGGGAAAATGCTAAATATTCAATTAAGTCAAATTCAATTAATTAAAAAAACTGATTAAAATTAATTCTAAAACATTCCTAATATTTTTTGCATTTTTTGTTTATGAAAAGGATTGAACTCAAATAAATCCTAAGTCTATTGATTTTAAAATTGAAGAAAATAAGTTAAAATAATTAACTAAATTAAATCCTAATTCTAAGTTATTTATTTTTATGATTTTTATGTTGATTAGAAAAAAAACAAACTAAAAGAAATAAACAAAAACAAAGTAAACAAAGTACAAATGGACCAGGCAGCAAAACAAGAAAAATATAATTCTGGAGGTCTGGGTCGAAAGAGGTGCAGGCTGTATTTCGACCCAGTGAAGAGTCTTGATCGAAGGTGCATGGGGGGATGCACTCTGAGGGTATTCGATCTGGACATGCCATCCTTCGATCTGGAAATCCTGGGTCCAGTTCGAAGTTAGACTGCTGAGCTTCGAAACTCTGAACAGGAATCTGAGAATGTATTTCCTGCAAGAAACGAAACACGTGTTAAAGGTCCAGGGGGGGATTTTACCCCCCTGGTTTGAATCTCTCTCTTATTCGCACCTGCTGAATCTGGGTTTGGGATTGTTTTATCCTGGGATTCAAAGGAGAAACTCAGATTGTGCCCAAGAAATGGCACAATCTCATCTCTGCGCTGTAGCTTATATGTAGCACATTAAATCATTCACAAACAGCAGTAATAATATGAATATGAAATCAAAATGAATTTAAAATGAGTTTTGAGATTAGATCCTTTTTTACCAAACAGAGGTGCTTCGATCTGTAGTTTTGAGGGTGGAGGTGTTCGCTGGGTGGAAGCTCTGGCTGGTGCAAGGATTGGGTATGGCTTCCTGGAAGTGCTGATGACTTTTGGAAGCGTATCTCCAAGCTCTCGTTGCTTCTTTTCTCTATTTTTCTGTATATTTTCGTGTGTCCTGGATATGTATACTGGCCTCTGTATTTATAGGGGTGTGGGGGTGCAGTAATGGCAAGAGACAACCATTAAACAGGCCATTAAAGCCATGAGACAAGAATCAGACACATTAAATAATTTCCTTTTTTGAAACATTCGTGTCCCTTGGATGAACCTGGACGTTTCTGACTTTCGAATGCCTTCAGGCCTTGTCCTTCGATTGGTCCTAAGTTGCCTCCTTCGAATGGACTTCCTCTGCTTCGACTGCTTGATTTGAAAAGAGTCACTCTGGTCGAATCAGCTCTTCAGGAACAGAAAAGGCAAGAATCTGGCCTTTAACTCAGGAATTAAATCCACAAACAGCATTTAATTACTTCTATATTTGCAAGGGAAACATGCCATTTTCTCATGTTCAGTGTACCTGGACATGTTTGAGTGCCCTCTTGATGGCTTTGTTAACAAGCCAATCGAAAGGTGTTGTTCATACTAATCGAAGGACATGGTTCACATGCCTGTCGAAGCTTCCTGGACACAATGCTGGATCGAAGGTTCCCTTGGCATGCCAATCGAAGTTCTCGTCCCTAATGCCATTCAAAATGTTCCTTCAGAATGCCAATCGAAGGGTCTTTCAGAATGACAATCGAAAGGTCTTTCAAAATGCCAATCGAAGTGCTCCTTCAGAATGCCAATAGAAGGGCTTGACAAAATGCCAATCGAAAGGCTCCTTCAGAACACCGATCGAAGGGTCTTTCAGAATGCCAATCGAAATGTACGTAAATCACCACTCAAAAATTTTCCTTTTCCTTAGGCAAGAGTTTATGATTAACCATGCAGGGGGAAGAATTTGTGAAACATGAGAGGGTAAATTTTGGGGTACAACACTCGCTAAGGAATCTCTTATGCGATCGAAATTCCTTCAGATGGCATCTTTAAGCCCATCCTCCTGCCAGCGATCTCCAAATGGCATCTGTAAACCCATTCCCGACATCACAAGGTTGGTACCACTTCATGCGAGTGCAAATTTCTGGGCACTCTAGTGTTCAATCATCTTCCACCTTCGGATCACGAAAGGCATGAAAGCCAATATACATACTCAGGTTTAAGAAGATTGAACAGGGGAAGCTGTTGTACCCCAAAATTTTCCCTCCCATATTCCTCAAAACATTGCAATAAAAATCTCCAAGTTGCTCAAATTTGCTCAAGAGTGGGTCAGACAAGTCATCTCCTAAGGTAGTCAACCTCAAATTAGGGTTTTGTGTTACATCAAGATCCTTGATTCAAAATGACCTCAAGTTCTCCCCAATGTCCTAATATGTTCTCAAGATCATCCATGTCAAATTTCAATCCTTGTAGAGGAAGTTTGCTCAGTCAATTGCTCAAAGGGTCCAAAAATCGATTTTGCTAGGGCAAAAGTCAACTGTGACCTATATATAGTCAAACTTCAATATTTTTTGTCAACATTCTCATTTTGAAGGATATTTCATCATTTGATCAAGGGTTGATCATGATTCATCAAGGATTGCTCAAATTCATCAAGACTCAAAAGTTGCTAAATTAGGGTTTTGTAGGAAAAGTCAACTCAACTTTGACCAAGCATAACTTTCTCATACTTTATGAGGAATGACCCATCCAAAGCTCATTTTTAAGAGGATGCAATTCCTTACAATCCATCTTCAAACCCCAAGATCAAAAAATGCCCTCACAAGAAGTTACAAATTTGGACATTATAGGTCATTTTTGAAAGTCAACAAAAATACTTTTTTTCCAAAGCTTATAGCTTGAGAATGAAATATAAAAATGAGATTATACCAAAAGGGTTGGTTAGAGGACATCACAAGCTTTCTAAAAAGTCCAAGAACACATCCAAAAGTTTAAAATTAAAGAAGTTATGCATTGTTGAAGTTGGACATTTTTGCAAAATTGCGAAAAGTCAACTATCCCCAAAACTTCAAATTTTGTCAAATGGGCCCATTCTTTACCACTTGATTTGAGCTTGCATCATTGTCCATGTGTCCTAGCTTCAGCCATGAGCCGATATCTTATTTTTATTATTTTATTTGATTTTTTATTGAATTTATTCATTTTAAATCAAATTATATCATATAAAATCCAAAGCTTTGATAACCTAAGATTTTTTGGCTGTTTCAGGTTGTAATTATCATCATTACCATCATCAAACTCGAATCATACAATATCATGTGCAAAAAGATTTAAAATTGGCAAATTTGGCAAGTTGTAAAGAGTGAATCAAATCAAATCCCAATGCATTGATTTAGAGAGATTCAATCCAAAATTGTTACCCTAATACATTCCATAGTACATAACCAAGCAAAAGGAATCGAAATAAGGGTTAGAGGTTACAGAAAGAGGCAGAACAAAGTGTGAAAAAAGTCACCAGAAGCTTGAATTCGAAATCATAGCTAGAGGCGTTTTCAGAAGCCAAAACCTATCTCAATCGTTTCCTGGGTGTTCACTCAATCTTTCTGGATCAAAAGCAAGCTTGCTCACACGCCCATACACGTTGTAAGTCCCTCGTTACCTAGATCTGTTCTTGGATTCGGTTTGGTCCATTCTGGCATCATTTGAATGAAATAATTGCATAATCATAACCCTCATGTTATTTGCAAACCTTTGGCAATATTCAATTTGGTTTATAGGCGCTGTAACCCCAAAACACCATAGCTAGGGTTGCGTTTTTGTTTTTAGGGACTTTTATTTCAAGTGAAATTGGTCCATATAATGGGCATGGTTTCACTCAGGAGAAGGAGACGAATCTAACCATGCCCTTGAAGGTCATTTTTATTTCCTGGAATTGATTTTTGGATCGAGCTGCGTTTTTAGCTGCGGATTCAAATCCGCAGGTAAAATTACAGTAGTGGAAGGATAGGGATGAAGAGCTGGCGTTCACCCATTGTCCCATTCAAATTTATTTCGCGCGTTTTGTTTTTTTCTGATCAATAAGCGTTGTTTTGTTTTATTATTATTTTTTTGTATACTACTTACAAATGAAACAAGGCAGCGTAGTGGCAAGGGGCACGTTCAATGATCATCAGGACCTGGGTTCGAATCCCAGGTCCCCCACTTTCTTGATAATTTTATTTTTCAAGTGATCACATGTACATCCAAGCGTGTAGCCCACCATGGTCCATCAATCCTCCAATTTCCAGATGGCCCAAGGCCAAATCTGATGGCCAAGATCTGATGTCAACAAAGGCCAGCGCTTTTTGAGCCTTCCAATTGCTGTTCAAACTCCTAAATCAGGCCCATACCCCCCCTTTCTCTTATATTATTTTGTTTATTTATTTTATTTCATTTTATTAATTGCCTAATTATTTTTATTAAATTACTAACCAATCAAAAATTATTTTCTTTAAAAAAAACCACAAAAATATTTTCTTTATCAAATCAAATTTTTATTTTTATTTTATTAATAAATACTAATGAATTGATTTAGGTTTTAATTAGAATAAATTTAACATATTTTTGTAAATAATTAAAATTAACTAGACTTAATTAGGTTTTACTAATTAAATTAATTTTTATTTCTTTCTTAAAATACCAAAAAAACCAAAAATAATTTATTTTTATTAATTAATTTATGTATTAATTTAGTAATTAATTTAAGTTAATTTCTTTCTTAAAATAAAAAACAACAAAAAAGATCTTTTCTTTAACAAAAAGGGTCAAAACCCTAAATTTGCGCTCGATTTAATTTCCCGCACGCGATTCATTTTCTTTTATCATATTATGTATCTGATTCCGGTTTGTAATAGTTAATAGGACATTTTATTTATTTATATCACTTTATTTATTTTTAAAGGGTTTGTCTTTGGCGATGTAAATACCAGACGCCTTGTAATTTAATTTCCGCATTTTATTTCCGCAAATTATAACTGTTAGATGTTTGATAATAGGATGGCATGATAAGACTGAATGTTTAAACCTAAAATCAACTTAGATCACCTTTAACATGTACAAAGATAAAAATAACTGAAAACGACACACTCGCACATGCGCACTCTTAGGGTACACCCCACTTGGTTGCCTTCGCACGCGGTCATTGAGTATAGGTTGTTTTAGAGGTCGTCCTCTTGTCCAAAGATCATAGTTGCCTCGAAACGGTTGCCTCGGATATTGTTGCCTCAAACAAATGATCTAAGACATTAGGGTTACCGCTAAGGCATCCTAACATTGCTTTGGTGACCGTCAGTCCCGCATTCGAATTGACCATCAAACTCCAACGACGGTGCTACCTACTCATAAATAGTAGGATAGCATTGTCTAAAGGAAATTAGCATAGAACGATTCCTTTTTCGAGTAGGTAGATGGTTCTTATATACTTGCTCTTTCAAAAAAACAAAAACTTTTCACACTTACACTTTTCGAACAATGTTTTCAAAAACACTTCATACACTCTTGAGGACAGAAGCAAGAGTTAAATCGAAGTTTTCAAACAAAAACTTTTTTTCCAAACCCACAAAGCACAAAGAAAACAATTTTGAAAACAATATGAGCAAGTACCTAAGAGCCCGTGGATAACCACAGATAGAAAGGGTGCTAACACCTTCCCTTTCTATAATCTACCCCCCGAACCCGAGAAATATCTCAAAAAAGGAATTTTCCTGTGCTTTTCTCCTTTCCTTGTTGGATAAAATAAAAGTCGGTGGCGACTCTTGCTTACCGCGACATTTTGCGAAACAAAACGCAAAACCCAAACCAGAATTCCAAAAAAAAACAGTCAGTTCTTCCCACCGTATCACACTTAGTAATAACTCTAGAGTCTTAAGATCATATTCGAGGAAACATTTCCGAGGCAACATTTCTGAGGCAACATTTCCGAGGCAACAGTCGAATGGGACATTTGATCTTTTTAGACTGGAGGGCAACCACTAAGACACCCTATGCTTAATGATCATTTACTGAAGGCAAACGAAGTGAGAGTATACCCTAAGAGTGATATGTGTGAGTGATTTGTTTTCAGTTATTTAATCTTTGCACATTAGGGTTTTCTAACCTTATTAATTTGTCATACATTCTTGTCATACAATCCTATTAGCATACATCTAGACAGTTAAATATTTGCGGGAATTAAAAATGCGAGAAAGTAAATCTACACTATTACAAGGCTTCGGGGAGGGGGATTAATTACATAGCCAAAAACCCAGGGAAAAAGCGATAAGTAAAAACCCTAAATTAAACTATTACAAACCAGTGAGCAGTTACAAAAATATTGTCAAACTAAATAATAAACCCGCGATGAATCAAATATGAAACGATTAGGGTTTTGCCCTTTGACTAAACCTATTTGCGATTGATTAAAAAAAAGTTTTTGTCATGTTTTGTTATTTATGAAAACAATGAACTAATTAAATTAAAGAAAAAACCTAAATTCTAATTTATTTTAAATTAAGAAAAATAAATTAATTCACCCTAAAAACCTATTTTTGTATTTTTGGTTTATTTGAGAAAAAGTAAGAGAAAATAAATCAAGAATTTATCCTAATTTCTATTTGATTTTATTTATGAAAATAAATTAAAATTTCCCTAAGTTAAATTAAATTACACTAACAAAATTAAATTTGATAAAAAAAATCTAATTCTAATTTTTATTAATTCTTGATTTTATGATTTTATAAAAAAGATTAATGGTGCTATAGAAAATAATTAAAGAAATATTAAAAGAATTAAAAAAAGGAAAAAATATTAATAAAAAAAGTGAAAAAAAGGTATAGAAATAGACCTGCTGTCAGCAGATCTGAGGGTGCTGAATTTCAGATGGATCCATAGGATGATGATCCTCAGAAGATGCTGGCGCTGGATCTGGTGGAGAGGAATTCAGAAGATAATGACCCTCGGAAGATGGTGGGCACTGGATCTGATCCTGGCTGATGGGTCCAGCAGATGACCAGAGACACTTGATTTGGCCCTGGATAATGGGCCCAGAAGATGACCAGAGAACGCTTAATCTGATTCTGGATGATGGATCCAGAAGATGCTGAACCTCAGAAGGTGAGGTATACTGCATCTGGTGAAAACAATGAATAAAATGCCAAAAGCTCACGCCTGGGATCGAACCCAGAACAATGAGCTTCTGACTTCCTTCTTCTGACCAACTGCACTGGATATTAACTTGTTAATACAATAAAACAAATAATATATCAGAAAAAACAAGTTTCTGGCCAGAATAACGCCCCAAAATTTAAACCAGCCAGTCAGGTTGTGACACGCTGTTGTCTTCTTCCTTGGGACCGTCGTTTTAAGTTCTGATCTTTTACCTACAGAAGCAAGTCTTTTGCTGAAACCTGTGTCATTCAAGAATCAAGCATATGCAATATAAATTCAATTAGGGACCATGAATCAACTGAGTTTAGCGTTCTGATCATCATGGTACCCATTATCAGGCCTAATTTTGCTTGAAAACCAAAACCCCAAATTGGAGCACGAAAACCTAACATTGGCAGAAGCTTATTCCTGCACTGTAAATTAAATCAAACTATCCAGAAACATTGCAAACATGATGATGAACACAAATATGTAACTTAAACATGCTAAAGATGCAAGAATTACAGTAATTGAATTTGGATAATTAT
Source organism: Vicia faba (assembly GCA_948472305.1). NCBI lineage: Eukaryota > Viridiplantae > Streptophyta > Magnoliopsida > Fabales > Fabaceae > Vicia > Vicia faba. Next base: position 844,825,580 of record OX451739.1, read on the forward strand.
GCAAACGGTGAGAGTGGCAAGGCGTGATTCTGAATGTTCTGACGCCTGCAAATGATTGGGAATGCTTCCTGAAATGCCAAGGAATTGATTGGGAACCTCAACACACCTTGAATTGGCCCGTGGAAGGAGATTTGTTTCACACTTTTTCTTGGAAATTTTCAAGTTTTGTTCTGGTTCTTGGAGGCAGGTTGTGCACTCTGTCCAGGGTTCCATAAACTTCAGTATATGTATTGAATCCAATTAGGTTAACAATTTTGGATCCAATCTTGAGAATTCATGAATGGAATATTTGATTTTTAAGCCATATGATATCTTTCCATACTCATGCCAATCATGCCTTTCTTGTACCAATTCCCAATGATATGATTTGATTCTGATCTTCGAGCATAATGAGCTTATGATTCTCTCCACAAATCCAATCAAAACAAATCTTTGCTATTATTTACCAATTATTTGATTTAATTCAATTTTTAATAAATAAAAAATCAAAATAAAATAAATAATGAAAAAAAACATGTGAGTGAGCATTTGGGTCTTGGACCATTTATTTGAGGTGAAAGCATAAAAAGTTAGGTCCATTTAGCAAAAAATGCAAATTTGAGCATATTTGACTTTTGACAATTTTGCAAAAATGGTCAACTTGGCCAATGCATAACGCTCTAAATATTGACCCTAGAGAGGTGTTTTTGGACTCTTTAGAAATCTTAGGATGTCCCCTAAGAAACCCTTTTAGTATCATCTCAATTGAGTCTTCCATGTTCATGTATGAAGCTTTGACCCAAAAGGTGTCTTTGTTGACTTTTCAAAATGACTTATAATGTCAAAATTCATATCTTTTTGTGAGTGCATATTATAAACTTGGGAGCTGAAGATAAATTGTAGGGAATTGCATCCCCTTCAAAATGAGCTTTGGATGGGTCATTTCTGATAAAGTATGAGAAAGTTATGCTTGGTCAAAGTTGAGTTGACTTTTCCTTCAAAACCCAAATTTAGGAACTTTTGGGTTTTGATGAATTGTGAGCAATCCTTGAGGAATCGTGATCAACTCTTTATCAAATGATGAATAATACTTCAAAATGAGGATGTTGACCAAAAATCTAGAAGTTTGACTGTATGTGGGCCACAGTTAACTTTTGGCCTAGCATAGTTGATTTCTAGGTATTTAAGCAATTGACTGAGCAAACTTCCTCTGCAAGGCTTGGAACTTGACATGGATGATCTTGAGAACACATTAGGACAATGGTGAGAATTTGAGTCATTTGTGGTTCATATATCCTGATGAAAAATGAAACCCTAATTTGAGGTAGATTGCCTTAGGAGAGAGTTTGTCTGGTAAACTCTTGAACTTCCTTGAGCAATTTGGGGACCTCACTTGCCATGTATTGAGAAATATGGGAGGGAAAATTTTGGGGTACAACATCTGGCGACTTCACTGGGGAAGTTGACCAAATGTTGGTCCATCCCAGAGTCGTTACTAGATCTTGTTTTCTTTCTTTGGGTGTTTAGTTTTATGCTTTCAGTTTATTTATTTGTACATGATCATCTGAGCATATGTTTGCATTGCATTGTCTTCCATATTGGTTATCTGTTATGCTGGATTCTGGTTCTCCATGATTGGGTGGGTGTTACCATTAAGGTATAAGGCCCAGTACCCAGGCTAAAGTAAACTATCTAGGAAACCTAGGAATAGAGTAGAACATGACGAATATTAGACGAAGGTTCTATAAGCGCGGTCATGTCGTCTACACTCAGATGAGGTTCAAATGGGGTGTTATTGTCATCCACGTCTGTGGCTAGTTGATATTGCTTCCTGAAGGACCCGTGATTTTGAGTTACCATTGGCTTACCCTGACCTAATCTTTACCAGTGAGTGGGGGGATAATCTTTACAGGTAGATATGGTGACTTGTTCTGATAGATATCTTGTTCTGTTGATGAATGTATTCTGAACTATTGATCTTGATATTCTCGGCACATCTAGAAATGGAACAGCAGATTTCCGATGTTGGAAACCTTGATTCCATGAATTATTGCACCTTTCATCATGGCATATTTATTTTTACAAAAGAAATGTAAGAAAAATATATATGTCTAAAAAAGGTTAAACTGCATAGGCATTTCATTTCCAAGGTTTTTCATAGTAGACGTCTATATCAATAATGGCAAACAACCATGATGTTATCAAGAAAGAGACTAGGGATGCATTCGGTTACAAGTTAGATACTTCCATTTGGCATCATTAGAAGGAATTGAGTAAGGCGATGGTTTATCCGAATTCACAAGCCTTTAGCAAACAGTACAATGATCTTTTGCCTTTGGTGGACGTTCAGGTGGAGGATAAAGCTTTTCACACATTGTTACAATTCTATGATCCAGAACTGTGATGTTTCACATTCCAGGATTATCAACTAGCACCGACTCTTGAGGAGTATTCTTATATTTTGGGGATCAAAGTCACTGATCATATTCCCTTTTCATGTGTTCCATGTAAACCTGATTATGATGCCATCTCTAAGGCACTTTATTTAAGCATAAGGGGTGTGAAAGGAAATTGGAGGAATTGAGGTACAACCGGTAGTCTCTGAGAGGATTTTGATATGCAAAGATAGAGAAATGACAACTAAGTGTCAGTGGGTTGAGTTCAATGCTCTTCTAGCCATTTTGATTTATGGCCTTGTTATTTTTCCTAATGTTGAGAAGTTGGTAGATCTAGCAGCTATTTGCATGTTCATGAATCTGAATCTGGTACTGACTATCCTGGCTAACACTTACTTTTCTATCCATTCCAAGTATCGTAAGAAAGGAGTTATGGTGTGTTGCGTGCCATTGTTGTACAAATGGTTCATGTATAAGCTGCCGACCAAAGACCGTTCATGGATAAACTGAGCACTCGTATATGGGCCACGAAGCTCATGGCTCTCACATATTTTGACATAACCTTGTATAGGCATTGTTGTACCCCAAAATTTGCCCTCCCATATTTCTCAAGACATGTCAAGAAAAATCCCCAAGTGGTTCAAGATGGCTCAAGAGTTGGACAATCAAAACATCTCCTAAGGCAGTCAATCTCAAATTAGGGTTTTGTGTTGCATCAAGGTCCTTACATCCAAATGACCTCAAGTGCTCCCAAATGTCCTAATATGTTCTCAAGATCATACATGTCAAATTTCAAACCTTGCAGAGGAAGTTTGGTCAGTAAATTGCTCAAGAGGCCCAAAAATCGACTGTGCTAAAGCAAAAGTCAACTGTGACCCAAATACAGTCAAACCTCAATATTTTTTGTCAACATTCTCATTTTGAAGAATAATTCATCATTTGATCAAGGTCTGATCATGATTCATCAAGGATTGCTCAAGGTTCATCAAGATTCAAAAGTTGCTAAATTAGGGTTTTGTAGGAAAAGTCAACTCAACTTTGACCAAGCATAACTTTCTCATACTTTATGAGAAATGACCCATCCAAATCTCACTTTTAAGAGGATAAAATTTCCTACAATCCATCTTCACACCCCAAGATCAAGAAATGTTCTCACAAAAAGTTACAAATTTGGACATTATAGGTCATTTTTGAAAGTCAACAAAAACAACTTTTTTGCCAAAGCTTATAACTTGAGCATGAAACATCAAAATGAGATTAGACCAAAAGGGTTGATTAGAGCACATCTCAAGGTTTCTAAAAAGTCCAAGAAGACTTCCAAAATTTCAAAATTGAAGAAGTTCTGCATTGTTGAAGTTAAGTATTTTTCCAAAATTGCCAAAAGTCAACTATCCTCAAAACTCCAATTTTTGACAAAAGGGCCCACTTTTTTCCACTTGATATGGTCTTTTCATGCCATACACGTGTCCCATATTTGATTTCATGGCCATTCATTTATTTTTCTATTTTATTTAATTTTTATTGATTTAATTCATTTATGATCCATATTAAATCAAATAAAATCTAAAAATTGATGAAATAATATCTTTGTGATTTGTACAACTTTCAATTATCATCATGAACCAAATCAAATTCGTATCAAGCTTGGTTATGCACAAAAAATCAGATTTGGCCTATATTTGGAAAGTTGATAATGGTGATCATATCAAATCTCAAAACCTTGAATGCACTTGGATAAAAGCCCAACTCTTGACCTAATTCACTTCTAATATACATGTGCAAGCAAGCCAGACCAAGAACACGCATAGAGCACTACTGAAACGGCCAGAACAAGTTTGTTAAAAAGCTTGAAAAGCGGGAGATCAAAAACAACATTGAAGCACGATTCAGTCCAAAAGCTTGACATAGCTCTCTTTCCTGACATCCAGTGAAGTGATAGCAATCAAAATCCAGCCTTCTCATTGCCTAAATTGCACTGTAAGTCATCACGAACCAACCTCTGAACATGGATTACAAATCTCCAATTCTTGCATCTTTTCTTTAAAATCATGGCATATTTATGTTTGTTGTTTGATTTGGAGCATTTTGGTATTATTCAAATGTATTTTTAGGACCTGTATCATGATGCCTGAATCTAGGGTTCTTGTTCTTGTTTTTTAGGAGTTTCTTATGCAGGATAAATTGAGGCAAACAATGGTTATAGGGATATTCAGGAGGCAGAGACGAACACATCCATGTTCTTGGATGGTATTTTCATGGCCTGGGAGAGGTTTTTGAGATGCCCTATGAATCTTCCTGCGGATAAAAATCCGCAGGTAAACGAACCAGGGATGCGTTGAGGAAGATGATAGCGTGGCTTGCATCCATTGGCCCGTTTGAATCATTAGCGCGTTTTTTTTATTTTGCAGGGCTTAATTAATTATTTTGAATATATTATTTATTTTCTATTCCAATAACGAATGACCAAGCTAGTTGGAGTGGTTGAGCGTGCAGGCATATGAGTAATGGGACCTGGGTTCGAATCCCAGGTCCCCCAAAACCTTACTTGTTTTTTTCTTCAGGTATTCATGTGCAACGCTTAGGGTGTGGTGCATCATGTGCCTCTATATCTCAGTTGCCAAGTGGCTCACCAAGAAGATCCAGTGATCCAGATTGGAGTTTCACCATGGACTAGAGTCAACAAGCATGCGCTGGATTTCCAAGGTCAAACAGGCTGGACGTTCTGGGTCTGGGAATTGCCATTCAAACACCTTCTTCAGGCCCACACCCCCTAGTATTTCTTTTTACATTTTATTTCTTTTGCATTATTTTTTTCTATTTTTATTTTATTATTATTATTATCTTAATTAATTAATTAACCAATTAACTTTTTCATAAAAAATCAAAAACAACAAAAATAATATTTTTATTAACTCCATTAATTTTATTATTTATTTTTGTAAATAACAATTAATTAATTTATTTAGTTTAATTAGGTACAATTTTAATATCTTTTGCATTAAATTAAAATTAATATAGAATTAGGATTTTTATTAAATTTTTAATCATTCTTATTTTATTTCCTTAATTAAAATAAAAACCCAAAAATATTTTCATTTAATTAATTAATTCCATTATTAATTTAAATTAATTTTTTATTCAAAAAATAACAAAAAAAATATGCTTTATTTAATAAAAGGGTCAAAACCCTAAGACACTCCGATTTAATTTTCTCGCGCGCGAATTATTTTTTATCCATATTTCAATATTGTAACTGCTCCGAGAATGTAATAGTTTTTAACTTAGGATTTTATTTATTTATCGCTTTTATTTATTTTTCGCAATTTAATTTTTAAGGGTTTGTTTTTGGCGATGTAAATACCCGACGCCTTGTAATAGCTTAGATTTATTTTCCGCAATTTACATTCCGCAACTATTAACTGTTAGATGTTTGATAGGCAATGCATGACAAGATTAATCTTTTAATTTAGAATCAACAATAGATCACCATTAACATGTACAAAGATAAATAATTGAAAAAAACAATACACTCGCACATGCGCACTCTTAGGGTACACATCACTTGGTTGCCTCGAACGTGGTCATTGAGTATAGGAAGTCTTAGAGGTCGCCCTCTTGTCTAAAGATCAAAGTTGCCTCGAAACGGTGGCCTCGGATAAAATGATCTAAGACATTAGGGTTACCGCTAAGGCATCCTAACATTGCTTTAGTGACCACATGTCCCTTAATCGAATTGAACCTTAAAACTCCAACTACGGTGCTACCTACTCATCAATAGTGGGATAGCATTGTCTAAAGGACAAAAGCACAAAAAAATTCCTTTTTGAGTAGGTAGATGTTCTTAAGTACTTGCTCCTTTTAAAAAACAAAACAAAACTTTTCGCACCTACACTCCTTTCAGACAAAAACTCTTTTCAAACCAACAAACACAAAGAAAAGCAAACTTTTGAAAACACAATGAGCAAGTACCTTAGAGCCCGTGGATAACCACGGATAGAAAGGGTGCTAACACCTTCCCTTTCTATAACCTACCTCCCGAACCCGAGAAATATCTCAAAAAGGAATTTTTCTGTGCTTTTGTCCTTTCCTTGTTGGATAAAATAAAAGAGGGTGGCGACTCTTGCTTACCGCGACATTTTGCGAAAACAAACGCAAACGCGAACCGACATTCCAAAATAGTCAGTTCTCATTCCCACCGATCACAGAACTGGCGACTCTGCTGGGGAATTACTAAGTGAGGTGTACCTTAGGATTAGATCATTGTGTTTTCAATTGTATGCTTTATATGCTTTAATTTTTGTGGGCTTGTATCAGAGTTTATATAGATCCTAACCCGGATCTGGGGATACACTTTAGGTAAGTCGCAATAAACTGTGAGGGATCTGTCCGACGTAGACCGGCACGGATGAAGCAGTAGCTACGTTGGTGTGGCACCTTGGTCTGTACCGATATCCCTTGTGTTGGAATGAGGAGAATATGGGTCTTCTAGGGAGTCATTAAGCACCAACTGACCTTAGAGCCTTAAATTGACCAACTTGGCCATAGAACAGTAGCAGTATGCTACACTCATTGAGACTAAACTCTCGCGATGATTCCGACCGCAAGAAAAGGTTGTTAAACTTGAATTATGACCGATTGAGGGTAGTCAGTGATATTGAGATCTTCTAGAACCCGGTTACTATTTTTAGGACAGGTCTAAACCAACTGAACGAAAAGAGGGTAGTACCTAAGCTCCATCCCAGCCTAAAATCTAAGGGCTCTTTTGTGTGACTTGTGTGCCTTTACCATGTTTTCCTTTTGTGGATACTTGTGGTGTGCCTTTACTATGACATCATGACATCATAACATTGCATACATTTTGCATAAGGACTAACCTATTTCAAAGACAAGAGGGTTTCATCTTTGCTCTGTTTTGTAGGTCATCATGATGCCCATGCGTAGGAATACTATCCGTATCAACTTTGTCCAAGTACCTACCCTGCTTAAAGATTTGGTTGTCAGGATACCAGACACTACTTCCTTCATCAGGAGGCATGGTTCTCTTCTCAGTTTGGTCGCCTCAAAATTGGACAAATAAATGATGAGTGTTCTGGTCCAATTCTATGATCCGTTGTACCATTGTTTTACTTTCCAGGACTTCCAGCTGGTGCCTACCCTAGAAGAGTTCTCTGAGTTGCTCGGTATCTCTGTCCTGGAACAGACTCCGTTTACTGGATGGGAAAAGACTCTTAAGCCCGAAGAAATTGATGCAGCCCTTCACTTGACCAAGGAGGAGGTAATGGCTAACTGGGAAACTAGAAGTGGAGCTAAGGGTTTTCTGACTAAGTTTTTGGTTGACAAAGCTAATTACTTCTGGGACAGCTTAGACTTCAAGGCGTACGAGGAAATTCTGGCTCTTTTGATTTATGGTCTGGTATTGTTTCCAAATCCTGACACTTTTGTTGATATTAATGCCATAAAGATCTTCATCTCTCAGAATCCGGTACCCACTCTCTTGGGTGATATCCTTCATCAGCTCTATGCTCGTACTGCCCAAAAGCGGGGAACTTTTATGTGTTGTGCTCCTTTATTTTCGAGGTGGTTTATTTCGCACCTCCCTAAGTTCGTGCTGAAGAACAAAGAAGGAATGGGTTGGGCTTATAGGATGATGTCTCTTTCTAATAATGACATTATCTGGACTCTCAAAGGTATAGATGAGGTGACTGTCATTGATCGCTGTGGAGAGTATCCTAATGTTCCATTGATCGGAACCCATGGAGGGATTTCTTACAACCCATGCTTAGCTCTCCGTTAGTTTGGAAGATCCAGAAGAGAAGGGCCTCATGAGATGTTGATGCCTCATATCATTTTTGATTTTCAGGGAGATAGCGACGAGCTGCGTCGTAGATTCATAAGGGCTTGGGACAGAGTTCACCAATCTGACCCACATGAGTTGGGACCAAAGACTTCTCTGCCAATGGAGCCATATCTCAGATGCGTCCGCATCCATGCCCAGAAGCTAGGTATGCCATATGAAGCTGTCAGACCTGTTACTCTTGAAGTTGCTAATGAGGAGGGGGTTCTTCCAACTATTCTCCACCCTTACATGCCCACTGATATTGGGACACTGAAGAGGTCTTGGATGCAACTGCGGGAAGAACAGGATTCTTATCGGGAGATGTTCAATGAGTAGGAGCAAAAGATCCAAAAGCTGACTAGGCAACTGGAGAACGAGCGGATCCTGAATGATTATGTCCGCACTGAGAAGAAGAGACCATGGGAGCATTGATGGACCTTTGATGATTTCTTTTATAGTTTTTATTTACTTTTCAGTATTTCCATTCTTGTAACGCCTAAGGGCAGTTTGTTGAACAATTTAAATTTTGAAGTTTAAATCTAATAAAGTGTGTTTCCTTTCTTATTTACAAATTTGAATCCCGATTGTATTTGAAATCATAAATCATACGCATTTCATCCCATGCACTTCATAAACAGGTACCCTTTACAGGTCTCTTATCTTCTTCGCTGTTTATTTCAGCAACCATCAAGTCTACTGAACCTTCAACTGAGAAAAAGCTATCAAGGCCCTCCAGGCCCAGAATGCCCAGTTTCAAGAGCTGTTCATGAATCTAGCCAAGGTTCAGCAGGACCTGAAGACCTTGATTCTGAAGGAGAAAAAGAAGAAGAAGAGGACCATCCTATTCAATACTGGACGCAGGTTTGGAAACGGGTTGCAGAATGAAGTTGATCTGACCACCTCATCTGGAAGGAAGGATAGTCCACAAGAAAGGAGGGCTCCTAGCCCTATGGTCCCCGACAACGAGACGGACTATGATGAAGAACAGTATCCTCCTGCTGAGGATAAGTACAAACAGCTGGAAGACCGTTTGAGCGCTATGGAAATTCAGAAGGTGCCCGGTCTGGACTTCAAAGATCTGGGTCTATCATCTGGGGTGGTGATTCCCCATAAATTCAAGGCACCTTCCTTTTCCAAGTATGACGGAGTTTCTTGTCCAAAGCTTCACCTCCAGTCATATGTGAGGAAGATCCAACCTTTACTACTGATAAGAACTTGTGGATCCATTTCTTTCAAGATAGTCTCTCAGGGACTCAGCTCGAGTGGTTCTATCAGTTGGACGGAGCCAGTATCTGCAGTTGGGAAGATTTGGCTACTGCATTCTATAGGCAGTATCAGTACAACTCCGACCTCGCTCCTACGCGTACCCAACTCCAGGGTATGTCAATAGGAATGGGTGAAGGATTCAAAGAGTATGCTCAAAAATTGAGAGACCTTGCTGGAAGCGTGCAACCGCCTTTGGCTGATCGTGAACTTGTTGACATGTTTTTGGGGACCCTGTCTGGTCCATTCTTTAACCACCTGATTGGAAGCTCTTCAGCTGGGTTTACAGATCTTATTTTGTCTGGTGAGAGGATTGAAGCTGGTATTAAGGCCGAGAAGATACATAAGGGTGACTCATCGAGCAATGAGAAGAAGCCGTTTAAGAAAGAGTCTAGTGCTGTCTACAGTTCGAGAAGACAGAATAGACCTGAACACCGCCAAGCTGTCAATGCGGTTGTTATTTCAAAACCTGCTGGTGCTCCTAAGCATCACAATCAACAAAAGGACGAGAGACCTCGAAGGCAATTCACTCGTCTCAGCATGACTTTGTCTCAGATTCTGCCACAATTGCTGAAGACCAATCTGGTGACTCTAAAAGAAGCTCCGAAGAATCCAAGTACCACATCACCAAAGTAAAACCCTAATGCCCGCTGCGCTTTTCACTCTGATAGCCCGGGGCATAATACATATGATTGTTGGGTTTTTAGGAACAGAGTGCAAGACCTAATTGATGCAAAGGAGATTGAGTTTGAGGTGCACAAGATGCCTAATGTTGTGACTGCTCCCATGCCCAAACATGGAGTAAATTCTATAGAGGAAGACTTGTTTGTAGTTTCCGTGGATGATATTGTTACCCCTCTGATGACTGTCAAGAAGAACCTGTTACTAGCCGGTTTATTTCCAGGCTGTGGCAAAGATTTCCATATGTGTTCTGTTTTACCTGCTGGTTGCCCATCTCTAAAGTCAGGTATCCAAAACCTGATGGATAGCAAAGAGATCCTGTTTGAAAAGACTATTGTTCATTCCATTCATTCTGAAGAAGTTTCCATTATTACCATTTTCGACAATTCTTCCAAGGCTCCCCCGAGGAAGCCTGTTAGAATTACATCTACTCTGAAGATCTCACCCGTAATCATCATTGTTCCGGGGCCCATCCCCTACACCTCTGACAAAGCTGTCCCTTGGCACTATGGGGCAGATGTTTATGTTCTAGGAGTTAAGCAAGAGTTGGATGCTGATACCGGCGTCAGTAACATTACTGGGCCTGCTAAAGTCACCCGCAACGGTAGACTTTTCTCACCTGATATTGCTCCACCAACTGTCTGAAGACCTGTTGTCATTACACCTGCAAGTGTACATACTACCATTCCTGATCAAGTTCCTAGTCCTACCCCTGTCGCCGAGTCATCTAACGCTCAGGGCAAAGGGATCACCACTGATATGCCTGCCCAGACGGAGGCACCGAAGACTATTACTGTTGAAGCTTCCAAACAGGAGATGGAAGAGATTATGAAGATTATTAAGAAGAGTGATTACAACGTAGTTGAGCAACTGGGGAAAACCCCATCCAAGATTTCTATGTTGTCACTGTTGTTGTGTTCAGAGGCCCATGCCAAGGCTCTGATTACCTTCCTGAAGACTGCCCACGTGCCACAAGAGACATCAGCTGATCAATTTACCGATTGTGTGGCCAATTTAACTGCTGATAATGGTTTGGGTTTCTCCGACACTGATTTGACTGCCAAGGGGAAAATCATAACGATGCCCTACATGTCTCCATTGAATGCAGGGGCACTACTCTTGCACATGTATTGGTTGACACTGGTTCCTCATTGAACGTCTTCCCAAGAAAGCTCTGGACCGGTTGGATTGCGAAGGGTTGGAGCTAAAGCCAAGTAACATCATTGTCAGGGCCTTTGACGGGTCTAAAAGGATGGTGCATGGCGAGGTTCATATTCCAATTAAAGTTAGTTCTCAGGTCTTCAATTCTACATTCTACGTGATGGACATTCAGCCATACTATTCTTGTTTGTTGGGTCGTCCATGGATCCATAAAGCTGGGGCCGTAACTTCAACGCTTCACCAGAAGCTGAAGTACCCAGTCAGAGGGAAGATTGTGACATTACAAGGGGAGGAAGAGTATATGGTCAGCCACCTCAACTCGTTCTGATACGTAGAGATGGATGGGGAGTTCATTGAAACCCCATTTCAGCACTTTGAAGAGGTTCCTCAGACACTGGCATCAGCTGAGACTGTGGTTGAAGATTCTCCTATGAAGATGGCTTCCTTAAAGGATGCCCGGGCTGTTATTGAGAAGGGTGAGTGTGCAAATTGGGGCCGACTTCCTGATTTCACTCAGAAGACTAACAAGTTTGGTTTGGGTTTCACTGCAGAAGCTCAAAGGGTTGTTCGAAGTGCAAGGATTGGAAGACCCCCCGTGTTCATCAGCAACTCGGGAGTGAATTCCATTGAGGATGATGTGGAAGAGTCTGAATTCGATAGCTGGATCTATCCTACGACCAACGATGGACCAAGCAACTGGATAGCAAAGGACTTCATCCCCATTACTTTTGTTACCCAGTAATGAACTCTTTGTTTTGAATTTTAACAGACAATGTTTTGAAACTTTATGGCCCGGTGTCTTACCCGGGGCACCGTGGCTTCATTTGTAAGGGCTTTTGTGTGCCATTTTCATATATAATTAATAAAAGCATTGGACGTTTCTTGCATTTCAAATTTTGCGCTCCTTGTTTTTCTTTATTATATATTGCAAAACAGCGATTTTTCACACACTCACATATACAGGTCTCAATCCACTATGGATCTCACTGGTAATGACTCTGCTACTGCCAGTTATGACTTCGAAAATCTGATCAACTTAGCCGAAGACGAAGGTGAAGATGATTGCGAAGTGCCGGGCGAACTTGCAAGACTTCTACTCCAGGAAGAGAGGGCCATTCAACCACATGAAGAGCCGGTGGAAACGGTGAATCTGGGTACTGAAAATGACAAGAAGGAAGTCAAGATCGGTGCAAATCTGGAGCTTAGTGTGAAGCAGCGGTTAATTCAGATGCTGCACGACTATGTTGAAATCTTTGCCTGGTCTTACAAAGATATGCCTGGGTTGGATACTGACATTGTGGTTCATCGCTTGCCTACCAAGGAAGACTACCCTCCCGTAAAACAAAAGGTTCGACGTATGCGCCCAGAGATGTCTGAGAAAATCAAGGCCGAAGTTATGAAACAGTTTGACGCCGGTTTTATAGCAGTGACTTCTTACCCTCAGTGGGTTTCCAATGTGGTTCCGGTACCAAAGAAGGATGGTAAGGTCCGAATGTATGTTGACTACAGGGATCTGAACAGGGCCAGCCCCAAGGATGACTTCCCTCTACCTCACATTGATGTTCTAGTTGACAATACTGCTCAGCACAAGGTATTCTCCTTTATGGATGGTTTCTCCGGATATAATCAAATTAAGATGGCTCCCGAGGACATGGAGAAGACGACCTTTGTTACTCAGTGGGGTACCTTTTGTTACAAGGTCATGCCTTTTGGATTGAAGAATGATGGGGCAACGTATCAGCGTGCCATGGTTGCTTTGTTTCATGATATGATCCATCATGAGATTGAAGTATACGTTGACGATATGATTGCAAGGTCCCAGACTGAGGAGGAACACCTTGACCATCTGCAGAAGCTGTTTGACAGGTTGAAGTTGTACAAGTTGAGATTGAACCCGAACAAGTGCACCTTCGGGGTGAGGTCTGGTAAGCTACTGGGTTTCATCGTGAGCGACAAAGGTATTCAAGTGGACCCTGCCAAAGTGAAAGCCATACAAGAGATGCCAGCTCCCAAGATAGAAAAGGAGGTCAGAGGCTTTCTAGGAGGACTGAACTACATTGCCCGATTCATCTCGCACCTAACTGTTACTTGTGAACCAATCTTCAAGCTAGTGAAGAAAGATCAAGTGGTACGTTGGAACGATGAATGTCAGGCTGCTTTAGAAAGAATCAAAGAGTATCTCCAGGAGCCACCCATCCTAATGCCACCAGTTGAAGGGAGACCTCTAATCTTATACTTGACAGTACTTGACAATTCAATGGGGTGTGTGCTAGGGCAGCATGACGAGTCTGGCCAAAAAGAGCATGCTATTTATTACCTTAGCAAAAAGATTACCGACTGTGAGACCCGATACTCACTGCTTGAGAAAACTTGTTGCGCTTTGGCATGGGCTGCTCGCCGGCTGAGACAGTATATGCTGACTCACACTACTCTATTGATTTCAAAGATGGATCCAATCAAGTATATCTTCGAAAAGCCCGCCTTTTCCGGAAGAATGGCAAGATGGCAGATGATTTTGACTGAGTATGACATCCAGTACACAACCCAAAAGGCTATCAAGGGAAGTGTATTGGTAGACCATTTGGCACATCAGGCGGTGGATGATTACCAGTCTATGAACTTTGAATTCCCGGACGAGAATATCATGCTGATAACTGATTGTGAGACACCTGGACCAGATGAAGGACCTGAGAAAGGATCCCAATGGTCTATGTACTTTGATGGAGCTTCGAACGCTTTGGGGAATGGCATTGGCGTTATGATCATATCTCCTAAAGGCTCTCATACTCCGTTTACCGCCCGACTATGTTTCAACTGCACCAACAACATGGCAGAGTATGAAGCGTGCATCATGGGTCTCCAACAGTCGTCAATATCATGCTCTGGGCTATTGGAATGGTATGCACACCTTGCATCAGGATTGTAGTTAGGGGAAGAAGTCTTGGGATTTGGATGAGGTCCTATCAACGTAACCAGATTCATCCTTAACATGTGTTGTAAAGCTTGAGACAGCGGCATGTTGAGTTTGGTAAACTGCCTCTTGTGTGTATCTGGCTTACTATGATTAACCCGTTGTTTTTGGCGAGGTTGTTGTTGGACCCGTGAGGTAGTAGAAATTTGGAAAGGTACATTCTTTACCGAACCAAACTCTTGTCTTCTTGGAGGTTGATCAATGACTTGGTCCCCGACCTCGACTGTTTGCTTCATACTGTTGTATCTGTCTTGATGAAGTTGGTTGATGATGGCTTTTAGCTCTTCTTGTCTTCGGGCTAGGCCTTGGATAAGAGCCATATGCCCCAGCATCTGGGTTCTCATTGCACCTAACTCAGCTTGCAGTTGTTCCAGCCGTTCGTCCTTATTGTCTTCAGGACTTTTCTTGACCAAGTTCCCAACGAGGAGTGTTTTCAATTCTTCCTTCCCCTTGGATAGGTTTAGAAATATTTCCCTGAACTGAGCTTCTTGAGTTTGAAGATCTCTGTTGTCTTGTTTGAAAGCCATTGCTGAAATAAACAGCAAGAACATGAAAGACATGTACTGGAAGACCTATTATGCAATGATATGTATGATATATGTATGCAATGTTTTCAAGGATCTCGCAGGGTAAACAAGAAACTGTTAGAATTTGGTTGTAGCTTGATTGAAGAAACTTCATGTCGTTAAGAGTCCTACTTCAAGAGTCAAGCTCACCATACCGAGTGGGTCATAGCCCCTGACTCAAGTTATCGTGTTTTAATCTTTTGACGGCATTGGCTAAAGGAAAATAAGTCCCCTTGCCCCATTCTAGACGTCTGGTTCATCATAACCTGCATCACAGGCCCTCGAGATTCTTGAAATGGTTAGTATGATATGTCATGTTATGATGTGTATGTTATGCGTTTAAGCCAAAGTGCAAGGTCATGTAAGCAAGTAAACCCTGCTAGAAATCCAAGTTATTGGATAATGATTGTAAACAAAACCGTGCAAGAAACTCATGTCTTCAGATAATAAAATTATGCAAGTAGTTCAAGTTGAAAGCACACAAGTCACACAAACAACCTTAGGTTCAGGCTTGCATGGGTTTTAAGGTAGTACCCTCTTGAAGTTTAGTTGGTTCAACCTGTCTTAAAAAGTAATTGGGTTCTAGAGGATCTCAATATCACTGACCATCCTTTATCGGTCATGGTCTCAACTCACACAATCTTTTCTTGCGGCCGAAATATTCCAAAAGTCTGATCTCAATGAGTGTAGCATCGAGTATCAACCAGTTCTCAGCTCTACACCGAGGCCGACTATCTCAGTACTTTCTAATGGACAAGTTGGGCAATTAAAGGTTCTAAGGTCAGTTGATTCTTAACGACACCATGCAGCGGCCTTGTATTCTCCTCGTTTCTCCACAAGGGATACCGGTACCAACCAAAGTGCCACACCAACGTAGCTACTGCTTCAACTGTATCGGTCTATGCCGTACAGTTCCCTCACAGTCTATTGCTACTTACCTAAAAGGTATTCCCCAGATCCGGGTGTAGGATCTATAGTAACCCCAAACAAAACCCTCAAAAGTAAAGCAAACAAAGCAATCAAGAGAAGCAGTTATGATGAACTAGATCCTAAGGTATACCCCGCTTATTTTCCCAACAGAGTCGCCAGTTCTGTGATACGGTGGCAGAATCGACTGTTTGAACGCTGGTTTGTGTTTTGCGTTTTGTGTTTGCAAAATGTTGCGGTAAGCAAGAGTCGTCACCGACTTTTATTTTATCCAACCGGAAAGGAAAAAAGTACAGAAAAAATCCTTTTTCTAGATGTCTCTGAGTACAGGGGGTAGAGTATAGAAAGGGAAGGTGTTAGCACCATTTCTATCCATGGTTTTCCATGGGCTCTTAAGTATTTGCTCATCTTTTTAAAATTGCTTGTGTATGTGCTTTGTTTTTTTTTTGAAAAGTTTGACTTCGTGATAACCCTTGTATCAGTCCTCAAAGTTGTGATGAAGTTTGTTTTGAAATTTTGTTTGAAAAGTGTAAGTGTGAAAAGTTTTGGTTTGAGCAAGTACCTATTAGCATCTAACTACTCGAAAAAAAGATTGTTTCTATTCTTATTTCCTTTAGACATCGCTATCCTACTATTGAGAAATAGGTAGCACCGTCGTTGGAGTTGTAAGGGTCAATTCGAAAGGGACGTACGGTCACTAAAGCAATATTAGGATACCTTAGTAATAATTCTAGAGTCTTAAGATCATATTCGAGGCAACATTTCCGAGGAAACATTTCCGAGACAACATTTCGAAGGCAACATTTCCGAGGCGACAATCGAATGGGATATTTGATCTTTTTAGACTGGAGGGCAACCACTAACACACCCTATGCTTAATGATCGTTTACCGAAGGCAACAGATGTGAGAGTATACCCTAAGATTGATATGTGCGAGTGATTTGTTTTCAGTTATTTAATCTTTGCACATTAGGGTTTTCTAACTGTATTAATTTGTCATGCATTCTTGTCATACAATCCTATTAGCATACATCTAGAAAGTTAAATATTTGTGGGAATTAAAAATGCGAGAAAGTAAATCTACACTATTACAAGGCTTCGAGGAGGGGGATTATTTACATAGCCAAAAACCCACGGAAAAAGCGATAAGTAAAAACCCTAAATTAAACTATTACAAACCAATGAGCAGTTACACAAATATTGTCAAACTAAATAATAAACACGCGATGAATCAAATATGACACGACTAGGGTTTTGACCCTTGACTAAACCTATTTGCGATTGATTAAAAAAAATTTTTTTTTCATGTTTTGTTATTTAAGAAAACAATGAACTAATTAAATTAAAGAAAAAACCTAAATTCTAATTAATTTTAAATTAAGAAAAATAAATTAATTCACCCTAAAAACCAATTTTTGTATTTTTGGTTTATTTGAGAAAAAATAAGAGAAAATAAATCAAGAATTTATCCTAATTTCTATTTGATTTTATTTATGAAAATAAATTAAAATTTCCCTAAGTTAAATTAAATTACACTAACAAAATTAAATTTGATAAAAAAATCTAATTCTAATTTTTATGATTTTATAAAAAAGATTAATGGTGCTAATGAAAATAATTAAAGAAATATTAAAAGAATTAAAAAAAGGAAAAAAATAATAATAAAAAAATGAAAAAATGGTATAGAAATAGGCCTGCAGCAACATATCTGAGGGTGCTGAATTTCTGATGGATCCATAGGATGATGATCCTCAGAAGATGTTGGCGCTGGATCCGCTGGAGAGGAATTCAGAAGATGATGACCCTAAGAAGATGGTGGGCACTGGATCTGATCATGGCTGGTGGGTCCAGCAGATCACCAGAGACACTAGATCTGGCCCTGGCTGATGGGCCCAGAAGATGACCAGAGAACGCTTGATCTGATTCTAGATGATGGGTCCAGAAGATGCTGAACCTCAGAAGGTGAGGTATACTGGATCTGGTGAAAACAATGAATAAAATGCCAAAAGCTCAAGCCTGGGATCGAACCCAGAACAATGAGCTTCTGAGTTCCTTCTTCTGACTAACTGTGCTGGATATTAACTTGTTAATACAATAAAACAAATAATATATCAGAAAAAACAAGTTTCTGGCCAGAATAACGCGCCAGAATTTAAACCAACCAGACAGGTTGTGACACGCTGTTGTCTTCTTCCTTGGGACCGTCGTTTTAAGTTCTGATCTTTTACCTACAGACGCAGGACTGTTGCTGAAATCTGTGTCATTCAAGAATCAAGCATATGCAATTTAAATTCAATTGGGGACCATGAATCAACTGGATTTGACGTTCTGATCATCATGGTACCCATTATCAGGCCTAATTTTGCTTGAAACCCAAAACCCCAAATTGGAGAACGAAAACTTAACAATGGCAGAAGCTTATTCTTGCACTGTAAATTTAATCAAACTATCCAGAAACATTGCAAACATGATGATGAACAGAAATATGTAACTTAAACATGCTAATGATGCAAGAATTACAGTAATTGAATTTGGATAATTGTGCAAACCGTGAGAGTGGCAAGGCGTGATTCTTAATGTTCTAACGCCTGTGAATGATTGGGAATGCTTCCTAAAATGCCAAGGAATTGATTGGGAACTTCAACACACCTTAAATTGGCCCGTGGAAGGAGATTTGTTTCACACTTTTTCTTGGAAATTTTCAAGTTTTGTTCTGGTTCTTGGAGGCAGGTTGTGCACGAAAATCCTCTATCAAGGGTTCCATAAACTTCAGTATATGTATTGAATCCAACTCGGTTAACAATTTTGGATCCAATCTTGAGAATTCATGAATGGAATATTTAATTTTTAAGCCATATGATATCTTTCCATACTCATGCCAATCATGCCGTTCTTGTACCAATTGCCAATGATATGATTTGATTCTGATCTTCCTGCATAATGAGCTTATGATTCTGTCCAAAAATCCAATCAAAACAAATCTTTGCTATTATTTACCAATTATTTGATTTAATTCAATTTTTAATAAATAAAAAATCAAAATAAAATAAAAAACAAAAATAATAACATGTGAGTGATCATTTGGGTCTTGGACCATGTTATATTTGAGGTGAAAGCATAAAAAGTTAGGCCCATTTAGCAAAAGATGCAAATGTGAGCATATTTGACTTTTGACAATTTTGCAAAAATGGTCAACTTGGCCAATGCATAACGCTCTAAATATTGACCCTAGAGAGGTGTTCTTGGACTCTTTAGAAATATTAGGATGTCCCCTAAGAAACCCTTTTAGTATCATCTCAATTGAGTCTTCCATGTTCATGTATGAAGCTTTGACCCAAAAGGTGTCTTTATTGACTTTTAAAATGACCTATAATGTCAAAATTCATATCTTTTTGTGAGTGCATATTATAAACTTGGGAGATGAAGATGAATTGTAGGGAATTGCATCCCCTTCAAAATGATCTTTAGATGGGTCATTTCTGATAAAGTATGAGAAAGTTATGTTTGGTCAAAGTTGAGTTGACGTTTCCTACAAAACCCTAATTTAGCAACTTTTGGGTTTTGATGAATTGTGAGCAATCCTTGAGGAATCGTGATCAACCCTTTATAAAATGATGAATAATACTTCAAAATGAGGATGTTGACCAAAAATCTTGAAGTTTGAATGTATGTGGGCCACAGTTAACTTTTGGCCTAGCACAGTTGATTTCCAGGTATTTGAGCAATTGACTGAGCAAACTTCCTCTGCAAGGCTTGAAACTTGACATGGATGATCTTGAGAACACATTAGGACAATGGTGAGCATTTGAGTCATTTGTGGTTCATATATCCTGATGAAAAATGAAACCCTAATTTGAGGTAGATTGCCTTAGGAGAGAGTTTGTCTGGTAAACTCTTGAACTTCCTTGAGCAATTTGGTGACCTCACTTGCCATGTATTGAGAAATATGGGAGGGAAAATTTTGGGGTACAACATCTGGCGACTTCACTGGGGAAGTTGACCAAATGTTGGTCCATCCCAGAGTCGTTACTAGATCTTGTTTTCTTTCTTTGGGTGTTTAGTTTTATGCTTTCAGTTTATTTATTTGTACATGATCATCTGAGCATATGTTTGCATTGCATTGTCTTCCATATTGGTTATCTGTTATGTTGGATTCTGGTTCTCCATGATTGGGTGGGTGTTACCATTAAGGTATAAGGCCCAGTACCCAGGATAAAGTGCACTATCTAGGAAAACTAGGAATAGAGTAGAACATGACGAATATTGGACGAAGGTTCTATAAGCGCGGTCATGTCGTCTACACTCAGATGAGGTTCAAATGGGGTGTTATCGTCATCCACGTCTGTGGCTAGTTGATATTGCTTCCTGAAGGACCCGTGATTTTGAGTTACCATTGGCTTACCCTGACCTAGTCTTTACCAGTGAGTGGGGGGATAATCTTTACAGGTAGATATGGTGACTTGTTCTGATAGATATCTTGTTCTGTTGATGAATGTATTCCGCTAGTGACTTGGTTTTCTATGGTTTATATTCTGAACTATTGATCTTGATATTCTCGGCACATCTAGAAATGGAACAGCGGATTTCCGATGTTGGAAACCTTGATTCCATGAATTATTGCACCTTTCATCATGGCATATTTATTTTTACAAAAGAAATGTAAGAAAAATATATATGTCTAAAAAAGGTTAAACTGCATAGGCATTTCATTTCCAAGGTTTTTCATAGTAGACGTCTATATCAATAATGGCAAACAACCATGATGTTATCAAGAAAGAGACTAGGGACGCATTGGGTTACAAGTTAGATACTTCCATTTGGCCTCATTAGAAGGAATTGAGTAAGGCGATGGTTTATCCGAATTCATAAGCCTTTAGCAAATAGTATGATGATCTTTTGCCTTTGGTGGACGTTCAGGTGGAGGATAGAGCTTTTCACACATTGTTACAATTCTATGATCCAGAACTGCGATGTTTCACATTCCAAGATTATCAACTAGCACCGACTCTTGAGAAGTATTCTTATATTTTGGGGATCAAAGTCACTGATCATATTCCCTTTTCATGTGTTCCAAGTAAACCTGATTATGATGCCATCTCTAAGGCACTTTATTTGAGCATAAACGGTGTGAAAGGAAATTGAAGAAAGTGAGGTACAACCGGTAGTCTCTGAGAGGATTTTTTGATATGCAAAGCTAGAGAAATGACAACTAAGTGTCAGTGGGTTGAGTTCAATGCTCTTCTAGCCGTTTTGATTTATGGCCTTGTTATTTTTCCTAATGTTGAGAAGTTGGTAGATCTAGCAGCTATTTGCATGTTCATGAATCTGAATCTGGTACCGACTATCCTGGCTAACACTTACTTTGCTATCCATTCCAAGTATCGTAAGAAAGGAGTTGTGGTGTGTTGCGTGTCATTGTTGTACAAATGGTTCATGCATAAGCTGCCGACCAAAGACCGTTCATGGATAACCTGAGCACTCGTATATGGGCCACGAAGCTCATGGCTCTCACATATTTTGACATAACCTGGTATAGGAATCGTTTTACCCCAAAATTTTCCCTCCTATATTTCTCAATACGTGTCAATAAAAATCTCCAAGTGGTTCAAGATGGCTCAAGAGTTGGACAGTCAAAACATCTCCTAAGGCAGTCAATCTCAAATTAGGGTTTTGTGTTGCATCAACGTCCTTACATACAAATGACCTCAAGTGCTCTCCAATGTCCTAATATTTTCTAAAGATCATCCATGTAAAATTTCAAACCTTGCAGAGGAAGTTTGGTCAGTAAATTGCTCAAGAGGCCCAAAAATCGACTGTGCTAGGGCAAAAGTCAATTGTGACCCAAATACAATCAAACCTCAAGATGTTTTGTCAACATTATCATTTTGAAGAATAATTCATCATTTGATCAAGGGTTGATAATGATTCATCAAGGATTGCTCAATATTCATCAAGATTCAAAAGTTGCTAAATTAGGGTTTTATAGGAAAAGTCAACTCAACTTTGACCAAGCATAACTTTCTCATACTTTATCAGAAATGACCCATCCAAATCACACTTTTAATAGGATGAAATTTCCTAAAATCCATCTTCACACCCTAAGATCAATAAATTCTCTCACAAAAAGTTACAAATTTGGACATTATATGTCATTTTTGAAAGTCAACAAAAACACCTTTTTTGCCAAAGCTTATAACTTGAGCATGAAACATCAAAATGAGATTATACCAAAAGGGTTGATTATAGAACATCTCAAGGTTTCTAAAAAGTCAAAGAACACTTCCAAAATTTCAAAATTGAAGAAGTTATGCATTGTTGAAGTTGGGTATTTTTCCAAAATTGCCAAAAGTCAACTATCCTCAAAACTCCAATTTTTGACAAAAGGGCCCACATTTTTCCACTTGATATGGTCTTGTCATGCCACACACGTGTCCCATATTTGATTTCATGGCCATTCATTTATTTTTCTACTTTATATAATTTTTATTGATTTAATTCATTTATGATCCATATTAAATCAAATAAAATCTAAAAATTGATGAAATAATATCTTTGTGATTTGTACAACTTTCAATTATCATCATGAACCAAATCAAATTCGTACCAAGCTTGGTTATGCACAAAAAATCAGATTTAGCCTATATTTGGAAACTTGATAATGGTGATCATATCAAATCTCAAAACCTTGAATGCACTTGGATAAAAGCCCAACTCTTGACCTAATTCACTTCTAATATACATGTGCAAGCAAGCCAGACCAAGAACACGCATAGAGCACTACTGAAACGGCCAGAACAAGTTTGTTAAAAAGCTTGAAAAGCGGGAGATCAAAAACAACATAGGAGCACGATTCAGTCCAAAAGCTTGACATAGCTCTCTTCCCTGACATCCAGTGAAGCGATAGCAATCAAAATCCAGCCTTCTCATTGCCTAAATTGCGTTGTAAGTCATCACGAACCAACCTCTGAACATGGATTCCAAATCTCCAATTCTTGCATCTTTTCTTTAAAATCTTGGCATATTTATGTTTGTTGTTTGATTTGGAGCGTTTTGGTATTATTCAAATGTATTTTTAGGACCTGTATCATGATGCCTGAATCTAGGGTTCTTGTTCTTGTTTTTTAGGCGTTTCTTATGCAGGATAAATTGAGGCAAACAATGGTTATAGGGATATTCAGGAGGCAGAGACGAACACATCCATGTTCTTGGATGGTATTTTCTTGGCCTGGGAGAGGTTTTTGAGATGCCCTATGAATCTTCCTGCGGATAAAAATCCGCAGGTAAACGAACCAGGGATGCGTTGAGGAAGATGATAGCGTGGCTTGCATCCATTGGCCCGTTTGAATCATTAGCGCGTTTTTTTAATTTTGCAGGGCTTAATTAATTGTTTTGAATATATTATTTGTTTTCTATTCCAATAACGAATGACCAAGCTAGTTGGAGTGGTTGAGCGTGCAAGCATATGAGTAATGGGACCTGGGTTCGAATCCCAAGTCCCCCAAAACCTTATTTGTTTTTTTCTTCAGGTATTCATGTGCAACGCTTAGGGTGTGGTGCATCATGTGCCTCTAGATCTCAGTTGCCAAGTGGCTCACTAGGCAGATCCAGTGATCCAGATTGGAGGTTCACCATGGACTAGAGTCAACAAGCATGCGCTGGATTTCCAAGGTCAAACAGGCTGCACATTCTGGGCCTGGGAATTTCCATTCAAACACCTTCTTCAGGCCCACACCCCCTAGTATTTCTTTTTACATTTTATTTCTTTTGCATTATTTTTTTCTATTTTTATTTTATTATTATTATTATCTTAATTAATTAATTAACCAATTAACTTTTTCATAAAAAATCAGAAACAACAAAAATAATATTTTTATTAATTCCATTAATTTTATTATTTATTTTTGTATATAACAATTAATTAATTTATTTAGTTTAATTAGGTACAATTTTAATATCTTTTGCATTAAATTAAAATTAATATAGAATTAGGATTTTTATTAACTTTTTAATCATTCTTATTTTATTTCCTTAATTAAAATAAAAACCCAAAAATATTTTCATTTAATTAATTAATTCCATTATTAATTTAAATTACTTTTTTATTCAAAAAATAACAAAAAAAAATATGCTTTATTTAATAAAAGGGTCAAAACCCTAAGACACTCCGATTTAATTTTCTCGCGCACGAATTATTTTTGATCCATATTTCAATATTGTAACTGCTCCGAGAATGTAATAGTTTTTAACTTAGGATTTTATTTATTTATCGCTTTTATTTATTTTTCGCAATTTAATTTTTAAGGGTTTGTTTTTGGCGATGTAAATACCCGACGCCTTGTAATAGCTTAGATTTATTTTCCGCAATTTACATTACGCAACTATTAACTGTTAGATGTTTGATAGGCAATGCATGACAAGATTAATATTTTAATTTAGAATCAACAATAGATCACCATTAACATGTACAAAGATAAATAATTGAAAAAAACAATACATTCGCACATGCGCACTCTTAGGGTACACATCACTTGGTTGCCTCGAACGTGGTCATTGAGTATAGGAAGTTTTAGAGGTCGCCCTCTTGTCTAAAGATCAAAGTTGCCTCGAAATGGTTGCCTCGGATAAAATAATCTAAGACATTAGGGTTACCGCTAAGGCATCCTAACATTGCTTTAGTGACCACATGTCCCTTAATCGAATTGACCCTTAAAACTCCAACGACGGTGCTACCTACTCATCAATAGTGGGATAGCATTGTCTAAAGGACAAAAGCACAGAAAAATTCCTTTTTGAGTAGGTAGATGTTCTTAAGTACTCGCTCCTTTTAAAAAACAAAACAAAACTTTTCGCACCTACACTCCTTTCAGCCAAAAACTCTTTTCAAACCCACAAACACAAAGAAAAGCAAACTTTTGAAAACACAATGAGCAAGTACCTAAGAGCCCGTGGATAACCACGGATAGAAAGGGTGCTAAAACCTTCCCTTTCTATAATCTACCTCCCGAACCCGAGAAATATCTCAAAAAGGAATTTTTCTGTGCTTTTGTCCTATTCCTTGTTGGATAAAATAAAAGACGGTGGCGATTCTTGCTTACCGCGACATTTTGCAAAAACAAACGCAAACGCGAACCGGCATTCCAAAACAGTCAGTTCTCATTCCCACCGATCACAGAACTGGCGACTCTACTGGGGAATTACTAAGTGAGGTGTACCTTAGGATAAGATCATTGTGTTTTCAATTGTATGCTTTGTATGCTTTAATTTTTGTGGGCTTGTATCGGAGTTTCTATAGATCCTAACTCGGATCTGGGGATACCCTTTAGGTAATTAGCAATAAACTATGAGGGATCTGTCCGACGTAGACCGACATGGATGAAGCAGTAGCTACGTTGGTGTGGCACCTTGGTCTGTACCGATATCCCTTGTGTTGGAACGAGGAGAATATGGTTCTTCTAGGGAGTCATTAAGCACCAACTGACCTTAGAACCTTAAATTGACCAACTTGGCCATAGAATAGTAGCAGTATGCTACACTCATTGAGACTAAACTCTCACGATGATTCCGGCCGCAAGAAAAGGTTGCTAAATTGGAATTATGACCGATTGAGGGTAGTTAGTGATATTGAGATCCTCTAGAACCCGGTTACTATTTTTAGGACAGGTCTTAACCAACTGAACTGAAAGAGGGTAGTACCTAAGCTCCATGCCAGCCTGAAATATAAGGGCTCTTTTGTGTGACTTGTATGCCTTTACCATGTTTGCCTTTTGTGGATACTTGTGGTGTGCCTTTACCATGACATCATGACATCATAACATTGCATACATTTTGCATAAGGACTAACCTATTTCAAAGACAAGAGGGTTTCATCTTTTCTCTGTTTTGTAGGTCATCATGATGCCCATGCGTAGGAATACTATCCGGATCAACTTTGTCCAAGTACCTACCCTGCTTAAAGATTTGGTTGTCAGGATACCAGACACTACTTCCTTCATCAGGAGGCATGGATCTCTTCTCAGTTTGGTCACCTCAAAATTGGACGAACAAATGATGAGTGTTCTGGTCCAATTCTATGATCCGTTGTACCATTGTTTTACTTTGCAGGACTTCCAGCTGGTTCCTACCCTAGAAGAGTTCTCTGAGATGCTCGGTATCTCCGTCTTGGAACAGACTCCGTTTACTGGTTGGGAAAAGACTCTTAAGCCCAAAGAAATTGCTGTAGCCCTTCACTTGACCAAGGAGGAGGTAATGGCTAACTGGGAAACTAGAAGTGGAGCTAAGGGTTTTCTGACTAAGTTTTTGGTTGACAAAGCTAATTACTTCTGGGACAGCTTAGACTTCAAGGCTTACGAGGACATTCTGGCTCTTTTGATTTATGGTCTGGTATTGTTTCCGAATCCTGACACTTTTGTTGATATTAATGCCATAAAGATCTTCATCTCTCAGAATCCGGTACCCACTCTCTTGGGTGATATCCTTCATCAGCTCTATGGTCGTACTGCCCGAAAGCGGGGAACTTTGATGTGCTGTGCTCCTTTATTGTCGAGGTGGTTTATTTCGCATCTCCCTAAGTCCGTGCTGAAGAACAAAGAAGGAATGGGCTGGGCTTATAGGGTGATGTCTCTTTCTAATAATGACATTATCTGGACTCTCAAAGGTATGGATGAGGTGACTGTCATTGATTGTTGTGGAGAGTATCCTAATGTTCCATTGATCGGAACCCATGGAGGGATTTCTTATAACCCATGCTTAGCTCTCCGTCAGTTTGGAAGAGCCAGAAGAGAAGGGCCTCATGAGATGTTGATGCCTCATATCATTTTTTATTTTCAGGGAGATAGCGACGAGCTGCGTCGTATATTCATAAGGGCTTGGGACAGAGTTCACCAATCTGACTCACATGAGTTGGGACCAAAGACTTCTCTGACAATGGAGCCATATCTCAGATGGGTCCGCATCCGTGCCCAGAGGCTAGGTATGCCATATGAAGTTGCTAATGAGGAGGGGGTTCTTCCAACTATTCTCCACCCTTACATGCCCACTGATATTGGGACACTGAAGAGGTCTTGGATGCAACTGCGGGAAGAACCGGATTCTTATCGGGAGAGGTTCAATGAGCAGGAGCAAAAGATCCAGAAGCTGACTAGGCAACTAGAGAACGAGCAGATCCTGAATGATTATGTCCGCACTGAGAAGAAGAGACCATGGGAGCATTGATGGACCTTTGATGATTTATTTTACAGTTTTTATTTACTTTTCAGTATTTCCATTCTTGTAACGCCTAAGGGCAGTTTGTTGAACAATTTAAATTTTGAAGTTTAAATCTAATAAAGTGTGTTTCCTTTCTTGTTTACAAATTTGAATCCCGATTGTCTTTGATATCATAAATCATACGCATTTCATCCCATGCACTTCATAAACAGGTACCCTTTACAGGTCTCTTATCTTCTTCGCTGTTTTTTTCAGCAACCATCATGCCTACTGAACCTTCAACTGAGCAAGCTATCAAGGCCCTCCAGGCCCAGAATGCCCTGTTTCAAGAGTTGTTCATGAATCTAGCCAAGGGTCATCCTGTTCAATACTGGACGCAGGTTTGGAAACGGGTTACCGAATTAAGTTGATCTGACCACCTCATCTGGAGGGAAGGATAGTCCACAAGAAAGGAGGGCTCTTAGCCCTATGGTCTCTGACAACGAGACGGACTACGATGAAGAACAGTATCCTCCTGCTGAGGATAAGTACAAATAGCTGGAAGACCGTTTGAGCGCTATGGAAATTCAGAAGGTGCCCGGTCTGGACTTCGGAGATCTGGGTCTATCATCTGGGGTGGTGATTCCCCATAAATTCAAGGCACCTGCCTTTTCCAAGTATGACAGAGTTTCCTGTCCAAAGCTGCACCTCCGGTCATATGTGAGGAAGATCCAGCCTTACACTGCTGATAAGAACTTGTGGATCCATTTCTTTCAAGACAGTCTCTCAGGGACTCAGCTCGAGTGGTTCTATCAGTTGGACGGAGCCAGTATCAGCAGCTGGGAATATTTGGCTACTGCATTCTATAGGCAGTATCAGTACAACTCCGACCTCGCTCCTACGCGTACCCAACTCCAGGGTATGTCAATAGGAATGGGTGAAGGATTCAAAGAGTATGCTCAAAAATGGAGAGACCTTGCTGGAAGGGTGCAACCGCCTTTGGCTGATCGTGAACTTGTTGACATGTTTTTGGGGACCCTGTCTGGTCCATTCTTTTACCACCTGATTGGAAGCTCTTCAGCTGGGTTTACAGATCTTATTTTGACTGGTGAGAGGATTGAAGCTGGTATTAAGGTCGGGAAGATACAGAAGGGTGCCTCATCGAGCACTGAGAAGAAGTTGTTTAAGAAAGAGTCCAGTGCTCTCTACAGTTCGAGAAGACAGAATAGACCTGAACACCGCCAAGCTGTCAATGCGGTTGTTATTTCAAAACCTGCTGGTGCTCCTCAGCATCACAATCAACAAAAGGACGAGAGACCTCGAAGGCAATTCACTCGTCTCAGCATGACTTTGTCTCAGATTCTGCCACAATTGCTGAAGACCAATCTGGTGACTCTAAAAGAAGCTCCGAAGAATCCAAGTACCACATCACCAAAGTACAAACCTAATGCCCGCTGCGCTTTTCACTCTGATAGCCCGGGGCATAATACAGATGATTGTTGGGTTTTGAGGAACAGAGTGCAAGACCTAATTGATGCAAAGGAGATTGAGTTTGAGGCGCACGAGAGGCCTAATGTTGTGACTGCTCCCATGCCCAAACATGGAGTAAATGCTGTAGAGGAAGACTTGTTTGTAGTTTCCATGGATGATATTGTTACCCCTCTGATGACTGTCAAGAAGAACCTGTTACTAGCCGGTTTATTTCCAGGCTGTGGCGAAGGTTGGCATATGTGTTCTATTTTACCTGCTTGTTGCCCATCTCTGAAGTCAGGTATCCAAAACCTGATGGATAGCAAAGAGATCCTGTTTGAAAATACTATTGTTCCATCCTTTCATTCTGAAGAAGTTTCCATTATTACCATTTTCGACAATTCTTCCAAGGCTCCCCTGAGGAAGCCTGTTAGAATTACATCTACTCCGAAGATCGCACCCGTAATCATCACTATTCTGAGGCACATCCCCTACACCTCTGACAAAGCTGTCCCTTGGCACTATGGGGAAGATGTTTATGTTCTAGGAGTTAAGCAAGAGTTGGATGGTGATATCGGCGTCAGCAACATTACTGGGTCTGCTAAAGTCACCCGCAGCGGTAGACTTTTCTCACCTGATATTGCTCCACCAACTGTCCGAAGACCTGTTGTCATTACACCTGCAAGTGTACCTACTGCCATTCCTGATCAATTTCCTAGTCCTACCCCTGTCGCTGAGTCATCTAATGCTAGGGGCAAAGGGATCACCACTGATATGCCTGCCCAGACGGAGGCACCGAAGACTATTACTGTTGAAGCTTCCAAACAGGAGATGGAAGAGATTCTGAAGATTATTAAGAAGAGTGATTACAACGTAGTTGAGCAACTGGGGCAAACCCCATCAAAGATTTCTATGTTGTCACTGTTGTTGTGTTCAGAGGCCCATGCCAAGGCTCTGATTACCTTCCTGAAGACTGCCCTCATGCCACAAGAGACATCAGCTGATCAGTTTACCGATTATGTGGCCAATTTAACTGCTGATAATGGTTTGGGTTTCTCCGACGTTGATTTTACTGCCAAGGGGAAAAATCATAATGATGCCCTACATGTCTCCATTGAATTCATGGGCACTACTCTTGCACATGTATTAGTTGACACTGGTTCCTCATTGAACGTCTTGCCCAAGAAAGCTCTAGACCGGTTTGATTGCGAAGGGTTGGAGCTAAAGCCAAGTAACATCATTGTCAGGGCCTTTGACGGGTCTAAAAGGATGGTGCATGGTGAGGTTGATATTCCAATTAAAGTTGGTTATCAGCTCTTCAATTCTACATTCTACGTGATGGACATTCGGCCTTCCTATTCTTGTTTGCTGGGTCGTCCATGGATCCATAAAGCTGGGGCCGTAACCTCAACGCTTCGCCAGAAGCTGAAGTACCCAATCAGAGGGAAGATTGTGACAGTACAAGGGGAGGAAGAGTATATGGTTAGCCACCTCAACTCGTTCTGATACGTAGAGATGGATGGGGAGTTCATTGAAACCCCATTTCAGCACTTTGAAGAGGTTCCTCAGACACTGGCATCAGTTGAGACTATGGTTGAAGATTCTCCTATGAAGATGGCTTCCTTAAAGGATGCCCGGGCTGTTATTGAGAAGGGTGAGTGTGCAAATTGGGGCTGACTTCCTGATTTCACTCAGAAGACTAACAAGTTTGGTTTGGGTTTCACTGCAGAAGCTCAAAGGGCTGTTCGAAGTGCAAGGATTGGAAGACCCCCCGAGTTCATCAGCAACTCGGGAGTGAATGCCATTGAGGATGATGTGGAAGAGTCTGAATTCGATAACTGGATCTATCCTACGACCAACGGTGGACCAAGCAACTGGAAAGCAAAGGACTTCATCCCCATTACTTTTGTTACCCAGTAATGAACTCTTTGTTTTGAATTTTAACAGACAATGTTTTGAAACTTTATGGCCCGGTGTCTTACCCGAGGCACCGTGGCTTCATTTGTGAGGGCTTTTGTGTGCCATTTTCATATATCATTAATTAAAGCATTGGACGTTTCTTGCATTTCAAATTTTGCGCTCCTTGTTTTTCTTTATTATATATTGCAAAACAACTATTTTCCATACACTCACATATACAGGTCTCAATCCACTTTGGATCTCACTGGTAACGACTCTGCTACTGCCAATTATGACTTCGAAAATCCGATCAACTTAGCCGAAGACGAAGGTGAATATGATTCCAAAGTGCCGGGCGAACTTGCAAGACTGCTACTCCAGGAAGAGAGGGCCATTCAGCCACATGAATAGCCGGTGGAAACGGTGAATCTGGGTACCGAAACAGACAAGAAGGAAGTCAAGATCGGTGCAAATCTGGAGCTTAGTGTGAAGCAGCGGTTAATTTAGATGCTGCACGACTATGTTGAAATCTTTGCCTGGTCTTACGAAGATATGCCTGGGTTGGATACTGACATTGTGGTTCATCGCCTGCCTACCAAGGAAGATTGCCCTACCGTAAAAGAGAAGAATTGTCGTATGCGCCCAGAGATGTCTGAGAAAATCAAGGCCGAAGTTATGAAACAGTTTGACGCCGGTTTTCTAGCAGTGACTTCTTACCCTCAGTGGGTTGCCAATGTGGTTCCGGTACCAAAGAAGGATGGTAAGGTCCGAATGTGTGTTGACTACAGGGATCTGAACAGGGCCAGCCCCAAGGATGACTTCCCTCTACCTCACATCGATGTTCTGGTTGACAATACTGCTCAGTACAAGGTATTCTCCTTTATGGATGGTTTCTCCGGATATAATCAAATTAAGATGGCTCCCGAGGACATGGAGAAGACGACCTTTGTTACTCAGTGGGGTACCTTTTGTTACAAGGTCATGCCTTTTGGATTGAAGAATGCTGGGGCAACGTATCAGCGTGCCATGGTTGCTTTGTTTCATGATATGATCCATCGTGAGATTGAAGTATACGTCGACGATATGATTGTAAGGTCCTAAACTGAGGAGGAACACCTTGACCATCTGCAGAAGCTGTTTGACAGGTTGAAGTTGTACAAGCTGAGATTGAACCCGAACAAGTGCACCTTCGGGGTGAGGTCTGGTAAGCTACTGGGTTTCGTCGTGAGTGACAAAGGTATTCAAGTGGACCATGCCAAAGTGAAAGCCATACAAGAGATGCCAGCTCCCAAGACAGAAAAGGAGGTCAGATGCTTTCTAGGACGACTGAACTACATTTCCCGATTCATCTCGCACCTAACTACTACTTGTGAACCAATCTTCAAGCTACTGAAGAAAGATCATGTGGTACGTTGGAACGATGAATGTCAGGCCGCTTTCGAAAGAATCAAAGAGTATCTCCATGAGCCACCCATCCTAATGCCACTTGTTGTACCCCAAAATCTGCCCTCCCATTTCCTCAACATTTTCTAATCCCAATACCCTTAGAGCTCAAGATCCAGTTAGGGTTTTCTCTGCTCAAGACTCCTCCTTGCACTGTTGACCCAAATTTGGGTTTGTGTTTGCACAAAGATGTTTTGACCTAAAATGCCTAAGATGACTTCCATGCTTCATATTGGACTCTCAAGTTTATCCATAACAAGTTTCAAGTCTTGATTCCAAACTTTGCCCAGTCAATTGGACAGTTGACCTAGAAATCAGTTGTATTGGGGAAAAAGTCAACTGTGGTCAATTGACAGTCCAACCTCATGAAATTTGACCCACATCAACATATTGAACTCATTCAAACCATTTGGTCAAGTTTGGATCACAATTCCACAAGAAATTTGATCAGATCACCAAAAGGGAAAAATAGTCATTTTTAGGGTTTTGACTGCACAAAGGCAATTTTTGACTGTTTGTCCTAGCCAATGGCAAACCAAGCTCATATATGGACTCAAGGACCCCCATGGAATTGTCTTGACATGTTCAACAAATTCAAAAAATCCCAAATGCACAAGATTGACAGATGAATTTTCCAGTCAATTAATCAATTTTTGACTGTATACTGAAAATCAAACTTTGACTTTTTGGTCAAAATCAAGTGTCAAGATTCATTTTTCATCAAAACATGCCAAATTGTGAAACTTGTTCACCAAGAAATCAAAAATCACAAATTAGGGTTTGAAATGAAGAATTTTCATAACAGAGAATTTTTCTAAGTTATGAAAATCCCTAATTTTTTTCCTAACTTTGTCCCACTTTTTCATCAAGATGCATTTGGATTCAAACAAAAGTCAAAACATGAAAGTTATAGTCCATTGCAAAATCTACAACTTTGATTCACAAAGTTTCCTCAAAAGAAGCTTGTAGCTCAAGTTATGATTTTTGAAACAAGGGTGCAAAACATTCTTAACTTAGAAAATTTTTGACCTATTTTAGGCAGGATTTTTGCCTAACTTCATGGCTACTTTTCACATGCTTCCACTTGGAATTTCAATTTTCATTATAAAGATGGATTGTAGTACACATTCCAATCTTTCCAAAATGTCCAAGAACTCATCAAACAACCTTGTGGTTAGGGAGAATCGAATTTGGCAATATGGGAAAAACTCACTTTGTTCATGGCCAATGTACATGTCCATAACCTTGCATTTTTGAACTCAGCATGCTCTAAGCTAGATTACAGGTCCTTTATCTCATTCACACTCATAAATTTAATGCCAATCCTTCATGTTTAAGTCTTATCTTGTGTGTTTAAGCATTGCATACAAGATTGAGCCATAATTAGAAAAAGCAATATATCCATTTTGGTAAAGTTGCACTTTATGTCAAATTTGCAATCCAAGTGGTACAATGCAAATCTTTGGACACGAGATTCATGGAGATATCACACTGATCAAGGCTCAAGTGTGCAACATACTAGAGGGGCCTGTACAAGTCTAGAGAACCAAGTTGACATTTCTTGCTTAAGTGTGCAGAAACTTGGCATAACACACTCCAACTCACACTTCTGCCAACACAAGCTAAAGCAAAGTTATTAGACACATCCCAAACAACATCACTGAGCTAAGGCACGACCAAAACACCTTCCAAACCTCATCAAACATCAAAACACCATTGTACTGCACAAAAACAGGGCATCCCTGCAACTTGCCTTCCATAAACATTTCCCCTCGTGCATTTTGGCTAAAATCTTTGCAAACACTTTCCCTACCACCCACTGAAGTTGTCCCAAGCATTAGACACGACCTGTAACATCCCTAACACCATTTGCCATTTTCACTTTTTCTGTTTTGCAGGTTGATTGCCATAGCTTGATTCAGTTGGTTTCAAAGCAAGTTAAAGGTTGGAATAGCATCCCTGAACTTAAAGCAAGTTGTACCAATCCTCACCTTCCCTTGAAAGTGCCTCCATTGCCAGACACGATCCAAGCTGAACAGGTAAGTTCATGGATTTCTATCTCTCAATATAGGAAGAGTTAGCTCTAGGTTTATGAATGAAAAATGTTCTACTCATGGCCCTGAAGATATACATATCTTTATTCTCCATTTATATTGCATATGCTGAGAGTATTTTGAATCTGGATATTGACAAAAACTTAGGTTAAGAATTAGGGATGGAGAAATTCTCTCTCATTTCTGAGAGTTAAGTTGAGTTTTTTATATGTATGGAATTGTGGCTTGATGCTTAACATCTTTCATGTTATAAGTTTATGCTAAAAGTCCAGGAATCAGGAGATGGCAGGGATCACGTGTTACTCTGTTTTGTTGTTCAGAGGTTGAAGACAACCTTTCACGGGCTGGGCCTGTGATGTTCTTACTTTTTACACCATGATTTCACATTTGCACCTCCTTGGCCCATTGCATTTTATTTTCATTATTTTTGACTTTTGATTTTTGTTTCTGACTTATTTATTTTTGACAAAGCATAAAAAATATTAAAATTATTTTTCCCATATTTTTTGCATTTATTTTGATATTTATTTGGCTGTATTTAGTTTTGTAAATAAATAAATATAGATACTTTTATTTTAAAAATACAAAAAAATAATACAAACATATTTTATTTCTGATTTTTTATTTTATGTTATCTCTTGAAAACATTTTATAATAAAAATATACTTTTTTAATAAAACTAAATATTTTATTTTTGTACATATAATATATATTTAATAAATAATGTAAAATACTTATATATTTATTAGTATATTTAGGGAAAATACAAAGAATTAATACATTTTATTTTTATTAATATTTTGACCTC